>CM077645.1:13810849-14410849 GCA_039707465.1 Rhabdophis nuchalis
CGGGCAACCTGCCCCAATCTCCCACCTTATCTCTCCTCCTCCTCCTCCCCTCCTTCCTCTCCTTCTCCCTCTCCCTCTCCCTCCTCCCCTCTCTTATTCTCCCTCTCCCTCCTCCCTCTCCCTCTCCTCCCTCCCCTTTATTCTTCTCCCTCTCCCTCCTCCTCCTTCCCCTCCTTCCTCTCTCTCTCCCCCTCTTCCTCCCTCTCTCCTTCCTCCTCTCTCCCCCTCTCCCTCTCCTCCTTCTCCTTCCCCTTCTTCCTCTTCCTCTCCTTCTCCCTCCCCCTTCTTCTTCTCCCTCTCCTTCCTGTCCTTCCTCTCTCTTCCCCTCTTCCTCCCTCTCTCCTTCCCCCTTTTCCCCCCTCTCCCTCTCCTCCTTCTCCTTCCCCTTCTTCCTCTTCCTCTCTCTCCTCCCCCTTCTTCCTCTTCCTCTCCCTCCTCCTCCCTCTCCTTCCCCTCCTTCCTCTCTCTCTCCCCCTCTTCCTCCCTCTCTCCTTCTCCCTCTGTCCCCTCTCCCTCTCCTCCTTCTCCTTCCCCTTCTTCCCCTTCTTCTCCTTCTCCCTCTCCTCCCTCCCCCCTCTCTCTCCCTTCTCCTCCTTCCCCCTCTCTCCTTCTTCCCCCCTCCCTCTCTCTCTCCCTCCTCCTCCCTCTCCTTCCCCTCCTCCCTCTCTCCCCCTCCTTCCCCTCCTCCCTCTCTCCCCCCTCTTCCTCCCTCTCTCCTTTCCCCTCTCTCCCTCTCCTCCTTCTCCTTCTCCTTCTTCCTCTTCTTCCCCCCTTTCCTTCTCATCGTTCACCCCCTCCTTCCTCTTCTTCCTCTCCTCCCTTTCCTCTCCCTCACCACCTCCTGTGGCCCACCACCAATGCATACCCTCCTCCAGCACTATTGCAAAACACAACAAGCACCCTTATAGGAATAGGAATCCTTATAGATTCAAAAACATCTCAAAAACACCGTCTGCCTCCTCTGGAAATAAACCAAATCCCATCCAAAAGGCAAAGAGAAACAACTGCATTCAGAATACATCCAAAGTCTTCCGTACCACCACAATGGTAGCTTCTTCTTAGCTGCTCCTTCCGGATGATAATCAAACGGTCTCCCTTTTGCATTCGTTATCCACAACTGAAAATGCTCTAATTGCTTGCCGGGCAGCCCACAAAACCGTGCAAACTATTGGCCATGCCTATGACTAATGTCTGCAGCGAGATTAGGAGAGATCATTAAAAGATACCCCTGTTTAAATAGTAAGCGCTTTTCATTGTTACGGCTGAGAAGTGAGTTTTCGGTTTCCCCTAGCAACTGGGACCTTGAGTAGGCAACTTGGAGCCATTTTCCTCAAAGTTTCTCAAAGCCTTAGCCAGAGAGCTCCTGAGTTTAGCAGAACCTTGTTCAGTCATGGTCTTTCAAAACATACAAATAAACTCCCCCTTCCTCTCCACTATTCCATTCTCGATGGCCTGAAAACCGTAAATTTTCTGAAGGATCAATCATCCTCACTGCAATTCAGGAATACCAAGACCTGCCTTTGGATAAGTAAGAAAGACACATTTTTTTTTGAAGACTTAAAGGTGACTTCTCTTGCCTACCCTTGAATAAATATTGTTGTTTGCTCTGGCGAAAAAAAGGAAAGAATTTTTAAACAGAAAAGCCAGCTATTTCCACCACCACCCCACACACTTCTATTTTAGACATCCGTGTTGAGTGCTACATAATCTTTGGATTCATGTGTCGGACAATTACTGTCTAATTAATTAATCATCTGATAATTAAAATGACCTCCTTTTGGCTGATACCCGATCGGCACGAAGTTCAAAGGAAACGCAACGTATCGTGTTGTGTCCTGTTGCAGCATGACCTACAGGCATGTTATCGTGTTCTGTCAAATCTGGTTCTCCAGGAAGAAAGTGAGCCAAGGTACAAATTAAAGGAGAGGGTAAGGAGGAAGGATTAGAAATTGCATAACTGGTCCTTCTACCCAGTGGGGCACCTCAAGAAAAAAAAAACAACCTCCCAAGCTGCTATGTGCAGGAGTCCAAGGGCAACAGCTTACGGTGTTGCACCATTGTAGGTAAAGTAGATTTTACGTGTCAATCAAATTTGCTACGCTTCTAATATGGACGAGGTGGCTCAACGGTTAAAACGCTGGGCTTGTGGGCTGGCCAGGTTTGAGATCTGAGCTCCATGCGACGGGGTGAGCTCCTGTCCTTGCCCCAGCTCCTGCCCACCAGTTCCAAAGCATGAACATGTGAGTAGATAAGTAGGCACCACTTCAGTGGGATGGTAATAGCATTCTGTGACATCAGGCTGGCTACATGACAGTGGTGGGTTTCAAATTTTTTAGAACCTACTCTGTAGGTGTGGCCTATTTTGTGGGTGTGGCTTGGCAGTCATGTGACAGGGTGGGAGTGGCCACCTTTTAAAATGTGGTGAAACTCATTTAAAAACGCTCTTGTTTAGCAACCAAAATTTTGGACTCAATTGTGATGATAAATTCCTTCCTTCCTTCCTTCCTTCCTTCCTTCCTTCCTTCCTTCCTTCCTTCCTTCCTTCCTTCCTTCCTTCCTTCCTTCCTTCCTTCCTTCCTTCCTGCCTTTCCTTTCCTTTCCTTTCCTTTCTTTTCCTTTCCTTTCCTTTCCTTTCCTTTCATTCCCGTTGGGTCACTGGCAGCGGCCGGCCAGATTTACTTCCAGGTACGCAGGTGAAACCCCCTCTCACCGGTTCTCTAAATTTCACCAACCGGCTCTCGCAAGTAGGTGCGAGCCTGCAGAAACCCATCACTGCTACATGAGCATGGAGATGTCTTTGGACAGCACTGGCTCAAAGGCCTTGAAATGAAGATGAGGTCCACCCCCTAAATTGTACAACGTCTAGTGGAGTAAAATCTGCAGGGACTCCATTACTCTTTACTAATATGGACTATAGTTTTGAGAAAAGAGGCAGGAGAAAATGGATTGGTTTGTTATTTAGCGGCTTTCAAATGTATTAAAAGGTAAAGGATTCCCTTGCACATGTGTGTTAGTCATTCCTGACTCTAGGGGGCGGTGCTCATCTCCGTTTCAAAGGCAAAGAGCCAGCGCTGTCCGACGACGTCTCTGTGGTCATGTGGCAGGCATGAGTAAATGCCGAAGGTGCACGGAACCAAAGATGGTTCCTATTTTTCTACTTGCATTTTTTATGTGCTTTCAAACTGCTAGATTGGTAGAAGCTGCGACAAGTAACAGGAGCTCACTCTGTCACCTGGTGCTAGGGATTCGAACCATTGAACTGCCGACCTTTCTGATCGACAAGCTCAGCATCTTAGCCACTGAGCCACCACATCCTTTCTTTTAAATTCATTAGGCCTACCCCAAACCATGACTGTGGGGTATTCTTTGCTACAGTTCTGTCCCCAACAGTTGGGGAACAAATACCCTCAGTAACACTTCACCCATTTCCAAAATCTTGTTTAGAAACTGGACTTAGAAATCTTACCATTTTTAAGACTAAGGATGACAGCAACTATCCGTTGAATTGCACGCTCTAATTGCGTGATAGCAGTGTTGCAAGAGGGAGAAGAAGAGGGAGTCAATCTATTCTCCAAAGCACTTGAGGTCAGGACAAGAAGCAATGGATGGAAACTATTCAAGAAGAGAAGCAACTTAGAACTCAGAAGGAATTTCTTGACTGTGAGAACAATTCACTGGTGGAACAGCTTGCCTCCAGAAGTTGTGAATGCCCCAACACTGGAAATTTTAAAGAAGAGATTAGATAGCTATTTGTCTAAAATAGTATAGTTAGACTAGAAGACCTCCAAGGTCCCTCCCAACTCTGTCGTTCTGTACTCTATTCTCAATGGAAATCATGTCCATGTTTTGCATTGGATACAAACTGAAGTAGACCTATAGCAGTGGTGGGTTCTGGATCCCGCTGCAACTGGTACAGTGCAATGGGACCGGGAGTCCACCACATGCATGCACGCAGCATGCACGCGGTGAGTGCATGCATACTTATTGCCTGCGACGCTCCAGCTGCTTGACAGAGCATTGTGCAGGCACCGTACGCTCTGTGCGCATAAGCCCCAATTGACTCAAATACAGGTAAGGAGGGCGGATGGGCGGTTCCACCGGAACACCATACTGGAACAGTACCTGATGCTCCCAGCAGGCACCGGTATGCCCGTACTGGGGTGTATTGGTCATATCCCACACTGATCCATAAAGAATATTATTCCAAATAAATTGTATAGGTGACGGCTGTTTAAGTCACATTTTGGTTTGTTTCAGTAATGGACTAAAAAAAGGGGAAAAAGGTGTTCAAGGTATTAGTTGTCATCTTTAAAGCGCTCCATGGCTCGGGACCTAGCTATCTGCGGGATCGGATTCTGCCCCATACATCCTCATGGCCGATTCGCTCCCACAGAGAGGGACTTCTCCGGGTGCCGTCCACTAGACTTTGTCAGCGGGCGACGCCCAGGGGAAGGGCCTTCTCTGTGGCGGGCCCAGCCCTCTGGAACGACCTTCCCCCCGACATTAGAACAACCACGGACCTCCGCTCCTTCCGTCAAAAATTAAAAACACACTTTTTCTGCTTGGCCGGCCTAGGTTAGTCTCTTCCTTGGGGTTTTTAGGGCTTGTTAGTTTTAAATGGGTATTTTAGCGCAGGGACAGTTAGTTTAATTTATTTTTATCTTTTGTATTTATGGATGTATATATTTTATGTGTTTTAGTTTTCCCTGTGCACCGCTCCGAGTCCCCTAGGGGAGAGGACGCGTATATAAAATAAACATATTATTATTATTATTATTATTATTATTATTATTATTATTATTATTATTATTATTATTATTATTATTATTATTATTATTATTATTATTATTATTATTATTAAAAAGGAATCTTTCTTTCAAAATATTACTCCGTTGTGTTTTCATGGTTAGCTTCAAATTATTCCCACAATGATATCACAACAAGGCCTGCCTATCCCCCAATTTCCTCTTTCACTTTGGTTTCTACTGGAAAAATTATCTCTGTGTGGGAATTGCACCCTCTCAATTCAGACACCATTCTTAAAAGTGAATAGCAGCCTGCTTACCACGTGCTAAACTTGGAAAATGGTCACCTTATTTCTTCGCTTGTTTGTGGTGGTTTCATTTGCTGGGTGAATCTGCTACTCAGTTAGTTTTGTACCCTGTTTTCCTGAAAATAAGACCTCCCCGGATAATAAGCCCAATCGGGCTTTGGCGTGCATGCGTTAAAATAAGCCCGCCTCCAAAAATAAGCCCTCCCTGAAAATATTGCAACACAGCAGCAGCCATGAGGTGACCACGCTCGCCGCCTCCTGCACCTCAAAAATAATAAGACCTCCCCGAAAATAAGGGCAAGAGCTTATTTCATGGGTCAAAAGAAAATAAGACCCTGTCTTATTTTCAGGGATATACGGTACTTTGGCAGCGCTTTTTCTTCTGATCGTGGGTTAAGAAGCTTTGTATAAATATGTAAATATAAATATGGCATAAGAAAGATGTTCACGTAATTGCTTGAAGGGTTGCTGAAGTGGTGAAAAATCTGAGGGTTTAAAAAAACCCACAGAAATACTTGTTTTAAAAATTAAGTATGGCTAAACTATGCAGACAGAGAAAACGAGATTTTTAAGAGGAGTGAAAAAGGGAATGAAATGACTGAGTGAGCTGACAAAATCATTTGCACTTCTTGTAAATGCTATAAGTTGGGTGGGTTTCCTTCAGTGTCGGAGGCTGCCTTTTTTGAAAGAATATTTACATGCTTTTATAGCAGAGTTTCCTTGGCACATGGATGTCTGTAAGTAACTTTAGAATCCATTTCTTTCTTGGAATTCAGTTCCACATACAATTTCGTCTTCCTCTTTGGCATTTAAGAGACAGAAAGAACACACAGCGAGGTTTCTGTGCCGAACGCGTTCAACGCACACATTTGGGTGGGAGACTTCTTGCGATGAATATCAATGAACAACCCTAAAAGCGAAAACACACAGATTTCGAAGGGCAACAATGGAAGTGCCAATCTCCCTCCGACATGCTGACTCTTAGAAGTTGTGGATAATTCTGGCCTCATCTCCAGGAGATATTACTTTTCGGCATATAATTAATAACAAGAAAACTGTATCCCGACTTGAGCATCTGATGCCGAAGCATCTGGAACAAAAAGGGCCATAAATTAACATCAATTATGTATTAAAGTTCCAATTAACCTGGCTGATACCGATATACTTTAACAAGGTACACTTAGATAAAAGAGGCCAACTGTCTAATTACTTGAGATGGGACCTTCTGACCCATTGCTTTCTTTTATCCTGACACCCACCTAATGAGGAAGGAAGTGAGAGGTAGGGGATCCATCCAGAAGGTTGAGGTTCTGAGCACCAGAAGATGTCCCCTGGGACGTCCCCTCAACCCTTCTTCATAAAACTGTCAATGATGAATATTTTATTGCTCGTGGACCTTTTAACCCTTCGTGGAGTCAGATGGTTTAAGCTCAAAAGAGGCTCTGTTCTTTTACTATTCAATGCTGAGCTGGCACTTTAAAAATAGGTTTTTTCCCTTCTACCCATAATATGTGTAGATGGAACCTGTCATTTTCCAGCAAGTTGCTACTACTCAGAATGTCAGGGGTACCCAACAGTCATGGCTAAAACACATAAAAGGGTAGTGTACACTATTTTTTGACCCTGTGGACCAGAGGTGGTATTCAGCAGGTTCTGATCAGTTCTGGAGAACTGGTAGTGGAAATTTTGAGTAGTTTGGAGAGTCAGCAAATATCACCTCTGGCTGGCCCCACCCCCATCTATCCTCTACCTCCTGAGTCCCAGCTGATTGGAAGGGAATGGGGGGTTTGAAGGAACCTTCCCCTGGAGTGGGGAGGGAATGGAGATTTTGCAGTATTCTTCCCCTGGAGTAGGGTGGGAATGGAGATTTTACAGTATCCTTCCCCTGGAGTGGGGAGGGAATGGAGATTTTACAGTATCCTTCCCCTGGAGTGGGGAGGGAATGGAGATTTTACAGTATCTTTCTCCTGACATGCCCACGAAGCCACAGAACTGGTAGTAAATTTTTTTGATTCCCACCACTGCTGTGGACAGCTCTAGAATATGGTCTGTCATTACTGCTTTATAAAAACCTTATATTTTCACACCTGGAATCCAGCATCCTGTCACTGTTTATCATATATTTAGCCTCCAGCCTTCTAATCATCTTTGTTGCTCTGCTCTGCACTCTCTCAACAGTTTCAATATCCTTTTAAACATATTTAACAGATTAACAGAGTTGGAAGGGACCTTATAGGTCATCTAATCCAACCTCCCCCCCTCATTCAAGCAGGAGACCCTACACCATTTCTGACAAAAGGAAGTCCAATCCCTTCTTGAAAGTCTCAAGTAATGAAACTATCACAACTTCTCAAGGAAAGCTGTTCCATTGGTTGATTGTTCTCACTGTCAGAAAGTTCCTCCTTATTTCTAGGTTGAATCTCTCCTTGGTCAGTTTCCAACCATTATTCCTTGTCTGGCCTTTATGGAAAATATCTTGAGCCCCTCCACTCTGTGGCAGCCCCTCAAATATTGGAATGCTGCTATCATGTCTCCCCTGGTCCTTCTCTTCACTAGACTAGCCATGCCCAGTTCCTGTAACCCAGTGGTGTCCAAACTTTTTTCAAAGAGGGCCAGATTGGATGAAGTGAACATGGTGGAGGGCCGAACATTTTTCCGAACATTCTTTGAACCATTACAATTAAATGCAAATAAATTATTTTATGCCAAGTTAATTGCAAATGACATACTTTTCATTTCATAACATTAAGATCAACTGACAGTTGAGTTTTCACAATGTATTGAAAATAAATTTTAAAAAAACTTACCTACCTCTTTCTCTCTTTCTCTTTCTTCCTCTCTCTCTCTCCATTTCTCTCTCTCTTTCTTTCTCTCTCTCTTTTTCTCTTTCTTTCTGTCTCCCTTTCTCTCTCACTCTCTTTCTCTTTCTTTCTGTCTCTTTCTTTCTCTCTCTCTTTCGCTCTTTCTTTCTTTCCCTTTTTCTCTCTTTCTCTTCCTTTCTCTTTCTCTTTCTCTCTTTGTCTCCCTTTCTCTCTCTCACTCTCTTTCTCTCTCTTTCTTCCTCTCTCTCTCTCCATTTCTCTCTTTCTCTCTCTCTTTCTCTCTCTCTCTCTTTCTCTTTCTTTCTGTCTCTCTCTCTCTCTTTCGCTTTCTTTCTTTCCATTTTTCTCTCTTTCTCTTCCTTTCTCTCTCTTTTTCTCTTTCTGTCTCTTTCTCTCTCTCTCTTTCTTTCTCTTTCTCTCTTTCTCTGTCACTCTGTGTGTGTGTGTCTGTCTGTCTGTCTCTCACTCACTTAATCAGTCTCTATCTATCTCTCTCCCTCCCTCTCTCTGTCTCTCCCTGTCTCTGTGTGTGTCACTCTCTCTGATTCTCTCCCTCCCTCCCTCTCTCTGTATGTCTGTCTCTCCCTCTTTCCCCATCTGTCTCCAATTCAATCCCTCCCTGTGTCATTCTCTACCTGTGTCTCTCTCCCTCCCTCTCTTTCTCTCTGTCTCTGTCGGGGTGAGCACCCAAGGCTACCGTCATCTTAAGCACCACCGAGGATGTCGCCTGGCAGGGGCGTCAGGCAGGGAAGCCGGTCGCGGCTCCATCGCGGCTCCCTCCGGCAGGCACCATGGCTTACGTTCTGAGGCCATGCGTCCGGTTTCCCTGCCTGATGCCCCTGCTGGGCGACAGCCTCACTGGTTTTTTTTGGGGTGTGTGTGTGTTTCTAGCAAAAAATGCCCATTGGAGAAAACAGGTTTGTTTAACTACCATAATGTTAGCTTAATGATCACAGAGTTTTACTGCACCACCACTGCAAAAGAGCTTGCAAAATTTGGGCATGATCACGTGGTGACCTGTTTAATGATGACCACAACGTACGACCGTAATCACAGTCGTTAAGTCGAGCACTAGATTAATCATGTGGAAACACGTTGTGTGCATCTAGCCAATGCAGTTAATTCATTTTGTGGCTATTTTGTTAGTTTGGGAAGAAGGAAATGGTGATAAAATTAATGGGGGGAAAGGACACAAGACCATCAAAGTGAACTACAGCATGCCCACATTTTTCTATAAAATTCTAGCTTATGTCTGCCTCCTTATCAAAGCTCTACTTACATGTCCGTGTGGTAGAGTATCTGTCTCTTTTTAAAAAAAAAAATAACCCTGGCTCTGGCATCTTCAAAGTAATGGTATTTTTAACTACTTATAGTGAAGGGTTCAAGAAAGATAAGCACCTTCTTTGACACACAGTTTCCTGTTCTTTTGCAGGATGGGAAGCTTCCAAGATCAATGTCCTATTGTCAATACACTTTCTGTCTTAACCCGGAATAACTTTATAAATAATCTTGCCCATCCATGAAGTCCTTCTCTCTTTAGAAACAGCAGGGATTTGGTGAGAAAGAGGATTACGGATAACACCGAGTTTCATTATTACAATGGTGGCCACAAGTCCTGTCAGTGTTTCAAATGTTATATGATTTTTTTTTCTTCCCAGTCGTGCACAGGAAAAGTTCAGAGTAAAAATAATCAGGCCTAGAACTGGGCAGGCAGGAAGAAGGATTTGGGGCTTCCAGAAAGAAGGATTTATTTATTTTACTTTTTAAACTTTAAAATCAAAACTACATTGGGCTTAGTTTGTCCCCTTGCAAGAACCAGCTGATTTGTTGTTGGGTGTTCAGTTGCTAACTTGTGCCTGGGTCTTTGTGACCCCATGGACCACAGCACACCAAAGCTCCCTGCCTCCACCATCTTCCAAAGTTTGCCAGAATTCGTGTTCATTGCATCAATGACCATATCTAACTATTTCACTGTCTGCTGTCCCCTTCTACTTTTGCCTTCAATCTTTCCCAACATCAGGGTCTTTTCCAATGAATGAATCAATGAATCAATCAACCAATGAATGAATGAATGAATCAATCAATCAGAATAGAGCTGAAGGAGACCTTGGAGGTCTTCTAGTCCAATCCCCTGCTCAAGAAGGAGATCCTACACTATTTTGGACAAGTGACTGTCCAGTCTCTTCTTAAAAACCTCCAGTGATGAAGAACCCACAAGTTCTGGAGGCAAGCTGTTCCACTGGTTAATTGCCCTCCAACTGCCAGAATTCCCCAGCCAGGATGTTGAAGTCCACACATCTTAACAGAATAACAGAGCTGGAAGGGATCTTGGAGGTCTTCTAGTCTAATTCCCTGCTCAAGCAGGAGACTGTAGTCCATTCCACACTGTCCATTCTCTTCTTAAAAGCCTCCAGTGATGGAGCCCTGACAAATTCTGAAAACAAGGCATTCCACTGATTAATTGTTCTCACTGTTAGGAAGTTTCTCCTTAATTCCAGGTTGCTTCTCTCCTTGATTAGTTTCCATCCCTTGTTTCTGGTACTTTGGAAAATAAATTGACCACTCTCTTCTTTGTGGCAGCCCCTCAGTGGTGGGTTTCTGCAGGCTCACACCTACTCACGAGAGCCGGTTGGTGAAATTTAGAGAACCGGTGAGAGGGGGTTCCACCGGCGTACCTGGAAGTAAATCTGGCCCGCCGCTGCCAGTGACCCAACGGGAAGGAGAGGAAAGGAAAGGAAGGAAGGAAGGAAGAAAGAAAGAAAGAAAGAAAGAAAGAAAGAAAGAAAGAAAGAATTTATCATCACAATTGAGTCCAAAATTTTGGTTGCTAAGCAAGAGCGTTGTTAAATGAGTTTCACCACATTTTAAAAGGTGGCCACTTCCACCCTGTCACATGACTGCCAAGCCACGCCCACAAAATAGGCCACACCTCTACAGAGTAGGTTCTAAAAAATTTGAAACCAACCCCTGCAGCCCCTCAAATACTCGAATACTGCTGCCATGTCCCCCATAGTTCTTCTTTTCTCTAGACTAAACAAACAACAAACGACAACAAACGTTCTACTACACTGTGAGCTATACAGAGCTTGCAGGTCTGCATATATTCTCCCCTTATTAGAGAGATTACCAGGGAGGGCAGGCAATTTTTATCTGGACTTCCTCCTCCAGGACACGAATCCGGCTACTATGCATGCAGTGGCAAAATTCTGTGCTTCCGCAATGTCCATAAGAACAAAATTGGTTATAGAAGGATAGTTGTGATCTTGTACCAATCATTTGGACATATCTCTAATAATTTCTGGACCATAGTTTTTACATACATACTTAACGCTTTTGCACCTAGGTAAACCAGCAAATGACCTGAACAAAGTGAGAACATGTATGCTACTTTCCACTTATAATGCTGACATTTTTAAAATTATATCTTAAAGTTAGTACTTTTTAACATATGGTTAAATGTAACGTGTATTGCTGGTCTTTGACCGTAATAAAGATTTATTCTATTCTATTCTATTCTATTCTATTCTATTCTATTCTATTCTATTCTATTCTATTCTATTCTAGACTAGACTAGACTAGACTAGACTAGACTAGACAAACCCAAATCCGGCAACTGCTCTTCATATGTTTTAGTCTCCAGGCCTTTAATCATCTTAGTTGCTCTTCTTTGCACTTTTCCCAAAGTCTCAACATCTTTTTTTGTAACGTGGTGACCCAAACTGGATGCAAGTATTTCCAGGTGTTGGTCTTACTAAGGCTTTATGAAGCGGTACTAATACAAATGAGAATTCCCGTCTTCCTGTTTGGTGGCCAAAGTATCAGAGCACATTTGCATCTAGGTGACCATAGAGGGCATCTTTCTACTATTGTGAGACCCTGCAGGGCTAGGCAACTTTTCGATGGATGACTGAGGGCCCCAGGCGGAGGGCGAGCAACCTTTTCATGTCTGAGGAAACATTTGGAGACGGTTTTGTAGTGGCGACAGGTTTCATTGGTGTGATAAACCTAAAGTTTACTCATTTTTAAAACCTTGTATATGTTCCTCCAAGGGACATGGTGGCTCAGTGGCTAATATGCTGAGCTTGTCGATCAGAAAGGTCGGCAGTTCGGCGGTTCGAATCCCTAGCGCTGCGTATTCAAATTCAAATTCAAATTCAAATTCAAATTTATTAACCGCACCCTCTCCCCACAGGGACCCGGGGCGGTGCACAGGCAGAGCTAAAAACAATATACAATAAATACAAAATACATACTTTAAAATAGAATTAAACAGTATTACCCGTGCTAAAAATATAAGATTAAGAACCCATTAAAATATTTGGAATCAATAGACAGAGAGAACTATTCAAGGCCGGCCAGTCGAAAGAGATAGGTCTTCAATTTTACACGGAAGGAGCGGAGGTCAGTGGTCGTTCTAATATCAGGGGGAAGGTCGTTCCAGAGGGCCGGGCCCGCCACAGAGAGCGCCCTTCCCCTGGGCGTCGCCCGCTGACAAAGCCTAGTGGACGGCACCCGGAGAAGCCCCTCTCTGTGGGAGCGAATCGGTCGTGAGGATGTGTGGGGCAGGATCCGATCTCGCAGATAGCTAGGTCCCGAGCCATGGAGCGCTTTGAAGATGATAACTAACACCTTGAAGCGCACCCGGAAGACGACAGGTAGCCAGTGCAGCTCGCGCAAGAGCGGTGTAACGTGGGTAAACCTGGTGGTCCCCATAATTGCTCGCGCGGCTGCATTCTGAACTAACTGAAGCCTCCGGGTGCACCTCAAGGGGAGCCCCATGTAGAGAGAGTTACAATAGTCCAGTCGGGATGTCACGAGGGCATGAGTGACTGTGCGAAGGGCGTCCCGATCCAATAGGGGGCGCAATTGGCGAACCAGGCGAACCTGGTAGAACGCCCTCCTGGCCACGGCTGTCACTTGCTCTTCCATAGACAGCCGGGTATCCAGGAGGACACCCAAATTGCGCGCCCCATCCACAGGGGCAAGATGTTCGCCCCCTATGGCCAGCGTTGGAGAAAGCTGGTTGAATCGGGCAGCCGGAAACCACAGCCACTCGGTCTTGGTCAGGTTGAGCCTAAGTCCGTTACTTCCCATCCAGATCCGCACGGCTTCCAGGCACTGGCACATCACCGCTACGGCATCGTTGGGGTGGTTTGGGGTAGATATGTACAGCTGGGTGTCATCAGCGTACAGGTGGTACTCTACCCCAAAACCACGGATGATCTCACCCAGCGGCTTCATGTATGCATTAAACAGGAGAGGCGAGAGGACCGACCCCTGAGGCACCCCGCATGTGAGGGGTCTCGGGGTCGACCTCTGCTCTCCTGCCCGCACAAATTGCGATCGGCCAGAGAGGTAGGAGGAGAACCACCGTAAAACGGTGCCTCCCACCCCCAACCCCCCCAGCCGATGCAATAGGATACCATGGTCGATGGTATCGAAAGCCGCCGAGAGGTCTAATAGGACCAGGATGGAGGAACATCCCCCATCTCTGGCCCTCCAGAGATCATCTACCAACGCGACCAATGCCGTCTCGGTGCTATGCCCGGGCCGAAAGCCGGACTGTATAGCATTTACATGAAGTATAAAAGACTTTGTCAGCTCACTCAGTCCTTTCATTCCCTTTTTTACTCCCCCTAAAAACCTCATTTACTCTGTCTGCATATTTTAGCCATGCTTAATTTTGATTTTTTTTAAACCTTCAGATTTTTCACCACTTCAGCGACCCGTCAAGCAATTACTTGAACATCTTTCTTACGCCGCATTTATATTTATTTTATTTATTTATTATTTAGGCTTATATAACCGCTCCCTCTCCCCAAAGGGACCCAGGGGGTGCACAGGAAATTAAAACATATGAATATCACAATTATAAATAATTAAAACCGAATTAAATAAATGATCCCTGCGCTAAAAATTTAAAATCATTAAAACTCAACCCCATTTAAAACCCAATTAAAACAATTTAAGGTACAGACTATAGGCTAGGTAAATAAATTAGGCCAGACCGGCCTGATGGAACAAATGGGTCTTTAATTTCTGGCGGAAGGCGCGGAGGTCCGTAGTTGTTCTAAGATCGGGGGGTAGGTCGTTCCAGAGGGTTGGGCCCACCACAGAGAAGACCCTTCCCCTGGGCGTTGCCCACTGGCATTGACTAGCGGATGGCACCCGGAGAAGTCCCTCTCTGTGTGAGCGAATCGGCCGGAGGGATGTATGGGGTAGGATGCGATCCGGCAGATAACTAGGTCCCGTGCCATGGAGCACTTTAAAGATGGTAATCAACACCTTGAAGTGCACCCGAAAGGCCACAGGCAGCCAGTGCAGCTCGTGCAGGAGCGGTGTTACATGGGAGTACCTAGATGCTCCCAAGATCGCCCATGCGGCCGCATTCTGGACTAGCTGCAGTCTTTGGGTGCACCCCAAGGGGAGCTCCATGTAGAGAGCATTGCAGTAGTCCAGCCGGGATGTCACAAGCACATGAGTGACTGTGCGAAGGGCGTCCTGGTCCAATAGGGGACGCAACTGCTGCACCAGGCGTACCTGGTGGAACGCCCCCCTGGCCACGGCCGTCACATGGTCTTGCATAGACAGCCGGGTATCCAGGAGGATGCCTAAGTTGTGTGCCCAATCCACGGTGGCTAGATGTTCACCCCCTATGGCCAGTGATGGAGTCAACTGGTTGTACCGGGATGCCGGAAACCACAGCCACTCAGTCTTGGATGGGTTGAGTCTGAGTCTGTTGCTTCCCATCCAGATCCGTACGGCTTCCAGACATCGGGACATCACTTCGATGGCATCGTTGGGGTGGTTTGGGGTAGAAAAGTACAGCTGCGTATCATCAGCGTAGATATGGTACCCTACCCCAAAACCACGGATGATCTCACCCAGTGGCTTCATTTATGTGTTGAACAGGAGTGGCGAGAGGACTGACCCCTGAGGCACCCCACAGGTGAGGGGTCTCAAGGTCGACCTCTGCCCTCCTGCCAACACATATTGCGATCGGCCGGAGAGGTAGGAGGAGAACCACCACAAAACGGTGCCCTTCACCCCCAACCCCTCCAGACGATGCAATAGGATACCATGGTCGATGGTATCGAAAGCCGCCGAGAGATCTAAAAGGACCAGAATAGAGGAACAACTCCCATCTCTGGCCCTCCAGAGATCATCCAGCAACGCGACCAATGCTGTCTCAGTGCTGTGCCCAGGCCGGAAGCCGGACTGGCGCGGGTCCAGATAATCAATTTCCTCCAGGTGACGGGGAAACTGTTGTGCCACCACACTCTCTACAACCTTCGCCAAAAAGTGAAGGTTGGAGACCGGACGATAATTTACTAACAGTGCTGGATCCAGGGAAGGCTTTTTGAGGAGAGGTTTCACCACCGCCTTTTTAAGGATGGTAGGCAAGAACCCCTCGCTCAAAGAAGCGTTCATTAATTCCTGGAGCCAGCCTCGTGTAACCTCCCAGGATGCCAGTACAAGCCAGGAGGGACACGGGTCCAATAAACATGTGGTGGCTCTCAGTTGCCCACGTAGCCTGTCCATATCTTCGGAAGCAACAGTGTCAAACTCCTCCCAAAGTTGTATCTCAAGACCGGCCTCCGACGATCCCTCTAGACCACTTTCGGTGGAGATCAACTCGCTCCAAATCTGAGCGATTTTATCCTGCAGATAAACTCCAAATTCCTCTGCTCGACCCTGCAAAGGGGCTTCCAGCTGCCTCTGTTGAAGGAGGGAGCGGGTCACTCCAAACAGGGCGGCAGGGTGGTTCTCTGCGGATGCGATAAGAGTGGCACAGTGATGACGCTTGGCCACTCTCATCGCCACAAGGTAAGTCCTCAAATGGGCTCTCACCTGTGTTCGGTCAGATTCAGACCGTGTGGATCTCCATTTCATCACCCTTAGTTCCTCGGTGAACCAAGGGGCCCGGGTGGCTCTCCGCCGCAAGAGAGGCCGCAAGGGCATGACCCAATCCAAGGCCCCCGAGGCTGCGGTACTCCATGCAGCCACTAGGTCCTCCATCGGGGCGCGGGTCAGGGCTATAGGGACGTAGTGGCTCAGTGGCTAAGCCGTTGAGCTTGTCGATCAGAAAGGTCGGCAGTTCCGCATTTCAAATCCCTAGCACTGCATAACCGAGTGAGCTCCCGTTACTTGTCCCAGCTTCTGCCAACCTAGCAGTTCGAAAGCATGTAAAAATGCAAGTACAAACATAGGGACCACCTTTGGTGGGAAAGTAACAGTGTTCCGTGCACCTTCGGCATTTAGTCATGATCACGGAAACATCTTCAGACAGCGCTGGCTCTTCGGCTTTGAAACAAAGATGAGCACCACCTCCTAGAATTGAGAACAATTAGCACATGTGTGCAAGGGGAATCTTTACCTTATATGTTCCTCCTGGTTTGTTACACCAAACAGGCAACCTGATTTCTGGGACCCCAAAGAAAGAATTTGTGAGCAATTGCCTATTATTCACAATTGCCCCACTGATGAAAAATCCCATGGGAGGGGCGCACTGTGCTAAATTTTCTATGTTTTGTCTAATTTTATGTTGCTAGCACAGGAGTGGGGCAATCCAGCTAACCTCAATTCCTTCCCCTTGTTCCTTAGACACATATTTCTTTTTCTAAGGCTGAAGTCAAAACCTCTTATCATGTTCACCAAATATATAGTTATTTTTTTTTCATGGGGTTTAAGCACAGTCAAGATATTTAAAATCCTTTTCTTCACATGGCACAATTTATTCTTTCTTTCATGTCTCACAACATTTCCTATTTGTGGAAGGCGGAATTGTGTCTTTCCCCATACGGAACTGTATACAAAGGATAATGCTGTTCTGTTTTGTCTGTTGACAAGATCTTCAAATCCTCCAACCCCATGGACACATAATCAAAATTTTAAGGAGAATGTTTCCATCTATTTTGTGTTTGTGTGTGTGTGTTGCAAGGATTTAGCTAAGACGTGACGCCATGGAAACTAGCCCTAAGGTGATGATCTTGTTCCATCTAAACATTATCCTCTGACTTTCAATTTTGCCAGGGAATGAATAAATATGTGTGTACATGTGAGAAACTGTTCTTTTAGCAATTTGTTTTAGCTTTTAGGATCAGCTCTCTTTGCTACAGAAGGCTGTACCAAAAGGCCATATTGATGACAAAATGGATTCCTCAACAGGTGGTCACCGTTGGCAAATTCTGCAGGAACTCTTTCTGAGGTCCATGTACATGATCTCGACTTACAGCCACAATTGAGCCCAACATTTCTGTTGCTAAGCAAGACATGTATTATGTGAATTTTGCCCCGTTTTACAACTTTTCTCACCACAGGTGTAAAGTGAATGACTTAGCTTTGGACAACAACAAAGCCAAGAAGGTGGCTTTATTCTGGCAGTTTAAAGTTTAATCCAGATAGAATCTAGACTTAGAAGAATAACTTTATTGTCACTTTGAATGTACACTAATCAGCATACATTAAAATGAAATTTTGTCACATACGCATATGGAAGAAGAATACATAAATTGTATGCCAGGGAATTGTGCAGCGAGTGTCCAAATGAAGTCGTAGACGCTGTCATGAACTGGTAGTTTTATATAAATAAATATATTTTACAACAATACATTCAGCAAACTAGATAGTCAGGAAAAACAGGAGTATCCTGAGGTAATCACAGAGTGAGGTATCTTGAGGTAAATCACAGAGTGCGCAGGGGACACAGAAGAAAAAGGCGGGGAAAAAGGGAAACTCCCCTTCCACACCCACAGCAACCAATCACAGTGGAGATTGCCTCATGCAGGAGCCAGCACTCTTTAACCCGTTAGTCACAACTGTGTGTTTTCGCTCACTGCACAACACCACTGCTCTGGCTACTAAATTTAAATATCTTATTTGTAAACTCTGAGGTTCTTTAAGCTTGGTGGTGTTCTTGAAGACCTTTCATTATCCAACTAGGTAACATCAACAGTCATGTTGGGTAATGTAATGTCCAAGAAAACAACCAAGCTCAGAGAGCTTCAAAGACTCCAAAAGAAAGTGAGTCAGTTTAGATGGTGATTGTCTGGACCAACTTTACCTCCAACCCATTAACCACAATTGTGTGTTCTGGCTCATTGCACAACCCCACTACTCCAGCTACTAAATTCAAATATCTTAACATTGTACATGGATGATTACAGTCATATTTCTTGATATAGGAAAATAATTCATAATTTATGCAGGTATGAACAAATCAAGGTACAGTATTTCCAAAATTACATATGTACATTCATAAGTCAATCCCATCGTTTTTCAAAATTATTCAGTGATTCTTCATTTCTGCCTCGACTGGGAAATATGGATATTATTGATATGGATGATATCTTTGTAACGATCATATCCTTCTAGCATTTCTTAGCATAAATAGAAAACACAAAATTGATTATCTTTGTCTGTGTTACATTTGTTTTTAAATAGAACATTTTCAACTTGCTACTTTTATTAAGTAGCTTGTTTCTACTTTTATCTTTCCTGCATTTATTTATTTAGTTTGCAGATATTTTAAAAAATACTACCAAAAGTGAATGTAAGAGAAAAAAAACCAGAAAAAAGATTTACATACATACATACATACATTTTGATAAATATTCAAAACAACACTAGATCATTACTACCTATTAAAGTTTATTTTATTAAATTGGAATTTTCAAAATCATTAAACTCATGTCTCTATTTAATAAGGAGTTAAAATGGCCAGTATAATACGAATCGTAACTCAGAATGAGTTGAGCTTATTTCTCTAATATCATATTCTATCTTTATTGAATCAATCAAACAAAAGCTAATAAATTAAAGCCTTATATTAAGTGAAATTCAAATTTAGGATGTAGTACAAATCCGTGTGCAAAATTATATTCCACAAATGTTTTCCAAGTCGAATGAAATTCTGTATCAGTCTGGTTTTCAAAATATATTTAAAATAAATAAAATAATGCAAACTAAAAGTAAAAATATAAAAATAATTTATTTTGGGATGGATCCATTCCCTCATAGCTTAAATGAACCACCTTTGATTTCCAAGAGAAAGCATAGAGTGTCTTCACAACTGTTATATACCTTATTTTTTATTTCTAAGTACCAATCAATCTATATTATGTCCATTTGGTGCTCCAAATGACAGAGTTATAAAAACATAATGAAGGTTAGGCACAGCATAGAAGAAGGCGTGGAACTAATATCTCCTTTTTCCCCTGAACTTTCTATTTTGCCAGTGACCCATAAAGAGAAGAGCCAGGCACCAGTTTATCAATTATACAGACCCTGCTGACAGACAAATACCTTAGATAGAGTGATAGAAACTGCTAACTAAAAATTCCAGCCATTTTCAGTGGCTATAAAAATGGACGTACAAGCTCTGAGTAAAACGAATCATATCTGCAGTTATCTTCATCTCCAGGGAGATTGCTATCAATTTATTGAGGGGCTTGATGTTGTTCTGGATCCCCCTGTCCATCTTTTTTGAAATATTGACAATAAAGTTGCTAAAATTACAGAGAGCTGACATGTTTTTCCAGAGCAGGTAGAAATAGATACCCTTTCTTGATATTAATTAGAATGAGACCAGAGCAGGCTTTTTCTAATGCTTGGAATGTTCTCGGTGTAAAACTATCATATCATGAAGAAGCTCTGAAATATTATAATTTAAGAAAGTAAAAAGTGGAGGGAGAAAACAGTAGAGACCCCCAATTTTCAAAACAGGTAGTGGTTTAAAGTTTGTCAAACTGACAAGATATAATGCGCATGTGCGAAGAGATGGCGGTCTGCCTCTGAGCTCCGCGCGGGCCGCGGGGGCTCTTTGGAAAACAGGGATGCCGCCCGACCCTCTTTACCAGCTCTGAGGGTCGGGCCCAGTAAGTGACCACCCTGGCTTACCATCGAGGCCATGGACGGCCTCCCAGGGTGAGTTGACGGCCAAGAACGGGGTTTTTGCTGACCGGAAGGCGCCGGTCAGCTGGAGACGCCGGGCGTCAGGCCGATGTCGGGCCGATGCCGGGCTTGTAGAGCCCGCCGGGGGGAGAAAGCGGGGGAGAAAGCGGAGAAAGTGGAGTGTTGGAGACCGGGCAGAAGGTTTGCTGGACGCTGGAGAGGCGGAGACCGGGCAGGAGGCTGGGCAGGAGGCTTGCCAGAAGGTCTGCCGAGGCGTGCCGAATGCCGAAGGCCGAAGGACGTGAGAGGCCGGGTTGCCAGAGGCCGGGACGCCAGGCTGGACAGAAGGCAAGCTGGGACTGCCGAGTGCGGAGGGCCATGGGGGGCCAGGATGCGGAAGGCCGGGATGCCAGCCTGGGAGGGACAACTGGCGAGGACGATCTAGGCCCGATAACAGCAGGGCCGTAGCCGAGATGACCCAATCTGGACTCCTTTATTTGGCCGACTCCATTAGTGTACCGGTGAGTGGGAAAATCGGAGGTCTAGCAGCCGGGAGCCGGGAGGCCGCATAACAGCTGGGCCGAGGCCTAAGAAGATCCAGGCTGAGGCCCTGTTCCCTACTGACTCTGCCCTGTTTAAACCAACTTAAACCAACTTAAACCAGGACCCACAAGGGGGGCCGGGAGATCCTGCAAGGGGCCCAACCATGTACCATCTTTGGCTGAGGCCTGAGGCTCTGGAAGAATGGGACTGGACTGGACTTGCTAAGGCCACGCCTGTGATAGTGCACTTATGTGATCATGTGCACTTTATGCGATTATTTATGGACCATCATACCCAGGATTTTAACTTCCCTATACCGTATTATTGACTTACTGGAATTAATTAATTTTAACATCTATTTAATATTTATTGAATATATATTTTAACATCTTATTTAACATCTTATTTAATATTTATTCTGACCATCCAAGCATCTCTGTACCCAAATTGATTGATTCCCTGCTGTTGATGTGACCCGTAATATATTCAAGGGCAGACCTAATCCTACTGCGGGAGTCCCCCCTCTCGCAGGTATGGCCCGCTGTGTTATCAAGGGCACACTTTGATGAGGGACTGATAAGTCAGGAGAAGTGGCGAAAGCGCAGGTGTAGGGGTTTTTTAGTTAAAAAATTGCTGTTTATTTTAGGGGGTACCAGGGAGGGGGGAGGGTTTAGACAGGTTGAGACTAGCCAGAAGGGAACGGGCCGAGCCAGCAGACGACGGAGGGAGGCGGATGGTTCCGCTAAGAGGGGGGAAACACAAGTCATTCCGGTGGAGGGCTTCCCCATCCAGAGGGTCGTGGGGAGGGGCAGGTCCGAGGGGAGACAAGTTCCATCCTCCCGGTTGGAGGCACGTAGCCGTTGGTTACAAACGGTCAGTTGCCACAACCCCCGCAGGCTAGGAGGTCAGGGAGTACAGAGCCAGGGCCTGCGGCTGATGTTTTGCAACGCCAGGTCCGTTGTCAACAAAGCCCCCCTCATTAATGACCTGGTGTCAGAGGGGGAGCCGGACCTGGCTGGAATTGCGGAGACCTGGTTGGGCCACGAGGGAGGACTTCCCCTCGTTGAAATGTGCCCACCAGGCTACCGCGCTTTTCATCAGCCCCGGGCCCTAGGCAGGGGTGGTGGGGTAGCGGTCATTGTTAAGGAATGTCTTGAGCCGAGAGAGACCGTTGTGCCACAGACCACCGGTTGTGAGTCCCTCTGCGTGAAGTGGGGCCTAGGGAGGCAGTTGGGCTTGCTGGTTGTATACCTGGCTCCCCGCTATGTAGCAGCAGCCCTGCCCGAGCTCCTAGAGGTGATCGCTACGGTGGCAGTTGAGACCCCCAGACTTCTAGTCATGGGGGACTTTAACCTGCCATCGGTGGGCGAATCATCCGGGGTAGCTCGGGAGTTCATGGCTTCCATGACGGCCATGGACCTGACTCAAGTAATTCAAGGCCCCACGCACGAGGGTGGACACACACCGGATCTCATCTTTGTCTCAGGCCAATGGAAGAGTGATCTGGGTATAGGGGATATAGTCATCACACCCTTGTCATGGACAGACCACTCACTTCTCCGGCTTGACTTTCCGACCGCTACTCCCCTCCGCGGGGAGGTGGAACCTGAGTTACCAATCTGGTTCCGCCCCAGGCGCCTGATGGACCCAGATGGGTTCCAAGCGGCGCTTGGGCCACTTCCTGTACCCCTGACCCGCGCCCCGATGGAGGACCTCGTGGCCGCATGGAATACTGCGACCACGGGAGCCTTGGATCGGGTCGCGCCCTTGCGGCCTCTCTTGCGGCGGCGAGCCACCCTGGCTCCTTGGTTTACCGAGGAGCTGAGGGTGATGAAATGCCACAAGAGATGCCTAGAGAGAAGATGGAGGTATACCCGCTCTGAATCTGACCGGACACAGGTAAGAGCCCATTTACGGACTTACATTGTGGCGCTGAGAGTGGCCAAACGCCATCATTGCGCCACTCTCATAGCATCCGCAGATAACCGCCCTGCCGCCCTGTTTAGGGTGACCCGTACCCTCCTTCAACAGAGGGTGCGGGAAGCCCCCTTACAGGGTAGAGCAGAGGAATTTGTGTCTTATCTGCAGGAGAAAATCGCTCAGATACAGAATGAGTTAGCCCCCATTGCTGGTCCAGTGGATTGCCACGAGGGGGATCTTGTTTGGGAGGAGTTTGACTCCGTTACTTCCGAGGATATGGACAGGTTACGTGGGCGACTGCGAGCCACCACATGTTTATTGGACCCGTGTCCCTCCTGGCTTGTACTGGCATCCTGGGAGGTGACACGAGGCTGGCTCCAAGAGGTTATCAACGCATCCTTGAGTGAGGGTTCCTTGCCTGCCTCCCTAAAAGAGGCCATGGTGAGGCCCCTCCTCAAGAAGCCCTCTTTGGATCCAGCTTTATTAACCAACTATCGTCCAGTCTCCAACCTTCCCTTCCTGGCGAAGGTTGTTGAGAGTGTGGTGGCACAACAGTTTCCCCGTCATCTGGAGGAAATTGATTATCTAGACCCGCGCCAGTCCGGCTTTCGACCCGGGCATAGCACCGAGACAGCATTGGTCGCGTTGGTGGATGATCTCTGGAGGGCCAGAGATGGGGGTTGCTCCTCCATCCTGGTTCTGTTAGACCTCTCGGCGGCTTTCGATACCATCGACCATGGTATCCTATTGCATCGGCTGGGGGGGTTGGGGGTGGGAGGCACCGTTCTGCGGTGGTTCTCCTCCTACCTCTCTGGCCGATCGCAATTTGTGCGGGCAGGAGAGCAGAGGTCGACCCCGAGACCCCTCACATGTGGGGTGCCTCAGGGGTCGGTCCTCTCGCCTCTCCTGTTCAACACATACATGAAGCCGCTGGGCGAGATCATCCGTGGTTTTGGGGTAGAGTATCATCTCTACGCTGATGATACTCAGCTGTATATATCTACCCCAAACCACCCCAACGATGCCGTAGCGGTGATGTGCCAGTGCCTGGAAGCCGTGCGGATCTGGATGGGAAGTAACGGACTCAGGCTCAACCCGACCAAGACCGAGTGGCTGTGGTTTCCGGCTGCCCGATTCAACCAGCTGACTCCATCGCTGGCCATAGGGGGCGAACATCTTGCCCCTGTGGATGGGGCGCGCACTTGGGTGTCCTCCTGGATACCCGGCTGTCCATGGAAGATCAAGTGACAGCCGTGGCCAGGAGGGCGTTTTACCAGGTTCGCCTGGTACGCCAGTTGCGCCCCCTATTGGATCGGGACGCCCTTCGCACAGTCACTCATGCTCTCGTGACATCCCGACTGGATTATTGCAACTCTCTCTACATGGGGCTCCCCTTGAGGTGTACCCGGAGGCTTCAGTTGGTCCAGAACGCAGCCGCGCGAGCAATTATGGGCACCTCTAGGTTTGCCCACGTAACACCGCTCTTGCGCGAGCTGCACTGGCTACCTGTCGTCTTCCGGGTGCGCTTCAAGGTGTTAATTACCATCTTCAAAGCGCTCCATGGCTCGGGACCTAGCTACCTGCGGGATCGGATCCTGCCCCATACATCCTCACGGCCGATTCGCTCCCACAGAGAGGGACTTCTCCGGGTGCCGTCCACTAGACTTTGTCAGCGGGCGACGCCCAGGGGAAGGGCCTTCTCTGTGGCGGGCCCAGCCCTCTGGAACGACCTTCCCCCCGATATCAGGACAACCACGGACCTCCGCTCCTTCCGCTTAAAATTAAAGACACACTTTTTTCGCCTGGCCGGCCTTGGGTAGTCTCTTTTTAGGTTAGGGGTTTTAGGGGTATTTTTAGTTTAGTTTATGGGTTTTAGCGCAGGATCAATTTAATCCATTTTTAATTTTGTATTTTGTATTTTGTCTGTGGTCTTATTTGTATTTTAATTGCCTGTGCCCCGCCTCGAGTCCCCCTTGGGGAGAGAGAGCGGGATATAAAATTAAATTATTATTATTATTATTATTATAAAAAAAGGGAGATGAAATACATCCTGGGTGACTGAGTTGGGATACTGGAGATAACAATTTAAGATGATTTTTCGAATATAGCAGTCTCTTGCAGACTGTGGCAAAGCTGTTGGGATAAAAAAAAACCTCCCAGAATCCTTAGCTTTCATGCTGGTTGGGAAACCAGATGGTTGTGGAGATCACTCCGTAAGGATTTAGAAGCATACAAATTTAATGAATGATTTGCTGTTGTTGTTATAGCTTATTTGCAGACTCAGTAATGTGAAGAAGAATAACAAAAATCCACATAAACTCAGATTATATGCAGAGGTGGTATTCAGACGGTTTGGACTGGTTCTAGTGAACCGGTTGTAGAAATTTTGAGTAGTTTGGAGAACCAGCAAATATCACTTCTGGCTGGCCCCACCCTCCCACCCCTGCTATTCCCTGTCCTATATTCCCTTGTTGTTTAGCTCAGCTGATTTGCGCAGCAGAGCAAAATGCCACACCTTAGCTGAGCTAAACAACAGCACAACTCATCAGTCTTTGAGTGCTGTGCACATGCGCAAGGCATGCATTAGGCACATTCTCATAGGATCGGTAGTTATCTTCACTACAGGTTCACAAATGTGATATCTGCATTAGCAGAGCATAAAAAATGGGACGTGAGGACGTCGACAGGTGGACGGGGCCTCCTGCTGCCACTGCTACCGGTTCGCCTGAACCGGATAGAATCGGCTGAATAGCACCACTGGTTTGATGTCTTTCCCACCCCAGCCAATCCAGAAACTAATTATTTATTTAATTTGAGTCCATGTGAAGTGAATGTGATATTTTTAGAATCCAATCTGGGTTTGGTCATCAGAACCAGAAGATTTATCTTCCAAGCTTTTGGATTCGAGCTGTAGCCCTTCCTCCAGGAACTTCTCTCTAACAGAATGTTCCCAATTCCAATATGTTCTCACATTCCGGTAGAGAGAAGATTCCTGGTGAATGGGCTCCAGCACGAGTTGGAAAGTTCAGAAGACAGCCTCTAGTCCCAGTGACCAACCCATATTGGATCACGCAACATTATCCTGAGACACGTCTATTTGCCTTCATTCATGACACTTTTATTCTGAAATACTTTGAATGGATGTATATGTAGGAGATGATCAGGCTGAGCCTTTGGAATCATTATGCTCCCATAAGAGACTTAAATCTAGCCCTCCCTCCTTGAACTCCTTTGACTCTTATCAGGTGCCAATTCAACTTGACTGTTAGGAGATCATATTCTTGTGTATAGGTACCGGTAGCATCAAATAAACTTGTAGTGCCTTTCAATTGGTGCAGCGGTTAAGACATCAGGCTATAAACCAGGAGACTGGGAGTTGTAGTCCTGCCTTGCAAAGCCAACTGAGTGAACCGGTAGCAAAATAAATTGAAGCCCATCACTGGAGTCAAGTTATTTTCCAAAGCACCTGAGAATAGAACAAGAAGCAATGGGTGGAAACAAATCAAGGAGAGAAGCAGCTTAGAACTAAGGAGAAATTTCCTGACAGTTAGAACAACGAATCAGTGGAACATCTTGCCTCCAACACTGGAAGTTTTTAAGAAGATGTTGAACAACCATTTGTCTGAAGTGATGTAGGGTTTCCTGCCTAAGCAGGGGGTTGGAACTAGAAAACGGCAAGGACTTATCCAGATAGTCTCAGAGGGTTGGATGCAAATGAACCGAAGGAAAAGTAAAATAAAATGTAGATATTTATGGAGCCATTTTTCTCCAATTGTCTCTGCCAATCCTGTAGGATTCAACAAAGTTGCATGGCTTGTTTCCTAACTATCAAACAATGTCATCTACAGGACCAAGATGCATTCCCTCCAAGGTCTCAACTTAGCCGTTTTTTTCAGAAAGTCTTGAAGCCTCGTCTCACAGGCACTGAGCCAGGACATTGTGTAAATCCGCCCTTTGAGTTGACATTGTTTGTTATGATTGTTCCCTTCCATATCAGCATTTTTACTCTTATTCCAACTGAGCGTTATTACCTGTTTTAACCTGCAAACCACCCAGAGTCACTCAAGAGATGACAGCTGTTAGAAATTAAAACTCTAAATAAATAAACTACAAATAAAACTATCTCTGCTTTGTAGGCGAAGGAGAGAAAGGAAGAGGTGTACAACCATTGCAGTGTCAGGGTTCCAAAAAGTGCATCCAAAAGTAAATCAGAATCCAAGGCAAAGTATTGCTCCAAGTTCCAATTTATGAAGAGAGCCGTGTTGGCACATCTGGGAAAACCCGAATCTCAAACCTTCCTGGTTTTCCCCACCCAAATTGAAAGTTCAACATCTTGCCCCCCATACCCACAAGTTCATCCCATGGTCCAATCTCCCACTGCCATGCTGGCAGGTCCCCCCATCCAGTTCCAGTCAGGTGCAGAGGTGCAAAGGCAAAGGATGACCTTGGCTTTCTAGAAAGAATGTTGTTATGGCTACATAGCATCTAACGCCGTACAATCCCCCCTCCCATTTTCCCACAATAGAAAATGCATAGTAGAATAATAGAAAGCGTGGCAGGCCAAAGACCCAAAAGAAAAGATGGCTGCAGGCCTGACATGCACATTGATAAAGAAGAACTATATCTAATTTTGGTCGTCAGTTTTGTTACAGAATCCACTTTATCTTAAAATCTGGCCATGAAAATAATTCAATCTTTTTTAGGTTTACATCAGTAGTTGTTACAGGCAGTCCTTGACTAACGACCACAATTGAGCCCAAAATTTCCATTGTTAAGCAAGACATTTGCTAAGTGAATTTCTCCCCCATTTTACAACCTTTCCTGCCATGCCTGTTAAGTGAATCACTGCCATTGTTAAGTTAGTAACATGGCTAAGTGAATCTGACTTCCCCCATTGACTTTAATTATCAGAAGGTCACAAAAGGTGATCACAGGACCTTGAAACACTGCAACCGTCATAAATATGAGTCGGTTGCCAAGCATTTGTGGCCTTCTCTGTGGCGAGCCCGGCCCTCTGGAACTACCTTCCCCCCGAAATCAGAACAACCACGGACCTCCGCTCCTTCCGTCAAAAATTGAAAACACACTTTTTCTGCTTGGCCGGCCTAGGTTAGTCTTCCGTCTTTCGATAGGGTTTTAGGTTTTTTTTAGTATAATTTAAATTTAGGGGATTTTAGCGCAGGGACAATTTCGGTTTAATTCGTATTTTAACTATTTATTTTTCTATGTATTTTATATTGGTTTTTATTCCCTGTGCACCGCTCCGAGTCCCTTTGGGGAGAGGAGGCGGTATAAAAATAAAAATTATTATTATTATTATTATTATTATTATTATTATTATTATTATTATTATTATTATTATTATTATATTTGAATTTCCATCAGGTGACCCTGCAATGGTTGTAAGTGTGAAAAACTGTTGTAAGTCACTTTTTTCCAGTGCCACTGTAACTTTGAACTGTCACTAAATGAACGGTTGTAAGTCGGAGACTACCTGTACATATTTTCTCATGTATAGAATTGCATTTCAGAATTCTGCAGCAGGTTTCCATTTCGCACAAAACTAACAAGCTCAAAATGCTTTTGTGTTCTCACCAATGGCAGGTTGTAGGCGGTACACCCCAATCTAGGCGTACCGGAGCCTGCCCAGAGCACCAGATACCGTTCCATTCCAGTGCTCTGGATGACCCACCCGCCCGCCCAAGCTCCTTACCTGTCTTTTAAGGCTTCCCCACTTCGGTGCATGCGCATGGCATGTACAGTGCCTGCGCAATGCTCCGCTGAGCAGCTGGAGCGTCGCAGAGGCGGTAAGACGCATGTGCGCGCTGCACGCATCCATGTGGAAGCCGCTGGGCCCGTTCCAACCATACCGGTTGGAACGGGATCCGGAACCCGCCAGGAGTTCTCGCCCTCCCTCATTTAACAGTTGTAACTATATTTTGTTTTTAAAGAGGAAACGCTTGGATACCCAGAGAGGGGAATGAAAAAAAAAAAGTAAAATACTTGAGATAGCTGATCTTACGCGTTGCAAATGCTGCTAGCAGTCTCGAAATCCAAAGCTGTGTTGATTTTGGCTGAATGCAACCGTCGAGTACCGAGTGACATTTACCTGTGCAGGTAGCTTCTTAGATTTCAACACAAACTCATCTAAGCGCCCTTGTGGCATCCATCATTTCCAGTGACCCACGTAAAGTGCAGCGCGTCCACTTGTCTGCTCTTGCAGTCAAGCAGGATAGCAACTCGCAATTATGGGTAGCAATTTGTCCGGGTGTACACAAGGAAGAGATGACCTGTGCTTTGCACATATTGTCAAACAAAGAGAGACTTAGATCATGACAAGAATGTAGACCCCCCCCCCCCCGCTCTGCTCCCCACCGCCAGGAATCACGTTCCATCTTGATAACAATACAAGAACCTCTTCCTATCGGTAGGCATCTACCTGTTTTGGCACTGCTTAACAAAAACACATTTGGAATGAACTTTGGTTTTAAGTGTCAAGCTAGCATGTTAACAACCAAATGACAGTCAGGGAGATAGAGAGCTAATGAAAGAATTTGCAGGGAATAGAGAGAAAACAAAAGGGAACTCTGAAAGAGTGGGTAAAAGAGACGTTACACCTCTATCCATTCCCTTTGCCATGGAGTTGAGTTGACCTCCTGGGTCCCGATTCAATTAAGAATACTGGAAGGAGAAAACATACTTTTTAATTTCTTTGATTCTATAAAAAAAGAAAAGGGGAAAAAAAGAAAAAAAAAAGTCCCCAGAATATAAATTTTCTATTGTATGAACTAAACTATTCTTATGTAGGGGTTCACATCTTACTACTTAATTATAATGAAATGGCTAAAGTTTAAGTCAGTTTGCTTGACAATAAGAACATAGGAGAAATGAAGAATGTGGATTAGCACATTTAGCTCAAATGTCCTGCAAATGGCAGGGAAAAGTTTGTTCAAATGTACAGTAGAAATTTGGAAGGGTGTCTCCAAATTAATGTTGGTTAGATGTCCCTCACTTTGTAATAGAAATATAGAATATTCATTCCCATTGTCTTATTAGTTTCCAAATTAACAGTGCATTTTTCCAAAGCATAAGCATTTCCAAAAATTAATGCATCTTCCAGAAGAAAAATTAAAAAGAATCAAATACTTATGGACCAAAAAGGAATCCATGATCCCTTATTGCAGGGGTGTCCAAACTTGGGAAGACTTGTGGACTTCAACTCCCAGAATTCCCCAGCCATGCTGAGTTGAAGTCCACAAGTCCACAAGTCTTAAAGTTCCCAAGTTTGGACACCCCTGCCTTACGACCATATCACACACCATGGATACTTTGAACACTGTATCTTCTTCAATTGGCTGAACCTAACAATTTCTTCCTCCCAAAAAAAAATTGTATAAGCAGTTAACAATGATATAATACTTCTGTTGAATTAATCCTAGTTTGAAATCTATAGAAATTTTGCCAGGGCTCTGTTAATGGCAGAAATCTCACAGCCTAGATAGAAGAGGAGAAATGCAGGAAAATATTAAGAAGTAATAGAATGGGATTGAATGTAAGGGAAGAGAGGAATCCCAAGACTTCATATTGAGTGGCACTTAAAAAAATAGAATTATGACTTGATATGTTCTATATCAAGTATTTTTTTCAAAACTAGGCACCTTTAAGATCATCATGTTATAAAAAAGATTTTGAGCCACTGAAAAGAGTGCAGAGAAGAGCAACAAAGATGATTAGGGCCCTGGAGGCAAAACATACAAAGAATGGTTACATCAATTGGGTATGTCTAGTCTAGTGATAAGAAGGAGTAAGGGTGATATGATAGCAGTGTTCCAATAGTCAAGGGGCTGCCATAAAGAAGAGCCACAAGTTATTTTCCAAAGAACCTGAGGGCAGGATAAGAAATAATGGATGGAAATTAATCAAGGACAGAAGCAACCTGGAATTAAGGAGGAATTTCCTAACAGTGAGAACAATGAACCAATGGAATGCCTCGTCTTCAGAATTTGTCAGGGCTCCATCACTGGAGGCTTTTAAGAAGAGAGTGTGGAATGGTATAGAGCCGTGATGGCGAACCGTGATGGTGAAACTCGGTGGCATGCCGAGCCACTTGTTAGGGCACGCAAGGTATTGCCCTGTCAGCCAGCTGACTTTGGCCTTCTTTTTTGGCTGTTTTTTGCCCTCTGGAGGCTTCCCGGAGGTGGAAAATAACCCAACGTGCAAACCGGAAGTATGGGAACTGACTTCTGGTTTGCATGTTGGGCCGTTTTTCGCCTTCCGGAGTCTTCAAGGAAGCCTCCTGAAGGCTCGAGAGGGCAAAAAACACCCCTACGGGCAAACCGGATGTTTGGGAATGGACTTCCAGTTTGCCTGTTGGGCCATTTTTCATCCTCTGGAGGGGCTCCAGAGAAGCTGTTTTTGCCCTCCCCAGGCTCCTAGAAAGCCTCTGGAGCCTGGGGAGGGCGAAGAACAGGTCTATCTCGCGTCAAAAGTGGGAGGGAGGGCACTCACATAGCTTTATGGGTGTGGGCACACCCATGCATGACACCCCTGCACTCCCTCCCACTTTTGGCATTCAATGGGAAAAAGGTTAGCCATCACTGGTATAGAGTCTCCTGCTTCAGCAGGGAATTAGACTAGAAGACCTCCAAGGTCCCTTCCAGCTCTGTTATTCTGTTAAGATCCTGGCTGGGGAATTCTGGGAGTTGGAGTCTATACATCTAAAGTTGGCAAGTTTTAGAAACACTGCTCTGGTGCTACATTAGGTTTATTTATTTATTTATTTATTATTTATTTATTTATTTATTTATTTATTTATTTATTTATTTATTTATTTATTTATTTATTTATTTATTTATTTATTTATTTATTTATTTATTTATTCACATTTATAACCCGCACCCATCTCACCACAAAGGGACTCGGGGCGGCGAACAGAGATTTAAAATCAGTTATACATAAATACAAAATATTATTAAATAATAACTAAATTAAATCAATACCCTGCTTAAAATAAGTTTAAATTTAAAACCCAAATTACAATTTTGATTTGTTATAAAATAATGGGTGTGGAGTAGATCATGCTAGGCCGGCCAGATGAAAATAATAAGTTTTTAGGTGCCGGCGAAACAAGCGGAGGTCTGTGATGGAACGGAGGTCGGGAGGTAGGCCATTCCAGAGGGTAGGGCCCACCACAGAGAAGGCCCTTCCCCTGGGAGCCGCCAACCGGCATTGTCCGGTCGATGGCACCCGGAGAAGACCCTCTCCCTGGGAGCGAGTCGGTCGAAGGGATGTATGTATGTATGTAAGGGATGAAGGTTCCGCATTAGTTAGGTTGTGAGCTGTTATCTAAATTTTGAAAGGATTTTAACTCTATACTCTTGGGAAAAGATACAATGCAACTAAAAAAAAAACACCATTTCATCTTATTAATTTTTGTAGGCACAATTAATGAATTTTAAATGTAAGATGACATAATATTGCTCATTTTCAATCCCATATCTCTGTTACAATAGGTCAGCAACCTTAAACGCTCAAAGAGCCACAAAGTTCCTAACTTTCAATTCTGGAGCCGACCGGAAGTCCGGTTTCCCCATCATAGAGTCTCTTCCTAGTGTAGCGTCCTTCTTCCTCTACCTGTCCTAACCGAAAGCCCTATCAATTGTGGAACTGACTGGGAAATCCACCCCTTGCCATAGAGTCTCCTCCTGGCATGCCCTGCTTCCTGCCCCCTAAATGGAAGCTGCTCTTAAAATTGTGGTGACGACTGGCAAGAGGGAGCCGCAGCAGAGGGATGAAAAAGCCACATGCAGCTCCAGAGCTGTGGGTTGCTGATCCCTGATCTAGGCACATATTTGAAACATTTTTGTTAGTGTTGATGTATGACATTTCATGCATATATTTCATTTCTTAAGGACAGCATTTTTTAATTCTTCTATGTTCTATGAACTGTTTAAAATGGACTGAGAAGCAATTACAGTAGTAGCAACTTTAAATACACAACAAAACTGTGTGACCTAGAAATGGAAAAAGATGGGTACATAGTACATTTTATTTATTTATCAAAGTTATTTGTTTGTATATTTATCTATTAAATGTATTTACTGCCTATCTCATCGTTGAAAAGACTCTCTCTATAGTAGTATATGGTATACATCCATACTAACAAACAGAAATAAAAGAGGAATTATTGCATTAATTCCTTGTTACAACTAACTTTTGGTGAAGGTCAAGAGACTTAACATGGAAAAAATGCCAAATAAAAATGCAACTTTCTGAAGTGGTAACAGAACAAGTAAATAATAACAATGGGTAATAGAAGGCATTCATAAGAAGCACCAATCTCTTCTGAAAATCCTCCAGTGTTGGAGCACTCACAGCTCTTGAAGGCAACCTGTTCCATGGTTTAATTGTTCTCACTGACAGGAAATTTCTCCTTGGTTCTAGGTTGGATCCAGAGGTGGTATTTAGCAGGTTCTGACCAGTTCTGGAGAACCGGTAGCAGAGGTGGATTTTGGCTGCTGCTACTGCTGGTTCGCTCAAGGACATGCATGTGCAGAAACCAAAAACAAGATGGCGGCGCCTATGGTGCCATCTAGAGAACCAGTTCAGGGGCATGGCGGGACTGGATCGTTGCCAGTTCCAGTGACCCAGGCCACCAAGTTACTACCTATTTGGCCGAACCGGTCCAAACTGGTACGAATCCACCTCTGACCGGTAGTGGAAATTTTGAGTAGTTCTGGCTGCCGAGTCCTAGCTGATCAGGAGAGAATGGGGATTTTGCAGTAAACTTCCCCTGGAGTAGGGAAGGAATGGAGATTTTACAGTATCCTTCCCCTGCCATGCCCACCAAACCACACCCACCAAACCATGGCACGCCCACCAACCACACTCACAGAAGCGGTAGTCAAATCCCACCACTGGTTGGATCTTTCTTTCAAAAGCTTCCATCAGTTATTTTTTTTCCTGCCTTCAGGTAGTTTGGAGAATAGGTGCCCCCCCTCCATCTTCAATGTGACAGCCCCTCAAATATTAGAAGATTTGTAGCTTGGGGTTTAAACCACACATGCACATCTGGACATCCTGGTGTTGGGAAAGCAAGCCAGGAACAGGATGAAGATTCAACTGAAAAAGATGCCGACGTTATTCGTCTGTTGCACATAGAGGTATCACATCTCAAGTCAAGGCCCTTTTTATAAATAAAATATCCCACCGATCCTCCAGAGAAACCTTTGGGGAATTTAGCGAGGATGTGTTTTTGTAAGATATTTCCGTTCAATTAGGCCACACCAACCAGGCTTTATATAAAAGGCAGCCGAGGGACGCCGCCAGCGAGCGCAGGAAGGCTCTGTGGAAGTGAGAGTCAGCTGTAACGATAACAAACCAGCACCAGTTGCAAATGTCATCACCTCTTCTTCTTAATCAAAAGGCTTTGAATCCCTTCTCCAGGCACGTCTTCTGGAAATGAGGGGACGGCTGGAAGAATCATTTGAATGTGGCAGCCCTTGATAATGATGAAATGAATAAAAGGTTCTCTTCTTTTTGTTGTTGGGCGAGGACGGATTCAGTGTACGGCTCATGAAAAGACAGCGGTTTAATAGTGCCGGCGGTAGCCACAAACGCTTCTAGTTATCCGCCGCACAGCCTCCTTTGCGGAGATAATGGCTGCAATGAGGGGTTCTCCTCCGCCTTCCCTCGAGTCTGACAGAACAGAGGGAAGCTTCCTGCTAGGCCAGAAAAACCTGCCAGAACCAAGGGCCAAGTTCACACCGTTATTTTTGGGGAGCTTTCTGAAATGCAGGCCATGTGGCGAAGCTGTGTCCTGAAGCATTGGCTCGGGAGCCAATTGAGCGTGGCGTTTCATGTATTTTCTGAAAGCCACTGGTGGAGAGACGAGAGCTTTGACAAGGAAGCTAAGAGAGGGATGGGAGGCCTTCCTTGAATATGATTCTCCCTTAAATCATGTCGGTCCTTTTGTTTGAGTAGCCTCCATCCCCACTCCCTCACCCTCTCTGAAGTTATATGGGAGGCAATTCCTAGTGACAGCAGCTACTGCAAAGTCTCACCAGAATCTACCCTACTTTACAGAAATCAAAAAAGGGGCCAAAGTAGAGGTAGCAATAGGTCCTGCAGGATTAGCAGTGGGATGATACATGCCCAGGGTTGGCTGGCCTGACATACAAATTAACCAAGGCAACTTAGAACTAAGGAGAAATTTCCTAACAGTAAGAACAATTAACCTCTGGAACAGCTTGCCTCCAGCAGTTGTGAATTCCCCCACCCTGGAAGTCTTTAAAAAGATGTTAGACAGCCATTTGTCTGAAATGGTATAAGGTTCCTGCCCATGCAGGGGGTTGGACTAGAAGACCTACAAGGTCCCTTCCAACTCTGCTATTGTATTGTATTGTATTATTGTAGCTGTAGTGGAGAAAGCTGCCTACATAGTAGACAGTAGATTTAATACTGCCTATTTGAAATTATTGCAATGTATGGCTGTGAAGGTTGGACCATAAGAAAGGTTGAGCACCAAAGAATGGAGGCCTTTGAACTATGGTGCTGGAGAAGACTCCTGCGAGTCCCTTGGACTGCAAGGCGATCAAACCGTTCACTCCTAGAGGAGATCAACTCTGACTGTTCTTTAGAAGGCCAGATCGTGAAGATGAAACTCAAATACTCTGGCCACCTAATGAGAAGGAAGGAGAAGAGCCTAATGCTGGGAACGATGGAGGGCAAAAGAAGAAGGGGATGACAGAGAAGGAGGTGGCTGGATGGAGTCATCGAAGCAGTAGGCTTGAGCTGAAATGGACTCCAGAGGATGGTAGAGGACAGGAAGGCCTGGAGGAATTTTGTCCATGGGGTCATGATGGGTTGGACACGACTTCGCAACTAACAACAACAATCTGAAGTTATGTTGGGATATGGAATCCTTTGCCGTATCTGAGCTTGGTTGTTTGCTTGCAGACATTTCATCACCTGACTAGGTAATATCAGTTCTACTGGGTGTGGGTTTTGCTCCCTATTTATACACAACAGCTTATCCTGCCAGTGTTGGTGGGAGCCTGGTTGTATCCTTGATAGTGTCTTGATTAGGGTATTGTCTTCTGCTTGATCATTTGACTGCTTATCTGGTGGTTGGCTGCTGGAGAGAATGCATTCTGATCCCTTTGTTTCCTCTGTAGCTATTTTTTTTAAAAAAATGGTCTCTTTTGAATGTGTGTAAATGTGGTTTGTTTCTATGTGCCTACTGGTAGATGATTTGTTGAATGACGCTCTCCCAGGAATTCTTTAACCTTTATAGTTTTAGCTTGGTTTAAGGGGCTCACAGTTTCCCAGTTGAAACTATGGTCGAGTCCATCCACGTGTTGTAAGATCACCAACAACATCTTCAAAGGAAGAACATTTACACACAATAACACACTCCCCTTCCTGAATATTCTCCTCAGTAGAGGAAATGATGGCAAAGTAGAAAAGGAAGTTTATCGAAAAACAACCCACACTAAACCAAGTGTTCCACCACCAAAGTAACAATTGAATCTCCCACAAGAGGAGCTGTCTAAGAACATTTTTTCACATGAGTGCAAACATACTGAAAGAGAAAAACCCACCTACATAACCTCTTGCAACACAATGGATACCCATGCAACTCTATTGTTGATTGAGCATTCAATCCACTAGCAGGGGTTCCCAAACTTGGCAACTTTAAGACTTGTAGACTTCAACTCTCGGAATTCTCCAGCCAGCTATGCTGGCTGGAGAATTCTGGGAGTTGAAGTCCACAAGTCTTAAAGTTGTCAAGTTTGGGAACCCCTGCACTACAGCATTAACCAAACACATGCTATGAACAAGGTAACACTAACTATACATCAAAAACATCTCGGAGACAACCAACATGGCATCACCGTGACCCACAAATCAACTAATGCCCTCAAAAACACCTTCACTAAACCAAAACTCAATAGCCCCCAAATTTAAAAACAGGAGTCAGCTACAAAGTATGATGTAAGAACGGAAACATTATGGTGTAGGGCAGAGAGCAGAAAGCTAGCAGAACGCATCCATGGACACCAATTAGCAGTCAGAAGACATGATAAATACTCTTTGGTGTCAGAACACATGGATAGACTCAACCATTCTTCCAACTGTGAGCATCCTAGACCATGCTAAATCCAAAAACACGAGAGAATTTCTGGAATGTTGTCATTCAGACAAATCAATCATCAATAGATACTTTACGTATTTATATTTTACACCCCATTCAAAAGGGACAATAATAAGCTAAGAAGAAAATGAAAAAAGCTAAAGCATAACCTCTCAAGAAACTAACCATTAGATAAGCAGGGATTGATACCAGACAAACAATCAAGCAGGAAACAATATCTCTCAACCCCCAGAATTCCCCAGATAGCCACAGGGAATTCCGGGAATTGAAGTCCACAGGTTTTACCATTGCCAAACTTAGACTCTCCTGGCTTAGAAAATATCTAGGTTTGACTTGTACTTCTTTATCTCTAGGGCCGTGATGGTGAACCTATGGCACGAGTGAACCTCAGTGTCAGCCTCCGCTTTCCTGTTTGCCTCGGCTGCCATATGAAACGGGGAGGGCGGGCTTTGCATTTGGGTTATTGGGACTGTATGGTGCAGGAGAGTGAACTGCAGAAGGAAGTACACTGTTGCCATCTACTGGTACTATCTACTTCGCATACAAGTGGTTGGGTCATCTTATGGTCAAGGTCAACGGTCTTACATGCCAACCTGATGATGCTTTTTGGAAATGAAGCCACATGACACCTAGGGCTTTGCACATTGGACCATGGAAGGGGGTTACTAGGAAAAGGGGGTTGGACATATATTGATATGTATGCTTTCGCGCCTAAATGCTTCAGACCTTGCTTAGCATCTATGCTATTCATTCCATAACCAGCAAAAGTACTTTTAATTCCACTAAAAATGGAGTCGAGGGGTTTCTTTCTTGGTTATCGATGAAGCAGACCTGACACTCAGCAGCCTTCAGCTGTGAGGTGCATGCGTGCATCAGCCAGCTGATTTCGGGCTTCCGGAGGGCTGGGGGAGGCCGTTTTCGCCCTCCCCAGGCTTCAGGAAAGCTTCCGGAGCCTGGGGAGGGTGAAAATCCCACCTGTGCAGGGGTTACTCGTGCATGTACAGGTGGGGAGTGGGAGCGCTGACGCATTCACAAGTGGGATTCACTCACACAGGTGAGGGAGGACACACGCATGCGCAATAGCACACACGCACACAGTTTTGGAAGATATTTAGGAAAAGGTTACCCATCACTGCTCTAGGCGGTACCCTTATAAAACCATTAATCACAGAAGCCAAGCAGAGTTTTGTAGCTATACATCCTGTTCTAATCCTGATAACCGCAACAACACACCCCTTTCTCATTCAATTTTCAAAAGCCTGCGCTACTAAAGGAGGAGTAAATTTAACCGAGGAAACTGTTTCTGTCAAGCTAGCGTACAACACATTTAGCTTCATCAGAGAAGCTATTTTTAAATGCTCAGATACTTTTGTCTTCTATTTATATCCTTTAATTCTTAACACAATGGAGGCCTGTCTTGAAAGTCTGGTTAGTCTCCTGAATTCCAGTCTCGGGGATCAAAGATGACCCCAGCCTAGAATTGCCATTCATTTCAACATCTTGTTTTGTCAGACCAGATGGGGTGCTACAGGTTTAGCAAAATAAAATAGAAATTTTAAAACAAAAGAGAAAACAAACCAAACTTGTTCCCCTCAGAGTAACGCAAATTTTCCAAAGGGCCCTTTAGAATATGTTTTGCAATGCTATCAGCTTTTCAAGCACAGCTGAGACGGTGCCCATGGGGACAAGGGGCTGTTGAAATGACAGCTTATGTCAGCGATGGTTAATCTTTTTGCTGCTGAATGTCCAAAGTGTGTGCAGTCCCTCTGCACATGCGCCCCGTCCTGCCCTGTCCCCTATTTGGGCTTCTGAGTTGGTGCAGGAGGGTTTCCATGCCCAAAACGGAGTATGAGGGGCCTCGCACGACGCCCCCATGCCCCGTTTTGGCTTCTACATTGGTGGAGGCAGCAGAAATGGAGTAGAAAGATAGGATGCGCTGGGGGAGAACCTGCAGAGATTGGGTAAGACCCTGACTCCCTCCTTAACACGACTAATCACTAAACTGACTGATACTTGGCAGTTTGCCTGGACTGACCTCGACTAGACTTGACATACACGAAAGCTTTGACTTTTCAGATGATACGTTGTTTCCTGCAATCCTACTCTTCACAGAGGATTTTTTTAAAGCCTCTTGGGAGGGGCCGGTCAATTAGGCAGCTGATACTCATTATCTCCTCCGGTTGCGTCTTTCTGCTAATTGACGTTGCCTCCTCTCGATCCTTCTTAGCCTGACATCAGGGACAAACTGGGTTTCCTCCTCCCCACTACACCAAGTCCCAGGTGCCTCCTGATGCCTAGCTGGGCTCTCTGCTCTCTCACTCTCGGCCTCCTCCTCTGGAGCAGACTCATAGGACTTCTCACTAGAGGAGTCCATCAGCAGTTCTTCAGCATGCCTGCACATGTGCGGTGGAGTTGGGGCTGGGGCGACGGCTGGCATGCCCACAGAGAGGGCTCTGTTTGCCACCTGTGTGCCATGGGTTCACCATCACTGGCTTACGTCATGCTCTACTGTGCTCTTTATAATAGTGTTTCCCAGCCATGGCAAATTCCAGGTTTGTGACTTTCAACTCCCAGAATTCTCATCAATGGCTATGCTGGCTGAGGAATTCTGGGAGCTGAAGTTATCTTCTTGGAAATAACTATGGCTGTTCTGTGAGGACCTTATACCTCCTTATACTTCGTCACCTGCTGAAGTATCTGGAAAATTCTGATTTTTAAAAAAAACGTATACAGTAGCTGCTGTTACCAGCTCAGTATCCTTCAGCCTCCTTGAAGGTAGTTAAAGTTTGTTATACTGCCTGTAAAATTCGATTATCCAGTGGAGAATTCAATGCCAATTGATATATTTTATCTTGTTTTGTTTTTATGTTATTTTTTTAAATCTTTGATTTATATTTATTTGCAACTTTATACAATAATTGTAATACAAACTTCCTTCCTTCCTTCCTTCCTTCCTTCCTTCCTTCCTTCCTTCCTTCCTTCCTTCCTTCCTTCCTTCCTTCCTTCCTTCCTTCCCTCCCTCCCTCCCTCCCTTCCTTCTTCCCTCCCTCCCCTCCCATATTTTGATAAATGTTTAATATACATGGCATTCTCAAGCACCCAAGCCTGTCGTGTTGCTACTAATGCTTGAGTTCTTTTAGAAATTGGAATAACAACCCCAATCTTTATTTAGAGGACCATTTCCAATGGCGTCTGCCTCTGCCAAAAAAAAGAGAGAGCAAAAATGGCACTGTGGCCACCCAATCAAACTTCATTCTTTTTTAGGACTATCTTGACCCAAGTAAAAAAGAGGTCATTGCCTGCCTCTTCAACTCCCCCCCCCCCCACGCACAACTACTCTTCCCACAGATGCCTCAATCATTTTCATTGTGAGAAAACAGCGACAGGAATGGGTGCCAAATCTCTTGAAACTTCAGAGATCTCTCACCATCATCATCTCATACAAAATGTTGAAAGCATTTTGACCCTGTCTCAGAGCAGAAGGCTGCGACCCTCATGCTCTTATGATATACAATATTACACAATGGCAGAGTTGGAAGGGACCTTGGAGGTCATCTAGTCAAACTCCCTGCCTAGGCAGGAAGCCCTATACCATTGCAGACAAATGGCTGTCCAACATCTTCTTGAAGACTTGCAGTGTTGGGGCATTCACAACTTCTGGAGGCAATTTCTGTTCCACTGATTCATTGTTCTAACTGTCAGGAAATTTCTCCTCAGTTCTAAGTTGCTTCTCTCCTTGATTAGTTTCCACCCATTGATTCTTGTTCAAGTGCTTTGGAGAATAGCTTGACTCCCTCTTCTTTGTGGCAACCCCTATCTGGCCCATCTTAATAGCAACAACCTTATACCGCTTCACAGTGCCTTTACAGCCCTCTCTGAGCGGTTTACGGAGTCAGCCTATTTGTTCCCAACAATCTGGGTCCTCATTTTAACGACCTGGGAAAAATGGAAGGCATCTTCCTTGCTTGATCAAGTTGTTTCAGTCCCAATTTTAATCCCACATTTTATGACTCAGTGTATCTGTTGCAGAAGCCGGCACTGAAGACAAGAGTCTCCTTTTTCTGTCACTTTCCACCGAACAATATTTAAAGGGGATGATGGAGTTTTACAAGTTTAATGTGTGTTTTTCACTCCCCCCACCACCACAAGCCAATGGTTGTGTATTGGGCAGCCATCTATAGATAAAGGTTCCCCCGGCACATGCGTGGTTGTCATTCCCACATCTAGGGGGTGGTGCTCATTTCCGTTTCAAAGCTGAAGAGCCAGCGCTGTCCGAAGATGTCTCCGTGGCCGGCCTGACTAAACGCCAAAGGCGCACGGAACGCTGTTGCCTTCCCACCAAAGGTGGTTCCTATTTTTCTACTTGCATTCTTACAATGAATAATAGGCAACTGCTCACAAATTCTTTCTTTAGGGTCCCAGAAATCAGGTTGCCAGTTTGGTGTAACAAACCAGGAGGAACATATAAGGTAAAGATTCCCCTTGCACACATGTGCTAATTGTTCTCAACTCTAGGAGGTGGTGCTCATCTTTGTTTCAAAGCCGAAGAGCCAGCGCTGTCTGAAGACGTTTCCGTGGTCATGACTAAATGCCGAAGGTGCACGGAACACTGTTACTTTCCCACCAAAGGTGGTTCCTATGTTTCTACTTGCATTTTTACATGCTTTCGAACTGCTAGGTTGGCCAAAGCTAGGATGAGTAATGGGAGCTCACTCCGTTACGCAGCGCTAGGAATTCAAACCGCCAAACTGCCGACCTTTCTGATCGACGAGCTTAGCGTCTTAGCCACTGAGCCACTGCACACATTTCTTTAAGGAATACAAATAACTGAATCAACAAAGACTTCAGTCTCTGCTTCAGGAGGTAGTTAGCAACCCTCGGTAGCCCGATTCCCCATGAACAATTGTGAGCGAGAGGGGCGGAATTTTAAATTCGACAAATAAATAAAACAAACAGTTCTATTCCCTTTGCCTAAAGTCATTCCAATTTCACTGCAACCGCTGGCATTGCATTTAAGCTGTGCGTTGGGGGGGGGGGCGGAAAAGGGAACAATAAAACTTTTTTCTTTCTTTCTATTAGCCTGGCACCCTCCTGAAATATAATCCACGCATTTCTCTCCAGCTAGTAAAGCCCCCCCCCCAACCCCTTTCTTGGTAGAGCAAAAATAAAAAGCGTGGGGAAGAATAAGAAGATTGACTCCCTCCACCAAACTGCAGAAAACAAATTGTTTTCTCTCTATGCAGCCCAAAAATGTTACCGATCCTATTGCATTATGGCTGTGGTTTTCCTGGCGTTCTTTCTGTCTGAAAGAGTATTTGAAGTTACCCAGAATCCCCAGTGGGTTTTTCCCCCCCCTGACTGCAGACTTTGATTTTATCACCCTAAAGACAGAGGTGAGCGACACACCGTGATTGAGAGGGCTGTGATGAGATTTTGGGGTGTCCCATCAGTGGCCGTTTATGACTGCTAAGTATAATGGAGACCGTTAAGCAGGAGGGAGGGAGGGGGAGAAGCCAGAAAGGGCCTGTGTGTAACTAAAGCCCTGCCTACTGGATTTGTTTAGTGTGTGAGAGAGTGATTAGCAATTGCTCGTGATTAGTAATTTTCTCCCACAGATAGCTTTGCTGCATTCCCGTGGAGCATCACGCACACAGGACTTCGGCACTGTGTTGCAAAGGCAGAAAACGCCATGTGGCAAAGAAGGAAATATATATAAATATATTTATATATCTGGCAGGCTTCCCACCCCACCAAATGCTTCTCCTTTTGTGTTGTTGTTATAAACAAGCAGCCTAATCGCCCCAGCGAATAAAAAACCCTGTGTGCCGGTTTCTGGTTTATTTTGTATACATGCAGGGAGAATTGTTCCACCGAAATCAAAATTTGTAGGAGGATCAGGGCTAGATTAAAGGACATTGGAGGCGGCGATGAAGATAGGGGGGTTTGGAAGCTTCGGCAAACCACACCGCTTAGAAACGGAGCTCAGCGGCTTCCCAAACCCAGGCGTTTGTAATTTGTAATTGCCAGCACTCGCTCGGGGCTTCACAATCGTCGGAACGGCTTTGTGCGCAGGGATGGCTCTGTCACAATCCTATAAACAGGGGTTGTTTATTTCAAAAAAACGCTCTGCAGGGCCAAGATGGCAGCTGGGTTGGAGGGGGAGGGGGCAGAGGTGGTATTCAGCCGGTTTGGACAGATTTGGACGAACCGGTAGCTCTGACTTGACTTTGACTTTATTAAATTTATATACCGCTCCCTTTCCCAAAAGGGACTCGGGGCGGTGCACAGGAAATTTAAAAACATATATAAACATGACAATATACAAAATTAAAAACCAAATTAAATTATTATCCCTGTGCTAAAAATTTAAAATAAGTTAAAACTATATCCCTAAAAACCAATTAAAACAATTTAACTACAGACTATAAGCTAGGTGGTGTGAGCTAGGCCAGGCCGGCCTGTTGGAAAAAATAAGTTTTTAGTTTCTGGCGGAAGGAACGGAGGTCCGTGGTCATTGTAAGTTCGGGGGGAGGAGGTCGTTCCAGAGGGTTGGGCCCACCACAGAGAAGGCCCTTCCCCTGGGCGTCGCCCGCTGGCATTGCCTGGTGGACGGCACCCGGAGAAGTCCCTCTCTGTGGGAGCGAATCGGCCGAAGGGATGTATGGAGTAGGATGCGATCCCGTAGATAACTAGGTCCCGTGCCATGGAGTGCTTTAAAGATGATAGTCAACACCTTGAAGCGCACCCGAAAGGCCACAGGTAGCCAGTGCAGCTCGTGTTACATGGGAGCACCTAGGAGCTCCCATAATTGCCCGCGCGGCCGCATTCTGGACTAGCTGCAGTCTTCGGGTGCACCTCAAGGGGAGCCCCATGTAGAGAGCATTACAGTAGTCTAAACGGTCAGTTGGTTCCGCCCATCTGCCCCTGCCCTATCCTGTCCTTTATTTCCTGCTTTCTACATCATCTCAATCTTGTGGCACAGCTGATTCTATGCCCCCCCCTCGCTCTTCTACTTACTGTTGCTGATTTCTAAATGCAGCTGAGCTTCTCAAGGCGCTATATGCAGCCTTTGACTTATGACTAGTTGCTTTACAACCATTTGAAGTTTCTATCGGTCCACCATAGAAAGTGTCCTCCCATATTGCATGACTGTCTGGTATGCTGGTTTAACAGCTGCGGTCAGGAAGGCACTACAGAGAGGGATCAATTCGGCACAAGAAACCATCGGTTGCCCTCTGACACCACTGGATGACATCGCCAGGTCTCGCTGCTTTAGCAGAATAAGGAAGATACTCAGAGATGATTCCCACCCTGGTCAGTGTCTCTTTGCACTTCTACCATCGGGCAGAAGATATCGAAGCATAGCCAGCCAAACAAACAGGTTTAAAGATTCTATCCTTGGGCTGTAAGACTTTTAAATTCAACCACAATCACTCCATGCACATGCTAGTTTTTTTTCTTTTTTCTTTTCTCTCTTTTTTCATATCTGTTCTAATTTTGCACCAGTGAGGCTAAAACCAATTTCGTTGTAAACAAGTGCAAGTACAATGACAATAAAGATTATACTTATACTTAAGTTACGACAGCCTTGCCTTAGGGCTACTTGTGACCCGGATTTTGAAATTCTGATGATTCCCCATCTTTCTATGGTTGCACGGCTATATTTTGAGTGCTAGGCAACATGGCTGCATTTTAGGGTCATTTGCAAGCACCCTGACTATGTTTTATACAGTTTTGCTAAAAAGAGGCACTTCCGGATTTTGGCAAAATTGTGCCCACTGGTTTGCTTAACGAGTGTTTGCTTCGGTCAGAACAACTAAATCGGTCTAGCTCTTTATGAGACTAGACCAGATCATCTATATGCAACCATCTACCTGGTTACCTGTTGACTAGTTGTCCACTGTGACACTGCAGAAGGAGGATTAAGAAATTAAAAACAAAGCTCAAAAAGAACAAAAAAAAAAGAGAGGCTCCAAATGATTTCATAATAAAGGCAATTTTTAAAATTTCTTAAGTTAATAAATAGGTTTATTATTGCAACCACAAATCATAATAATGCGTTCTCCTGATTTGCGGTACCCTTAGGCTGATTCGCCTTGATCTGGGATGTAGCAACGCTGGTGAAACTCAAAATGAGTAACCATTCTGATTTTGTGGCAGTGATCCAGGATGGTTTAGTACTAGTTAAGATGGTGGAGCAGAAGAGGGAATCCATAAATTCAGGTTCTCCTTCAACCAGACTTTGGGCCTGTCATTTTCTCTCAGCCTCTTGAGAGACAGTCTGGAGAAGGAAATGCCATGAATGCAATCTTGTGCCCTTGAAGCAAAAAAATGGGCTATAAATATAATAATTAAATAAATAAATCCCACTGGGTCAATTGTAGGGCAATTCTGGCTGTTACCATGACACGCCTCAAGGTGTTCTGATTTTAACCTAGAAGGAAATTCAATATTTAGTACAATGTCCAGAGTTCCCAAGTTGCTAAGGAAAAGCGAGTGGTGAAGCTGACACAAAAGCCATTATAATATATTCTTCATTGTGTTGCTACATTGCATACCTGCTGCTGTGGCCTAGAGGTAGAGCTCTTGCCTCCCAATCAGGAGGTTGTGAGTTCAATCCTAGGTAGAGGCAGATGTAGGGTCTCCTGCTTGGGCAGGGGGTTGGACTAGATGACCTGCAAGGTCCCTTCCAACTCTGTTAATCAGTTATTACATGTGTGCGCATATATATCACTAGCTAGATACCTGTGCTTTGCAATGAAACTATGTGATTGGGCTATGCAGGAGGAATTTGGTTCACAATCCATTGGCTCAGTGGTGGTTGGTGATTGAAACGCATAAGGGAATATCACTCTCGGTCTGGAAGCAGTTCCATAGGGAGAAGGTGTAGACATTTTGGTGAGGTACTGATGTTTAGTACTGTAAGGAGCCCCAGATCGCTCCTGAGTGAAGGGGTGGAACGTCTGCCAGTTTGAACTGAGGTAACGGAATGTGAGGCAACTGGCAGTTGGGACAGAGTTCTTTTCATGTGGGGAGGGGGAGTAGAGCTCCTTAGCATCAGAGCCAATTAATTACTGTATAAGAAATACTAATGTTCTGGTGGTAATTTTGAAAAATCCTTTCTTAGCGAGCACCTAGAAGCCAAGAGGATTGTATGTGTGCCAAATTTCAAGTTTGTAGGCTTTACGGTTCTGGAGATTTCATGATGAGTAAATGGTATTTGCCTTTTATATATATCAATTTGAAGGAATATCTTCTCTCAGTTACCTAGCCCACCAGTATGGGAATGCATGGGATGCTACAAGTCCCCTCTCTTAAGAAGGTATATCTAGTGAGGTCAAGAAGAAGAATAAGGGCCTTCTCTGTGGTAGCCCCCTGTCTGTGGACATCATCCTTGTGAAAATAAGATTGGGCTGCACCTTGAGACTCTTTTGAAAGGTCTTGAAGACATGGTTTTTCCAGCAAGCCTGCAGACTCCAGGGTGATATGGAGCCCATCAAGTGGTTGGCTTGATTGTTGTCACCAGGGTGGTTGAGGGGCGGATTGGGTTTTGCATTGAGGCTTATTTCTGTAAGTTGTAGTCACTATGAGTGATTCGACACAGCTATATAAATGTTCTTAATAAGTGAATATATCTTATCACGACAGGCAGGTCTAATTTCCCTGAAGGATCATTCAGTCTGGAAGGAAATACGTTAAATGGGATTTAAAAAAAAAAAAAAAAGTTAGAATCTGAATAAATATACACGTACGATATAAAGATGCTACAATTCTTCTAAAGTTGTGAGGAAGGAAGCTTTCATTTGTAGGTAACACACGCATGTGTCACAGGTCAATGCTGGTTTCTGCAGAATCGTTCATTGTTCTCTTGAAGATAGAACAAAACAAGCCTTTTGATATGGAACGGCTCACCTGCAATTCTCCGTAGCTCTTTTACGATGTTTAAAAATAATGATGAAAAAAAAATCTCCACCATACTATTTTGTGCCCTGATTTTTCCAGGGCAACTCAAAACAATCAGTTTATCAAGATGATCAATATATGTTGCACTTATTTCTAAGTGGAAAGAAGGTAGACATTTCTTTGTACAGATCATGACTTCGTCAAGCATAGCCAGGGAGGCAGTAGCTCACCTGGGCTTTTATGCCTAGCTTTTTGTAACAGCTGTGAAGGCTTAGTCCATCACGCTGAACCTTCAATCTGGTTTAGAAAAACATAAATGTTTGCAAAACATGCTGTGGCTTTAGAACTGATTTTAGGCCATTTACTTTTCACGGTTGTTTTTCCCTTTTCACCAAAGTCTGAGACAGCATTTTCTTAATTTCTCAAGCCGCAGAGATAAGGGTTTTTTCCCCAGAGGTAAACCCTATAGATCCTGGATTCTGATCGAATAGATCCACCACAAATTCATTGTCTTGGAATATGATCTTTTCTCTCTTCATTCCCAGCCTGCCTCTCTACGCCCTCATCTCTCTCTCTCTCTCTCTCTCTCTCTCTCTCTCTCTCTCTCTCTCTCTCTCTCTCTCTCTCTCTCTCTCTCTCTCTCTCTCTCTCTCTCTCTCTCTCTCTCTCTCTCTCTCTCTTTCTCTGTCTGCAGCCTCTCAGTTATTATACACGTTCAGACTGGAGAACTGTCAACCTGTGTGGCATTCATTTTTCTGAATCATCATCTCTCTCCACAATTATCAGAGCATGACTGTTGGGTTTGATGGTAATTATGCACTTAGGCCTGCATTAGGCCTCTCTGACTCTCCCAATATTTTTTGTTTGTTTGTTTTGACCCTAAAACGATTGAATTGCTTGTTGAGACATTCATTGCTAACAGGGGTGAAGGACGCTTGCTTTCAAGACCTTCTGAATGGGCAGCAAGCAACATATTGCCAGATTTTTTGAGTTTTGAAGAAAGATTGATTGAGAGGGATCTTGGAGTCCTAGTAGACAACCATTTAAATAGGAGGCAGCCGTGTGCAGCAGCTGCCAAAAAAGCCAACACAATTCTAGGTCTGCATCAACAGAGGGATAGAATCAAGATCAGTTGAAGTGTTAATACCATTTTATAAGGCCTTGGTAAGGCCACACTTGGAATACTGCATTCAGTTTTGGTCGCCACGATGTAAAAAAGATGTACAAAAACGCCACGATGTAAAAAACGACCCATTTTTCACAAAAACAGGCCTGTTTTTTGTCAAAAAATGGGCATGCATAGCCTTTAGGAGGCTTTCTGAGGGCTCCTGGGGGTTGGGGAGGGCAGAAATGAGCAGAAAAGGGGGCATTTTTTGCCCAATATTGCCCCCCCCCCCAGCCCCCAGGAACACTTTAAAAGCCTCCTAAAGGCTATGCATGACCTATTTTTGAAAACAAACAGGCTTGTTTTTGCAAAAAACAACAACAACGGGCCGTTTTTGAGAGATTTGCAGAGTGCAAAAACTTTTTTTTAAAAAATTTGCCTCTCCAAAACCTTGGTGCGTCTTATACTCCGAAAAATACGGTATATTTATGACAATTGCAAAATATTTCATTCCTCTTGGGAGCTGGGGGTGGGGCACACAGCAAATGGATGAATAAAGTCTGGTAAAGGTTTTTCGGTTGGGATTCTGCATGACAAAGAAGAAAATACAGGACAACCACAGATCTACCCTGTTTCCCTGAAAATAAGACCTCCCGGATAATAAGCCCAATCAGGGTTTTGAGTGCATGCGCTAAAATAAACCCTCCCCAAAAATAAGCCCTCACTGGAAATATTCCAACACAGCAGCAGCCATGAAGTGACCACGCTCATCGCCTCTGCATCTCAAAAATAATAAGACCTCCCTGAAAATAAGCCCAAGTGTTTATTTCGAGGGCAAAAGAAAATAAAACGCTGTCTTATTTTCGGGGAAACACGGTACCCGTTTAGAGACTCAGTTGCATGCACAAGTTATATTGTAAAAAAAGAAGCGCGAAGAAAATGATTCAGTTTCATTTTCTCCCTCAAGATTTTGTTTTTTGTTTTAAATACAGAGGAAAGATGCATAAATCATTCAAGTCCAAAATGGAATGATCCAGAGAAAGTTTATCGCCCTCTGTTCGAGCGACGAATAACCAGTCGGAATACTGATCGACCTTTCCTGAACCTGATACGGAAATGGAGTCCCATCAGCGCTGAAGACAGCTTGAGTAGCATGCTCTCTAGCTTGCAACATGCTCTCATTGCTGTGATCCAAACACCGCTGATGACAAGAGCCTCCTCCAGCATCAGGTTTCTGGAATTGAGAAACATGTTTCTCACCATTACCTGCTTGTTCTCCGCTGTCAGACATTCCTGGGTTGAGTTGAGGGCCCAACCAAGGTGATTAACCAGCTGTGTTTGTTCTTCTTAATCCTACAATGGAGCACCAGGTGGCCTTTGCAGCATTTTGCTAGGATTTATTCCCGATGCATTTTGATATTTACCTCCGTACATAATACAACAATAACCAAGGAGAGAATATATATATATATATATATATATTATGCAGCCAACAGGAGAGAATAGAGCAATTCCATTGATTCGGAGGCATACAAATAGGCATCGGAAGCGGTATAGATCTATACTCTGTATGTATAATCTACAGATATAGATTACGTGCATCGCTTGCTAGGATTTTAAGAATCGGGATTCTGATTCTGGAAAGCAGGCTAGGCTTCAGCACGGAGGGAGTGATGTTGAATCAAGAGGAAAAAAAATGAAGAGTAGATTTTTCTGATAGAACAATTAATCAGTAGAGCAACTTGCCTCCAGAAGTTGTGGGTGCAGGAACTGGATGTGTTTAGTCTAATGAAAAGAAGGCCTGGAGGTGATATGATAGCCGTGTTCCAATGTCTCAGGGGTTACCACAAAGAAGAGGGAATCAAGCTATTCCCCAAAGCACCTGAGGGCAGGACAAGAGCAGATGAGTGGAAACTAATCAAGGAGAGAAGCAACTTAGAACTGAGGATAAATTTCCTGACAGTTAGAACAATTAGTCAGTGACATATCCCTAATTAGACCAATCTTATATACATTATATTATACAATAGCAGAGTTGGAAGGGACCTTGGAGGTCATCTAGTCCAACTCCCTGCCTAGGCAGGAAACCCTATACCATTTCAGACAAATGGCTATCCAACATCTTCTTGAAGACTTGCAGTGTTGGGGCATTCACAACTTCTGGAGGCAATTTCTGTTCCACTGATTAATTGTTCTAACTGTCAGGAAATTTCTCCTCAGTTCTAAGTTGCTTCTCTCCTTGATTAGTTTCTACCTATTGCTTCTTGTTCTGCCCTCAGGTGCTTTGGAGAATAGTTTGACTCCCTCTTCTTTGTGGCATCCCCTGAGATATTGGAAGACTGCTATCATGTCTCCCCTAGTCCTTTTTATTAAACTGGACATACCCAGTTCCTGCAACCGTTCTTCATATGTTTTAGTCTCCAGTGGAACAACTTGCCTCCAGAAGTTGTGAATGCCCCAACACTGGAAATTTTTAAGAAGAGATTGGATAACTGTTTGTCTGAAGTGGTGTAGGGTTTCATGCCTGAGCCGGGGCTTGGAGTAGAAGACCTCCAAGGTCTCTTCCAACTCTGTTATCATTATTGGATTCCAGTTCTGCTGTTAAATCCATACTGAGCTCACCAGGAATTTGCGTAGCCAGCATAGCCAGCTGATTCCATCGCTGGTCATCGGGGGCGAGTCACTGGCCCCCGTGGAAAGGGCTCGCAACTTAGGCGTCCTCCTGGATTCACGGCTGTTCTTGGATGACCAGGTGGCGGCCGTGACCAGGGGGCCTTTTTACCAGGTACGCCTGGTACGCCAGTTGCGCCCCTTTTTTGACCGGGATGTCCTCCGCACAGTCACTCAAGCACTGGTTACGTCCCGCCTAGACTATTGCAACACTCTCTACATGGGGCTCCCCTTGAGGTGCATCCGGAGGCTCCAGTTAGTGCAGAATGTGGCCGTGTGGGGGATTTTGGGAGCATCTCGAAGCTCCCATATAACTCCTCTCCTGCGCGAGCTGCACTGGCTGCCGGTGGCCTTCCGGGTGCACTTCAAGGTGCTTGTTACCATCTTCAAATCTCTCCATGGCACGGGGCCTAGTTATTTGCGGGACCGTCTCCTGCCGCATACCTCCCACCGTCTGATCCGCTCCCACAGGGAGGGCCTCCTCAGGGTACCGTCTGCCGGTCAATGCCGGCTGGCGGTGCCCAGGAAAAGGGCCTTCCTATGGAACGACCTACCCCCCGAACTTCGGACTATCACGGACCTTGCCCTCTTTCGCCACTCACTTAAGACGTATCTTTTCCATCAAGCCGGTCTAGCTTAGAGCTCAGAGCTCAACACAATTTAATTTTAGCCAATGAGTAAATGCATTTAGAATTTTAATGGGAATGTTTTAGCACAGGTTCTTAGTTTAATTCATTTTAGATATTATTACTGTATTTATTGCTATTTATTGATTTTAATTTCCTGTGCACCGCCCTGAGTCCATCTCGATGGAGAAGGAGCGGTTATACAAATCGAAATAAATAAATAAATAAATAAATAAATAAATAAGAAATGAATAAGAGAGGTTGGAAAGTGTTCATCCTTAATATAATGGTCTTCTCTGCTGAAGATAGCCATGTCTCAGGCGATAAATAGAGCAAGAGCCCATAGGTTTCATGCAGACATTATATGACCTATCAAAGGCTATCCACCCATGGGGATCAGAATATGGAATGTTCACTCCAAGGGAAGAGGGATGCATTAATGTCCTATATGGTGGTGCAGTGGTTAGAATGTGGTATTGTCGGTAAACTCTACCCACAGCCAGGAGTTCAATTCTGACCAGATGAAGGTTGACTCAGCCTTTCATCCCTCCGAGGTCGGTAAAACGAAGAGCCAGATTGTTGGGGGCAATATGGCGACATTATAAACTGCTGTAAAGTACTATGGGCAGTATATAAGAGCTGTTAGTTGGCAACTGGCTGATATTTATGATGGTTACAGTGTCCCAGGCTTGTGGGACCCTCTTTTGCAACCTTCTGATGAACGAAATCAATAGGGAAGCCAGATTCACTTAACAAACATATTGCTAATTTAACAACTGCAGTGATTCATTTAACAACTGTAGTGAGAGAGGTCACAAAATGGGGCAAAACTCACTTAACAATCTTAGCAGCAGAGACTTGAGGCTCAATTGCGATCGTAAATCAAGGATTGCCGATAGTGTAAGAATTTTATGAGCAGTGGTGGTGCAGTGGATAGAATGCAGTACTGTAGGCTACTTCTGCTGCCTGCCGGCTGCCTGCAATTTGGTACTTCAATTCTCACCGGCTCAAGGTTAACCCACCCTTCCATCCTCCCGATATGGGTAAAATGAGAACCCAGATTGTTGGGGGCAATATGCTGACTCCGTAAACCACTTAGGGAGGGCTGTAAAAGCACCTTGAAGTGGCATATAAATCTAAGTGCTATTGCTAAGTGCTATATAAGCCTAAAATGCCACTGCTGTTGCTATATGGTTTAAGTATTAGAGTTGGGTTTTAAATTAACTTTTTTCTTTTTAGCAGGGGCCAAATTATTTAATTTTAGTTTTAACTTTTGCAGAATTTTGTATTGTTTGTATTTTTAGATGTTTAAACTCCTGTGCGCCGCCCTGAGTCCCATTTTGGGAGATAGGGCGGGATAGAAATCTAATGAAATAAATAAAACAAATAAATAAAGTCACCTATGTTGCAAACTTCTAACAAGCAAAGCCAATGGGAAATTCCAAATTCACTTAACAATCGTATTATTAATTTAACAACGACAGTGATTAACTTAAGAACCATGGCAAGAAAATTCGTATTTATTTATTTATTTATTTATTTATTTATTTATTTTATTAAATTTATACCCCGCCCTTCTCCTTGTTAGGACCCAGGGCGGTGCACAGGCATTATTTAAAACCACAAAATACAATAAATATCAATTAAAATATATTAAATTAAGTAAACCCGTGCTAAAACCCATGATTAAAACCTTACCAAATTATAATTTATTTTTTTTAAAAAGTCAGAAACGGGGGCTATCCTAGGCCGGCTTGTTGAAATAAATACGTCTTAAGACGTTGGCGGAAGAGGCGGAGGTCCGAGATAGTGTGAAGATCGGTGGGTAGGTCGTTCCAGAGAGCCGGGCCCGCCCCGTAAAATGGGGCAAAGTCTTAATTAACAAATGCCTCACTTAGCAAGATACATTTCGGGCTCAATTGAAGAATGTATCCCTTGGCTTCAACTAAAAAAAATACACAGAAGGAAAGTATTTAAAGTTTGGTCTTTTTCTCCTGCAGGAGCGCAAACGAGTTATATTTTTTTGTATCCCTACGACCTAAGGTGAAAAAAAGCTTGACCTGAGAAGAAAGCCTTACCTTTGTAGGAAAGAAAAAAAGTGACTTGATAGACGGTTCAAATTTCTCCAAATTTCCCCAAGTTGATTCTATTTGCTCTGCTAGCCTAATGGAATGCAGATGGCTGAATCCATTTGCCAAAATCTCTTCTTGTACTTGTACTTCTCATTTCAGCCCAGGTGGGTCATTGAAAGCAGCTACCTGGGTCCTTTTGTAGGAGATAGGTGCGGGATATAAATCAAATAAAATAAAACTAAATCTTTGGGAGTCTTGAATATGGAGTGTTGAAAGTAGAGAGCAAAGAAGAAAGAAAAGGCTAAACAGAGTCACCTAAGACCTTCTAGGGCAGGGGTGTCCAAACTTGGGAACTTTAAGACTTGTGGACTTCAACTCCCAGAATTCCCCAGCCAGCTATGCATAGTTCCCAAGTTTGGACACCCCTGTTCTAGGGCAACAGTCACCAACTGGTGGTCCACGAGGAAATTTTGGTGGTCCGCAGAAAAATCCTGCACAGAGTCTCCCTCTTTAGGGTCTTTTTGTGTGGGTTGGAGGGGGCCAGAAATTCTGACTCGGGGTCTGCTTTACCCCTGACCCCTGGTGTGGGTCTTTGGGCGAAGACGGGAGGGAAGAGTGGCAAAGAGCCAGAGGGCCTTATCCCAGTGGGACTGCATCATGGCCTGGAACTGGCTGACCATCTTAACCCGCTGAGCCTCCAGGCGCTGGCACCTGGCCTCACCCTCTGGCAGGTCTTCCCTCTGCTTGGAAAGCCTATGCTCCTAGTCCTCAGTGAGGTGCTCTGCTGAACCTCCTTCTCGGTCAGATCCAATTTGAAGTAAGCCAGCTGTTTTGCCAACTCTTTCTTGTGGTAGCTACTAGCACTAACAACTGCTTTCTGTCGGAGCCCTAAGGAGCCCGGGGGCAGGAGAGGAGTGACTGGGAGGAGAAGGGCAACGAGAGGCTGGTGAGGCGCCCCTCGATGTGAGTGACATTGAGTTGGCCACGCCCACCCAGTCACATGGCCACCTAGCCACGTCTGCCCAGCGGGTCATTAGGCAGATCATATTCGTGGTCCACGGGATTTAAAATTATGAATTTAGTGGTCCCTGAGGTCCGAAAGGTTGGGGACCCCTGTTCTAGGGCCCTGTTTTAGGACTACAGCTAGTCCTGGATTCACAACTGTTCACTTAGTGACTGTTCAAAGTTACAACGGAATTGAAAAAAGTGGCTTATGTCCATCTTTCACTCTTATAACCATTGCAATGTCCCCACGGTCATGTGATCCAAATTCAGATACTTGGCAACTGACTCCTATTTATGACGGTTGCAGTATCCCTGGGGTCACGCGATCCTCTTTTGCGACCTTCTGACTAGCCAAGTCAACGGAGAAGCCAGATCACAACTATTACTAACTTCACAAGGGCAGCGATTCCCTTAGCAACAGTGGCAGGCAAGGTTGTAAAACGAGGCAAAACTCCCTTAAGAAATGTTCCGCTTCGTAAGAGAAAATTTGGCCCTAACTGTGGTCGTAGGTTGAGGACTAGCTGTACAGTGCTGGCGATTCTCAGCAGGGCTTCCTTGGAAAAAAGTTGTTTTCAACCCAACTTTTCTTTCAATCCAATATTTCGCCGCCCTCTAGCCTAAATGCACAGGATATCTTATTATTAAAATAATAAACAAGTACAGGTAGTCTTCAACTTATAAACATGCTTTTAACGACCGTTCAAAGTTGCAACAGCATTGAGAAAAGGGACTTATGATCATTTTTACACTTACAACTGTTGCAGCATCCCCGTGGTCACATGATCAAAATTCAGACTCTCGGCAACTGGCATGTACTACTGACGGTTGCAGTTGTCCAGAGGTCCTGTGACTTCTGACAAGCCAAGTCTGCAAAGAAGGTAGTATTGCGTAACAACCATGTAATTAACTTGAGATCTTCAGTACTTAACAACTGTTGCAAAGGTCATACCAAGGGGGCAAAACTCACTTAACAAATGTCTTCCTACCTTAGCAATATAAATTTTGGGCTGAGCTGTGTTTGTAAGTCAAAGACTACTTGGAGCAAAAAATATGCAGGAGTGAAATATCCAGCAGGTTCTGGAGAACCGGTAGCAGAAAGTTTGAGTAGTTTGGAGAACCGACAAACACTACTTCTGACTGGCCCCAGACTAGAATGAGAATGGAGATTTTGCAGTATCCTTCCCCTGGAGTGGGGAGAGAATGGGGATTTTGCAATCCAGCCGTGCAGGTCTGGATGGGGAGTAACAAACTTCGGCTCAACCTGTCCAAGACCGAGTGGCTGTGGTTTCCAGTGCCCCAGCACAGCCAGCTGACTCCAACGCTGGCCATCGGGGGTGAGTCACTAGCCCCCGTGGAGAGGGCTCGCAACTTAGGCATCCTCCTAGATTCACGGCTCTCCTTGGACGACCATGTGACGGCCGTGGCCAAGGGGGCTTTTTACCAGGTCCGCCTGGTAAAAAGTTGCGCCCTTCCTCGACCGGGACGCACTACGCACAGTCACTCAAGCCTAGACTATTGTAATGCTCTCTACATGGGGCTCCCCTTGAGGTGCACCTGGAGGCTCCAGTTGGTCCAGAATGTGGCCGCGCGGGGGATTTTGGGAGCCTCACGATGCTCCCACGTAACACCTCTCCTGCGCGAGCTGCACTGGCTGCCGGTGGCTTTCCGGGTGCACTTCAAGGTGCACTTTTCAAAAAAAAAATCTAATTGGCCTTTCTTTTCTGCCTATCTCCAGTCTGACTGGAACTGCTGTTGTAAGGTGGTATAGTCGTGCAATGTCTTGCTTTAGGACTGCATTGCTTAGCAATGGAGTGACAGGTCTCAATTTCTGTCATTAGCTGAGTTCTACCTACCGTATTTTTCAGAGTATAAGACACACCTCCCCCCCCTCCCCAAAAGAGGATGAAAATCTGGGTGTGTCTTATACACTGAAATACAGCATTTTTGGCCTCCCGAAACCCCGCCCCCTTTGCAAAATGGACGTGCAGAGGGTTTGGGAAGCCTGCAAAGTGCTCCTGGGGGCTGATTTTGTCCCATTTTACAGCCTTTCTTGCCAAAGTTATTATGTGAATCACTGCAGTTAGGAAGTTAGTGACACGGTTGTTAAGTGAATGTGGATTCCCCATGGACTTTGCTTGTCAGGAGGTCGCAACAAGGGATCACATAACACTGCAGCCGTCATAAATAGGAGTCAGGTGCAAAGGGTCTGAATTTCGATCACGTGACCATGGGGATGCCACAACAATCGCAAGTGTGAAAAATGGTCCGAAGTTACTTTTTTTCTAGTTCTATTACAACTTTGAATGGTCACGAAATGTGAACTGTTGTAAGTTGGGGACTGACTACCTGTGGTTGGGCATGTCAGCTGAACACAGTAAACCTGCATTGACAAAAGATGGAAATATACGCCTTGCTAGCTGGAGGCTATTCCATGTATGGGGATCACATACAATGAACAGTTGCAGGAACTGGGCATCGCCAGTCTAGAGAAGAGAAGGACCAGGAGAGACAGGATTCATTTTATTTTCATTTTATTCGATTTATATACTGCCCTATTTTCCCTGGGGGGGGGGACTCAGGGCGGTGCACAGAAAGATAAAAACCCAACAACACATACAAAATATAAAAGACAATTAAATTATTAGATCTGTGCTAAAATTTAGATAATATAAAAGTTAAAACCGGTAAATATCAAAATTTAAAATTATACCCTTAGTCTATGTCAGGATAGCAGTCTTCCAATATTTAAGGGTCTGTCACAGAGAGGAAGGGGTCAAGCTATTTTACCAAAGCACCTGAAGGCCAGACAAGGAATAATGGATGGAAACTGAACAAGGAGAGATTCAACCTGGAAATATGGAGAAATTTCTTAACCGTGGGAATAATTGACCAATGGAACAGAAGTTGCCTTCAGAAGTTGTGGGAGCTTCATCACTGGAAGTTTTCAAGGAGAGATTGGACTGCCATCTGTCAGAAATGGTGTAGGGTCTCCTGCTTGGGCGGGGGGTTAGATTAGACGACCTACAAGGTCCCTTCCAATTCTGTTTATCTGTATTTTCAATCATTATTATGTTGTATGGCTTTCCCCAATTAAGTTTCCCCCCCAAGTATGATGAACTTCAATACCAATAATCCCTGTCTGGCATGATAGGGATTATTTTGGGAGTTGGTGGCCAATATATCTAGAGGGTCCTTGGTCGATAACAGCCCTCTGATAGAGCTAGACCTCAGCCTGCGACAAAAATTGAGTGCAAAATTTCTGTTGCTGAGCGAGACAGCTGAATAAGTGAATATTTCCCCATTTTATAATTACATAATTATACAGGAGATTTTTAAGAGAGGTTGGACAGCCCTTTTGTCTGAAAAGTGATAGGATTTCCTGCTTGAGCAGGGGGTTGGCCTAGATAACCTACAAGGTCCCTTCCAACTATATTTGTAACTATTGCTTTGCAGATTGATAGGCATTTCTAAAAATCTTCCTCATATGTTTTCCTTTCAAGGGCATTTGAGACTCAAGCTCTCTCTGGCCTCTGCCATTAATTCAATATTTGCTTATGGAAGGCATACAAGGCAACCCTTAAAACAGAGGTCTTCAAACTTGGGAACTTTAAGACTTGTGGACTTCAACTCCCAAAATATCTGGCTGGAGAATTCTGGGAGTTGAAGTCCACAAGTCTTAAAGTTGCCAAGTTTTGAGACTCCTGCCTTAAAAGATCATTCTCTCCCCCTTATCAAACTTGTTGTTCTGGAGAACTAGGTTGCACAACAACCCCAATAGCAAGAGAAAGAAGTTTTGTCAGCTTTGTTTTTTGGGGGGGGGGGGTTTAAATTAAACAGGCGACTTGTCCACCTGGTGTCGCTGTTTACTTAAGTATCGGTCTCTCATTTGAACATCTGGAGTGGTTCTCTTCGACTAAGCCAAGAGGGTTAGGCCGAAGATGGAAAGCTATTGATCGTGACCTCTGGCAAACTTTGAGGATGATAAAGGAGAAAATGGAGGGTGAATTGGCCACCTTGTGAAGTGGGCCATCTTTTTTTTATGCCATATATTTTTTTAAAAACCCCACATAATTAAGAGGAATTGAGACCGCATAGTTCCAGGTGGCATTATTTGTTTCAGACATTTGTCTAGTGTTCATGCAACTTAAAGCAGTTTGCAAAGTAAAACAGATACAGGTGGTGGTGGTGGGGGAACCTCCACCACTTGGTTCTTCGTTAAATTTCAGCTAAATTCCATCGATTGGCAATGGAATTAGTATTATCCCCAATCTCCCAAAAACAAATCCCCTCCTGGTTCAAAAAAAAAGCCAAAAAATTAGAACAAACTCCCGCAAAACCGAAAAGACCACCAAGCCTTCAAACGCTTGTTTGAAAAGAACTGTTTTCACAGCCTTCCAAAATGTCAGGAAGGTGATAAAAACTCAGACTGCAGCTTGTCCAGAATGCAGCCGCGCGGGCAGTTATGGGAACCTCTAGGTTTTCCCATGTAACACCGCTCCTGCGCGAGTTGCATTGGCTGCCTGTCGTCTTTCGGGTGCGCTTCAAGGTGTTGGTTATCATCTTCAAAGCGCTCCATGGCACGGGACCTAGCTATCTGCGGGATCGCATCCTGCCCCATACATCCCTGCGGCCGATTCCCTCCCACAGAGAGGGACTTCTCCGGGTGCCGTCCACTAGGCTATGCCAGCGGGCGACGCCCATGGGAAGGGCCTTCTCTGTGGTGGGCCCGACCCTCTGGAACGACCATCCCCCTGAAATTAGAACAACTACGGACCTCCGCTCCTTCCGTCAAAAACTAAAAACACACTTCTTCTGCTTGGCCGGCCTGGGGTAATTTAACTGTTTTTAGGGTTTTTTAGGGGTTGAGTTTAGTTTTAATATGGGATTTTAGCGCAGGGTTTTAGTTTAATTCATTTTAATATTGTATTATGTCTGTGGTTTTATATATGCATTTTTTAAATTCCCTGTGCACCGCCTCGCATCCCTTCGGGGAGAGAGAGCGGTTTATAAATTAAATTATTATTATTATTATTATTATTAGAAAGCAAACTTTTTGCGAAGATTTGTCCCTCCTCCTGCTCCTGAAAAAAGATTTCCCCCCCCAGTTTTTTAGTTTTTGGTTTATTGAGCTAAGCAACCTTGAGATGAATATTGTCTTTTTTAAAAAAAAAGTTTTTATTTTAAACACATAGACACATCCACAAAAACAAACATAGGACTTAAAACAACACAGGAGCAAAAAGTTCCATCATACATCAGAAAGCAGTTCAGTATTGATATATCTTTAGAATTAATGTTTTCCCTCCTATACATTTATATCTTACATTCGTGGTCCCCTTGTCCGTTATCCATTTTTGGGTACTATTCCGTATTTATTTGTGCTTAGCTGTTTATATTGAAATATCGTTTCACCTACATTATAATTTAAGTTCTTACTATCATTTAAATACAGAGTTGCAGATTAACAGAGTTGGAAGGGATCTCGCAGGTCATCTAGTCCAACCCCCTGCCCAAGCAGGAGACCCTACATCTGCCTCTACCTAGGATTGAACTCACAACCTCATACTATCTTATCTTTACTGACTCCTTTCTTATCACTATGTACTAATTTTTTACTACCTCATTGTTTTTTATTTCCCTATTTCTTATTTCTGTCATCTAACCAATTATACCATTTCCCCCAAATTAAATAGTATTCTGAATCCTCCTTTCCTTGTATTTCCTTCGTCAATTTGTCCATCTCGGCAGATTCTAAAATGTTCTTCCAATTTTGGGCATATGTTATTCCGGCCACAGTTATAACATGAAGGACTAGGTACAGCATTTCTCTGCTATACTTTTTTTGTAGTTATGCCTGATAGGAATACTTCTGGTTTCCAATCTATATGGTCCCCCATTATTTCTTCCAGCTATTTTTGAATTTTGGTCCAGAATTTTTTTGCCACCTTGCATGTCCATCATGTATGGTAATAGGTCCCACATGCTTTTTTTGTACTTCCAACACATCGGTGATATATTTGGGAACACGAAGAGAAGGACCAGGGGAGACATGATAGCAGTGTTCCGATATCTCAGAGGGTGCCACAAAGAAGAGGTAGTCAAACTATTCTCCAAGGCACCTGGGGGCAGGACAAGAAGCAATGGGTGGAAACTAATCAAGGAGAGAAGCAACTTAGAACTAAGGAGAAATTTCCTGACAGTTAGAACAATTAGTCAGTGGAACAGAAGTTGCCTCCAGAAATTGTGAATGCCCCAACCCTGGAAGTCTTTAAGAAGATGTTGCATAGCCATTTGTCTGAAATGGTATAAGGTTCCTGCCTACGCAGGGGGTTGGACTAGAAGACCTACAAGGTCCCTTCCAACTCTGCTATTGTATTGTATTGTATTGTATTATTGTATCTTTGAGAGATGAATATTGTCAATGCGGTGTGAGAATAATATCTTCTCAATCTTCAAAACACTGTTTGTGGAGTCCTTGATGCTCTTGGAGTTTGGTTGTTTGATTGCAGACATTTCATTACCCACTTAGGTACCATCATCAGTGTTTGTGAGTGTGGTGTTTGCTCCCTGTTTATATACAGTTAGCTGTATTCTGTTTCCCCAGTTAAATGCCGCCTCCATTTCTAACAATGCTTCATCCACATCCACATCCATTCCCATTGCATAAGATTATTTGGTTGTCATGTGTTGGAAGAAATGTCCATCTGGGTTCAGTTCCAAGTGGGGAGAAAGACACTGGAAATATGGAGGCCAGAGGTAGTATTCTATCGGTTTGGACCAGTTCGCCTGAACCGATAGCCTTGCCCACCTGCCCCGGCTCTACGGCATCCCATTTAGGCCATTTTTCATCAAAAGCGCATGCCCAGAAGGCTTTGCACATGCATGGAGCGCTCACATTTGCAAACCAATAGGGAAGGTAAGTGAATACTACCCCTGATGGAGGCTGATTGGAAAGATGGTTTATTGACGGACAGGACCACATGCGTTTGAAATCCTGTTGCAGCTGAACACATGGAGATGAGAGATAGAGGTATTTATACCCCCTCTGCCACCGGTAGCCTCCCACCGTCCAGTACGATCCCACAGAGTTTGCCTCCTCAGGGTGCCGTCAGCCAGACAGTGTCTGCTGGAGACCCCCAGGGGGAGAGCCTTCTCTGTGGGAGCGCCTTCCCTCTGGAAAGAGCTATACCCCCGGAGCTTTGCATAATTCCCGACCACCCGTCCTTCCGGCTTGCCCTAAAAAGCTGGCTTTTTCAGCAAGCCGGCCTGGCCAGAATAAAATAATTTATTAATTTTAATTCCAAATTTATTTTATTTTATATCATAATATGTAAATTGTTAATTCATTTATTTCTTATTGGATACTTTATTTAATTTTTTAAAAACTTTTGTATTATGTTTTCTTATATTGTACACTGCCCTGAGTCCTTTGGGAGAAGGGCGGCATATAAATCCAATAAATCCAATCCAAATCCAATCCCTCTTGGGCCTTGCCCTTGAGCTTCCTGTTCCTGTGCAAGGAATGTATTCTATTGGCTGTAGTCAGACTCTCATGTGGAGTCAGGTTTGTCTGAATCAGGTTTGATTGAACATTGGGCTGATGTAATGAAGGGGCTTGATTATACCATGTGGTGAGCCCTGATGATAGATAACCCTATAATGTCCTGGATATGTGTGTCATGTCTTAATCCCATCACCCTGGAGCCGAAGATCTTTTGTTTTGTAGATAGGCTGGCCCAGTCCTCAGTGGGCACCAATTATCTGCTGGGGGCAGGGAGCTGCGGGGAGCTGAGTTTCTGTCTCCCTTAAGATTTCTATTTCTTTTTTAGGGGACGTATTCTGCCTTTTCAATATGTCCTAAAATATTTCATTCTTTTAGGAGGGGTGGGTGCTAGCTTTCTTCACATGCAAAATGGCCTTCCCAATAATTTTCCTTTTCCCTATGGTGGTAGTCCCTATCTTTTTGCTTTCTACTGGACTTTCCATTGCTTGTTCAAAAGCATGCAAATGCGAGTAGATAAATAGGTACCACTTTGGTGGGAAGATATCGGCATTCCATGTATAGTCATGCTGGCCACATGACCACGGAAGTATCTTTGGACAATTCTGGCTCCCTTGATCATGAAACAGAGATGAGCACTACCCTCTGCAGTCAGGCACAACTGAATAGGGCCCGGGTATCAAATTGCGGTGTCACATTGCTGTCACCTGACATATCATGACATTTTTTTCCCTTCACAGAGCTGGAGTGGGCATGGCCTGTGCGTGACGCATCTGGCCTGTGGCCCGCCAGGTTGATACCCCTGGTATAGGGGAAAGCTTTACCTTTATAGATAGTTTGAGAGCCAATTTGGTGACGGCATTGGGCTAAATATTGGGAGTTTGTGAGTTCCACCTTGGTCACAAAGCCATCTGGGTGACCTTGGGATAATCATTTTTTTCTTAGCCCTAAGAAGGCAAATAACTTTGAAAAACCTTGCTAAGAAAACTGCAGGAACATTTGAAATTAGAGAACAAGAGGATGAACAATTCTATAAAGTATGGAATCTGTTTTGTCAATGGTTAGATAAAAGAAATCAGGAGACATAATATATAAAAGAATTTCTAGAAATAAAAATCAATTGTTATGAATGGTAGATATTGTAATAAGCTGAGATTATGTGAGTTTAGAAAGATATTTTGTACATTAACTAGATTATTAATGAGATACATGTATAATGGAGAATTTGGTTAACCTTTTGGTTTTATATAGAGAAAATATTATGGGTGTTTGATTAAGTGATATACCTTATAGTAGTAATGTATTTGCTAAAGACAATTGAGAACAATGTTATAGAACAGGAATTTATGGAGAACTTTTCTTTTCTTTCTTTTTACTTGTTGAATAAAGAAAAAGTTTGATTTTTGACAAATACTACTTGTTACTATACAGATAATTCATTATCTAAGAGGATAAGGTGATATGAAATGAAGAAACAAAAAGTCTTAATTCCATACACATATATTTATATATTTAAACTTAATAATGATGATATATTGGGTTACACTGGATGGAAAATTAAAAACTACCTTTGTAATTGTAAAGACCGATGCCCAAAAACTTATGACCGAACGACATGTTATACAAAGCTGAAAATGATTGAATGTTTTTACTTGTTTTTTATGTTGAAAATAAAAAAAAAGAAAACTGTAGGAACCTGTCCAAGCAGTCCTTGAGAATCAGACCAGAGTTGGATTGCTCCCGGTTTGGCCCGGTTCAGTTGAACCGGTAGAGGTAATTTGGCCTGGTAGTGGTTGCTGCCAGTTGTAGACCCGGCAACAATCCAGGCTGGCCATGCCCACGAACCGGTTCTCTTCTGCCATTGCCAGCATGATTCTGTGCATGCGCAGATCAATGAATAGTATCAACTGCGTATGTGCAAGCAACGCACGGCATGCACGAGTGAAGCAAACCGGTACCAACCGATACAGGAACCCACCTCTCAATCAGATACGATTGAACAGAAGAAAAAAAAGTAAAAGGGAGTATACAGACATTCGTACATCCTCCTTTGGACACATTATGCTCCAGCTCTCTGGAAATGCATTCAGTGCTGGGAAACACAGAAAGAAGAAGGAGAAGAGGCAACAGAAGGAAGAAGGAGAAAAAATCAGGTGGAACAACGGCTGATGACCTCTTTCTATCGGTCCACCATAGAAAGTGTCCTCCCATATTGCATGACAGTGTGGTATGCTGGTTTAACAGTTGCGGAGAGGAAGGCACTACAGAGAGTGATCAATTCGGCACAAGAAACCATCGGTTGCCCTCTGACATCACTGGATGACATCGCCAGATCTCGCTGCTTTAGCAGAGTAAGGAAGATTCTCATAGATGATTCACACCCTGGTTGGTATCTCTTTGCACTTCTACCATCAGGCAGAAGATATCAAAGTATAGCCAGCTGAACGAACAGGTTTAAAGATAGCTTCTATCCTTGGGCTGTGAGACTTTTAAATTCAACCGCAATCACTCCATGCACATGCTACTTTTTTTCTTTTTTCTTTTCTCTCTTTTTTTGTTTCTGTTATAATTTTGCACCAGTGAAGTTAAAACCAATTTCATTGTAATTTTAGTACAATGACAATAAAGATGATGATTATGACGATGACGATGATGATGATTATTATTAAGGGGAAGAGGAAACAAGGTACATGGACTTGGTGAAAGCAGTCACGAGTGTTGGGAACTCTGAAAGAAGGCGTTGAGGACAGATCATCATGGAGAATAACTTTCTATGTGGTTGCTAGGAGTCGAAAACAACTTAATGGCATGTACTGTAATCAATCAATCAGCCAACACATCCAGTGATTTTATTTGTACGAATTAGATGAATGTACATGATATCATTTATGTGAAATTATATCTCACCCAGATCTCCAAGACTCCAGGTGATCTCTCTCTCTCTCTCTCTCTCTCTCTCTCTCTCCTGACATTAATCTAATAGAAACTGCAGCCCAAACACCACACCACCACAACAGTACTAAAAAAATCAATGGCCAGTGCCTCTGAAACAAAACTTAGATTGCATTAGAACATAGAACAATAGAGTTGGAAGGGACCTTGGAGGTTTTCTAGTCCAACCCTCTGCCCGATCAGGAGACCCTATACCATTTCAGACAAATGGTTGTCCAGATTGTTTTTAAAAGCCTCTAGTGGCGGAGCATGAGGGACGCAGTGGCTCAGTGGCTAAGGTGTTGAACTTGTCGAAGAGAAAGGTCAGCAGTTTAGCGGTTCAAATCCCAGTGTCATGTAACAGGGTGAGCTCCTGTTACTTGTCCCAGCTTCTGCCAACCTAGCAGTTCGAAAGCACGTAAAAAATACAAGTAGAAAAATAGGGACCACATTTGGTGGGAAGGTCACAGCGTTCCCTGTGCCTTCGGCGTTTAGTCATGCCGGCCATATGACCACAGAGATGTCTTCGGACAGTGCTAGCTCTTTGGCTTTGAAATGGAGATGAGCACCGCCCCCTAGAGTCAGGAACGACTAACACATATGTGCAAGGGGAACCTTTACCTTTAGTGATGGAGCACGCATAACTTCTGAAGGCAAGCTATTCCATTGGTGAATTGCTCTCACCGTTAGGAAATTTCTTCTTAGTTCTAGGTTGCTTCTCTTCTTGGTTAGTTCCATCCATTTTTTCTTGTCTTGCCTTTTAATGCTTTGGGAAATAGTTTGACCCCCCTCATCTTTGTAGGAGCCCCTCAAATATTGAAACACTGGAAAATGTATTATTTATTTATTATTAGAAAACATATTTTATGGCTCTGGAGAAAGGAAATAAATGGAGTACCTTCACGTTGAGAAGAGGCTACTATAGAGGCGGCCACCCATGCTCCATGCCCTTGTGATCTTGGGAAGAGTAAGAAGCCTGAACACCTCTCAACACTTGTGCAGCTACTCAGACCCAACAACAGATACAACAATGGCACAACAACGTTCTACTTGAGATCTAGGCAGCAATCCAGTCCTTGAGAGGTGTAAGTTCCTTTCCTCTGTTCTAATAGAAAATCGCTTTAGGAACAGGATCTGTGTTTCAATCTCACTCAGTTTCTTATTGTATGTTAATTTTGGCCCACTTTGACATTACATTTACAAACGCATTTAAAGAACACGTACAAAAAAATGAATGCGTTGCTTGGGCAGATTTTCAAAAGATGGCTTTTCCCACAGCTTTTCCCTGATATGCACTTTTTGTGTGTGCAAATTCTACGTGAATAAAATGCAGTCTTGGAAGTATTTCTCCTTTAAAAAATGCACATTTTATTTATGCGCTTCTTCAGGATTATCCCTTAACATTCTGAAAAGTGCTGATTTCAGCATGCAATTTTATTCTTCTTGACATCCGATTTGGGGGAAGAAAACGTCTGCCTATAAACAGTCGCAGGGCAAGAATTCCTTCAACCAACTTCTGCTTTCTAAAGCTGTTTTCCATATTATATTTTGGGTGCGCATTGAAACCCAAATTGCACGCCGCAATGCTAAAACTGGCTAACCAAACTCCCAAGCAGGATTAGGAGGGGGAGATACCAGTCATGGAGAATTGGCAGTCAAGAGGGAGATATTTAACCATCAATGGAACAGCTCACCTCCTGGAGTTGGGTGTGTTGCATGGTTGGAGGTTTTCAAGAAAAGAATGCCTGGGATGGTGTAAGGCAGGGGTCTGCAAAGTCGGCTCTTTTAAGACTGGTGGACTTCAACTCCCAGAGTTCCCCAGCCAGCATAGCTGGTGCATGTGAAGACCAGCTGGAACCTGGAAGAACAATGAGTGATGCCTCACATACCTGAAGAGATGACCCTGCAGGCCACTTTGGGCATGCATGCCATAGGTTCGCCATCACGGGTATAAGGACTCCTGTGTTGAGAAGGGGTTGGACTAGAAGACCTCCAAGGTCCCTTCCAGCCGTAGGATGTTATAATTCTATGAACTTCCCCTGCCAAAATGTAATAGTTGCCCTTAGCAATACCTCTCTTCCCCATAAACTGTTTTTTTTCCTTACAGGTTTTTGAAAACCTCTAATGGTGGAGCATGAGGGGCGCAGTGGCTCAATCGCTAAGGTGCAGAACTTGTCGAAGAGAAAGGTCGGCAGTTTAGCGGTTCAAATCCCAGTGCCGTGTAACAGGGTGAGTTCCTGTTACTTGTCCCAGCTTCTGCCAACTTAGCAGTTTGAAAGCATGTAAAAATACAAGTAGAAAAATAGGGACCATCTTTGGTGGGAAGGTCACAGCGTTCCCTGTGCCTTTGGCATTTAGTCATGCCAGTCACATGACCATGGAGACATCTTCGGACAGTGCTAGCTCTTTGGCTTTGAAATGGAGATGAGCACCGCCCCCTAGAGTCAGTTATAATTCTATGAACTTCCCCTGCCAAAATGTAATAGTTGCCCTTAGCAATACCTCTCTTCCCCATAAACTGTTTTTTTCCCCTTACAGGTAGTCCTCAACTTACGACCACAGTTGAACCCAAATTTCATGTTGAGACATAAGTGAGACGTTGGTCTAGTGACTTTTGCCCCATTTTACACTTTTCTTGCCACCTTTGTTAAGTGAAGGACTGCAGGTGTTAAGCTGCTGGCTGTTGAGTGAAATCTGGCTTCCCCATTGACTTTGCTTGTCACAAAGTCGCAAAAGGGGATTAGTCCTAAGTACGAGCCAGTTGGGTCTGAATTTTGATCATGTGACCCTGGGGACGCTGTAAATGGCCGCAAGTGCCAAAAATGGCCATAAGCCACTTTTTTTCAGTGTTGTTGTAACTTTGAACGGTCCCTAAATGAACCGTTGTAGGTCGGGGACTGCCCGTATCTCATTGAAGGCTAGAAATAAAACATTCCAAGATCCAAGGCAACAAAGAGCTGTTGTTTTACATTAGAAATGAACTTTCTCAAGCTTTGGAATTGACGGATATGCTCGGCTACTGCTGCTCTCAGGGAACATTACTCCATGCTAAGGTCCCGGGAGTATTATAAGGCATTCATGGATGGCTGGATAAATTGATTAATTGATTGTAGATTATTGTTATTATACTGCTCCAAGCCGTGCCAAAACCCCCAAACAAACCCTGGCAAGAAACCCATTAAAAAACAGCAATAAAATCCTTCTAAAACAATGATTTTAGAATGGGACCCAGTTACGAGTCTAGAGGGACCACAGCCCGTTGTTTGAGAGTCACACAGGAAAAAAGAGTCTTCTCGGAGAATTTGGCAAAAGGATAATGTTGAGTCTAATAGCAGGGACTCCAAACTTGGCAGCTTTAAGACTTGTGGACTTCAACTCCCAGAATCCCCAGCTTAGCTGGCTGGGGAATTCTGGGAGTTGAAGTCCCAAGTCTTAAAGCTGCCAAGTTTAGAGACCCCTGGTCTATAGAGTGGTGTGGTGGTCTAGAGGTGAAGCTCTCGCCTCACACTCAGGAGCCTGTGATAGGCCGATATTTCTCTCTCTGGGCACACTGAGAATATATCTGCTGAATGAAACTCCGCATTGGCGACAGGAAAGGCAGTAAACACTCAGCTCCATTCAGTTGCCCAGACTCCACCCTACAAGGGATTATGGGGTCATTAAAAAAAGAAGGTGATAATGTTGAGGGTGTCACCTACAAATTAAGTACCCAGATTGCCAGGCCCAAAGCTATTTCGGGTTGTAAAGGTTCGGTGCCATTTCGCTCTGCAAAAGATCCTGTTCTCTTTCGCTTTAATTAGCCAAATCTGGTTACATTCAATTCTTGATTTGATATTGATCAACGTTGATAAATTCAGGACCTCAACAGAACAACTCGGAATCACAAATGAAGACGATTCATTTTGTTAAAGGAAAACTGATGGAAGAGAATATTTGCAGAATTCAAAATAACAGAGTTGGATCTTGGAGGTCTTCTAGTCTAACCCTCTGCTCAAGCAGGAAATCCTGTACCATATCCGACAAATGGCTGTCCATTTTCTCCTTAAAAACCTCCAGTGTTGGAGCACCCACAGCTTCTGAAGGCAATTGTTCTCACTGCCAGGAAATTTCTCCTTAGTTCTAGGTTGCTTCTCTCCTTGATTAGCTTCCACCCATTGCCTCTTGTTCTACCCTCAGGTGCTTTGGAGAATAGCTTGACTCCCTCTTCTTTGTTGCAGCCCCTCAAATACTGGAACACTGCTATCATGTCTCCCCTGGTCCTTCTTTTCATTAAACTAGACATACACATTTCTTGCAATTGTTCTTGACATGTTCTAGCCTCCAGTCTGCTAATCATCTTTGCTGCTCTTTTCTGTACTCTTTCCAGAGTCTCAACAACTTTTTTATAACATGGTTACCAAAACTACATGCAGTGTTTTTCTCTCTGATCAGATCAGCACATACAATATAATAGCAGAGTTGGAAGGGACCTTGGAGGTCATCTAGTCCAACTCCCTGCCTAGGCAGGAAGCCCTATACCATTTCAGACAAATGGCTATCCAACATCTTCTTAAAGACTTGCAGTGTTGGGGCATTCACAACTTCTGGAGGCAATTTCTGTTCCACTGATTAATTGTTCTAACTGTCAGAAAATTTCTCCTCAGTTCTAAGTTGCTTTCTCTCCTTGATTAGTTTTCACCCATTGCTTCTTGTTCTGCCCTCAGGTGCTTTGGAGAATAGTTTCCCTTTTCTTTGTGGCAACCCCTGAGATATTGGAACACTGCTATCATGTCTCCCCTAGTCCTTCTTTTTATTAAACTAGACATACCCAGTTCCTGCAACTGTTGTTCATATGTTTTAGTATCTAGTACCTTAATCATCTTTGTTGCTCTTCTCTGCACTCTTTCTAGAGTCTCCCATTTCCCATTCTTATCTATGTAGACTAAAGGAGAGAACGGGAATTTGGAAAGCTCTGTAAAAGATCTTAGAGAGATCTGTAAAAGATCTTAGAGAGATCTGTAAAAGATCTTAGAGAGGCTGTAAAAGCACTACGAAGCGGTATACAAGTCTAATTGCTATTGCTATCTTGAAGGATCAAACCTGGCCTAGGGATGGGTAGGATCTACTTGGTGATCAGATGAGGAAACTATTATGGCCTGGGCCACCTCATAGATTGGCTATTCCCCAACTCTTAAAATTTATGATCTCAATTGGATGGGTGAGATGACATGTTTTGGTTCTAAAGAAAGAAAGGGCAAGTAGGATTGTATGCTGATTAACGCGGATGGTCTTAAGAATCACCACTTGAAGGATAGAAGGCAAAACTTTCAAAACAAGCATTTGAGTGACAAGCACGTTAGCTTTGTATCCAGCGAGGAGAGGATGGGCGATAACTTCCCAAGGAGAAATAATCATCAAGGTGCTGGAATAACAGAAGCCAAGAACGGCCCCCTTCCTACTCCCCCAAATAATGGACCACATGAAGGGTCAGTGGAAAGACAACCTACTACCTAGCAACAACCAACACACCAAAATGCAATTGGGAAGCTGCTATCGATCACCATAGCAACCAGTCTAGCCTTTAGAGCCATGGATGGGAACCTTGTACAGAAGAATCACACAGCTGAGCAGGAAGTGTCTGGCGAAGAGCAAAATGGGTCATACAATAACTCCAACGGGCCATTTATATGAGACTGAAACTATAGGCAAGCTAACCTGAAGACCGGCAGAACACACGGATGTGGAGCGAATAAGGGATGCAATTCAGGTAGTGTTCTGACTGAGGCTTCCCAAGAGCCTGAAGCAAACTCCTTGTCCCGACTAAAAACCCTTTTATTTAATTGACTGTGAATTCTGCTCATTCACAACCAGCAAAGTCTTTCAAGGGAGGATTTACAGTCACAGACGTTATCTGGCTTGGAGAGCTGCCAGGCTGACATCTGCAAAACGTGGCAAGGAGTCTCCGAGAGTCACAGACCAATTAAGCAAACTAATTGTCTCCTGCAAACTCCACTCCCCTTTCACTCCTCTTTTATTCCCTATGGGAGGGGCCATTCATCGTCCACCTGTGGCCTTACTCCCAAGTCGACCCCTGTTCTTTAGCTGTTCCCTTCATCTGGCCACTCTGTGCATGCACACACTGGGAACAGGCTCCAGCTGTTCGTCTGCCTCACTGATGTCTGACTCCGAAGGCAGCTGATAACTGTCAGATGGCTGTGGCCCATTTCTGCTTCTGACACAGAGCCCTCATCAGAGGCTTCCCCAGACTCCAAGACTGGCCCATGTTCCTCCTCACCTCCTCACTGTCTGAATCTGCTGCCAGCTCTGCTGGGTGCTGGCGGGCCACAACAGGTAGTCCTCAAGTTACAACCAAAGTTGAGCCCCAAATTTGTGTTGCGTTTGTTAACTGAGTTTTACGACATTTCATGCCACAGTTGTTAAACGGATTTCTGCGGTTGTTAAGTTAATAACACAGTGGTAAGTGAATCTGGCTTCCCCATTGATTTTGCTTGTCAGAAGCTCACCAAAGGGGAACACATGACTGGATAGGAACCAGCTGCCGAGCATTTGAATTTTGATCACATGACCTGCAACGGCCATAAGTGTAAAAAAAATGGAGATAAGTAACTTTTTTCCTAGCAAATCATGCCACCTCTGGCTGGCCCCTGGAATGGGGAAGGAATGGAGATTTTGCAGTATCTTTCCCCTGCCACGCCCTACAGAACTGATAGTAAAGAAATTTGAATTTCACCACCGATGCAGAGGATTTCTAGGTGAAAAATGTGACATTAATTCTCAGTAAATATAGCATGGGTGTCAAACCCAAGGCCCACGGGGCAGATTTGGCCCGCAGGGTGCTTAAATGTGGCCTGTAGGGCCACCCTGAAAACATTTAAGTGCTGGCCCGCGGTGCTTCTGCCAGCAAAATCGGAAGTCAGGAGGGTAGCAGGCAGCCTTTCTGAGCCCCGTTTTCACTGGCAGAGGGTTGCAGGAGGCCGTTGCAGGTGAAAACAGAGCTCAGGTGCCTGTGTTCGCTGGCAGAGTGCTTGGGGCCCCCAGCCCCCCCCCCAGCACGAGTGATGTCAAACTGGCTATGCCCACACTGGCCTCCCAAAGTCAAACACAAACCTGATACGGCCCTCAATGAAATAGAGTTTGACACCCCTGATATATAGGATGAATGATAATGGCTTGGTGTTATATAATGCACTAACTGGCTCCCCGTGGTTTGCGATGAAACTATGTGATCGGGCTATGCAGGAGAAATTTGGTTCACAATACGTTGGCTCAGGGGTAGTTGGTGATTGAAACACGTAACAGAATATCTGTCCCACTGCCTTGAGTCTGGAAGCCGTTCCATAGGTGGAAAGTGTAGACATTTTGGTGAGGTACTGATGTTTAGTACTGTAAGGAGCCCCAGGCCACTCTTGAGTGGAACATCTGCCAGTTTGAAGTGAGGTATTGGAATGTGAGGCAACTGGCAGTTGGGACAGAGTTCTTTTCAGGTGGGGAGGGGGAGTAGAACTCCTTAACATCAGTGTGAATTACTGTACAAGAAATACTAATGGATGATATTATTTTGTGAGTAATTCATATTATGAGGGTTGGGATGAGGGGGGGTATAGTACTTGTATTTGATTTATATTACATGTATGGGGAGGGGGAAAAAGGGGGGAAATTTGTTTATGTAAAACCTTTTCAATTAAAAAAAAAGAAATACTAATGATTTCGAAAAATCTTTTCTTAGCAGCTTCCGACACATAGTCACATTTGTGGCCATTTGCAGCTTCCTGTGATCATGTGATCGTGTTTTTTTGACAGTTTCCCTTACATCTGGGTTTTGGCAAAACTGTGCCAAAACCTCACAAATAATGGGTTCGCTTATTGACGATGGCGTTTGTTTTACAACCACGATGTTCGCTTAACGAATGCTGCAAAAAATATATATATCATAAAATCGGGTCGGTCACATGAGCAGGCTCCATTTTGGTCATAACTTAAGGACATCCTGTATCAAGCCCCTCCATACGTAGGCTACCTCCCGCCATCTTTGAAAGGACAGAATGCTGAGGTAAAAATAACCCCGCGGGTAGAAGGAAGTATTCTTGTTCAAAGAATATTCGTTCCATCTTTTGAAGCGTCTTCTCGCATCTAGAGATCACTGGATAATCTAATGATCAGGAAAGGGATCAAGCGTGCCTCCTCTTTCCGTCTCAGTAGACGTTTCCATCCTATTCCGCTTAGTGCCCAGTTTTGTTGAAGTAATAAAAGAACGACTGGCTACCAGCTGATGTATTATTCAATATCGAGCATTCTTTGAAATGTGGCCTCCGTGTTTCGCGAGTTGGTTTTTCTTTCTTTTCTTTTCTTTTTTTTAAAAATCCACATGGCATAATTGATAATTGCATGAAAAGCTTTGGGAGGTTGGACAAGATAATAGCAGTTTTGCAAAAACCTAGGAGACACTGCAAACTTTTTTCCCCCCAGGATTTTCTTTTTAAATGTATAATTATTATTTTTCCTTCGAGTGTTTCATACTTAACGGTTGTTCCTGGCATCCTTTTAAATGGTTGGGTGGACAGTGTGCTTAAGGCTGTGCTTCTGGGGGAAGCATTCGGATTCTGCCTCGGATGTAGGATAGGCAGCGAAGTCATCCGGTTAAGAAAACAACAACAAAGTAAAACCAATAAAGGTGGTCCTCGACTTACGACCACAACTGAGCCCAGAATTTATGCTGGAAGCGAGACATTTCTTAAAATGAGGTTCGTTCCATTTTATGACTTTCCTTGCCAACTTTGTTTACGTGAATCCCTGCAGTTGTTAAATTAGCCACACGGTTGTTAAGTGAATACGGCTGCCCCATAGACTTTGCTTGTCAGATGGTCACAAAAGGGGACCGCATGACCCCAGGACACTGCAACCGTCATAAATGCGAGTCAGTTGCCAAGCATCTGAACGTAAATCATGTGATCAATGGGGATGCTGCAAATGTCATAACTGTGAAATATAGTCACTTCTTTCAGTGCTGTTGTGGCTTTGAATGGTCACTCAGTGAACTGTTGTAAGTTGAGGACTACATGTGTTGATGTCAGTTATGCTGCTATGGCCCCACTTTCAATTGTTCCAGAGGTGCTTTTTTTTTTTTTTTTTAAAGGCAACTGGACTTACTTGCTTTTTTTATTTGAAAATGTTTCGCTTCCCATCCAAGAAGCTTCTTCAATTCAAAAAGCAATAAATTGTGAGTTCTAATCCCGCCTTGCACACGTAAGCCAGCTGGGTGCCTTTGAGTCAATCACTAGGAGATTCTGAGTTCTAGTCCTGTTTTAGGCATAAAAACCACCTGCGTAACTTTGGGCCAAACACATTTAAACCATTCTTAGCAGGAATTCCACAAAGCTAGATATTATATTACAGATAACCCTTGATTTAAGATGGCAATAGAGATGGGGATTGCCATTCGTAAGCAATGCAGCCATAACAAACAGTTTGGTCTAATGGTCTAAAACAGGGGTCCCCAACCTTTTTTGCACCAGGGACCGGTTTCATTTTAAAGTAAATTCTGCGGACTGGCTGGCGTAGAGGAGGAGCGGTGCGGGGGAGGGGGAACAGGCGGCGCATGCGCACATGGGGGGGGGGGGGAGTCAGCTCACTAGGCCCTCTAGGGCAGTGGTGGGCAAACTCATTAATCGAGCCAAATATCTTGTATTGAAAAAGTTTTATTGGTTTTACATTTTTCTATAGGGTAGGGTAAGGGATACAAAGAAATTTTGAGAGCATTCACGTCAGAGTCGTCGGCCCTTCCGAGACCTCAAAATACACAATAAAAAGATAACAAAAAATTTTTTTTTTTCATAACACTACAAGGTAAAAGCAAGTACATATACCTAAATTCTCATTTCCATGCTGTCAGACATTTACAAAAAATCCAGATACAGATATTATGCAAAATTGTTCAGAAAAATCAAGGCAAAGTTATTTTTTCGATCTAAGTCTCTTGGCTATTGTATCTTCTTTTTCTCCTCCCTGGCCCCGAGCGGGTGGGGCCGTGGCCCCCTCCGTCCCCCCTGGATCTTCCCCCAGGGCAGAGGAATATTTTTTAAGAAAGGCTTCCGCCTCAGCAACTGTTTTAATCCTCACTCTTCCTCCTTCCCAGAACACCAGCATCCCTTCGGGTGTCACCCACTTGAACCAAATCCCATGATCAAACAATGTTTTAGACAAGAAGGAAAATTTCCTCCTTGCTTCTCGAATTTTTCTAGGAATCTGCTTCAAGATAGTGACCATTTTTTGTTGGTAAATTAAAGGGTTCTCTCTCTGCGCCCTCAGGATTTCCTCTCTGGTTGACCTTCTAACAAATTTCACATGTATCTCTCTAGGCACTTCATTTATCCTGGCATATGCTGAGTTAATTCTATAGGCTAGGTCAATGTCCCCCCTGATCTCATCTTTAGGTTTTTGTAAATAGTCTGCTAAAATTGTACTCATGAGATCAGGAAGGCATTCACCAGATTCCTCAAGAACGTTCTGAAATCTCAAAAAATATGTCATTCTTTCCATATCAATCCTAGACACATGCCCATCTATTTCCCCAACCTCTTTAGTAACATTTTTAATCTCTCCCTTAACCCCCACCAACCCCCCTTCCAATTCTTCAGTCTTCTGTGTGTTTTCCAGCACCTGCTTCCTTGTGTCCAATAGCTCCTTCTTGAAATTGATGTGTTCAGCCCTCTGGGCCTGAATTTCGTTTACCAAAGTTTGTATAACAGTTTCAAGAGAAGCCATCCGTTGTTCTAAGCTTGCCAGTGCTGTTTCTTGAGCCATGATTAACTGTTAAAGTCAATGCCAGCCAAAATGGCGTTTTCAGGGTGGGGTTGGTGAGACTAACCGGGAGCCAAAAGTTCAGATCAAGGTTGAAACGTTGTAAAATTCAGGAACCAAGAGAGAGACAATTTTCCAGCTCAATAGTTATAATAACGAAGGTAATCCAGAAAGGAATCACAAATCCAACAAGAAAAAAATTCTTCATTAATATCCAGAGAGAGTCCCACTTGTAAAGAGACGCTGGGAATTTTCCATAGTTAAAATAGTCAGGCAGGGACAAAGAAAAGCCACTTTCCACCGCCCATCTCAGAGCCCAGAGGAGAGAGTAGAAAAATAAATTTTTTTAACCAGCCAGACCTAGACACAATGTTGCAAGTAGCCGCATACCACTTTCCCTTGTTAGAGACAGTCCGGATTTAAGATTTCCGCTTTCTCTTCCAGAGAAGCCATTTTCAAGTGCCGCTTAAGTCCGAGGGGTTTTTTTTGGAAACAAACACCCCCCTCCCAGTCCATTCAGCCCGGCTGGCAGCAAGGAAAAAAAAAGTCTTTTTAAAACTCACTCTCCCTCGCAGCTGAAGCCTCGGCAAGCCTTCCGATCTCTTCCGTTCAGCCCTCTACATTGATGTGAATGGCGCCGACAGCCGTTGGCGAAGGGAGAACCCCCCGCAGCATGTTCCTCCTCACCTAGGTCGCGGAGGGGATCGCTCTCCCCACCGCCGTGAGGAGAAACGTCTCCTCCGAGCCGACCCTACGGGAGACCTCCGGTAACCGGATGTCTCGCCCCCGTGGGGGGGCAGAAAAGGCAACAAAGCGGCGAGCGAGCCCCAGGCTCGCCCGTCGCCGCTGGAGCCGGAACCGGAAGCCGAGCCAAATATCAACAGTACCACGATTGAAATTTCTTTTGAGAGCCGCACCCGAGGGGCCAAAGAGTCAACCACTGCTCTAGGGCCTCAAACGGCCGCGCCTGCGTTCTCCCGCATTTGGCGTGCGCGCTCTGCCCAGGGGGCTGCCCCCTCCTCCCTCCTCCTCCTCTCTGGCCCCGCGGCCCGGTTCCTATCAAGCCACGGACCGGCACCGGTCCCCGGCCCATGGGTTGGAGACCCCTGGTCTAAAACATCGGGCATGGCAAATGGGAGGCTGTGAGTTCTAATCCCATTTTAAGCATGAAAGTCAGTTGGATGACTTTGGGCCAATCACATGCAGGCTTTGAGTTCTAGTCCTGCCTTAGGCATGAAAGCCTGCTAGGTGGCCAGTCACTCTCTTAGTCCACTTCACAGGGTTGCTAATGTGGAGAAAATAGGGACAGGAGGGAGTATGAGATAGTTTGCTGCCTTGAGTTATTAAAAAAAAAGAATAAAGATGCGATAAAGGTAATGGTAAAGGTTCCCCTCACATATATTTTCTAGTTGTTCCCGACTCTAGAGGGCGGTGCTCATCTCCGTTTCAAAGCCGAAGAGCCAGCGCTGTCCGAAGACGTCCCCGTGGTCATGTGGCTGGCATGACTCAACACCGAAGGCACATGGAACGCTGTTACCTTCCCATCAAAGGTAGTTTCTATTTTTCTACTTGAATTTTTACATGCTTTCAAACTGCTAGGTTGGCAGAAGCTGGGACAAGTAACGGGAGCTCACTCTATTACATAGCGCTAGGGATCCGAACCGCCGAACTGCCTACCTTCCTGATCCACAAGCTCAGCATCTTAGCCATTGCCCTTAAAGATGGGATAAAAATAAATAAATAAAAAATAAGATGGTAGACTCAGTTTGTGTCAACTTGGGTACATTTTTGCATTTTCTGACGCACAAGTATTATTTTCTTTAATGCTACTTAATTTTTACATGCAATGCCATCTATAAAATTTCATTTTTATACACAGCTTTCCCTAATATATACATTTTTCTATATGTGTTTTGAACTGACAATTGCATTTGAGAAAGTTAGCTGAAGAACCTGAAGGGTATTATCAATTATCAATATGAATATATGAGCATAAACAAGTCATGTCCCTTATAAAATTGTACAATGTCTCTATAAAATGGTATTCTTTCAGACCTAAATATCACCATGGATATTCACAACTATATAATAAAATCAGCTTGCAATACCCCTCATTTTTCATGTATTATCTCAACAAGTCATGCATTCAGGTTTAGTGCTTGAGAATGTGACAGACGAGGAGTTCTCCATGAAGTTAAGTACTATGTGGCTTCAGGTACTAGAGTGGTTGACAACAGCTAGTTGAACTGATGGCTGACCTTCAATTCATCTGACCTTGATTGTGTGAACAGACTCCTCCAATGTACCGTCAAGCAGTTTCCCTTGTTTTCTGTAAATTTCCATGTTAAAGTACACTCTGACTTTCATAACAGCTCGGAGGAAGAAGTGGCTTGAAGTGAATATTTCACTTCAATATTGCAGGTTTGTTACCAGTATGGTTTCAATTGATGCCTTTATTTCTGCAATTATGTGGGTCCTGCAGTTTGGCTCCCTCACTTCAAAGAACCACACACACAAAAGAATGCAGAGGTGTAGTAAGGAAATGTCCTTCTGGGTTTGGCTCCAAGTGGGGAAGAAGACACTGGAGACATGGAGGCTGCTTGGAAAGATGGTTTAATGGTGGACAGGACCACATGGCTGGAGTCCTGACCAGAAAAGGTGTTTACATGCTTCAATGTTGGTGGACAGGAAGAGAAGGGCTGAGCAAAGGGCTTGCAGGGCTTTTTATCAACTGTTTGGCCCCACCTATCTGTTTCTTGTTCCTGTGTAAGAAGTGTACTCTGATTGGTTGCCAGGCTCCCATGGGCTGAGTCCAGGTTTGGTAAGGCAAGTCCTACCTTAATCCCATGACTCTGGAGCTGAAGGGGAGAAGTCTTTATTATGTAAAGTGGACTAGCCCAGGCTGCTTAATGGCTCATTGACAAAGGGAGGGGGGGCAGGAGGCTGCAGGAGACAAACATGTTTCTTCCTTTTCACATCTGGGGTAGAATAGTATTCTGCCTTTTCAATATTTCCTAGTGCATTTCATTTTTCTGAGAGAGAGATGGGTGATAACTTCCCACAATCCCTACTTTTTTTTTTCAAAACATGTGAGTGGAACGCACATGTTTTTGACAAAAGATTAAAATTGGTCAGATCAGGGAGACTTATAATTTTTTTGATGGAAGGGCATTGAAAGAGACAGAAGAATTCCTTCAGTGACCCCCAGAGAGCTTTCAACCATGAAGGTCTAGCAGTCGGGGCACAAGTTCTGGAAAGAAATTTACAGTGTCCAATTTTCCATGCCAATTAATATTAGATATGACTTTCTGTGAGCTTCCAGACAGGTTTTAAGCAAGCAGAGATCCCAAAATTCTTCACAACCATGGTTTTGCCTTTAAGTGACTACAGGCTGCTCATTTCCAAGGGATGGTTCTTGAACCTGTCCTAGCTCTTATTTTAGTGAGGCCAAATTGAGTTTAGCAAATGTGCAATCCAACCAATCCATATATTTTCTTTTAATTACACCCAATGAGCCCTGGGACTCCTACTCATGGGACCACCAGTGCCGCATATCCTGCTTTACTGGGCATCATCATTTGCCAATCAGTCAAGGTTTTGGGTTTTGGAGATCCTTTCTGCTCTTCTTCAAGTGGGGGAATTGCCTGAGGGGAATTGACCCTCCCCCTAAGCTTAGGCTTTCGTGGCAGGGCAAAATCATCCTAGAGCAGCTTTGTGTTGAGACATAGTTTAAATCTAATTCTAAATTGAGTCTCTCTCTCTCTCTCTCTCTCTCTCTCTCTCTCTCTCTCTCTCTCTCTCTCTCTCTCTCTCTCTCTCTCTCTGTGTGTGTGTGTGTGTGTGTGGTTGCTTCTATAATACAAAACTACGGTTTGGAAGAATTTCCCTCTCACCAGACAGAAATCTAAGGTATTCAGATCTTGCTGTGCCAGCCACTGTGAAATACAATTCTTACATGTACATTAAACTGAGTACAATATAAATGAGAGAAAGGAAGAAAACTTTACAACAAACTTCTGTGAATGAAGCAGAGAAAGAAAACCTTACAATCAATTTTCCACCCTCCCCCATAGTCTTTACAGCTGTCTTCTAGGTACTGAAAAAGCCTTTTGGTCTTGACTTCTTCATCTCAGGGTCACTTTTTATGTCTGCTGGATGGCATTAGCTTGGCTTGCTGGTAAGAGTGGTCAATCAAACTTGGTAGAGTCTGTCCCAGGCTTGGCAAAGTTTTTCCTGTCAGGTTTTATCAGGAGGCAATCACCAGCAGCAAATCTGAGAGTTATGGTTTGAGCTAGCAGTCCTTTGTTTCTGAGGTAAAGAAGAGGAGAGGCCAAGTATGCAGTTCTTTTACAGGCAGATCTTTAGTCTCATGTTGTGGAATTTTCCCTGATACTGTCCAAGCGTGGAAATCCAAACATTATTTTAGAAGGCAGATGATATAAATTTCGTGGAACATGACATTCCCACTGACTATGATTGAAACACTTGCAGTAAAATGAGTACATTTCCAAAAGGAAAACAACTTGTGTTGTAAACAAAAAAACCAAAATCTCATAGGATAGAGCACCTTGACTCATAAGCATTTAAAGATGCTCTCAGGTGTAAAAGGGGGGAGACAAACCACTTAAAAAAATAAAAATAAAACTATCAAACATTAAAAAAAAGGGTACTTTGAGTCAGCACTCCAAAATCTCAGATTCCATTCAGATGGAATCAAATTCTCATTCAGTATGTTAAAACATTTACATGTGTTAGCAAAATCTCTCAAAAACATTTCTTTTGGTAGGTTTAATTAAGCATTTTAAACCTCAAAAATTTCTAGAAGAGAGAAAAAAAAATCAAAATTATCTTCAGAGCAGAAAAGAAATGTAACTGCATAGCTTTTATATGCAGACAAAAAAGATCACAATGGTGAAAGGTAAAGGTGCAGGAGCAGGTCACTCATTTACCCCAAATGTCTCAGAAGAGAGAAAACAAAATGGTCACAGTGAGCAGAAAAACCCACAGCTGCTTTTAATAACCTAGAAGGAAGGAGGGAGAAAAAAAAAAGGGGGGGGCAGATGCACAGAGGCATTCACAGGTATCACTGTGGCATCTCATACACGCACTCATGGTTAAATGAGCAGACAATCACACTTCTCCCCTTTCCTGCTTCCCTTCAAAGGATGATCCAGAAGGAAGAGGGGGGGGGGATATCAGGCAACCGCAGGTCTTTGGATCCCTTCACTTATCCATCCCTCAGGGCATTGGGGACACTCACGCACATTCATACTGTATTCATACCTTCATGCTTGCTCATGCCCATCAATATTATAAGTATTTCAGGGAGCTTTTACACAAGCCACTGAGCTCCATTTTGTATTATTAGAGGATCTCACCCTCCCTTCAGGTTTGCAAATGGTAACACACATACACACACAGAGAGAGATACCATTAAAAAAAACCACACCCTTGTAACTTGCTGTTTCTTTATATGAAAGGGAATCAAAGTACATTCACACCAACTGTTATCATCAACATACTCACATTTGCACTGCAATCAGACTGCTTGTGTAAATTACTTTCACACACAAAAAATTCTATTTCATTCTTTCTTCATGCACAGCTAAGAATGTTATCAGACATTATATCAAATTAATCAAGCCCAATTACCTAGGTTTTCCATTCAGACAGGCTTTACCTCTTTATTACCTGCTAAATTATTACTTTTGCTCAAAATTATGCCCGTTGTTCCATCTCCTTAAGCACTAGATTGCTAATACCTGTCCCCGCCCTGTGGTGTTTCTGATTTGGGCCTGCCAGCAGACGCAGGCTAATTTTTAAAGACCCAAATTCTTCTATATCCATCTTAAACTCCCAGCACACGCTGGCATAATTTTAAAGGTCAAGATGTATAGAGACAATGTATAGAGATGTTTGTCCACACATTGTTTGCATTCAGCCAGGGTTCTGATTGGATCTCCCAGCAAGGCTGGCATATTTTTAAAGATCCAAACTCTTTGGCCTCCCAGCAATCGCTGGCATATTTTTAAAGACCAAGATTTATGGAGACTTTTATTAACACATCATTTGCATCTGGGTGGGGGCTCTTGAGCTTTACTTTTCTTTTTAAAGGCAACTATTACTGCTGCAACACCTTTTTTTAAAGTATCCAGGTGGGCTCTTTCTGTACAGAATGATTTCCAGAGCTTAGGGTATGAACTTAGTTGCACAAGTTGTAGGCTTATCTTTTCAGAGGTTTTACCAGTATATAAGGAATAAAAGGGGAAGGACCAATGTGTAGCAGAGTTTAATGTGGCTAAAGGAGTGGTGTAAAGGGAAGGCTTTGGTTTTAGTCATGATGTCTGCAGCTGGTCCAATGAAAACTGTACAAAAGAGATGGTTTGCACTCATCCAAGAAAGGGACTGAGTTACTTAGCATTAAGTGCACAGATTACCAAACCATGTGCATGAACCATAGAAGTGGCAAGAAAATAGGGACAGTCAGGCATAACAGTTTATGCAGATAGTAAACACAGGGTCAATCAGAATGGACTCAAATGTCTATACACCAATGCATAGAGTATGAGGAGTAAACAGGGTGAATTAGAAATTCAAGTGAATGAGGACAGATAGGATATCGTTGCCATTACAGAAACTTGGTGGGATGAAATCCACAAATGGAATATACAGCTAGAAGGATTTAAATTATTTAATAGAAATAGACCAAATAAAAGAGGAGGTGGAGTTACAGTATATATAAGAAATATCTACATATCTACAGAAATAGAGCATAACAATGATGAGAACTATTTTGAATGCATTTAGGTCAATATTAAAGGTTGGTGGGGGATGACTTTGCCATAGGTATATACTACAGGCCACCCAACCAATCACAGGAAATAGATGAACTTTTTTCTTTTTCAGCCAGCTAACTAAGATATGTAGGAAGCACACCACAATAGTAATGGGAGATCTTAACTACCTAGATGTCAACTGGGAAACAAAACTGTGGGAAGGGAACTTCACCAGGACAGTGTTGTATTAGGAAGGCCAATACAGGCCATAACCAAAACTTGAAGTCACTAGAATAACAAAGCCAGCATACATTCTAAATGAAACTTCCTGAGAATAATTACCAGGATATCAGGGCCATTAGAAATAGTTGCAGAGTACAAGACAATACAAAAGACCCAGGAAGCATAGGAAGAAGTTACCTCTTCAATAGCAAAAGGTTGGAGTGACAACAAAGACTCATTAGCTTGGGGCAAAAATGCAAAAATAAGAAATACAATAGAAGACACTAGGGCTCACCTCTGCCCCAGGGGAAGTACTTTAGGGCAGAAGAATAAGAAAGGACAAGACAGGATTAGAACCATTAGCAGAGGCACACACAAAAAGTGTTAAAACAATAGCACAAAGAAAACAAAAGGACCTCAAAAATGAAAATGGTATTAAAATGTACATTTACTATGTCAGGGATCAGCTCACCCAGGAAGTCTGGAAAATTTTCAAAAATTATAAAAGCTCAGTATAGCATGATACCAATGAAGAAGAAAAATAACAGTTCCCAAAAGAAATCAGCATGGCTGCATAAAGAGCACTGACAAATTTAAAGACACAAAAGGTATAAAAAAGTGGAAAGAATGGGGCATAACTAAGGCAAAATATCAACAAATAGTCCAAGCCTGCAAAGATGAAGTGAGGAAAGCTAAAGCTTACAATGAAGAAAGTATTTTGCCACAAAAGTAAAAATTAACAAAACAAAAAAAAAACTTCTTCCAACAGTTAAAAACAAGAAAAAATTAAGGAAAGAATTGGTCCACTGCTGGGAGAAGGGGGGGGGGGGGCAAGAAGGTGACAAGCAACAGGGAGAAAGCAGAACAATTTAACTTTTTTATCTGTCTTTACACAAAGGGATAAACAGTCCAGCCTATCCAGAATAGCATCACAAAATTAGATTAGGAACTCAAGTTGAAATAGGGAAGAAAATGGTAAAAGCACCTATTCTACCTTAGGACTTAAGAGTAGTTGGCCAGATAGATGTGCAGTTTTTGTTTTTTTTTCAGGTTGAAGGCAAACCTTTAGTAGTGATTCACACACACAAGGCAACACTCCTCCTTAAAGGGAAAAAACAAATTTCTCTACTCACCTCGCAGGATACATTCTTCCAGGGCTGAAAGACATGATAACAAGTTCCCGCCCCCACAGAAAAGGCGGATTAAGAGGGGGGGGGGTAGATAGCTTGCAAGCACAGTTTGAAAATTAAAACCTTCAGTTAATAAATAGATAAACTGGTAACATGAGGATCTCAGATAAGAAATAGGACCTGGATTCAGTAAAAACATTTAAACACACAATAAATTCAAGGACAAAACTTTTCTTGTAAATAAACTTAAACATTTTCTGGGTTGTTACTTAAAGATACAAGGAAGGAACAATATTTCTTCATTCTGTTTGGCCGTACAGACGCAAAATAAAGAGTCCCCTCCCCCTTTGCTCAGTTTTCTGGGCCCGACAAACTGAGCAAAGGCAATTTCTACCAGTTTACTCTTTTCTTTCTTTCAACAATTTAAAATTCCTGTCCTTTTGGATTGGAGACATTTTATAGTTACTATTACCTCGAGGGTGCACAAAGACTTAGGCACACATATACATAAGGAGAAACTAAGAAGGGAAAAGGAACTCTCAGGTTTATACACTCTACTCATTCCCAGCACAAATCTTGTAAATTAGGGAAGGCACAAATCTTAACAAATAAACCACGTGGTTACATAGAAGACAGAGAAAGAGACAGAAAAACAACAGAAAAGAACAGAAACCAACATTTTTCCCTTTTCTTTTAAGTACCCTTATGTAGCCAAATTAGTTTTCCTGTATCATCTTTCAGCAAAGCCCGTTTCTCACACAATTTCCTTGCTCTCAGCCAAACTCTTGGCATCTAAGGAAATCTCCGAGGGCATCTGTGGCACCCACGAGCTAATGCTTCCCATGACCCTTTACATGTAGGGCTCACTTTGGCCTAGCCTGGTGACCACCCACCATAAGTTTCAGAAAAAAAAAGATTCTGGGAAGGACTTCGATTCCCAACGAAGTAAAACGGCCCCTTCCTTGGGAATCACCTGGGTTTTGCAGATCAAAAAAGTGATCTGTGAGGACCTCTGCCCCTCTGCAGTAGTACCGGCACCTCTACTCTTTTCACTGTTTTCTACTCTTTCTGGGTCTTTGCCTTTTTGCTTTCACAGGACAAAAGCAGCAACAACAATAAAAAATTCACTCACTTTTCCATCCATTTTCACACACTCTCTCTTTTCCCTAACAGAAGGTCCTGTGCTCTGGCCTGACCCTAATACTTTCCAGGCTCTCTTGGTAAAACACACAGAGGAACTAAGATCCAGCTGTGATTGGGAGAAAGATTTCACTCACTCACACACATGCAGGCATACACACATTTCTCATGCTTTTCCATGCTTTAAAATTAAATTTTAGAGAATTAAAATTTAGAGGTACTCACCTTCTTTCCAGGCAGCCTTTGAGCTCAAACTCAAAACCCCTTTAAAACCTAGATCCAGATGGCTAAAGACCAGGTAAAAGTCCACCCACAGACTCAATGAGGTCTGTGCCGGCATGGGTGTCTTTTTCACCTGGGCCACATCCATTGGTTAGGCTAGTTCAGGTCCCATCTGGGTCGCCAATTGTAGTAAGGAAATGTCCTTCTGGGTTTGGCTCCAAGTGGGGAAGAAGACACTGGAGACATGGAGGCTGCTTGGAAAGATGGTTTAATGGTGGACAGGACCACATGGCTGGAGTCCTGACCAGAAAAGGTGTTTACATGCTTCAATGTTGGTGGACAGGAAGAGAAGGGCTGAGCAAGGGGCTTGCAGGGCTTTTTATCAACTGTTTGGCCCCACCTATCTGTTTCTTGTTCCTGTGTAGGAAGTGTACTCTGATTGGTTGCCAGGCTCCCATGGGCTGAGTCCAGGTTTGGTAAGGCAAGTCTTACCTTAATCCCATGACTCTGGAGCTGAAGGGGAGAAGTCTTTATTATGTAAAGTGGACTAGCCCAGGCTGCTTAATGGCTCATTGACAAAGGGAGGGGGGGCAGGAGGCTGCAGGAGACAAACATGTTTCTTCCTTTTCACATCTGGGGTAGAATAGTATTCTGCCTTTTCAATATTTCCTAGTGCATTTCATTTTTCTGAGAGAGAGATGGTTGTAACTTCCCACAGAGGTTTTAAAATAAAACAGAAACACCAGTCTGTACATGACACATTGGAAAGTGTCCGCTCCTTGTAAAAAATGAATGGGACATCAGCCAGGAAATAGAATAGAATAGAATAGAATAACAGAGATGGAAGGGACCTTGGAGATCATCTAGCCCAGGGGCCTGCAAAGTTGTCTCTTTGAAGACTGGTGGACTTCAACTCCCAGAATTCCCCAGCCAGGCTGGCTGGCTGGGGAATTCTGGGAGTTGAAATCCACCAGTCTTCAAAGAGCCAACTTTGCTGACCCCTGATCTAGCCTGACCCCCTGCTTAGGCAGGAAACCCTACACCACTTCAGACAAATGGTTGTCCAACATGTTCTTAAAAACTTCCAGTGTTGGAGCATTCACAACTTCTGGAGACAAGTTGTTCCACTGATTCATTGTTCTCACTGTCAGGAAATTTCTCCTCAGTTCTAAGTGGCTTCTCTCCTTGATTAGTTTCCACCCATTGCTTCTTATCCTGCCTTCAGGTGCTTTGGAGAATAGCTTAATTCTCTCTTATTTGTGGCAACCCCTGAAATATGTAGCACTGCTATCATGTCTTCCCTCGTCCTTCTTTTCAATAAACTAGACATACCCAGTTCCTGTCCACATTTCTGAAATGGGTTGATTGCTGAACTTCAACTCTTGGTGTTCCAGAAGATCACAAATGCTCATATTTTGAAGTGTATATTTGAATAGAATAGAATAATAGAGTTGGAAGGGACCTTCAAGGTCTTCTGGTCCAACCCCCTGCTTGAGCAGAAAACCCTATACCATTTTAGGCAAATAGTTTCCCAGTCTCCTTTTGAAAGCCTCCAATGTTGTAGCACCCACAACTTCTGGAGGCAAGTTGTTCCACTGATTAATTGTTCCGACTGTCAGGAAATTTCTCTTTAGTTCTAGATTGGTTCTGATCTTGATTAGTCTTCATCCGTTATTTCTAGCCCTGCCTTCTGGTGCTTTGGAGAATAGGTTGACCTCCTCCCCTTTAGATATTGGAACACTGCTGGACAACAGAGGAGAGAGTCAAAAAAGTCAAGATGGCAGCCACAACCATGTGATTGAAGCCCCACCCCTTTTCCCATGCCACATTTACAAAGACGTTGATCTCCTGTTATGACTGGCATCTTCATGTTTAAACTACCTTCCTGCTGGGCAGCCATGTTTACTATGTTTTCCTAAAAATGCAGGGTTTCGTTATAGATTGTAACTTTGTATTTTCATGTTAACTCTTCGGAGTTGATTGCTTTGGGAGGTATAAGCATTGTATGGAATAAATAAATAGAGCCCATTTTGCAAAGAAGATAAATAAAAGCAGAGAGATGGCTAATTATCCTGAGTCCACCCAACCCACCTCTTTGTTCTGTGAAAAACGCTTAATATTTGGACAATGTTTTCCTATGTTTATGTGATTATTTATTATGCTGTTATCCTGACTGGATAATGGCCCTGCTCTCCTTCAGGACTTTTAAGAAAAGCATTCATAAAAAGAGTTGTCCATCAACCTTCAAGCGAAGCAATACTAATAATAAAAAAAAATCAATTACAGTGTTTGAAACCCTATTTTCTTCCATCTTAGCGGTTCTTTCTAGATTCTCCAAAAGAAAACAAAATATATCCAAACATATTATTAGCAATAAATGGCTTGTTGACGACGTTATTTATTTTATTTTATTTTTTTAAAAAAATATCCACACATATACCATTTTTCAAAAAAATAGTATTTTTTGTTACGTTAATCTACAGCTTCGCAGACAAGGCACTCTTTGCTGTGGTCCATTATGTCCCGCTGAGATAGTACTTCAGGTTTTCTCATTCTTATTTTTTTTTTTAAAGACAGATTTCAAGGCCTTGAGTTTTCCCCACTCTTTCTTTTCTTTAAATAAGGAAGTGACAGTTTGCTCAACAGATAGAATGATGTTGTCATATCTTTTTGGAAGCAGAGTCCAATTGCAACCCTTGCTTTCACTTTGGTTTTCATTTTTTTCATAAACTACTGAATAAATTATAATCGCCTGCACTTTGACAAAAGTAAGGTTTGACACTTAGGCAAGAAAAAACAAAATGCACAGGTACAGTATAGGTGGTACCTTGCTCAATAGTAGCAACTGTGAGAGGGATCTTGGAGTCCTAGTGGACAACCATTTAAATAGGAGCCAGCCGTGTGCAGCAGCTGCCAAAAAAACCAACACAGTTCTAGGCTGCATAAATAGAGGGAGAGAATCAAGATCACCTGAAGTGTTAATACCACTTTATAAAGCCTTGGTAAGGCCACACTTGGTATTCTGCATCTGGTTTTGGTCGCCACAACGTAAAAAAAGATGTGGAGACTCTAGAAAGAGTGCAGAGAAGAGCAACAAAGATGATTGGGGGACTGGAGGCTAAAACATATGAGGAATGGTTTAATGTCTAGTTTAATGAAAAGAAGGACTGGGGGAGACGTCAACTTTCATTTGCTCTTCTGCTTTCCATACACCATATTATAGTCTGTTTCATCTTCAACCTTTCCCTCTCTCCTCCTCCCAACCTCCTTTCTTCCCTCTGCCATCTGTCTCTTCTCTACTTCCCCATGCTCTCTCCCTCTCCCTCTCCTCTCCTCTCCTCTCCTCTCCTCTCCTCTCCTCTCCTCTCCTTCCACAGACAGAAAAGAGCAACAAAGATGATTAGGGGACTGGAGGCTAAACATATGAAGATCGGTTGCACGAACTGGGGATGTCTAGTTTAATAAAAAGAAGGACTAGGGGAGACATGATAGCAGTCTTCCGATATCTCAGGGGTTGCACACAAAGAAGAGAGAGTCAAACTATTCTCCAAAGCACCCGAGGGCAGAACAAGAAGCAATGGGTGGAAACTAATCAAGGAGAGAAGCAACCTAGAACTAAGGGGGAATTTCCTGACAACTAGGACAATTAATCAGTGGAACAGCTTGCCTCCAGAAGGTGTAAATGCTCCAACCCTGGAAGTCTTTAAGAAGATGTTGGATAGTCATTTGTCTGAAATGGTATAGAGTTTCCTGCTTAGGCAGGGAGTTGGACTAGAGGACCTCCAAGGTCCCTCCCAACTCTGCTGTTGTATTGTAATGGAATCACGATGATGCAGGCATGACCAACATGGAACCAAAAGGCTGCCTGCTTTTGAATCAGCGTAATCTCATTACTCAATTTAATCCACTTTCTGGATCTACAAAGTGCAGGAATCATAAGCTAATTAAATGGCTTGGATTCATACCACATGTTATATGAGGGTTTTCCAACCTTGGTGACTTTAAGACCCATGGACTTCCACTCCCAGAGTTTCCCAGTTAGTTATGCTGCCTGGGGAATTCTGGGAGTTGAAGTCCACAGACCTTAAAGTTGTCCTGGTTTGGGAAGACCTGCTTTCTACAGGATGCCAAAATTGTTCTAATGGCTGCTTTTCTCTACAGGTGTGTATTACAATGGCCAACTATCTAAATTGTCCTGAATCATTCAAAAAGAGTACAGTTATGTATAATTACTTACTGGGCATAACATTGGAAGAGGAACAAGTAAAAGAGACAATGATAGTATGGGCTGTGCAATAGAATTGGATAAGTGGCAGAAATTGTGGGATAGGAATTACAAACCCACCAGATTTTATTATTTTTGCTGCAATTGTTGTGAACTAATACAATTATTAAATGAATCATATGGGATGCAGTGGCTCAGTGGCTAAGATGCTGAGCTTGACGATCAGAAAGGTCAGCAGTTTGGTGGTTCGAATCCCTAGTGCCTCATAACAGATTGAGCTCCCATTATTGGTCCCAGCTTCTGCCAACCAAGCAATTCAAAATCACGTCAAAAGGCAAGAAGAAAAATAGGGACCACCTTTGGTGGGAAGGTTACAGCATTCCGTGCGCCTACGGCGTTTAGTCATGCCGGCCACATGACCACGGAGACGTCTTCAGACAGCGCTAGCTCTTTGGCTTTGAAACGGAGATGATCACTGCCCCCTAGAGTCGGGGATGACTAGCAATATTTGTGAAGGAAACCTTTACCTTTACCTTATGGTTGTTAAGCAGATCCAGCTTCCATATTGACTTTAAATATCAGAAGACCCATTGGAAGGTCACCAATGTTGATAATGTGACCCCTGGAATGCTGCAGCCATTGCAAATACATGCTGGTACTGTGACGGCTGTAAGTATGAGGACCCTTTGTAAGTCATTTTTTTCAGCACAGTCATCACTCTGAATGGTTGCTAAATGAATGGCCATAAGTCAAGGAATACCTGTAAGTTTGTTATAATAATAATAATAATAATTTTAATTTATAAAACCGCACTCTCTCTCTGAAAGGGACTCGAGGCGGTGCACAGGGAATTTAAAAATACATACATAAAACCAACAAGCATAAATACAATTAAAATAAATTAAACTAGACCCTGCGCTAAAATCCCAAACTGACTAAAACTGGACCCCAAAAAGTCCCTAAAAACAATTCAATTACCCCAAGCCGGCCAGGCAGAAGAAATGAGTTTTTAGTTTTTGATGGAAGGAGCGGAGGTCCGTGGTTGTTCCAATTTCGGGGGGAAGGTTGTTCCAGAGGGTCGGGCCCGCCACAGAGAAGGCCCTTCCCCTGGGCGTCGCCCGCTGGCATAGCCTAGTGGACGGCACCCGGAGAAGTCCTTCTCTGTGGGAGCGAATCGGCCGCAGGGATGTATGGGGCAGGTGATTATAATAATGAATCATCCTAGAACTACATTTGCAGTGCCAACCACTAGATACATCTTTAATAACCAACCCCCTCAAAACACCAGGTTGTACAATATTATATTGTCTTGCATTGTTTTCTTATCTGTCGATGGCTTTTAATTATAATCTGTATTTGGGGAATAAATAACAAGTAGGATGGCAGTCACTTACGCACGCATCACCAAATACATTCATCACCACAAGAAAGACAGCACAAATTTGACAAAAATGTGCAGCTGCCAATTTATATGTCTAGATATACATTTCAAAACTTAAAAAGGCAATTAATGTGGGAGACTATGATAGGGTGCCTTCCCTCTGCTCCCCACGGAGCTCCCTGACCTCATTCCCGATAGCCAACTTCAAGACACCTCTGCTTCCCTTTGCTTTTAAAGCCAACTGGACAGGCTTTCAATAAGAATATCCTTAGACAGAGGGCTGTTATCTCCAAAATAGGACACACACAGCTGTCCCCGGCGAATTTAAGGATGTCAGGGACCCTAAGGTGCCAGTCATATTCTCCTCTCCTCATGGCTTAATGGCTCAATCCATGTGACATTTCAGCTCCATCAATTTGTGGGTACGTTTTACACCCACCCACTCCTAAAACTACTATAATTTTCCTTAAAAACTGTCAGGCGCAAAAGAATCCAGATCAGGCATTACCGTATTTTTCGGAGTATAAGACGCACCTTTCACCCCCCCCTAAAAGAGGGTGAAAACTTGGGTGCATCTTATACACTGAATGTAGTCCCACCCACCCACTGGCCCCAATCCTTTGGCCTCTGCCTCCCAGCAATTTACCTCTTTGCAGAAAATGGGGGCTTGCGGAGGCTTCAATAAGCTATAACAATCCCTGCAGCCTGAAACAGCTGATGAACGGGAGAAACTGAAAGTGAAACTTGCTGTTTGCTCCACCAGGCAAATTGCTGGGAGGCAGAGGCAGATTTTTTTTCCCCTTGTGCTAATCAGGCTGTTTGCTGCAAGGAGGTAAGTCAGTAACTATAAATGCCTGTAGAATGTTCAAATTATTAGACTTATTTTTTAAAGACTGCTTTATTATTGTTGTAGACCAGGGGTCAGCTACCTTAAACACTCAAAGAGCCACAGAATTCCTAATCGTAAGCCCCCCGTTCAATTTTCAACCTGACTGGAAGTCCAGTTCCCCCACCATAGGAGTCTTTTCTTTTCTTTTCTTTTCTTTTCTTTTCATTCAACTAGACATACCCAGTTCCTGCAACCGTTCCTCATCTGTCTTAGTCTCCAGTCCCCTAATCACCTTTGCTGCTCTTCTCTGCACTCTTTCTAGAGTCTCCATGTCTTTTCTACATCGTGGCGACCAAAACTGTATGCAGTATTCCAAGTGTGGCCTTCCCAAGGCCTTATAAAGTGGTATTAACACTTCACGTGGTCTTAGTCTGAAATGGTATGTATAGGTTTTCTTGCTTGAGAGGGGGTTGGAGTAGACAACCTCCAAGGTCCCTTCCAACTCTGTTATACTGAGAAGGAGGCGGAGGAGGTGGTAGTGGTGGTGGTGGTGGTGGAGGAGGAGGAAGAGGAAAGTAGTAGCAGTGGTAGTAATGGGAGAAGCTGGATTCCCAGCAAGGATGTGAAAAACAATAGGCATTAGGAACCTCACAATTGACTGATGATACCCCCCAACACTTGGCCTTTCCAGACCTTCCTTTTTTTTTGTCTTAACATGTTCTGAATACCCAGTAAAGAGATCAAGACCTGAATGTTAAACATAATCAATCACAACCGGGAAAGTGATGGATATCGGCAGCAAGTGACAATGAGAGAAGGGCTAATGGATGTGCGTAGCTGTCGGGGCGTCATTTCAACAAAGCACTCCTCCAAATCTTACAATACAATACAATAGCAGAGTTGGAAGGGACCTTGTAGGTCTTCTAGTCCAACCCCCTGCATGGGCAGGAACCTTATACCATTTCAGACAAATGGCTGTCTAACATCTTTTTAAAGACTTCCAGGGTTGGGGCATTCACAACTTCTGGAGGCAAGCTGTTCCAGAGGTTAATTGTTCTAACTGTCAGGAAATTTCTCTTTAGTTCTAAGTTGCTTCTCTCCTTGGTTAGTTTCCACCCATTGCTTCTTGTCCTACCCCCAGGTGCCTTGGAGAAAAGTTTGACTCCCTCTTCTTTGTGGCACCCTCTGAGATATCGGAACACTGCTATCATGTCTCCCCTGGTCCTTCTCTTCATCAAACTAGACATACCCAGCTCCTGCAGCCGTTCTTCATATTAAGATGGGGCACCCTCGTCTCCCTCCCTAGTCTTTATTTACAGGTGCTCCCTGCGTTCTAGATGAATGCGGTGCACACGCATGCCCTGCCTGATGCTTTTGCGCGCAACCCTGTCTTTCCCACGTCTTGGGCTGGGGCTTTATATGCAGCTCATGGAGCAAGGCACCGCTCAAAACGTCAAATTAAACTGCACAGCTCTGTAATCACCGAGACTGGCATGCCATAAAAGGATAATTAGTAGTTCATTACATCGGACATTGTTTGCTCAGCTAAATTGATTTCTCTCAGCTGCCCATGTTTTCCGTTTATTTAGCGAACACTCTGCTGCACCGTTGGGTTTTTTTACATTTTTATTTGTGAGCTAGGAAACCCTTCCTCCTGAAAGTTTAAAAAACACAACAAAGGAAAACATGCAAGCAATGTGTACATTTCTTCTCTCTCCTCTTTTTGGCCGACCATCTTCAACAACAACAAATCGGTCGCTTGTGGGAGGTGAAGCAAGTGGGTGTCCAAGTAGCTTTCACTAGGACGATATACAATACTGGTTTGCAAATGTGAGCGCTCCATGCATGAGCAAAGCCTTCTGTGCATGCGCTTTTGATGAAAAATGGCCTAAATGGGATGCCGTAGAGTCGGGGCAGGTGGGCAAGGCGAACTGGTCCAAACCGATAGAATACTACCTCTGGCCTCCATATTTCCAGTGTCTTTCTCCCCACTTGGAACTGAACCCAGATGGACATTTCTTCCAACACATGACAACCAAATAATCTTATGCAATGGGAATGGATGTGGATGAAGCATTGTTAGAAATGGAGGCGGCATTTAACTGGGGAAACAGAATACAGCTAACTGTATATAAACAGGGAGCAAACACCACACTCACTAACACTGATGATGGTACCTAAGTGGGTAATGAAATGTCTCAATCAAACAACCAAACTCCAAGAGCATCAAGGACTCCACAAACAGTGTTTTGAAGATTGAGAAGATATTATTCTCACACCGCATTGACAATATTCATCTCTCAAAGATACAATAATACAATACAATACAATACAATAGCAGAGTTGGAAGGGACCTTGAAGGTCTTCTAGTCCAGCCCCCTGCCTAGGCAGGAAACAATACCGTTTCAGACAAATGGCTATCCAACATCTTCTTAAAGACTTGTAGTGTTGGGGCTTTCACAATTTCTGGAGGCAACTTCTGTTCCACTGATTAATTGTTCTAACTGTCAGGAAATTTCTCCTCAGTTCTAAGTTGCTTCTCCTTGATTAGTTTCCACCCATTGCTTCTTGTTCTGCCCTCAGGTGCTTCGGCTCCAGCTGATTTCGGCCTTCATTTTCAGCCATTTTTCACCCTCTAGAGGCTTCGGGGAAGCCTCCTGAAGCCTCCAGAGGGCGAAAAATGGCCCAACACGCAATACAGAAGTTTGGGAATGGACTTCCAGGTTGCCCGTAGGGCTGTTTTTCTCCCTCTGGAGGCTTCAGGAGGCTTCCCTGAAGCCTCTGGAGAGAGAAAAAACGGCTCTATGGTCAACCCGAAAGTCAGAAAATGGCCTGTTTCTGTCCTCCAGTGGGCCTCCAGGGGACGGGGAGACTGTTTTCACCCTCCCCAGGCTTCTAGAAAGCCTCTGGAACCTGGGGAGGGCGAAAAACAGGTCCACTGTGCCATTGCATGCCAAAAGCGGGGGTCGGGCACAGTGGTGGCTTCCAAAGTTTTTAGAACCTACTCTGTAGGTGTGGCCTATTTTGTGGGCATGGCTTGGCAGTCAGTGACAGGGTGAGAGTGGCCACCTTTTAAAATGTGGTGAAACTCATTTAACAACGCTCTTGCTTAGCAACCAAAATTTTAGACTCAATTGTGATGATAAATTCTTTCTTTCTTTCTTTCTTTCTTTCTTTCTTTCTTTCTTTCTTTCTTTCTTTCTTTCTTTCTTTCTTTCTTTCTTTCTTTCTTTCTTTCTCTCTCTCTGTCTCTCTCTCTCTCTCTTTCTTTCTTTCTTTCTTTCTTCTTTCTTTCTTTCTTTCTTTCTCTCTTTTTCCTTCCTTCCTTCCTTCCTTCCTTCCTTCCTTCCTTCCTTCCTTCCTTCCTTCCTTCCTTCCTTCCTTCCTTCCTTTCCTTTCCTTTCCTTTCCTTTCCTTTCCTTTCCTTCCCATTGGGTCACTGGCAGCGGTGGGCCAGATTTACTTCCAGGTGCGCCAGTGGAACCCCCTCTCACCGGTTCTCTAAATTTCACCAACCGGCTCTCGCGAGTAGGTGCGAGCCTGCAGAAACCCACCACTGGTCAGGTGGGAGGTTGCATGTGAATGCATGTGGGGGTTATGCGCATGTGCGTGGGGGGAATTATGGATGTGGGCAGGCATGTGCGTGACCCTCCTGCTCCCCCCTCTTTTGGCACGCAATGGCAAAAAGGTTAGCCTTCACTGATCTATACCAACAAGCATTAACACAACCTAAAGTCATTTTCTAGAGCATAAGGATGCCCTTGTCGTTTTTAGAGGAGGAGATACTACAATAAAAAGAGTTGTGAGCCGTGACACAAAGTTGGCATTCTTCTTGGAGCGGTGTAGGAAACAGAATATATACTTAAACCCAAGATCAGATTGGACTAGGAGTGAAACAAGAGCTTCGCACTAGACACCCTGCTCTCAGCAAAGAGATTGCAAACTTATTCTGGGGAAGCTAAGCCACTTCAAGGGCTGCTGAAACATGAAAAGGATCCAGAGATTTTTGGAGACCTGGCAAAAGTCTGCGAATGTCATGCAGGTGACTGTGAATTGCTCTGACATCTGACGTACAAGAAAGGGGAGAAGGACTAGTTATCAGTATGGAATTATTAAGATTGAGAACAAAGATCCCAAGCTCCTGTCCCAAGCCCAGTGGCCCAGGACAGCAGCTAGAATCATATCAGAAAAAGCTAGGAATTGTCTTGTTACAGCATACAGGTAGTCCTTGACTTATGACCATAATTAATAGAATAACAGAATAACAGAGTTGAAAGGAACCTTGGAGGTCTTCCAGTCCAATCCCTGCTCAAGCAGGAAACCCTAATGCCATTTCAGACAAACCGTGGTCTAAGGTAAAGGTAATGGTTCCCTCCCACATATGTGCTAGTCGTTCCTGACTCTAGGGGGTGGTGCCCATCTCCGTTTCAAAGCCGAAGAGCCAGCGCTGCCCGAATACGTCTCCGTGGTCATGTGGCCAGCATGACTAAATGCCGAAGGTGCACAGAACACTGTTACCTTCCCACCAAAGGTGGTCCCTGTTTTTCTACTTGCATTTTTTACGTGCTTCCGAACTGCTAGGTGGGCAGAAGCTAGGACAAGTCACAGGAGCTCACTCAGTTACGCGCTGCTAGGGATTCGAACCGCTGAACTGCCGACCTTTCTGATTGACAAGCTCAACATCTTAGACACTGAGCCACCGCGTCCCTATAAACCGTGGTCTAATCTCTTCTTAAAAACCTGCACTGGTAGAACACCCACAACTTTTGAAGGCAAGCCATTCCAATGATTAATTGTTTTCATTGTCGGGAAATTTCTCCGTAGTTTCTAAGTTGGTTTTACAATACAATACAATAGCAGAGTTGGAAGGGACCTTGTAGGTCTTCTAGTCCAACCCCCTGCATGGGCAGGAACATTATACCATTTCAGACAAATGGCTATCTAACATCTTTTTAAAGACTTCCAGGGTTGGGGCATTCACACCTTCTGGAGGCAAGCTGTTCCAGAGCTTAATTGTTCTAACTGTCAGGAAATTTCTCCTTAGTTCTAAGTTGCTTCTCTCCTTGATTAGTTTCCACCCATTGCTTCTTGTCCTGCCCCCAGGTGCCTTGGAGAATAGTTTGACTCCCTCTTCTTTGTGGCACCCTCTGAGATATCGGAACACTGCTATCATGTCTCCCCTGGTCCTTCTCTTTATCAAGCTAGACATACCCAGCTCCTGCAACCGTTCTTCATATGTTTTCGTCTCCAGTTCCCTAATCATCTTGGTTGCTCTTCTCTGCACTCTTTCCAGAATCTCCACGTCTTTTCTACATCGTGGCGACCAAAACTGTATGCAGTATTCCAAGTGTGGCCTTACCAAGGCACTATACAGTGGCATTAACACTTCACGTGATCTAGGTTCTATCCCTCTGTTTATGCAGCCTAGAACTGTGTTGGCTTTTTTGGCAGCTGCTGCACACTGCTGGCTCATATTTAAATGGTTGTCCACTAGGATTCCTAGATCCCTCTCACAGTTGCTACTATTGAGCAAGGTACCACCTATACTGTACTTGTGCATCTTGATTAGTTTCCATCCATGTTTTCTTGATTAGTTTCTTGATTAGTTTCCATCCATTGCTTCTTATCCATTTGGTAAGTGAATTTTGCTCCATTTTACAACCTTTCGTGCCGCAGTTGTTAAGTGAATCATTGCAATTGTTCAGTGAGTCTCCCGGTTGTTAAGTGAATCTGGCTTCCCCATTGACTTGGCTTGTCAGAAGGTCGCAAAAGAGGATCACATGACCCCAGGACACTGAAACCGTCATAAATATGAGCCAGTTGCCAAGCATCTGAATTTGGATCACATGACTGTGGGAATGCTGCAACTGGTCTTAAGTGTGAAAAACAATCATAAGTCACTTTTTTCTGTGCCGTTGTAATGTTGGATGATCACAGCAGCAGTCAAAAAAGCCAATGAAATCCTAAATTGCATTAACAGAGGGATACAATCAAGATTAAATGAGGTACTAATGCCACTCTATAAAGCCCTAGTAAGACCACACCTAGAATACTGCATCCAGTTTTGGTCACCACACTATAAAAAAGATGCTGAGACTCTAGAAAGAGTGCAGAGAAGAGCAACCAAGATGATGAGGGGACTGGAGGCTAAAACATAACGATGAACAGTTGCAGGAACTGGGCATGGCTTGTCTAGTGAAGAGAAGGACCATGGGAGACATGAGAGCAGTCTTCCAATATCTGAGGGGCTGTCACAGAGAGGAGGGGGTCAAGCTATTTTCCAAAGCACCTGAAGGCCAGACAAGGAATAATAATGGATGGAAACTGATCAAGGAGCGATTCAACCTGGAAATAAGAAGAAATTTTCTGACAAAGAGAGCAATCAACCAATGGAATAGCTTTGCCATAATAGATTAACAGAGTTGGAAGAGACCTTTTAAGTCATCTAGTCCACCCTCCCAGCTCAAGCAGGAGACCCCACACCATTTCTGACAAATGGCAATCCAATCTCTTCTTGAAAGTCTCAAGGGATGAAGCCCCCACAACTTCCAGAGGCAACTTCTGTTCCATTGGTTGATTGTTCTCACTGTCAGAAAGTTGAATCTCCCGTTGTTCAGTTTCCATCCATTATTCCTTGTCTGGCCTTTGGGTGCTTTGGAAAATACCTTGACCGCCTTCTCTCTGTGGCAGCCCCTTAAATATTGGAAGACTGTTATCCTGTCTCCCCATGTCCTTCTCTTCACTAGACTACCCATGCCCAGTTCCTGTAAGCATTCTTCCTAGTTATATGCGAGACCGTCTCCTGCCCCATACATCCCTTCGGCCGATCCGCTCCCACAGAGAGGGCCTTCTCAGGGTGCTGTCGGCCGGGCAATGCCGACTGGCGACACCTAGGGGAAGAGCCTTCTCTGTGGTGGGCCCTGCCCTTTGGAACGACCTACCCCCTGAATTGCGTACCATCTCGGACCTCCGCCTCTTCCGCGACACATCTCTTTCAGCAAGCCGGCCTAGCCTAACCTCCCGTTGGGGCTATTTTAGATAGTTTTAAACTGGGGATTTTAATTTGGATTTTAGCATAGGATTGTAATTTAATATGTTTTTAAATTCTGTATTTATTGTTTTGCATGTTTTTAAATTCCTGTGCACCGCCCTGGGTCCTTCGTGGAGAAGGGCGGGATATAAATGTGATTAAACTAAAATAAATAAAATAAAATAAATGCTTTAGTCTCCAGTCCCCTAATCCTCTTTGTTGCTCTTCTCTGCAATTTTTCTAGAGTGCTTCCAGAAGTCCCCAATCAACATGGCTAGGTGGGCAATTCTAGGAATTGAAGTCCACACATCTTAAAGTCACCAAAGTTGAACTCTATGAAGCTCTTCTAGTTCCTTTGCTCCTAGGTTTGCTAACCACGAATTTGGGCATCCAAAGAAGCAAAAATCCCACATCCAACTCCACCTGCCTTTAACTTCTACAGAAGAAAAGCTACACCCCCCACCCCCCAAACCCAAGGTATCCTGAATCTCCCTATTTTAAGGCTAATACCCTAATCTATAGTGGGGCTGGGAATTACTGAAATATTTAGACACAATAGAAGAACTTTAATAGGCTCTGCCAAGGGAACCCAGGTGTTTAGATCAGCTTAAAAATAATAACTCCACCCCTGCTGGTTAGCATCTTTTTCACAAGAAAGCCCAGCTTTTATTCTTCTCCATAAAGGCAACCTCAGACAGGAAATTGCTCACGTGATGGGTCTTTACAAGTAGCGAAGGTTTTAAAACCAAGGGCTGGAGAGGTCATTAGCAGGCAGCCATATAATTAACCTTTGCTGGCCTTGTCCTTTTCACACTTTGTTAACAGCTTCCATTATTACCCTCATGAGTCTCCAGGAAAGACATTTATTGACAGTATTAAAAACACATTGCCTGCAAATTCCAAGTCGACAGCCATCCATGTGTTAAATAAAACTTCCAAAAAGGCCATGCGCCATGGAAACATCGTTCTGATGTTCCCTTCTAGGAAATAAGGGGGAAAAAAGTTAGATTTGTTTTTTTGCTTATATTCCCTTTTTTACATCTGCATTCTTGCAAAAAAAAAAAAAAGGCAGCAGCATAAGATCTAGTCACTCGAGGGATGCTCATCTCCACAAAACATCTTCCCCATCCCACATACTCCCACAGGGAGGCCATGCTCCAGGTTCCTTGCTTTAAGAGTGTCATCTTATGGGACCAAGAAAGTCTCTCTGTTCTTGGATGGCTTGTACTCTATGGAACAACCTTTTCGCAAATATACATTAGATGCCAACTCTACTCACGTTTAGACTCTACTCACTTTATGATCTAGTTCTCCCAGGCAGGGGTGAAATTCAGCAGGTTCTGAAGGACCGGTAGAGGAAATTTTGAGTAGTTTGGAGAACTGGCAAATACTACCTCTGGCTGGCCCCAGAGTGGGGTGGGAATGGAGATTTTGCAGTATCCTTCCCCTGGAGTGGGGAGGGAATGGAGATTTCGAGTATCCTTCCCCTGGAGTGGGGAGGGAATGGAGATTTTGCAGTATCCTTCCCCTGGAGTGGGGAGGGAATGGAGATTTTGCATTATCCTTCCCCTGGAGTGGGGAGGGAATGGAGATTTTGCATTATCCTTCCCCTGGAGTGGGGAGGGAATGGAGATTTTACAGTATCCTTCCCCTGGAGAGGGGAGGAAATGGAGATTTTGCATTATCCTTCCCTGGAGTTGGGAGGGAATGGAGATTTCGCAGTACCCTTCTCCTGGAGTGGGGAGGGAATGGAGATTTCGCAGTACCCTTCCCTGCATTTAAATATTTTAGGAGATGGCTTAATTTGGGGGGGGGGAGGGCTTATTTTAGCACATGTGCTCAAAAGCTCAATTGGGCTTATTATCCAGGGAGGTCTTATTTTGAGGGAAGCAGGGTAGTTATAATTGGGTTGATGGGTGCGGTTATCCAGACTAGCCATTGGTTCTTTTAGTCTAATGTTAATTATATTGTGCTTCCTATTTAATCTGGTTTTAATGTACACTGCCCAGAGTCAGCTTGGTTTTGGGTGGTGCCTACATTGAATAAATTAAATCCATTAAATTCCTGCCTGTTGCAAACACAGGGCTGCAAGTCAGAAAGAAGGAAAGGAGAGAAAAAAAAATATTCTGGATTTTGCCTCCATTGGGGAGAGTTTGAAATCTTAATGAAGAGGGGTGTGGTAGGACTCATTAATCTCTAACCAAATCCCACCCCCAACCCCATGTATATGACACTATCCTGAACTCATTTGAGCTTAATAAATATGGACTGGAACCCAATTAAGGCATGGTTTAGTCTCATTAATAATAATAATAATAATAATATAATAATATTTAATATTTGTAAACCGCTCCCTCTCCCCATAGGGACTCGGGGCGGTGCACAGGAAGAATAAAAAACAATAAATATATACAAACATTTCTTTAAAAAACAAATTAAACCTAAACCTGTGCTAAAATTCCCCATTAAAACTAAGCTAAACTAAAAAAGGATTCCCAATAAAACCCCAGAGACAGAGAGACTATCCTAGGCCGGCCAGACAGAAAAGATGTGTTTTTAATTTCTGACGGAAGGAGCGGAGGTCCGTGGTTGTTCTAATGTCGGGGGGAAGGTCGTTCCAGAGGGCTGGGCCCGCCACAGAGAGAGCCCTTCCCCTGGGTGTCGCCCGCTGACAAAGTCTAGTGGACGGCACCCGGAGAAGTCCCTCTCTGTGGGAGCGAATCTGCCGTGAGGATGTATGAGGCAGGATCCGATCCCGATTAAAACCCATTATACAAGTCAATCAGGAGTAATTTATGTCCCATGGACTTCAGTGGTTCTAAAGAGGGAGACACTTCCAATTCCATAAACATTTAAAAAAAAACAACCCTCCAAGTTTGGGAAAATAGGATCTCCCAAGAAGTTGCATTTTATCTTGCACAACTTGCCTTCTCGGGAAACGATGCATAAGGAGCCTCTTCACGTTCAAAGCTGAAGTGGGTTTTTTTTTTTTTTTTTTGCCCACATACTTTTGACATACGACAGCGTTTCGGCTGAAAAATGACTGGATGTGTCATTTCTCGTTAATAGATGGGAACTGTCAAGCTTTTTCACAGACAATAGGACTTTCTTCGGGGATCTGGGAGAGGAGAAGGGAAGTCATAAAGGGCAAAGGAAAGAGCCAAAGGGGAACATTAATTTATGAATGCGAAAACTTACAGTACAATTTATTTATTTATTTCTCTCCCCCCCATCCTTTGAATGGGCGAGACCCAACTAGCCGCAGGCACCCCCAATCCCATGTCCTTGTTGAGTGTGAAGGGCTTACAAGGGTGGTCTTTATGCATGAATGGAGTGCCATGAGGGACGGATCAGGAACCTTAGGGTATTCTTCCTCTTTTGGAGTCCTCAAGAATTTTTGAACGTTGGCCCTCTGACCTGACCTTCCACCAAACAGACATGGGAATTCCTAATACCACATGTTCTGGTGCTGAGGGGCAACTAAACCACGAGAAAAAGATGCAAATATATGACTGGGCCATTTCTAACAGCTTTGTGGGAAAATATGACCTATTAAACGGCCCACCAGATATGGGCTGCAAACATATAGATCCATGATGGTGAAACTATGGCACGTGTGCCGGAAGTGGCACGCAGAGCCATCTCTCCAGGAACGCCAGCTGTCGCCTGTTGATCTTCCAGATTCCGGTGTGCTGGCCCAGCTTCACACATGCGGGAATGCCAGAAACTGGAAGAGCAGTCACCTGATGTGCATGCATGCAGCGGATGACTGCTCTTCCAGTTTATGGTGGGCACATGCACACTGGCCACCTGGTCTTTCAATTTCTGACATGCATGTGCATGTGAAGACCACCTGGCCGGTGCATATGTGCACACCGGAAACCAGAAGATCAAATTCCTGGCGTCTGCATATACACCGGGTGGCTGCTCTTCGTGTTTTCGGCATGCAACCACACAAGTCTGTGCGCACTCCCGTTTCGGCACTTGGTGCCAAAAAGGTTCACCAACATCACAATAGATGATGTTCACCTGAGAGCAGCAAAAAGATACAGACAATTCTTACTCTTTGCAATCATCTAATAATCATAGGATTATTAGCCCAGTTTTGCTACTGTAAACATGCGTTACTTCTATGTGTATATACCCTATTTGCAAACTAGGGCATACAAAACCTTTGCCAGACCAATTCTCGAATACAGTTTGTCTGCCTGGAATCCACACTGTACATCGGACATTAATATAATTGAGCGAGTCGAGAGGTATTTCACGAGAAGAGTTCTCCACTCCTCTGTTCACAATAGAATACCTTTTACCACCAGGCTTGAAATTTTGGGCTTGGAGAACCTGGAACTATGCCGATTAAGGTCTGACCTAAGCGTAGTACACAAAATTGTCTGCTACAACGTCCTACCTGTCAATGACTGCTTCAGTTTCAACCGCAATAATACACAAGCAAAGAATAGATACAAACTCAAGGTAAACTGCTCCAAACTCGATTGCAGAAAATATGACTTTGGCAACAGAGTGGTCAATGCCTGGAATGCTCTACCTGACTCTGTTGTTACATCTTCATAGCTTCAACCTTAAACTGTCTCCCGTGGACCTCATCCCATTACCTAAGAGGTCCGTAAAGGGGGCGTGCATAAGCGCACCAGCGTGCCTACCGTCCCTGTCCTACTGTCCCCATGTATTCATACCCATCTCCTGTGTGTTCATGTTCATGTTCATGTTTATACATACCTGTTATCTCGTACATGTTTGACAAAATAAACAAATGAATGAATGAATGAATGAATAAATAAATAAATTTTACATAGGTATCAGGGGTGGGTTTCTGCAGGTTCGCACCTACTTGCGAGAACCGGTTGGTGAAATTTAGAGAACCGGTGAGAGGGGGTTCCACCGGCGTACCTGGAAGTAAATCTGGCCCACCGCTGCCAGTGACCCAACAGGAAGGAAAGGAAAGGAAAGGTAGGAAAAAAGGAAGAAAAGAAGAAAGAAAGAAAGAAAGAAAGAAAGAAAGAAAGAATTTATCATCACAATTGAGTCCAAAATTTTGGTTGCTAAGCAAGAGCGTTATTAAATGAGTTTCACCACATTTTAAAAGGTGGCCACTCCCACCTGTCACATGACTGCCAAGCCACGCCCACAAAATAGGCCACACCTACAGAGTAGGTTCTAAAAAATTTGAAACCCATCCCTGATAGGTATCTATACTAGAAGATAAATGGGTTGACAATAACTTTCATATATGGTGGGCTCAGAGGCGTAGCGTGGGGGGTGCAGGGGGGGCCGGCCGCACCGGGCGCAACATCTGGGGGGGCGCGCTCGCCCGCGGCGGAGGTCTTCTAGTCCAGCCCTCTGCTCAGGCAGGACCCCTCAGCACTACCTTCCCCGCGGACGGACAGCAAACGCGTCGATCGCACGAACCCTCTCCGCAAGTAGAGCCAAAGACCCGCCCGCCCCCGCTCCTCCCTCCCCACCTCGGGCAAAGGAAGTGCTGGAAGGGGGGGGGGAAGGGCCCTAAAGAAACGCGGAGACAAAGCGCCTCGCCCTTTTCCTGCGGGTGGGGGTCGTTTGGGGCTCTTCCCTTCAATCACGTGGTTTCCAAGCAGCGCCGCCGCCCGCAGACTTTCACTTTCGCTTTCCTGCTTTCCCTGCCCTTTGGAAGGGGGGGGGGCGGAGCGTCTGGGCGGCTCCCTCCGACTCAGGTGGGTTCCCGGTGGGCTGCTTCTCCCCCTCCCCCCTCGGGGCCCGTCGGATGGTCCTGCCAATGGCGGGAGGGGGAAGCGCTTCCAGCCGCCTCGTCCTGCTTCCAGGCTGGGCAGCTTCGGAGGGCACCAGGGACTCCCTCCTTTTCTTTGGGGGGGATGTTCCTGTGGGAGGGAGAAGGGTCAAGGGGGGGCTCTGCTCTGTGTCCTCAAGAGGTCCAGCTGCTTTGTCCACGTTTTGTGTTCCTCTCGCGTCTGCTCCCTTAACAGCGCTTAAGAGCAGAAAGAGCATTTGTATTAAAATGCCTGCACCCCAAATGGTGAAATATCCCAAAAGAGGACGCCTAGTTTTATTTTTATTTTTGGCATAGAGGCAAAGACCTGACTGATTTCCCAATGTGTTTGTGGCTGCCATCTGTCAGAAATGTTATACGGCTTTCCTTGGGGGGAGGGCTGGACTAGATGACCTCCAAGGTCCCATCCAACTCTGTTCATCTGTATCTGATTTCCCTTCCCATAATATCCCAGTTTCACTGCCAGATTTCTTTTCCAGTCGGAGAGGTGGCTATGGGTTTTTTTTTTTGGGGGGGGGGAACCCAGACAGGCGAAGGACCCCCCTCCCCCTGGGCGTTCTGGACCCCCATTTTAATCCCATGGCTCCATTTCTTAGTAGAACCTAGGTTTTTCTTCCCTAAATGCTGGCAGTCCTGGACTTATGACCACCAGGGAGCCCCAAATTTCCATTGCTAAATAAGACTTTAAAAACAGCTTAACAGCTGTGGCCACAAAGGCCCTGAAATGGGGTTAGAACGTAGTTAGCGAATGTCTCACTCAACGACAGAAGCGTTGAACTCAATTGTGGTCGTATTTCTGTCTGTAAAATGGAGGTCTGTAAAAAGACAACAGGAAGACTGCAGAAAACAGCCTCCCCTCCCCTTTCTCTTCTCCTGCGCCTTCAGCTTCCCTCCTGGGACTCCCTTCCTGCCAGAAGAGGCTTCTCCAAGCAGAGGCGTAGCGTGGGGGGTGCAGGGTGGGCCGGGCGCAACATCTGGGGGGGCGTGCTCGCACTCGCAGCTCTCTGCCCCTGCCTGGCTCACTCACTCTCTGCAGTGCTGGCTGTGCGAATCCGATCCGGGCCGCCGGGTCGCCGGGTTAGGGGGCGCAAATTACTTGCCTTGCCCCGGGTGCTGACAACCCACGCTACGCCACTGGGTGGGCTTGCAATAAGGTTAAAAAATATCATGTAGCTTTTAGGTAAGAATGAATAGCCTGACAAGGTAATAAGCAAGGGGAACAACATGAAGAGAACGAATAACATATGGGTTGTTTGGAACTATTAGAGTGGCGTATAGTGGAAGTCTGGGGGGGTGGTGTGGAACGGGAGGTGGGGGAGGGTTAGGGTGGTTAGGGGAGGGAAATATATTTGTATAAGATTTATATGAATTAGCTTAAAAGATGGGGATAAGGGGGTAATGTTATGTTTTGAGAAATCTATATTATGTTGGGTGAGAGGAGGGGGGTACAGTATTTGTAGCTGAATTACATTATATGTATGGGGGGGAAGGGGGGGAATTTGTTTGTATAAAACTCTTTCAATAAAAAAAAAAATCAACCTTGAGTTAGGTCTGCTACCAAAACCTACTGAAAAATTTCCAGGAAAGTCTTTAACAATTATTTAATTTGCTTTTTATCTTGCCTTGCAGCATAGATCCTGACCTTTAGAATGTAAACATTTGGGGTTCAGAACCTAATACTCCTTTGAGCTTGCTGTGCACCCACATCATGTACGGCATCAAATCGTGCCCCAGAAACACTGAAATCCCTTACCTTACATCTTGGTGGGTGGGCTGGCATGCAGGGATGCATGAGGTCTTTCAAAGCTCATCATAGAACCAATCCATTCTTTCATTTGCTACATCTGGAATTCAAGTTGCAATAGGTTTGTCTATGAGCATTGTGTCTCCCTAGTTTTAAAAGCCAAGCCACCCTAGGTATTTGCGAAGGTAACTACAGTGAAAACAATTCTGTTGGTTCACAAGTAAAGTGAAGTCAATAAGGTTTACTCTCAACTAAGCAGCCTGAAGATACCACACAATTATAGGCAGATGCTTTTGCAGGCATTACAAGATCTTTAAAGCAACCATGTTTACTTATTTCTTTGATTTTGTCTTAAAAAAAATGGCTTAAATCAGGGGTCCCCAACCTTGGCAACTTTAAGTCTGAAGGACTTCAGCTCCCAGAATTCTCCAGCCAGCAAAGCTTTCTCTTCAAACCATTAGGCACAACTGTGTGTTCTGGCTCACTGCACAACCCCACTGCTCCAATTTAAATATGGTTTGAAGCAGTGGTGGGTTTCAAATTTTTTAGAACCTACTCTGTAGGTGTGGCCTATTTTGTGGGAGTGGCTTGGCAGTCATGTGACAGGGTGGGCCACCTTTTAAAATGTGGTGAAACTCATTTAACAACACTCTTGCTTAGCAACCAAAATTTTGGACTCAGTTGTGATGATAAATTCTTTCTTTCTTTCTTTCTTTCTTTCTTTCTTTCTTTCTTTCTTTCTTTCTTTCTTTCTTTCTTTCTTTCTTTCTTTCTTTCTTTCTTTCTTTCTTCCTTCCTTCCTTCCTTCCATCCTTCCTTCTTTCCTTTCCTTTCCTTTCCGTTGGGTTACTGGCAGCGGCGGGCCAGATTTACTTCCAGGTACGCCGGTGGAACCCCCTCTCACCGGTTCTCTAAATTTCACCAACCGGCTCTCGCAAGTAGGTGCGAGCCTGCAGAAACCCACCACTGGTTTGAAGAGAAAATGGAAAATGGAAGCATCCTAAGGTAAATCACAGCTCACACAGGGCGCACAGAAGAAAAAGGCGGGAAAAAGGGGAAATCTCCTTCCACACCCAATCCACACCCAACCAATCGCATTCCACACCCTTCCATACCCAACCAATTGCAGCACAGATTGCCTCACGCAGGAGCTAGAACTCTTCAACCCATTAGCCACAGCTGTGTGTTCTGGCTCACTGCACAATCCCACTGCTCCAGCTACTAAGTTTAAAGAGAATATTTGTAACTCGGGGTTGTGCTCCGGGGTTCTCTAAGCTTGGTGGTTTTCTTGCAGACCTTTCATTATCCAACTAGGTATCATCAACAGTCATGTTGGGTAATGAAATATTCTAAGAAAACAACCAAGCTCAATGAACTACAGCAGGGGTTCCCAAACTTAGCAACTTGAAGACTTGTGGACTTCAACTCCCAGAATTCTCCAGCCAGCAGAGCTGGCTGGAGAATTCTGGGAGTTGAAGTCCACAAGTCTTCAAGTTGCTAAGTTTGGGAACCCCTGAACTACAGGAACTCCAAAAGAAAGTGACTCAGTTAGATGGTAAACACCTGGAACAACTGTCCCCAATCGGAGCTCCGCCAGCTGTGCCAGATGTCAGCTCCCAGAATCCCACTTCCTGACATCACATGCCATCTAGGGGGACCATCTAGTTTGCTGTGTATATAGTTGTAAAATATATTTATTTATATAAAACTACAAGTGTCTCAGGCTTCATTTGAACCCCTGGTGCGCAATTCCCTGATATAGTCTCTTCTATTGTCGCTTTCTCATCCTTCCCAAAAGCGCCCAGCAATCGTTTGCCCTCTACCAAGACTTCTACCAAGTCTTCTCAATGATGGAACTTGGGACTCCCCCCCTCCCCTAAAATCCCATCCTCTCCCTTCCACCTCGGTCCCTTTTCACCCAGTATCTTTTTCCACAGGCTGTTTTCTCAGGCTCCTTGTCTGGTGAGACAAAGAGATAATTCAGGCTGCCTTGATGCTCATGCATATTGGGAACCAAAGCCACCAAAGCGGCAGATACCATCAAAACACAGTTCACTTGTGACCTTTGAGCAGCCAATGAATTCGAAGGATATATTTCCCCACTCCACTTTTTTTTTTTTTTTTTTTACCGTGGATTGAATTTAAAACGACTTCCCAGGAGCGAAAGGTCAACGTAGGGAATCGTAGGCTGTCCAGCTAAAGAGGAGTCTTTAGCATCACAATGGATCTGGTTATAGGTTACCTGCTTTTGGAAAGTTTAGTTTAGAAGTTGTGGAAGTTGTAAAAAAAAAAAAAGGGGTGGGTGGGTGCGTGGGTGGGGGAGAAAGATGGAGATAGGAGAAGAGAACAGATCCTTCATCACTCCAGAAAAAAGCCCCGTAATAGCTCTAAGAAAGAACAAAGGCAAATATTTTCATTAAGTCCTCTCTGAAATCTGCCCTTCTTTGCCTGTCATTGTTCGGTGGATGGAGTTGCGTGTCGGTTACATGCATTTGCCAAAAAGAAACACGTCCCTCTCGTGGTGTAGGTGTTCAAGGGGAGTCATGCTTGCATCAAAGCTGGAATATTCTATTTACCAACTTTCTAGAGGGAGCTTTGATCACCAGATAGAGAGAGAGAGAGACTGAATATGCGGGGGGGGGGGGAGGGGGGCGAGCTAGAAAGAAAGGAAATTCATCGGCCTGGTTGTGTGAAACGTTATCCCCCATAGGAGCAAATTGCACTCAGGAGAGATTAATTTAATTGGAAGATAAAAGGTCATATACATCACAGGAGCTGTGATAGGATCTACAGGTAGTCCTCATCTTACGAGAATTCATTCAGTGACCGCTCGAAGTAACAATGGCGCTGAAAAAAGCGACTTATGACCATATTTCACATGGCCTTTGCAGCATCTTCTTGGCCACATGGTAAAAATGTGAACACTTGGCAACTAATTCATATTTATGACCGTTGCAGTGCCCTGGAGTCGTGCAATCAGCTTTTGCAATCTTCTGATAAATGAAGTCAGAATGAGGAAGCTGGATTCGCTTAACAACTGTGTTACTAACTCAAGAGCTGCAATGATGCACTTAATAACTGTAGCAAGAAAGATGTATTTTTTTCTGTGTCCTTGTAACTTTGAATGGTCACTAATCAAACTGAGGACTACCTGTAACGTGTTGTGTCAGGACGTAATAATGTTTGTGAGCTTCTGTTCTCCCTGAGGTGGCCCACCAGCAGCATGGCGGACAGTGTGGAGTTTGGGGAAGAACATGGGCCAGTCCTGGAGTCTGATGAGTGCTCTGCATCAGAGGCAGAGATGGGGCCAGGGCCATCCGACAGTTATCAGCTGCCTTCGGAGTCGGAGATCAGTGAGGCAGAAGAACAGATGAAGTCTGTTCCTGATGTGCGCATGTGCAGAGTTGCCAGAAGCGAACAGCGAAGCAACAAGGTCCAACTTGGGAGTAAAGGCACAGGTGGACGGTGAATGGCCCCTCCCATAGGGAATAAAAGAGGAGCAAAAGGGGAGGGGAGTTTGCAGGAGACAATGAGTTCAATTCATTAGAGTGAAGATCTGTTCCTGGCTTCTTGCCAAGTAATTGCTGCTACAGGGTGGCATTTGGAAGATATCGGCCTGGCAGCTCTCCAAGCCTGATAAAGGTCTGTAGTTGTGAAATCTCATGAAAGTGTGTTGGTCGGGACTTTGCTGGAGAGGAATTCCCTCTAACCTAAATAAAAGTGGTTTTATCGGGACGAGGAGTCTGCCTAGGTCAGAACTGGTTGCATCTCTATGGGTTAGTGTGTAGATGAGCCCTGGGTCTGTTGCATACTTTCTGCTGTAGGTTACAAGACTAGGATTGAGGTAGGACTTAGAATGGAGAAGCCATCAACACCAAGAAAAAAAGTTTAAAAATGTATGAAGAAATGACTTTCCACCTTCATCACAAGAAGTATAAACTATTTCTGCCATATCTTAAATTACAACAAATGATTTCTTCATGTATCACATCTCTTATCTAAGAGAATCCTCATTCAATGACCGATCGCTTAGCAACCATTCAAAATTACAATGGAAGTTTGGCGGCATCTGGATATATTGGTATGGAACTGTCACTATGCTGTGCTCTTCAACTTGCTGCTGATGTTGAGGAAGTCTTAAGACCAGAGATGGAATTCAACCAGTTCTGATCAGTTCTGGAGAACCAGTAGCAGAAATTTTGAGTAGTTCAGAGAATACTACCTCTGCCTGGCCCTCCCCCCATCTATTCACTGCCTCCCAAGTCCCAGATGATCAGCTGAAGCTTCTTTTGTTGCCCTCCATGGGAGAACTGAGCTGGAAAGCAGGTTAGTGGTTGGGAGGGAATTAAGATTTTGCAGTATCCTTCCCCTGGAGTGGGATGGGAATGGAGATTTTGGAGATTTTTTCAGGGGAATGGAGATTTTGCAGTATCCTTCCCCTGGAGTGGGGAGGGAATAGAGATTTTGCAGTATCCTTCCCCTGGAGTGGGAAGGGAATGGGGATTTTGCAATATCCTTTCCCTGGAGTGGGGAGGGAATGGAGATTTTGCAGAATCCTCTCCTGTTGTGGCGAGAATGGAGATTTTGCAGTATCCTTCCCCTGCCACGCCCACCAAGCCACACCCACAGAGCCGGTAGTAAAAATTGTTTTTGAATCAAACCACTGCTTAAGACTGGGGAAGATTTCTTTATAAAACAGTGTGCTAATTTTCCCACGGCAGTAGTCAAACCATCGTTTTAGTGCAAAACGTTACCAGCCTGATTAAAATCAGTACTTAACATTGGACGCATCTCTTGTTTGGGTGGGATTATACCAGTAGAAAGATAAGCATGTAAGGAGGAAACGGGATAAAGTTTGTGGCGTCTTATTAACAAGCTAAACTTCAGCAAAGATCTGCAGCTCCCAGAAGTCAGAAGCTCTTTCTTTATTGAAAGAAACAATTTTCACATTTTGAAGACCATGGTCTGAGATTAGACCTTTTTCTTATTCCAGTTTCCATTTATGACCTCAAGAACCAGGATTTTTAGATTTTTTAAAAGATTTTATTAAATTTGTATCCCACACCTATCTCCAATAGGACCCAGGGCAGCGCACAGGCATTTAAAAAACACAATATACAGTAAAAAAATATACAAACATCCTAAAACCTTATTAAATTAAATACTCCTGCACTAAAATATAGTTTAAAACCCTCTAATTAAAAATTTGTATATCTAACTCTCAGTCGTTTATCAGGTGGATTTACCCTAAGCCGGCTTGCTGAAACAGGTGTGTTTTTAAACGCTGGCGGAATAGGCGGAGGTCCGAGGTGATACGGAGAGCGGGAGGTAGGTCGTTCCAGAGGGCAGGGCCCGCCACAGAGAAGGCCCTTCCCCTGGGCGTCACCAACCGGCATTGCCCGGCTGATGGCACCCGGAGAAGGCCCCGTCTGTGGGAGCGGATCGGACGAAGGGATGTATGGGGCAGGAGACGGTCTCGCATATAACTAGGCCCCGAGCCATGGAGCGCTTTAAAGATGGTAATCAACACCTTGAAGGAGAGCCTTAGATTATTCCTTGGTCTCACAGAATCGATGCTGTAGCCGTCAAAGGGCTTCAGATGACAGAGGACAACTGGACCTCCAAAGGGGAAGACAACCACGATTTCTAAGGTACAAGGATTATTTATTTATTATTTATTTATTTATTAAATTTATACCCCGCCCTTCTCCTTGTTAGGACCCAGGGCGACAAAGTTAGAGGTGATTGTTGCTCACTTTGTAAGGAAAACCTACCTGTATATATTTCTATAGCTGTAAATTTCTATGTCTCTCGCTCATTCTCTCTCAAATGTACACATTTCATATTTTATGCTCTTCTTTAATCACCACTGTTCTGTGCTGACTGATCCATGTGGGATTACCGTACTAATTCAAACTATGGACTCACTTGGTGGATTCTTCCCAGCAATATTGTCTTTAAAGACCCTTCTCTTCATCCACGAAGCACAGTGTGGTACTACATCAAAGTGCACTTTCAACTAACAAACACCATTTTTCATAGAACACTTAAAGTGATCTTTAGTATCCCACCATTTTATGCGGGTTTTATACTCTTTTTTTCTTCTCCTGGTTTAACCAAGTTTCACCATCGTCTTCCCCACGGGAGAGAAAATTTAACAAGTTCCAACGAATGAATAGATTTTTTTCCCCCAAGGGCAATGTATTTTTAGGACATAAAGATGTAATATTTGTGATGGAAAGTTTTATTTCATCGCATGGGAAGAGGTCTTCAGGTAGATCAATCGATGGTGCTTCAAGAACAAGTCGGAGCTGTAACCTTGGCAACAAAGGTTCTTGAATAAGGGAGGTTTCCTTAGCAACGCAATTGATGTGTTCCCACAGGTGTCTCTTCCAAGGATTTGGGGGTGCATTAAATACCCACAATACAATGATTATTTTGGTCATACTTTACTTCTCTGGGATCACCTTGAGTGCACTTATTCAATATGTTGTATGTGTCTCCTGGATGGTGGAACCTATGCAAGAGAACTCAAAGCTGATTTTCAAAAGGCAGCTGGATTTTCTTGTTTGTTTCCTTGAAGATGTTTCACTACTCATCCATGAAGCTTCTTCCATTCTGCTTCTTGGATGACAAGCAAAACATTTTCAAGGAAAAAAAAACCCCAAGTGTTGTGGCTTGCCAGCTGCCAGTGGAGCTGGCGGCAGATTCAGACAGTGAAGGGGTTGGGGTGGAACATGGACCAGCCCTGTAGTCTAGGGAAGACTCTGATGAGGGCTCTGTGTCAGAGGCAGAGAGGGGGCCAAAGCCGTCTGACAGTTATCAGCTGCCCTCAGAGTCAGACATCAGTGAGGCAGACAAAGAGCTGGAGCCTGTTCCCAGTGTGCGCTTATGCAGAGTTGTCAGACAAAGGGAACAGCTAAAGAACAGGGGTTGATTTAGGAGTAAGGCCACAGGGGGACGATGAATGGCCCCTCCCAGAGGAAATAAAAGAGGAGCGAAAGGGGAGTGGAGTTTGCAGGAGGCAATTAGTTTGCTTAATTGGTCCGTGACTCTCCAAGACTCCTTGCCAAATTTTGCAGATATCGGCCTGTCAGCTCTCCAAGCCAGAGAAGGTCTGTGACTGTAAATCCTCCCTTGAAAGACTTTGCTGGATGTGAATGAGCAGAATTCACATTAAATTAATAAAAGTGGTTTTAGTTGGGACCAGGAGTTTGCTTCAAGCCTACATCCGAACACCAAAAAAATTCCGTTGGTTTCTGTAAAGCACTTTTGGGATAACCACAACTAGCCAGTTGTCAAGAGGATGAAGGGCCAGCAAATTGTCTCTAGAATAAGTTATGTTTGACTTAAAGCTGGGTATTGTTGGCCAAAATTACTAAAACTATCTGCTTTTGTTCTTGCAAAAGTAGATATGGTAAGAAAATAGTCTATTTCTACTAAAAACCACTATTAAATTATGCCCTAGATCGAATGGGTAGTGGAGATAAATATCTATGCAATGATTGTGACATAGGGAAGATGATGACCTCTTTCATTCCAATAGGACAAAATGGCACTAAGCATGAATTATTAAATGGGATTAAAGAAAGAAAAACAATATTTTGTGTGTTTGCGAAAGAGCAGTGAAATAGGTGGAATGCAATAGATGAATGCAGTTGATGAATGCATGCAGACTACAGTTTTAATTATGAATGAAAAGGCTAAAAAGTAAAAATTGGTGTCATCTAGTTAATTGTTGAGAAAACATTACAAAGAAGCTCATAGTTGGGAATAGTTGTGTGTTACGTTTTAGTGCCTGTTGACAATAGAAAAACCAGATTTGAAATTTTTGGGAAAAACTGTGCAGCACTACGAATAAATGTAATTCGGAAGGGAAAACGTTTGTTCTAAATATATGATTTAAGTATAAGTCTAATCATAATTGCACATGACAAAAGAATAAATACAAAAGCATTCATTTGATTATTTATGATCTAAGAAAACGAAGTACAGTATACAAGGATGGTGAGAGGTATTGAAAGAAGAGTGAGGATTAAAACAGTTGTAGAGGCGGAAGCCTTTCTTAAAAAACATTCCTCTGCCCTGGGGGAAGATCCAGGGGGGACGGAGGGGGCCACGGCCCCGCCCGCTGGGGGCCAGGGAGGAGAAAAAGAAGATACAATAGCCAAAAGACTTAGATCGAAAAAATAGCTTTGCCTTGATTTTTCTGAACAATTTTGCATAACATTTTCTGGATTTTTTGTAAATGTCTGACAGCATGGAACTGAGAATTTACGTATATGTACTTGCTTTTACCTTGTAGTGTTATGAAAAATGCTTTTTTTTTGTTATTTTTTTTATTGTACTTTGAGGTCTCGGAAGGACCGACGACTCTGACGTGAATGCTCTCAAAATTTCTTTGTATCCCTTACCCTACCCCATGGAAAAAATGTAAAACCAATAAAACTTTTTCAATATAAAAAAAAGAGGGATGCTTGGGGAAAATTTGAAAAGAAAAACAAATTACAGAATAACGGAGTTGGAAGAGACCTTGGAAGTCTTCTAGTTCAATCCCTCTGCTCAAGCAGGAGACCCCATATTCGAGCCAGCAGTGTGCAGCAGCTGCCAAAAAAGCCAACACAGTTCTAGGCTGCATCAACAGAGGGATAGAATCTAGATCACGTGAAGTGTTAATGCCACTGTATAGTGCCTTGGTAAGGCCACACTTGGAATACTGCATACAGTTTTGGTCGCCACGATGTAGAAAAGACGTGGAGACTCTGGAAAGAGTGCAGAGAAGAGCAACCAAGATGATTAGGAAGCTGAGCTTCTGGTTTCCAGTACATCAGCCAGCTAATCTGTGCACACATATGCGTGCCAGAAACCAAAAAACCCAGATGATTGGTGTGTGCATGTGTGCCGGGCAATTGCTCTTCAGGTTTTTGGTGCTCCCACCTGCGCACTTCCAATTTTGGCACTTGGTGGCGAAAAGGTTCGCCCACACACTGCCCTATATCATTCCAGGCAAGTGGCTCTCCAGCCATCCAGTCATGGAGCACCCATGATTTCTGTAAATAGGTTTTTTTTTCCCCATTTCAAAATCATTCATTGATATACATTCTTATAAATGCTATTTAACATTTATCTATTCATCATTAATCTCTACACACATTCTTACATATATACTGTATAATACAGTTTGGATCGCTTTCTTGCCCCCCCGTGTCTCCATCTTATTTTGCAACAAGGGTCCTTGCAAGGAGAAGGGCGGGGTATAAATTTTAAAAATAAAAAAATAAAATAAACAGCCTTGCTCCTATCTTCTCAAGCCCCCTTCTCTGCCTTCTTCTTTCCTCCTCTCATTTCTTCTCTCTTCTCTCTTTTTCCCCTTTCTTTCCCCTCTCCTTCTCTCCTCTCTCCTTTGTTATCCTCCCTCCTACTCTTCATTCCCCACCCTTACTTTCTCTACTTTACCCTTTCTTCCTTTCTCTCCTCGTCTCTCCTCTTTCCGTTGTTGCCTTTGCTTATTTATTTTCTCTGGTGGGTTCTGGGGGTGGCGTTTCAGCAATCCAAACCTAATATATATTTTCCCCTTAAAATAAATTTCTATTGAACAATAATTCACCTAAGCATTGAACAAAGACTGAGGAGTTTAATGCCTCCTCCAATTTTAGTCAAATACATCCCAAGCTGATAAATCTTATACACATCCTACAGTCATCTTATAAATCCCTAGTTTTCAATTGAGCACCCACAATTTCTGAAGGGACCTGGTAACCAGGTCCCATGGCAAGGGACCTGGTTACCTGCAAGACCGCCTCCTGCTGCCAAATACCTCCCACCGACCAGTTCGCTCCCACAGAGAGGGCCTCCTCAGGGTGCCATTGGCCAGACAATGTCGGCTGGCGACCCCCAGGGGGAGAGCCTTCTCTGTGGCAGCTCCTGCCCTTTGGAATGACCTACCCCCTAAACTACGTACCATCACAGACCTACGTCTCTTCCGTCGGGCCCTGAAGACACATTTATTTCATGCAGCCGGCCTCTCATAATTTTTAATTGATTTTAGTACGGGTTTTTAACTGCAGGCCAATACATTTAATACATTTTAATATATCATTTTAGCGTTTGTAGTACCCATTTTTACTATGGCTGTGCACCGCCCTGAGTCCTGGAAGGGAGAAGGGCGGTATATAAATTGAATAAATTGAATTAAACTGAATTGAATTGAAGGCAAGCCATTCCACTAGTAAATTGTTTTCAGTCAGGAAATTTCTCTTTAGTTCGAGATTGGTTCTCTCCTTGATTAGTTTCCATCTGAGGCAGGGCATAAAGTGAGGCCTGGTTGTTAAGAGTGAAATGATGTGGGGACAGACTAGATGATCTTGTCATTTTTACTTTTATGCTTTTTAAGGTGCAGAAAGCATTTTTGATACAGGAAACGCCAAACCGCAGAAGCTGCACCTGCTCGAGTTAGAGGCTGGTTAGCAAAAACAGGATATGTTTGTGGTTTTCTTTTTGATGACGATTATTTAACCAATCAGAAACTAGCCATGATGAAAGTTGCTTGTAGAAAAGTATAAAACTTTGTATTCCCTTTTGGAAGGGATTCAGAATTCTTGGATGCTAGCCTCAAACTAGCTTTTCTGAATCATGGCAGCCATAATAAACTTTTCCTGATTTTGAGAAGTCCAAGTCCCGACCTCTTTTTTCTGCAACACATCCACTGTTTCTTGTCTTGCCTTCTGGTGTTTTGGAGAATAGGTTGACCCCCTATTTGTGGCAACTCTTCACATATTGGGACAGTGCCCTAGTCCTCCTTGTCACTGGACTAGACATACCCAATTTCTGCAAAGTGGATGCTCCAACACTGGAGATTTTAAAGAAGATAACCAATTGTCAGAAATGGTATAGGGCAGTGATGGCTAACCTTTTTTGGATCGTGTGCCAAAAGCAGGAAGAGCGCAAAGGGGTCGTGCATGGGTGTGCCCACGGCCATAAGGCTATGCGTGTGATCCAGAGTGCATGCAGCCGCGACCCCCCATGAATGCATGAGTGACCAGCGCCCCCCTCGCTTTTGGTGCGCTTTTTCCTCCTCCCCAGGTTCCAGAGACTTTCTGGGCAGGATGAAAACAGCTTCTGCCGCTCCCCGGAGGCCCTTCGGAGGCTTCAAGAGCACGAAAAACGGCCCTACGGGCAACCCGGAAGTTCAGGAACAGTGACTTCCGGATTGTTCGTAGCCTTCCGGAGGCTTCCCTGAAGGATCTGGAGGGTGAAAAACGGCCCTATGAGCAAACTGGAAGTCCATTCCTGAAGCCCTGGTTTCCCCATAGGGCCAGTTTTTTGCACTCTGGAGGCTTCAAACGGCCTTATAAAAAGGCCAAAGTCAGCTGGACAGTGCACACATGTGTGCTGGAGCTGACAGGGCAATTCCTTCCATGTCCTAACAATGGCTTTGCATGCCACATGTGGCACACATGCCAAAGTTCCTCATCACAGGTATAGGGTTTCCTGTTTGAGCAGGGGGTTAGGGTTAGGGTTAGGGATAGGGTTAGGGTTAGGGTTAGGGTTAGGGTTAGGGTTAGGGTTAGGGTTAAGGTTAAGGTTAAGGTTAGAGTTAGGGTTAGGGTTAGGGTTAGGCTTAAGGTTAAGGTTAAGGTTAAGGTTAGGGTTAGGGTTAGGGTTAGGGTTAAGGTTAGGGTTAGGGATAGCGTTAGGGTTAGGGTTAGGGATAGGGTTAGGGATAGGGTTGGGGATAGGGTTAGGGATAGGGTTGGGGTTGGGGTTGGGGTTAGGGTTAGGGTTAGGGATAGCATTAGGGTTAGGGTTAGGGTTAGTGTTAGGGATAGGGATTGGGTTAGGGATAGGGATAGGGTTAGGGATAGGGATAGGGATAGGGTTAGGGTTAGGGTTAGGGTTAGGGTTAGGGTTAGGGTTAGGGTTAGGGTTGGGGTTGGGGTTGGGGTTGGGGTTGGGGTTGGGGTTAGGGTTTGATTAACTTAACAACTCTAGTTCCTCTCCTTTTAAAATCCCATTTATCCTTTATTTTATTTGGTGTCCTATTTCTTTGATTTCTTGTCTCACATTGCATAAAGTTGCTTACTCAAAATGGAATTACTCACTGGGCGAATAGGTATGTCGGAAGAAACTCTTGGCTTCCAGCATAGGTGCATTTCAAATTATTTGAGCTTGGATGAATCTTTTTACATCTCTTTCCTGGAAAGAAAATGTGGACTGCAATTTCCAAAAGGTTTTTGGAGTGCCAAAATAACACGATTGTCCAAAGTTATACTGGAAATGTGTAGTTTCAAATTTCCCTTCAAATACCTCCTCAGATTATTCATTGTTTAGGTGGCAGGAATCTTGAGCTTTAAACAGCACAGACCTGCCATAAACTCATGACTGAGAATTTAGCTTTCTCACCTGGAAACAGAAAACGATGAAAACACCATCAAGCATACAGTGATCTGCTGTCGTTTTAGCCTATCTTTCCATAAGAAACAGTGATGGAAATCCAGAGCAGCATCTATATTTTTAGGACGGAGTTATTGTCTATTACATTAATAATAATAATAATAATAATAATAATAATAATAATAATAATAATAATAATGATAATAATAATGATAATGATGATGATGATGATGATGTTTTTCCAGAAAAAAAGGATGTATAAAAATGAAGATGGTAGTTACAGTAGTTATTTCCTTTTTTCCTTTTTGCTTCCATTCAAGATCAGGTTGGATTCAAATGATAACATTAAGTATCTTCTTCCTTATCAACTAACTGAATGAAATCTATTTGAATAGAATGGTTAACCCAGGGGTTAACCCAGGGGTCTCCAACCTTTGCAACTTTAAGTCTGAAGGACTTAAGCTGGCTGGAGAAGTCTGGGAGCTGAAGTCCTTCAGACTTAAAGTTGCAAAGGTTGGAGACCCCTGGGTTAATATGATTGTAGATAGAAACATGAAGGACATTTCCCTTTTAATAAGTAACAAGGGAGTGAGATATTAGTTTGGTCTTTGAGAAGAATAAATCTAAAGCAAAGATTGTGATTCAGTGGCTGAAATTTGTCCCATAGTTTATTTGCAGCATCTCTTGGATATTTTGTGGGCAAGCTGATGTGTTGAACATGTAAATAAGGCTTGTTTTGAATTCCCTGGAGAAACAGTTTAGAGGTTTTCCCTTTTAAAACATTGATTTAGGTAATGCTAATTCTGTTTGGATGTCTCCTGTGATGCAAAGTAAATTTTAATCATTAAGGGAAATGTAGAGCCCCAGAAAGGAACTTGCAGGCTACTTCAGCTTCAACCACAACAAAACATGAGCTCACAATAGATACAAACTTAAGGTAAACCATACCAAACTCGATTGCAGAAAATACGACTTCAGCAACAGAGTGGTCAACGCTTGGAATGCATTATCTGACTCTGTGGTTTCTTTCCAAATCCCCACAACTTTAACCTTAGTCTACTGACTACTGTTGACCTCACCCCATTCCTAAGAGGTCTTTAAGGGATGTGCATAAGCGCACCAACGTGTCTACCTGGCCTAATGTTTACATTCCTAGCCGCAGAATTAAATTGTATAAAATTTTTAGGGGTATTGTTAGGGTTTTAAGGGTTTTAATAGTGATTTTAGCACAGGGGTTAATTTAATTCGGTTTTAACATTTTGTATTTGTATATTGTTGTATTTTTGGATTTTTAATTTCCTGTGCACCGCCCCGAGTCCCCATGGGGGAGAGGGGGCGGTCTATAAATTAATAAATTATTATTTATTATTATTACCATCCCTGTCCTAGCAACCCTATTTATTCATTTCATGTATCCATAATCTTGTAGGTACTTATATCTATTATCTTATATTGGTACTTACGTACATCAGTCCCTATGACCCAAAATCCATAGGGACTTTTCCATCCAGGACATGGTCCATATGATAAGACAAGATGAACCTACCAATATAGAACATAGAATAATAGACTTGGAAGGGACCTTGGAGGTCTTCTAATACAACCTCCTACTCGTTTTCAACCATGGGAAGGATCCTAGGGATGAAAATCTTAAAAGGCAAACTCATGGTAAACTCTGAAAGCATATCATTAATTAAATAATATTATATATTAAGGAATATAATAACCCATGGATAACCAGATAAGAGGTTATCCGGTAAGCCAGGATTTTTGAAACTGTGTTCTAAAGAACCCTTAATTTTACAGGGGTCCTGCTTCTCTTATTTTAAAGAAGAATCGGAGAAGAACATCATTTTCTCTGCTCCTCAAAACTGTTTTTCATCTGAGACACACATGAAAGTACGTTGAAATACTTTATTCTGTCTATTAATTACATAAAGCTGCTTGGAAGATGTATACCTTGAACCTTTTTTGGGGGTGTCTTTTTTTTTAAGCAGAAAGGAAAAAAAGAAAGTAATTGTTGAAATGCTGCTTGACTTTTCCAGGACTCTAAAACTTAATTACAGAGATGCGCAGTGATGTTTCAAGCATCTCCTCTCAGGATGACCGCAAGGCTCAACGAGGCTTCCTCGAAAATCTCAAACATCTAAATTAAAGAGCATTCTTTCCCAACAAGTGAAGTGGCAGACGCCCTTCTCCTACGTCCTCCGCCAATTTCAGAAGATCTCCATTTGGGTGGGAGGAAAAGAACTTGCCAAGTTTTATTTTGAAAAGATAAAGAAATGAAGTTGTATTTATCTATCAAGAAGAAAAAAAAAGGCAGAGGAACCGAGAGATGTTAGAAATCCATATTCCCAAATAATAAATGTGCAATGAACATAATTTTTTTTAAAATTTATTTATTAGCTGATAGCACAGCATTGCCTGGGTATTTATTTATAGGGAAAAAATGTCCGGACTAAACTTAATTTCTAATGTTGGGTTTTCCATTTTTCCAGAGGGAGCCCCCTTGTGGAGTACTGTGAAGCCATTACCATGGCAACTCTACTGCACTGTACAGTAGAACCATTTTATGGCAGTACAGTAGAAGCTGTTTAAAGGCACAACAGGCTGCATCTTAACAGAACACACACACTGAGGAGTATTAGGGGTGTCTTACCCCCACAATATTTTTTTCCAGAGGGTAAGTCATTTGTGTACCAACTTTGGTTGAAATTACTCAAGGCGTTTCATGATGGAACACACACACACACACACAGAGAGAGAGAGAGAGAGAGAGAGAGAGAGAGAGAGAGAGAGAGGGGGAGGGAGAGATATTTATATATGTAGATTTGTATCCCACCTTTATTATTTTTACAAATAACTCAAGGCAGCAAACATATCCAACATACCTTTCTCCTCCTATTTTCCCCACAACAACCACCCTATGAGGTGAGTTGGGCTGAGAGAGATTGATTGGCCCAAACTCACCCAATTGCCTTTCATGGCTAAGGCAGGACTAGAACTCATAGTCTCCTAGTGATTGGCCGAAAGTCACCCTGCCAACTTTCATGCTAAGATGGGACTTGAATTCATGGTCTCCCACTTTCTAGTTTGGTGCTTTAATCTCTAGATCAAACAAGCTTTCATATAACACATAGAAGCAACATATAGAATTAGCTCTCATACCTCATAGAGAAACAAGTATATGCCACCTTCAATGACTTATTTGACCCTAACTTGCAGTTGGGTGAATGGACATACAGGAATAATATAAGCTAATATATCAAAATAGTCAATCCCCAGAATTCTGGGAGTTGAAGTCCACAGGCCTTAAAGTTGCCAAGTTTGGGAAACTTTACTGGAAAAGGAAAGAATCAATAGGTTGGCTAGTTAAGCCCCTTCATGAAAATTTGACTGATTACTATTTTGATAGTTAATGGTTGGCTAGGGAATTCTGGGAGTTGAAGTCCATGGGACTTACAATGACTATGATAATGATCTATTACTATTGTTTTATGCACACTGAGACCTTATGCACTGGAAACAAATGCCTTGTGTGTCTAATCACACTTGGCCAATAAAGAATTCCATTCCATTCCATTCCATTCTATTCTTATCCCATCCCATCCCTTCCCATCCCATCCCATTCATCAAGGATGGGAAGCCTTGCTCTACAGGATATCAAAATTCTTCCAACAGTTGCCATTGTCTATTTGTGAGTATTATGTTGGTCAATTATCATAATTGTCCTGAATCATTCAAAAAGGCATGGCTATTTTAGATAGGTAATCTTTTTTCCTGGAGTATCTTGGATAGTCTTTTCCATCTTGGCAACTTTAAGTTATGGGGACTTCAATCCCTACAATTAAGAGCCCCTTCCCAAATGACAGATATGCCAGCTGTTTTAATTGCTTTGATCTGGCTGTTCAGATGTGCATCAGCTCTGTTTCTGTACAATTATGTAAAACAGATGTGCAGCTAATTCCCACCTACTTGTGTTACTGAGCTATTATGCCTGCGCAATTGTTGCTCTTCTGCATAGTTGTGCAAATATTGTGATAGGACATATCTACACATTGTGCCTTCAAGCCAGGTTGATTCCTGCAAACTCCTTGGACTAATCCTTGCAATTCTCCTGGTAAGGTTTTTTGCAAGTAGTTTTGCCCCTTTCCTCCTTCCTAAGGATGAGAGAGAGAATGACTGGCCCAAGGTCACCCAGCTGGCTTTGAGTCTAAGGCATGGACTAGAACTCCCAGTCTCCTGGTTTCTAATCTGACGCCTTAACCCAATGGTTCTCAACCTTCCCAATGCTGCGACCCTTTAATACAGTCCCTCATGTTGTGGTGACCCACAACCATAAAATTGGTGTCTTGGTTCCTAAGACCATCGAAAATATGTGTTTTCTGATGGTCTTAGGCGACCCCTGGGAAAGGGTCGTTTGACTCCCAAAGCGGTCCTGACCTACAGGTTGAGAACCACTGCCTTAACCACCAACACTTGACTGTTTCTTTTTTAATGTGATAATAGGCATTGCTAATCACAGAACACAATTTCTTAGAAGGAAAGCTGATGGAATTGCTTCTTCGATCTCCTTCCCTCCCTCCCTCCCTCCCTCCCTCCCTCCCTTTCCTTCCACCATACAAAAAACCTCCCAATCTGAACTTTCTGGTTTTTCTTTGAAGACATTTTGCTTCTCATCCAAGAAGCTTCTTCTGCTCTGACTGGATGGTGGGAAATTGAATAATTTATACTCCTTCCAGACAGCTGGTCATTTGTATTCTTTTTACAGAATTGTTGAGGCCACTTGGAGGTTTATCTGTGTCACCTGAGTAGGGCAAATAAATGTGGAGCCTTCTTGGGACTTTTGAAAGGACTGTGTTGTAGACTGGAGATAGATGGTATTGTATTGCCCGCCCGCTGTCATCTATCTCCAGTCTGCAACACAGCCCTTTCAGCAGTTCCAAAAAGGCTCCACACCCATTTGCAACACTCAGGTGACCCTGAGGACACAGATAAGCCTCCAGGTGGCCTCAATGACTCTGTAAAAGGATGCAAATGACCAGTTGTCTGCAAGAAATATAAATCCTTCCATTCTGCACCATCCAATCAGAGCTGAAGAAGGTTTGTTTTTTTGGGATGACAAGATTAAAAAAAAAATCTCTTTGAGCTTGGTTGTTTTCTTGCAGACATTTCATTACCCAGACTAGGTAACGTCATCAATGCTGGTGCTAAGAGAAGACTCTACCTTGTGTGTGTGTGATTGTTGTTTTAAAGCCAAAGATTCGACTACTGTAATGCTCTCTACATGGGGCTTCCCTTGAGGTGCACTCGAAAGCTACAGTTAGTCCAGAATGCAGCCACGCGGGTGATCACGGGAGCCTCTAGATCAGAGGTTCCCAAACTTGGCAATTTTAAGACTTGTGGACTTCAACTCCCAAAATTCTCCAGCCAGCATAGCTGGCTGGAGAATTCTGGGAGATGAAGTCCACAAGTCTTAAAGTTGCCAAGTTTGGGAACCTCTGCTTTAGATGCTCCCATATAACACCGATCTTGCGCGAGCTGCACTGGCTTCCTGTGGCCTTTCGGGTGCGCTTCAAGGTTCTGACAACCATCTTTAAAGCGCTCCATGGCTCGGGGCCTAGTTATATGCGAGACCGTCTCCTGCCCCATACATCCCTTCGGCCGATCCGCTCCCACAGAGAGGGTCTTCTCAGGGTGCCGTCGGCCGGGCAATGCTGTCTGGCGACACCTAGGGGAAGAGCCTTCTCTGTGGCGGGCCCTGCCCTTTGGAACGACCTTCCCCGTGAATTGCGTACCATCTCGGACCTCCGCCTCTTCCACCAGTGTCTAAAGACACATCTCTTTCAGCAAGCCGGCCTAGCCTAACCTCCCGTTGGGACTATTTTAGATAGTTTTAAATTGGGGATTTTAATTTGGATTTTAGCATAGGATTATAATTTAATATGTTTTTAAATTCTGTATTTATTGTTTTGTATGTTTTTAAATTCCTGTGCGCCGCCCTGGGTCCTTTGTGGAGAAGGGCGGGATATAAATATGATTAAAATAAAATAAATAAATAAAATAAAGATGTAACTTTGCAAAACCTGGACACAACTTCTCTCTCTCTCTCTGTCTCTGTCTCTCTCTCTCTCTGTATCCCAAAGGTGCTTTTTTCAAGAGGCAACTGGACTTTCTGGTTTTTCTTTGAAGGCATTTTGCTTCTCATCCAAAAGTATATTTATACTTTGGGACAACCATGACATGGATGACTGAGAATCTCCACAGACATATACCAACAATATAAGTCAGGATTGTGACTGCAATGGTGTCAATATATCTCCACCCCTTTGAATGTGTATTACAGCTGCCATCTTGATTTTTTTGCCCAAACCATACCTGTGTCTTTAAGGGGCACTCTTTGTCTACTTATTTTTCTGGGAAAAAACAATATTTTTTTTAACATATGATATTTATTTTCTATTGTTCATTTTCTAATGACCTGGGGCTCAGTGTCATTCTTCCTATCAAAGGCGCTATTGACCATTGGCATTTTATTTGTGTACCCTACAATGACTTTGTAATTTTCATTTCAATTAAAAATATTTTTGAAGAACTCTGGCGAAATCTATTCCTTGGCAACATGACTTTTTCTATGTTCAAAGTTTTGTTTTTGCGATTGCAGGGAGATTTTTTAGCCATGGACGTTTCCTAGTTTTATTTTTTAACATACATATAATTCAAAATATGCCATTAAATCTTAACAAGCCTTTTTTTAAAAAAATATTCAATATTATATCAATTGCTCTATCAAGCCACATCAACTTTCATTTGCTCTTCTGCTTTCCAAACACCATATTATAGTCTGTTTCATCTTCAACCGTTCTCTTCTCCCTCTCTCCTCCTCCCAACCGCCTTTCTTCCCTCTGCCATCTCTCTCTTCTCTACTTCCCCTTGCTCTCTCCCTCTCCTCTCCTCTCCTCTCCTCTCCTCTCCTCTCCTCTCCTCTCCTCTCCTCTCTTTCCACAGACAGAGAAGAGCCAGAAAGATGATTAGAGGACTGGAGGCTAAAACATATGAGGAATGGTTGCAGGAACTGGGTATGTCTAGTTTAATGAAAAGAAGGACCAGGGGAGACATGATAGCAGTCTTCCGATATCTCAGGGGTTGCCACAAAGAAGAGGGAGTCAAACTATTCTCCAAAGCACCTGAGGGCAGAACAAGAAGCAATGGGTGGAAACTAATCAAGGAGAGAAGCAGCTTAGAACCGAGGAGAAATTTCCTGACAGTTAGAACAATGAATCAATGGAACAGAAATTGCCTCCAGAAGTTGTGAATGCCCCAACACTGGAAGTCTTCAAGAAGTTGTTGGATAGCCATTTGTCTGAAATGGTATAGGGTTTCCTGCCTAGGCAGGGGGTTGGACTAGAAGACCTCCAAGGTCCCTTCCCATTCTGCTATTGTATTGTATTGTATTCTACCTTCCCTCTCTCCTTCTCTTTTCCTCCCTTCTTCTTCCCTCTCTCTTGTCTCCTCTCTCTCTTTCTCTTTCCCTCTCTTTCCTCCTTTCCTCTCTCTAATTTGCATGGAGCATTTCAGCGTCTGAGCAAGCTCCATTTAATATTAGTAGCATTAATAATTATATTCCAGAAAACGTCTTCCATATTCCCCTAGTTTCGCTCCTGAGGAGGCACAGGACTCTGAACCACACAGTTTAATGTCAGTTGTCCAGAGCAGCAAGGTTCGCAGGAGTTAAAACCTCATCGCACATCTGGATTGTGGGGTTCAGAAACCCTGCAATTGCTTTGGCTTCCACCTAAGCCTTCCTTTTTAGGTGCCCATTTGTTGTTCAACATCAAGAAAGTCTCTACATAATAGGGGATTGGCTCTTGCATCTATTTAGTGGATGCAGCTGCACAGCCTTCAAAGCCAATTAGTTATGCCACTTCATATTTTGGCATCGGTATACGCATATATGTATTTAAAAGCTTCTTAGTCCATCTTCTTTGGAATGGCCTGGGCACTCAAGCTCTGCTCAATATGCTTTTGAGACAAGTAGCTGACAAGTACACTGTAGAAAAGAGAGAGAGAGAGAGAGAGAGAGAGAGAGAGAGAGAGAGAGAGAGAGAGAGAGAGAGAGAGAGAGAGAGAGAGAGAGAAGTTGTGTCCAGGGTTTGCAAAGTTACATCATTGGCTTTAAAACAAAGGTTGTAGCTCAGCCACCTAATTAAAAAAGAAACCCACCAAAACCCACAACCTTCACATTTGGACTAATTAAAAATCCTCTTAAGTTTCTCCCAACCCAAGTTTTTCCTTCCTTCCTTCCTTCTTCCCTTTCTTTTTTTCCCCCCTCTAATTGAGCTCCGGTTTAGCTGGCGAGGGGAGATGCCAGCCAAACTTTTTGCCTCTTCAAACGGATTTATTTATTTATTTTTTTTAAAAAGGTGCGCTCGATTGTTGGGAGACTCTCATTGCTATTCTCCCAACATTGGGTTGAGTTTAGGCTGATTGGCAGGACTTAGAAGCATGAAATGGGGAGGGACGGGGGGTGGGGGGAAGCAAGGGTCCCCTTTCTTTTCATTCGCCAGGCCTCCCCTTCGCCTGCTCCTTCTTGCCTGCGCGCCTCGAAAGTTGGCCGAGATGAGATCCAGCAGTCGTCTTTTGCCTCTGAATTAAACACAGGAGGAGGGGGGGGAGGTACCCTCATCCCCCCTCCCCACTTGATGGGCCTACGTTGAGTTCTTGAGTCGGGGTCTCCTTGAGAGAAGGGTTCTCTTATTTAGAGCAGCTTCTTTTTACTAGATTTTTGTTTTGTTCTGTTAAAGCACAAGCTTGGAGTGGGAAGGCTGGGGTGGGCTTCTCGAGGGTGGCTTGGGAGTTTCCACGGAAAAAAGGAGGCAGGAGTTACAGACAATAGCGTGTTTAGGTCTGCAGGCAAACCTCCCCACCCCCCACCCCCCCAGCCTGTTCACTAGCAGGTGCAGAGAGCCCAAACAGCTGTTTTACTGCTCTTGAGGTTGGGCTTATCATTTTCCCCTTCCAACCCGAGAGCCCTCCATTTAATCCTCTCCGGCAATTCACACTGTAATTGCCGGGCTGGCCAGAGGGAGGGCTGATTTTATTAGCGGTATTCCATTCCCCTCTCCTAGCATAAATAATGAGATCTTCTGCAAATAAGGGACAAAGCCTTTTAATTAGGCTTCAAGACTTTTTGGGGGGGGGGAGGGAGCGGGGGAGTGTTGGGCAGGGCGTAGAATTGGCTGACGCATAGGTTTTGTTGCTCGCGCAAGGTTTTCTTTAGTGGGGTTTGCACCGATGCGCCTGGAAGTTTGTAGACTGTTATGATCCAGGTTGTTAAATCATGCCTGGTTCGCGGAGTCTAATTTCGCAGGAGTTTTCTTGGCAAGGTTTTTCAGATGTGGATTGCCATTGTCTCCAGAGGTGGGTTGCTACCGGTTCCGGCCGCTTCGGCGAGTAGGTAGTTACTCGACCTGCCGCGCCCCCAAACTGGTTCTATCGGCGGCGCTGTAGGTGGCACCATCATATTTTTTGCTTCTGCCCATGCAGATGAACCAGATGCAAAATTAGCATCTGAGAATAGAGGCAACCAGATGCAAAATTAGTATGCGGTAACACCCAAATCAGCCCAAACTGGCTGAATCCCACCCCTGCCTTTGGGGTACAAAGCAAGTGGCGCTTCGGCCACAGTGCCACAACTGCCATCTTGACTTTTGACCCCTGGGGTGTGCAAAGGAAAACTTGGCCGCAATATCAATTTATGGATCTCTGTTGAGAAATAAATTCCATGGCGTTGCAAAGATAAGTGAGAATAAAGAGAAATGATGGCCTTGGTGGTAGGAAATAGACTGGTTGTTTTGTTTACGGAGTCTTTCCTCCTTCAGTGGATTTGATTTTTCAAAACAGTTTGTAAAAAGTTCTATTTTAAGGGCATGCTTGACAAAATTCCTAAACTAGTCAATGGGGGAAAAAAGGAGGGGGGACACTGGCGTTTCTCTTTCTGTCTTTAAATAGAATCAATCATTTGTTCAAAAACCTCTTATAATACTCAGTGCTATTTAAAACTTTTTCATTTTCTATTCAACAGAATCCCAAAAGCAATTACCCACAAAGTGAATAAAGCACTTTTGTCTTTGTTGAATCAGATCTGATTTCCATATTTTTTGGTGAAAATCAACATTTCCAAAACTGATAAATAAATTGAAAAGCAACATTCCTGTGGGTGCTGTTGCTAAACAGTTCATCCCAAAGATATCACCCTTAATAGTCCAAAATCTAAACTCTGGACAGATATGGAGAAAAATTGTGTTTCACAAGCCCAGGGCAATGTCAAATGGCTTTGATTAAGGAATAAACCAGATGCAGATCAACACTGCATGACAATGGTGAAGGCACAAAAAAAAGGCATGCAGGAGATTAGGCAGAGCGGGGGGTGGAGTTAAATGTGTCATCATCTTAGAATCCCAGTGTTGTCACAAACAATTCAAGTCCAACCCCTGTTGAATTATGTTGACTCTTATCTGGCACCAATTTAGCCTTCAACCTTAGTAGACTACTTCCTTGTGTATAGGTCGGGGCAATAAATCTTAACTGCGACAATAATATATTTCTGATTCTTTGTGCCCGAGAAAGCCCTGGTAAACCACTCCTGTATTTTAATCTTTAGAGGAAATCGAATAAACTTAGCTTATGGTCCTGTATTTTCACCAAGAAAATAATTGATCAATCAGGGAATAAATGGCACCTCTCAAGCTGCCAGGCAGTTTCGTAATGACATCAATGACATTGCTCTACCGTGATCTATGGAGTATATCTTTTCAGATATTTTGGGCTAGACTCATAAAATCTAGCAGAGAATCCGTGGTACAATTCCTAGGTGCACTCATATATATGTATGAGTGTGTGTGTGTGTGTGTGTGTTAGTTTTATGAGCTGATCAATAAATTAAATTAGAAGAGACCAGGATAGATCTATTTCGAGCTTAAAACTAACACACATATCTAAAATATTATACAACGTAATTCTTGGCTTGCTGTTTGGATGGTCTCTAGCGATGAGCCGATGGGCAGTAAGGGAAACAGTATGTCTCCTCCCTTTAATTGGGGCCTAATAATAACAGGTTGTTGTGAAACAATTACCTATATATATATATACGCGGGAGAAAACCCGAACAACCAAAGACCTACATATATATATATATATGTAGGTCTTTGGTTGTTCGGGTTTTCGTAGATTTTCACGGGTGTAGGTATGCTGGCATAGCTGGCTTCGGGGATTTTTATACACGGGAAAATCCCCGAAGCCAGCTATGCCATATAAATATATATGTGTGTGTTTGTGTTAGTTTTATGAGCTGATCAATAAATTAAATTAGAAGAGACCAGGATATATATTATATATATAATAATTATATAATTATATAATTATATTTTATTTATTTATTTATTATTATTATTGTTGTTGTTGTTGTTGTTTAAATTTCTATACCGCCCCATCATCTGTTAGCAATACAATACAATAGCAGAGTTGGAAGGGACCTTGGAGGTCTTCTAGTCCAACCCTCTGCCTAGGCAGGAAACCCTATACCAGGGGTCTGCAAAGTCGGCTCTTTTAAGACTGGTGGACTTCAACTCCCAGAGTTCCCCAGCCAGCTATGCGGGCTGGGGAACTCTGGGAGTTGAAGTCCACCAGTCTTAAAAGAGCCGACTTTGCAGACCCCTGCCCTATACCATTTCAGACAAATTCAACATCTTCTTAGAAACTCCCAGTGTTGGGGCATTCACAATTTCTGGAGGCAAGCTGTTCCACTGATTAATTGTTCTAACAATCAGGAAATTTATTCTCAGTTTTAAGTTGCTTCTCTCCTTGATTAGTTTCCACCCATTGCTTCTTATTCTACCCTCAGGTCCTTTGGAGAATAGCTTGACTTCCTCTTCTTTGTGGCAGCCTCTGAGATATTGGAACACTGCTATCATGTCCCCCCTAATTCTTCTTTTCATTAAACTAGACATACCCAGTTCCTGCAACCGTTCTTCATATATTTTGGGCGCGAGTCCCCTAATCATTTTTGTTGTTCTTGTCCTTCTGGATTCTATGTACAGGTAATCATTGACTCACAACCAGTCTCTTAAGGACCATTTGAAGTTATGACAGGCTGAGAATACCACCAGTGGTGGGATTCAAACATTTTTACTACCAGTTCTGTGGTAGGCTTGGTGGGCGTGGCAGGGAAAGGATACTGGAAAATCCACATTCCCTCCCAATCAGCTGGGACTCGGGAGGCAGAGAATAAGTGGCGGGGCCAGTCAGAAGTGGTATTTATTGGTTCTCCAAACTACTCAAAATTTCCGCTACATGTTCTCCAGAACTGGTCAGAACCTACTGAATACCACCTCTGCTTACAATACAGATTCAAAGCTCTGACAGTCATCTCTCCCCTCACAATCACGTAACCTCATTTTGACAGGTCAGCAACTGAAGTGAATTTAATAGAATAACAGAGCTGAAATGACTTTAGAGGTCTTCTAGTTCAACCCCCTGCTCAAGCAGGAGACCCTGTACCATTTCAGACAAATGGTTATCCAATCTCTTCTTAAAAACGTCCAGTGTTGGAGCATTCACAACTTCTGAAGGCAAGCTGTTCCACTGATTAATTGTTCTGTCAGGAAATTTCTCCTGAAATCTGGGTTTCTTTGATTGGTTTCCATCCATTGCTTCATGTCCTACCTTCAGGTGCTTTGGGGAATAGGTTGACTCTCTCTTTGTGGAAAACCCTCAAATAGATAGATAGATAGACTTAAGATACAGAAGGATCTTGACAAACATGAACATTGGGCACTATCTAATAAAATGAAATTCAAAGGTGAAAAGAGTAACGTTCTACATTTAGGCAACAAAAACGAAATGCACAGGTACAGTATAGGTTGGTACCTCACTCAATAGTAACTATGAGAGGGATCTTGGAGACCTAGTGGACAACCATTTAAATATGAGCCAGACATGTGCAGCAGCTGCCAAAAAAACCAACACAGTTCTAGGCTGCATAAACAGAAGGATAGAATCAAGATCACGTGAAGTGTTAATACCACTTTATAATGCCTTGGTAAGGCCACACTTGGAATATTGCATTCAGTTTTGGTCACCATGATGTAGAAAAGATGTGGAGACTCTAGAAAGAGTGCAGAGAAGAGCAACAAAGATGATTAGGGGACTGGAGACTAAAACATATGAAGAACGGTTGCAGGAACTGGCTATGTCTAGTTTAATAAAAAGAAGGACTAGGGGAGATATGATAGCAGTGTTCCAATATCTCAGGGGCTGCCACAAAGAAGAGGGAGTCAAACTATTCTCCAAAGCACCTGAAGGCACAAAGAAGAAACAATGGGTGGAAACTAATCAAGGAGAGAAGCAACTTAGAACTGAGAAGAAATTTCCTGACAGTTAGAACAATGAATCAGTGGAACAGCTTGTCTCCAGAAGTTGTGAATGCCCCAACACTGCAAGTTTTCAAGAAGATCTTGGATAGCCATTTGTCTGAAATGGGAACAGGGTTTCCTGCCTAGGCAGGGAGTTGGACTAGGTGACCTCCAAGGTCCCTTCCAACTCTGCTATTGTATTGTAAGTCACGGTTGTCCCCAAGATGCTTTTTCAAGAAGACGTGTCGCTTCTCATCCAAGAAGCTTCGTTATAGCTGAAGAACCTTCTTGGATAAGAAGTGAAATGGCTTAAAACACAGAATGTCCAGTTGTCTCTTGAAGATTGCAAAATTTGCAAAATAGAAAATACTTGTAGCTTGGGTTTTAGATTTTGGCAGAGGCTTATTCTCCAATCTTGTTTCAGTTTAGTTGTTTTGTTTTGTTTCAGGCTACTGCCAAGATTGTAAAATATCAGGATTTAAGAATTGAAATACTGAGACAATGAATAATCTTGGCAATATTTTTCCCATAATTATTGTAGCATTAAGAGCTCTAACAACAGAATGGTTAAAAGGAGGAGTTATTTGAACTCACAACATATAGTTCAGAAAAAAACAACCCACCCTCCAGCTTTGATCAGAATCAGTTATATATTATGGACATTTGAACAACTGTTTTGCTTTGGGATATGTTGCATATAAAAAGGGCTGAAGCTCCAACCATGTAATTGTAGTCACCATTTTGACTTTTTTTTTTGACTCCCCTGCTGGAAAGGCAATACCATTCCCTGGATTAATTACTGACAGACTGGGCCTGTTCTGACCGAGGCTTCCCAAGAGCAGGAAGCAAAGTCCTTGTCCCAACAAAAAAACCCTTTTATTAATTTACTGTGAATTCTGCTCATTCACATCCAGTCAAGTCTTTCAAGGGAGGATTTACAGTCACAGACCTTATCTGGCTTGGAGAGCTGACAGGCCGATATCTGTAAAACTTGGCGAGGAGTCTCGGAGAGTCAAGAACCAATTAAGCAAACTAATTGTCTCCTGCAAACTCCACTCCCCTTTCGCTCCTCTTTTATTTCCTCTGGGAGGGGCCACTCATCCTCCACTGTGGCCTTACTCCCAAGTTGAGCCCTGTTCTTTAGCTGTTCCGTCATCTGGCAACTCTGTGCATGTGCACACTGGGAACAGGCTCCAGCTCTTTGTCTGCCTCACTGATGTCTGACTCCGAAGGCAGCTGATAACTGTCAGGCAGCTCTGGCCCCATCTCTGCCTCTGACACAGAGCCCTCATCAGAGCCTTCTCCAGAACTCCAGGACTGGCCCAGGTTCCTCCCCAACCTCCTCACTGTCCGAATCTTCTGCCAGCTCCACTGGCCGCTGACACACCACAACAAGGCCTTGTGTCAGACATAAAGACCTGGTCTACACATGAAGGTCCAATTTATTGCTAAAAGTCTACACACAGAAACCTTCTTAACTAACCTGCTTAGATAAGAATGAACAGCAGCGAGGAGGGGGGCTGCACTTACTTCCTTTGTGGTCACATAGGGATTCTAGACTGATTCCTCTTTTCACTCCATCCTCAGGTTCTGCCACTCCTCCTTCTCCATCTTAGTAGGAGGCCATTGGTCAGATCAGATTTTTTTGTACCACTCATCAAAACAAAAATCAAAACACCAAAATTCAAGTTACCTCAGAAAGACATCGGAGGAGGAGGAGGAGGAGGAGGAGGAGGAGGGAGCTGATATGGCAATGGAGTTGAACTTTGGCCCTAACTTTTTTATTTGGTCTTTTTTCTGAAGAAAGGATTTTTTTTCAAAATGCTGTTTCTGCAGCTGTGCTACATTTGTCTCCCCAGCCCCCAATTCCGTGAAACTAGCTCACAGTCAGCTTTCTTCATTACCTTATCTCCATCAATGGCTGAATTTCAACCAGGTCTAGCCCAGTACTTCTTAGCAGAAGAATAGAATAGAATAGAATATTTATTTATATAACCGCGTCCTCTCCCTGAGGGGACTCGGAGCGGTGCACAGGGAGAAATTAAAACAACATAAAATATATACATACATAAATACAATAAAAACAAATTAAATCTAACTATCCCTGCAGTAAAATTCCCATTTTAAAATTAACATTTCCTAACCCCTGAGGTAGAGACTAACCTAGGCCGGCCAAGCAGAAAAAGTGTGTTTTTAATTTCTGACGGAAGGAGCGGAGGTCCGTAGTTGTTCTAATGTCGGGGGGAAGGTCGTTCCAGAGGGCTGGGCCCGCCACAGAGAAGGCCCTTCCCCTGGGCGTCGCCCGCTGACAAAGTCTAGTGGACGGCACCCGGAGCAGTCCCTCTCTGTGGGAGCGAATCGGCCGGGAGGATGTGTGGGGCAGAATCCGATCCCGCAGATAGCTAGGTCCCGAGCCATGGAGCGCTTTAAAGATGAGAACTAGCACCTTGAAGCGCACCCGAAAGACAACAGGTAGCCAGTGCAGCTCGTGCAAGAGCGGTGTTACATGGGTATACCTTGCGGTACCCATTATTGCTCGCGTGGCTGCATTCTGGACCAGCTGAAGTCTTCGGGTGCACCTCAAGGGGAGCCCCATGTAGAGAGAGTTACAATAGTCCAGACAAAGCAGATGGGTTTATCTGGTCTTTTCTCTTCTGTAGAGTCCTTAGTGCTCTTTGAGCTTGGTGGTTTTCTTGCAGATGTTTCCTGACAAAATGAGGTAACATCATCAGGACTAAACTTTTCTCTTCTCTTTGAATAAACATTTCAATTGATATTTCATTTTTTCAAATAAGCAAGACTGCATATTTGAGAAGAAGTCAATATAATCTGAACATCAGTTTTGCCCATTGATATGCTATCAGCGCATTTGTGGAACACCATTTGTGAGCTTGTGACCAGGAGTCTCCAAACTTGGCAAACTTTAAGTCTTGTGGACTTCAACTCCTGGAACTCCTCAGCCAGCATGGTCAACCTTTGTAGAAATTTTAAATCCTGCTAAGGAAGAAAAATTTGACATAAACTATTCTAAAGCATTAAGGACATGGTGGCTAAGTGGCTAAGATGCTGAACTTGTTGATCAGAAAGGTTGGCAGTTTGACGATTCAAATCCCTAGCACCGCATAACGGAGTGAGCTCCCATTACTTGTTCCAGCTTCTGCCAACCTAGCAGTTCGAAAACATGTAAAAATGCAAGTAGAAAAATAGGAAGGTACCTTCCTTTGGTGGGAAGGTAACAGCGTTCCATGCGCCTTCGGCATTTAGCCATACCGGCTACATGACCATGGAGACGTCTTCGGGCAGTGCTCGCTCTTTGGTTTGAAACAAAGATGAGCATCGCCCCCTAGAGTCAGGAATGACTAGTACATATGTGGGAAGGGAACCTTTACCTTTATTTTAAAGTAAAATTTACCACTACACTGAGCAAGTCAAGGCCTTTAAATACTTAGGAGTTTTCTTCCAATCCAACACTGCTTGGAAGAAACAAATAAAAGAAATTACAGAAGATTTTCAATGCCATAACCCAATTTACTACTGTGTTTCCCTGAAAATAAGGGAAATAAGACAGGGTCTTATTTTCTTTTGACCCGCCCCAAAATAAGCACTTGGCCTTATTTTTGGGATGGTCTTATTATTTTTGAGGTGCAGGAGGTGGAGAGTGTGGTCACCTCATGGCTGCTTCTGTGTTGCAATATTTTTTGGGAAGGCTTATTTTAGTGCATGCTCTCAGAAGCCCAATTGGGCTTATTATCTGGGGAGGTCTTATTTTCAGGGAATTATTGGAATAATTCAGTAGCATTGGAAGCAACTCTATTGTTCTGCTGCATGATGCACACTTTCTCCGATTAGCAATAGCGATAGCCCTTAGACCAGTGATGGCGAACCTATGGCACGGGTGCCACAGGTGGCACGTGTTGAGTCCCCAAGCCTATGTCCCAGACAGCTCATCTGGTAACCTATGAGTCACCGCATTCCGGAGCTGAGCCAGCAGCTGCAGTGATTAACAGAGACAAGCTGTCTGGAATCTGTCTGGAAAGGAGTTACAATGTTGCAAGTGCATTGCTAGGAGTTTCCTGCCTGGTAACTCTATATAAGAGGTTGCCAGAGAAGAAACCTTGCCAGTTGAATCTTGTGTGTGTTGTAAATAGTGTGAATAAACGTTCCTGTTGTTTTGACCATGCCTGAGTCGGAATCCTTTGTCTGATCTAACACTGGCGACGAAGGTGGGATTCAGGCCGTGGCCTTAGAACGCAACGGGTAACGAATACTTCAACAACAGAGCGCAGCGCGACGCACAGCCTCACCATGGCTACGGCGACAATGCCTCCGTTTGCACCGTTCGACCCGATGAAGGAACAATGGGCTTCCTTCTTAGCCCGGTTCGAGTGCTTCTTGATAGCCAGCGACTACGGCGAACTCGCGCCTGCCAGGAAGCTGAGCCTATTCCTCCAGTGCGGCGGCCCTGAATTGTTTGCTACCGCCCGAACCATAGCAGCACCCGCAGCGGTGCACGAAGTGCCGTGGGACGATCTCCTGGGCCGCCTGAGAGCACACTACGCGCCGGCGCCTTCCCGCATAGCGCATCGCTATGCATTCAGGCAATGTGTGCAACAGCCGCAACAGTCGGTAGCCGAGTTCCTGCAGAAATTGAGAGCGACCGCAATCCCCTGCGAGTTCCCTGCTGGCTTCCTGGAGGAATCCCTACTGGAGCAGTTTGTATGCGGCGTAAGAGACATCCGCCTAAAGCGCCGCTTGCTTTCAAAAACTGTCCTGACTCTCGAGCAAGCGGTGGAAGAAGCACGCGCGACAGAATTGTCGGAGATCTCCACATCCGACATGGGCCGCGCGCGCCCTCCTCTTTTCCCCACTCCGCGAGCGTGTCTGGTAGACGAAATAGCGCCGCTGGATGAGCTGGAGGAGGAAGACCGTGGGGACTGCATGAGGGTGACCGGGCGCGTGCTGAATCGCGCATTCACACCGCAGCAGAAGTCCGGGAACTGCCTAGGCTGCGGAGGGGCCCACCAGAGACCAGAGTGCCCATTCAAGGCATCGGTGTGCCGCAGATGTGGCAGGAAAGGACACCTAGCAGCTGTGTGCCGTGCTGCCACTCCAGCGACAACGCCAGCTGCCGCCTCCAGAACCGTTCCACCAGGACAACGAGGGTCGCAGAAGTGTTCAGGACGCTACCAGCCACAGCCGACCGACTGCTTCGCGCTGGCGGAGATGCCCCCAGCTCTAAGCTACGACCAGGCAGAGAGTAGGAGACTGTCAACAGTGGTTTGCTTAGAGGGGGTGGGGGTAAAAATGGAAATAGATTCAGGGTCCTCTAGATCACTCATGTCCTGGGCGCATTTAGTTAAGCTTTGCCCCAAGCTCAGGAAGCGGGATCTCGGCCCCACAGCGACGATCCTGAAAGATTACCAGGGCTCACAAATTCCCATTCTAGGTCTGCACAGAGTGAGAGTAGACTACGGCCCCTTCCACGGATCCCTTCCCATCCTGGTAGTGGCCAAACCCCTAGCTGCCTTGATCGGATTGGACTGGTTTCCAGCCTTGGGACTGTCAGTCCAAGGAGTACACAGCGTGCCAGCCAGTTCTCCGGTAGACGAAGTAATCAGAGAGTTCAACGACGTCTTTGATGGCAGCTTAGGAACGTACAAAGGCACTCCTGTTTCCCTAAATTTGGACCCCCAGGTTGCTCCAGTCCGCTTGAAGGCCCGCAGGCTGCCGTTCGCGCTGAAGCCCAAGGTTGAAGCGGAATTGGATCGATTGGTGGCGCAGGGCGTGCTCGAACCCGTCGATCAGGCGAAATGGGAGACCCCAATTGTGGTCCCCATTAAGCCCGACGGGTCCGTGAGGATCTGCGCCGACTATAAGTCGACGATCAACCTCGGGCTTCAGGCGAACCCATACCCGGTTCCGGTGGTGCAAGACCTACTCCACTCATTGGGACGAGGTCGAGTGTTCGCGAAACTGGATATGGCGCAGGCCTACCAACAGCTCCCGGTGGATGACGAGGCTGCGGAAGCGCAGACCATCGTGACCCACCGTGGGGCTTTCCGCTGTCGCCGTCTCCAATTCGGCGTGTCCGTAGCCCCGGGGATCTTCCAGAGCCTCATGGAGCGACTGCTCCATGGGCTCCCTGGCGTTGTACCGTATTTTGACGACGTCCTGATTGCTGCTTCCAGCATATCAGAACTCGCCAAAACGTTACGGAAGGTCCTCAGAGTTTTCAGGGGCGCGGGTTTAAAGTTGAAACGCAGCAAATGTACGTTTGCTGCGCCTAGGGTGGAATTCCTGGGTTTCATGATTGACGCCCAAGGAATTCACCCAACCCCCTCCAAGGTCGAGGCCATCCAAAAGGCCCCCACTCCTGCCTCCAAAACGGAGCTGCAGGCATTCCTCGGCCTTTTGAATTTCTACGCGCCGTTTATTCCCCATAAGGCATCGCTAGCCGAGCCGCTGCATCGGTTGCTCGACTGATCCGCGGCCTGGCACTGGGGCAGCCGCGAAGCACACGCGTTCGCGGCTGTCAAAGCCATGCTCACGTCAGATGCGGTACTAGTCCAGTACCATGACAGGCTTCCTCTGACGCTTGCGTGCGATGCCTCCCCTTTTGGCCTGGGGGCTGTCCTTAGCCACGTCTTTCCAGACGGCTCGGAAGCCCCCATTGCTTTTTACTCCCGGACAATGTCTCAAACGGAGAGAAACTACAGCCAAATCGACAAGGAGGCTTTGGCTGTAGTGTCCGGGATTAAGAAGTTCCACAATTACCGCTATGGGCGGACCTTTTCTGTTGTCACGGACCATAAGCCGCTCCTTGGGCTATTGGCCGGTGACTGTCCGACACCCCCCATCCTGTCGCCCAGGATGACCCGCTGGACGGAATTCCTGGCAGCGTATGACTATACGCTGCTATACCGTCCTGGCAAGCAGATAGGGCATGCTGATGCCCTAAGCCGCTGCCCTCTCCCGGGGCCGGATCCGGCCCCTGTGCCTGCTCTCTCTGTCCTGATGGTCGCGGAGTCGGACTTGCCCCTGTCCTCTTCCGCCGTTGCCGCTCACACCCGCGCAGACCCCGTCCTCGCCCAGGTCTGCCGATGGGTGCTGAGGGGCTGGCCTTCGGGCAGTGTGGCTGAAAACTTTCGGCCTTACAAGTCACGCCAGCTGGAGCTCTCGCTCCATTGCGGGTGCTTGTGTTGGGGAGATCGGGTCATCGTCCCTTCCCCTCTCCGGCACATGGTTCTTCAGTCGCTCCATGCCAACCACCCAGGCATCGTCCGTATGAAGGCATTGGCCCGGAGCTATGTCTGGTGGCCCGGCATGGACGCTGAAGTGGCGGAATGGGTGGCCACCTGCTCCTCCTGCCAATCGTCCCGGCCGGCCCCGCCGGTCTCCCCGCCGAGGGAGTGGGACGCCCCCAGGTGCCCATGGTCCAGGCTCCACTTGGATTTCGTGGGTCCCTTCCATGGCCAGAATTTCCTCGTGGTGGTGGATGCGTTCTCACGCTGGGTGGAGGTGATTCTCATGGCTTCCACCACAGCAGAGAGCACGGTGCGTGCCTTGCGCCGTCTGTTCGCGACCCACGGGTTGCCGGACGTCGTTGTGTCCGACAACGGACCCCAATTTCAATCCTCCACCTTCTTGGACTTTCTGGCCACCCAAGGGATCCGCCACGCGCCGGTCGCCCCTTATCACCCGGCGTCTAATGGACGCGCGGAACGAGCCGTGCGCTCAGCCAAGGAAGCCTTGGCCCGTTTGGATAAAGGGGACTGGCAGGCAAGGGTGGCCGCGTACCTTTTGGGACAGCATGTCACACCTTGCCCAGCCACAGGGAAAAGCCCCGCGGAGCTCTTGATGGGCCGACGCTTGCGGACCACTCTGGACAGACTGCACCCCGATTACGACGGGTTGCAGAGGGGCAACCTGCAGATTCCCACTCCTCGTTTATTTGAAATTGGGGACCTGGTTTGGGCAAGGAACTTTTCAGGGGAGCCGCGATGGATTGCCGCAACCATTTTGGACGTAACCGGACCCTGTTCTTACAGAGTCGGCCTTCAGGATGGATCCGAGTGGCGGCGCCACCTGGATCAACTGAGGCGGCGCCTGCCCGAAACAGCAGTCACCACGCCAGGCCGTTCCTGCCCGTCGGCCCCCCTTGGGCCGTTGTTCTCTGCTCAAGCCGAGCAGTTGTTTGGAACCCCGGAGTCCCTAGCTGGTCCAGACCTCGTATCGGCGGGAACAGCACGGGGAGACCGCCAGGACCTCACAGCCCAATCTGACTCTCAGCTGGGGGCCTCGCCCATCGGGGAACCACCCTACCAGAATAATACTCGCCAGCAAATGCCAACTACCTCAAGCCCAGTCGCCACGCCCCCTCACCCGGACTTGCTAGGGTCGCCATTGCCGCCTACGGCGACTCCACCTCCGAGGGCAGGCCGCGATGACGTAGGCGAAGGCTCCGTGTCCCACAGGGAGGAGCCTCCTCAAGAACTAAGGCGGTCAGGGCGGACCCGACACCGCCCCGCCTATCTGAACGACTACGCGTGCGCATGTACTGTGTTGGACAGAGAACCTAGACACATGCGCACTGACTATGGGGGAAGGAGTGTTGAGTCCCCAAGCCTATGTCCCAGACAGCTCGTCTGGTAACCTATGAGTCACCGCATTCCGGAGCTGAGCCAGCAGCTGCAGTGATTAACAGAGACAAGCTGTCTGGAATCTGTCTGGAAAGGAGTTACAATGTTGCAAGTGCATTGCTAGGAGTTTCCTGCCTGGTAACTCTATATAAGAGGTTGCCAGAGAAGAAACCTTGCCAGTTGAATCTTGTGTGTGTTGTAAATAGTGTGAATAAACGTTCCTGTTGTTTTGACCATGCCTGAGTCGGAATCCTTTGTCTGATCTAACAGCACGCAGAATCATTTCTTAGGCCACGCGAGGCGTTGCCCTGTCAGCTCCAGCACGCATGTGTGTGCTGGCCAGCTGATTTAGGCCTTCTTTTGAGGCTGTTTTTCGCCCTCTGGAGGCTTCAGGGAAGCTCCTAAAGCCTCTGGAGCCTGGGGAGGGCGAAAAAAGTGCGCCAAAAGCAGGGGGTCACGCACATAGCATTATAGGTGTGGCACGCCCAAGCACGACCCCGCTATGCTCCCGCCGCTTTTGGCACGCGAGCCAAAAAAGGTTAGCCATCACTGACTTAGACTTATATACCGCTTCACAGTGCTTTACAGCCTTCTCTAAGCGGTTTACAGTGTTAGCACATTGGCCTCAACAATCGGGGTCCTCATTTTACCCACCTTGGAAGGATGGAAGGCGGAGTCGACTTCAACCCTGTCAGGAATCGAACTCCTGGCAGTTGAGTAGAGAAAGTTTGCAATATTGCATTCTATCCACTTGGCCACTAGGCAGTGGTGGGTTTCTGCAGGCTCGCACCTACTCGCAAGAGCCGGATGGTGAAATTTAGAGAGCCGGTGAGAGGGGGTTCCACCCGCGGACCCAGAAGTACGTCTGGCCTGCCGCTGCCGGTAACCCAATGGGAAGGAAAGGAAGGCAGAAAGTAAGAAAGGAAAGGAAAGGAAAGGAAAAGAAAGAAAGAAAGAAAGAAAGAAAGAAAGAAAGAAAGAAAGAAAGAAAGAAAGAAGGAAAGAAAGAAAGAAAGAGAATTTATCATCACAATTGAGCCCAAAATTTTGGTTGCTAAGCAAGAGCATTGTTAAATGAGTTTCACCACATTTTACAAGTTGGCCACTCCCACCCTGTCACATGACTGCCAAGCCACGCCCACAAAATAGGCCACACCTACAGAGTAGGTACTAAAAAAATTTGAAACCCACCCACCACTGCCACTAGGGCTCTTTAAATTGGAACCTGGTTGTCCATCCACTGAGGTTTTTGGGAGCTCACCACATTTTTTGGCTGCATTTAGCTTCTTTGGATGGTTCCTAGGCCCAGCTGAACCTTGTTGATAAGCTTACTTTTTCCAGGAAGAAAAGCATGCTGAAAATATCATGACCTATCAGCCCAATTTGTGATGATGTCAAGGACTGAGAGAGAGAGAGAGAGGGAGCACGTGCTATCTTAGCTATTAAATAGAAAGTCCATGACCTGGCTAGGCACTAAACGGGAACAAATCCCCTGATTTCTATAGTGGTCGTTCCTGTAATAGACTTTCCTCTTTAATTAATTTCATTTCTGTCCAGCATTTTCATTAAGCAGCCTCAGTGCTTTGCCATCAATGGTCTTTGAGAGATCTTTTAACAATACACCATTGCAAAAAAAAAAAAAAAAAAAAAAATCAGCTGTGACCTTGCCCAGACAGAAAAATCAAGACGGTTTCACATTTCTATGGCCCTGTCCTTAATAGCGCATAGGGTGCTTTGAATTAATTGTGACCCTATTAATTTCCTGCTCGGGCTGATCAGATGAGAAGAACGGTAACAGACAAGTCTCTAAAAACATCCAGAAGACCCAACAAATTTTATTTGAGTAGAATTGCCACAAGAAAGCTTTTGATTTAACACGGGAAGTCACTTATGGCTGTTTCTTTCTGTGCTCGGATTATAATTCTGGGGGACAATGTTTAATGGATTGAGGGAAGCAACTTTAAACTTATTAGGCACCCAACAGAGAGGTTTCCCCAGCTGCCATTTAATTTGGTTTTCAACACGGAATATATTCGTTATTTCATGCTTTGTTCTTTTCAGTCTTCTTCCCTTCCCCTTCCCTTCCCTTCCCTTCCCTTCCCGTCCCTTCCCTTCCCGTCCCGTCCCTTCCCTTCCCGTCCCTTCCCTTCCCTTCCCTTCCCGTCCCTTCCCTTCCCGTCCCTTCCCGTCCCTTCCCTTCCCTTCCCGTCCTTTCCCTTCCCTTCCCTTCCCTTCCCTTCCCGTCCCTTCCCTTCCCTTCCCTTCCCGTCCCTTCCCTTCCCTTCCCTTCCCTTCCCGTCCCGCCCGTCCCTTCCCTTCCCTTCCCTTCCCTTCCCGTCCTTTCCCTTCCCTTCCCGTCCTTTCCCTTCCCTTCCCTTCCTGTCCCTTCCCTTCCTTTCCTGTCCCTTCCCTTCCCTTCCCTTCCTTTCCTATCCCTTCCCTCCCCTCCCTTTCTTTCCTTTCCCTCCCCTACCCCTCCCCTTCCTCTTCCCCTCCCTTCCCTTCCCCATCCTTTATCTTCCACCACCCACTGCTTAGTATTTTGTATCCGCAATTCAGCAACTTGGTTTTGAAGCTGTCCCTCTTGAGAAAATCCAAAGAATGTGCCCTAATTGTGTCTTTACGCGTCCCAGAATAATTCTCCCATGCTCAGAGAGCCATGCAGGCAGCTTATTTCAGAAATCTATGGAATTGGTAAGATTTTGCAGCCTAGTAGGAGTAATCTTCGACTTACAACTATTAGCAGCCATTCAAAGTTTCAACCGCACTGAACAAAGTGACTTAGGACTGGTCCTTGCATTTGCAACCATTGGCGTATCTCCCATGGTCATGTGATCAAAATTCGGGCGCTTGGTAACCAATATGTATTTATGATGTTTGCAGGGTACCCAAGTCATGTGATTGCCATTTGCAACCTTCCCAGACCGCTTCCAACAAGCAAAGCCAATGGGGGAAACCGGAGTTCTGTAACAACTGCAATGTTTTGCTTAACAACCATGGCAAATAGGTTGCTAAATGCAGTGTGTGTGTGTGTGTGTGAGAGAGAGAGAGAGAGAGAGAGAAAGAGACCAGCTTATCAATTGGCTTTCTTAGCAATGGAAGGGACACTGTGGCTCAGTAGCTAAGACGCTGAGCTTGTCGATCAGGAAGGTCAGCAATTCAGAGGTTTGAATCCCTAAGCAACGCATAACGGAGTGAGCTCCCATGACTTGTCCCAACTTCGGCCAACCTAGCAGTTGGAAAACACGTAAAAATGCAAGTAGAAAAACAGGAACCACCTTTGGTGGGAAGGTAACAGCATTCTGTGTGCCTTTAGCATTTAGTCATGCCGGCCACATGACCACAGAGACGTCTTCGGACAGCGCTGGCTCTTTGGCTTAGAAACAGAGATCAGCACTGCCCCCCTGGAGTTGGGAATAACTAGCACCTATGTGTGAGGGGAACCTTTACGCAGCAATGGAAATTCTGTGGTTCCAAGTTAGACAAAAATTGAGGACTACTGTGAAATTAGAGATGGTGTTATTTTTTTTTAAAAAAAGAATTATTTCTTTACCTTACCTTCTTACCTTATTTCTTTATCTTACCGCCCTGCGTCCGATACGCTCCCACAGAGAGGGCCTACTGAGTGTACCAACCGCCGGTCAATGCCGGCTAGCGGTGCCCAGGGGTAGGGCCTTCTCTGTGGCAGGGCCGGCCCTCTGGAACGACCTACCCCCTTCGCACTATCACGGACCTTCCCCTCTTTCGCCGTTCACTTAAAACAAATTTTTTTCAGCAAGCTGGTCTTGCTTAATAGTTTAGACTTTTTGTAATATAGCTTCTGCCAAACACGTAAATGGATGTTAGATTTTTAGGGGGAATTTTAGCACAGGCTGTGATTTAATTCTTTTTTACCTATTTATTGTATTTATTGTATTTTTATTATTGTTCGTTTTAAATTCCTGTGCACCGCCCTGGGTCCATTTCGGCGGAGAAGGCGTGGTATATAAATTGAAATAAATTAAATTAAATTAAATTAAATTCTTTTTTAAAGCGAACATAGACACTCATGCACTCATGCACACCGACATGACTCAAATAATAGATTTTGGTTAATATGTTTTGACTGGATTATTGCAATACAAAGGTATTGCAAGATGAAATTAATCCCTGTGGGTTGTTTTTTTTTTTTTTGATGGGGATGAAAGCTGAGATGTATAGATATAAATACAGATGTTGTAGCTAAAAGTTGATTGAAAGATCGAGCAGAGAAGCATTGATGGTGGGGGTAGGTGGAACAAGGGGGAGTGGGATGAAGACTGCAGTGTCATTCTTTTGCAACATCAACGTATGTATGTAATGTGACACTCCATGCATATAGAAAAAGGGTGGACTTCCCATGAAATGATGCAATGTTACTTTTGCCAAAAAGGCAAAAAAACAACAACCCAAAAAACATTGCAGATGCCTATGGTCAACAAAGAAAAAAAAAGCTAGGTGTGATTCCTTTTCATGAATGGTTGCCGGTCACTCTGGTGGCAAAACTGGATTTACCAAACCCAAACCGATTTCTGCACATCTGAAGGAACCTCAAGGTATCCAAAACGATGGTTGTATTCACACCCAAAATGTTTACCCTGTGGGGTCCTTGATCCTTTCTGAACTTGGTGGTTTTCTTACAGAGGCGTCATTACTCAACTGGCTAACATCTTCAACGTTCTGATGACGTTACTAAGTTGGGTAATGACACGCTTGCAAGAAAACCACCAAGCTCTGAGGAGATCAAGGACCCTACATTTCAACTCTGAGCTATAAGTATTTTCTTCTGTTGGTATCAATGGAGGTTTCTGGATGTGAGTGGAAGGGTCAGGCTCCCACTTTGGATTATAGGTGGCCAAGAATGGCTTTATCATTCTTATGCCCAGATGAAGTCTTGACCTTAGTGGTAGACATATTTAATGCACCTTGACCATTCAATGATTGCACTTATAGTTGTTCTGACCCAGGCTTCTTTAGAAAACAAGAAGCAAAGTTTTGGTCCCAACAAAAGCTCTTTTATTTACACACCTGTGAATTCCTTTCTTTCACAGTCAGCCAGGCTTAGCAAACAGTCTTTCAGAGGAATGTTTATCAACACGAACCTTAGCTCGCTTGAAGAGCTGCCAGATAACTAGTTTCCAAACGCAGGGCAAGGCAAAACTTGGCACAGAGTCTCTTATAGTCACAAACAGAACTTTCTACTCTTGACAAGACCAAATGAACAAATTGTTTCCTGCAACAAGCCCCCTGTCCATTCACTCCTCTTTTGTTTCCTATGGGAGGGACCAATTCAAGGTGTGGGTTTACTCTTAAGTCGACCCTGCTTTCTTAATTGTTCTTGTCTTCTGGTAGCTCTGCGCATGCGCACACTGGGAACAGGCTCCAGCTGTTCCTCTGCCTTGCTGCTGTCTAACTCCCTCTTTGCCTCCGACGCAGAGCCCTCACCTGAGCTTTCCTCAGCCCCCAGGACTGGCCCATGTTCCTCCCCAACCTCCCTCACTGCCCGACTCTGCCGCCAGCTCCGCTTGCCGCCAGTGGGCCACAACAATAGGTGCTCTCGCTTAAGATGTGGCAAATCACAATGTCTAAAAGTCAATCCAACACATGAACACATCTACCTTTCCCACTCAAGCAAAGAAAATCCTGGGATATTCTGACAGGTAGCAATTTACAGAAGCTGGAATGTCAACTATCACTCCATCCAACTTTTTTAGTTCCGACACCAGTGGAGCCGATCATGGTCCAGGGGCATATTTTGGACGAGTGCCTTTCATGGGCACAAAGTTTGGCTTGAAGCACCTGTTCCTCCTGCGGAGAGTCCTTGACAAGCCATCATTTCTGACAAACAGATAAGCCAGGTGGTAGGCAAAAGAGCACAGACAAGTTCAGAAATCCCCAGACTCAGTTTTGTCAGCCACATCAAAAAAAAAACCATCAGCTGAAGTGAAACCATTTTATTCTTCTATTTTGTGGGCAAGTAGACGGGGAGAACCAGGACTTAAAAAACCAAGCTCTACTTAAAACCAATTTCGTTATATTTATTTTGTATGATGACAATAAAGACTATATTATGCTACAGACAGATATTGTGGATGTTATTGTTGCTATTATTATTCAGTTTTATGATAGTCATTCCACTCCAAAAGATTCCTTCCTTCCTTCCTTCCTTCCTTCCTTCCTTCCTTCCTTCCTTCCTTCCTTCCTTCCTTCCTTCCTCCCTCCCTCCCTCCCTCCCTCCCTCCCTCCCTCCCTCCCTCCCCTCCCCTCCCCTGTCAAGAAATTTCTCCGAATTTCTAGGTTGAATCTCCCCTTGGTCAGTTTCCATCCATTATTCCTTGTCTGGCCTTCGGGTGCCTTGGAAAATACTTTGACCCCTTCCTCTCTGTGGCAGTCCTTCAAATATTGGAACATTGCTATCATGTCTCCCCTGGTCCTTCTCTTCACTAGACTAGCCATGCCCAGTTCCTGCAACCGTTCTTCATGTGTTCTAGCCTCCAGTCCCCTAATCATCCTGGTTGCTCTTTTCTGCACTTTTTCTAGAGTCTCAACATTTTTTTTATAATGCACACTGAATGTGGGCAGCCTACAGAAGACTCAGTCCATCTACATCGCAAAGCAAAACCCCAGCATGCAATGTGAAAACTGGTAGAAATGTCACTAGACGGTCACTAAACAAACGGTCGTAACCCGAGGGCTACTTGTATTTAGAAGATAGGGCAGAATTCTGGGAGTTGAAGTCCACAAGTCTTAAAGTTGCCAAGTTTGGGAACCCCTGGGTTAAACAAAGGGAGAGGTAAAAACAGCTCCTGCAATAGAACAGAATAACAGAGTTGGAAGGGATCTTGAAGGTCTTCTAGTCCAACCCCCTGCTTAGGCAGGGAGCCCTATACCGTTTCAGACAAATGACTATCCAACAACTTCTTAAAAACTTCCAGTGTTGGGGCATTCACAACTTCTGGAGGGAAGCTGTTCCACTGATTAATTGTTCCAATTAATTCCTCAGTTCTAGGTTGCTTCTCTCCTTGATTAGTTTCCACCCATTGCTTCTTGTTCTACCCTCAGGTGCCTTGGAGAATAGTTTGACTCCCTCTTCTTTGTGGCAACCCCTGAGATATTGGAACACTGCTATCATGTCTCCCCTAGTCCTTCTTTTTATTAAACTTAGACATACCCAGTTCCTGCAACCGTTCTTCATATGTTTTAGCCTCCAGTCCCCTAATCCTCTTTGCGGCTCTTCTCTGCACTCTTTCTAGAGTCTCCACATCTTTTCTACATCGTGGCGACCAAAACTGGATGCCGTATTCCAAGTGTGGCCTTATAAAGTGGTAATATATTTATATATGAAACGTCCCACAGGGCTTTTGCTTTTAGGGCTTGATTAACGCTTTACTTTTCAAAGCTCTCTTTTGCAAATGTTTTGCAACTTCAAAATTACCCCTTGCTCCCAGACTTTGCAAGCACCTTGTGGAAGCATGGCCAAGTTAGTTAGCCTACCCTGAGGACAAAATAATGGGAATGAGAAAATTCAAAACCTTTGTGTGTGTGTGTGTGTGTATCAGCTCTTGCTTTTTAGAGGGACCGGTGGATGGAGAGGGAGTGAGGGGGGGGGGGGAACGGGAAGCAGAGAAACAGAGGGGCTTCCCTTTACAAAGAACTTTTCAAACTGGCACATTTTCTTCATTCTCCCAATTCTCCTTCCCCATTTTCACCTCTAAGCTCTTTGGGGGCAGAAGGAAAGTGGTGCCGGAGGATGTGGGGGGGGGGGGGCGCAACGCGATAGGGCCCGCAAATGCTGACCTTAATTAATGGAAGATTCACTAGAGCCAAAGAAAAAAGATCTCCCCTTCCTAAAGCTTTCGGGCCCCCTTGATTCTTCCCTGGGTGTAATGAGGGAGCGGAGGAGATGCATTATTGGCAGCTCAGGCGAAGGGTCACCACCATTGAGAATCGGGCCCCATGCTGCGAAGAGCGAGCCATGCTCCGGGACACCTGGTCATTAACATTGCTAATTAGTAGCCATTAATCAGGGCCCTTGGGCTTCTCCTCGCCCTCCTCCTTTCGGTTGTGTGCACCGGCTCGGCCGAGAACAGGGAACAACAATAGTATTTCATTACCTCTCCGAGAGAGAGGTGGAGGAATGAAAGCCGTTCCCATCAACTCAAGTTGAGATGAATGAAGGAGAAGGTTCAACAGCGCTCTAAGATGAGCCGGAATGGGGGTCGGGGAGAGGAAGGGGCGATGAACCGTGTGTGTGTGTGTGTGTGTGTGTGTGTGTGTGTGTGTGCCCGAGCTGTCCTCGGAGGAAAAAGAAACCCCAGTCACCTATAATTAATGACATCTTCCGTGACCCAATTCTAATCACCGTGTGAGCTTCCCCCCAACAACTGAGTGGCTCTGTCGGAGAATTGGCTCCGTTTTTATCTGTTTGCGCACGAAGTTACACAGTAGCCATTTCGTTTACCACATCCCCATGGAGTGCAACAGGTTTCTTAGGTAATCTCTCTCTCTTTGCCTTTCTCCAGGGAGCAGAAGAAGCAACTGGGCCATCAGGAATGTTGCTTTGTGTGTGTGTGTGTGTGTGTGTGTGTTAATGCTGTGTACAATTTCCCTAATTTTGGGTATTCTACTAGCTTGTTATATTGACTTTTGATATACAATACAACAGCAGAGTTGGAAGGGACCTTGGAGGTCTTCTAGTCCAACCTTCTGTCTAGGCAGGAAACCTTATACCGTTTCAGACAAATGGCTATCCAACATCTTCTTAAAGCTTTGAAGTGTCGGGGCATTCACAACTTCTGGAGGCAAGTTGTTCCACTGATTAATTGTTGTAACTGTCAGGAAATTTCTCCTCAGCTCTAAGTTGCTTCTCTCTTTGATTAGTTTCCACCCATTGCTTCTTGTCCTGCCCTCGGGTGCCCTACATCACGACGATGTAGAAAAGATGTGGAGACTCTAGAAAGAGTGCAGAGAAGAGCAACAAAGATGATTAGGGGACTGGAGACTAAAACACATGAAGAACGGTTGCAGGAACTGGGTATGTCTAGTTTAATAAAAAGAAGGATTAGGGGAGACATGATAGCAGTCTTCCAATATCTCAGAGGGTGCCACAAAGAAGAGGGAGTCAAGCTATTCTCCAAAGCACCTGAGGGCAGAACAAGAAGCAATGGGTGGAAACTAATCAAGGAGAGAAGCAACTTAGAACTGAGGAGAAATTTCCTGATAGAACAATTAATCAGTGGAACAGAAGTTGCCTCCAGAGGTTGTGAATGCCCCATCACTGCAAGTCGTTAAGAAGATGCTGGAGAGCCATTTGTCTGAAATGGTATAGAGCTTCCTGCTTAGGCAGGGAGTTGGACTAGATGACCTCCAAGGTCCCTTTCAACTGCTATTGTATTGTATTGGATGTAAAAATGCAAGTAGTAAAATAGGAACCACTTTGGTGGGAAGGCAACAGCGTTCTGTGCGCCTTTGGTGTTTAGTCATGCTGGCCACATGACCACGAAGATGTCTTCGGACAACGCTGGCTCTTCGGCTTTGAAACAGAGATGAGCACTGCCCCCTAGAGTTGGGAACGACTAGCACAGATGTGCGAGGCAGTGGTGGGTTTCAAATTTTTTAAAAACCTCTTCTGCACCGCCCCGAGTCCCTTTGGGGAGAGTGGGGCGGTATAAAAATCCAATAAAATGTAAAATGTAAAATGTAGGTGTGGCCTGCTTTGTGGGAGTGGCTTGCTGGTCATGTGATCGAGTGGGAGTGGCTTGCTGGCCATGTGACCGAGTGGGAGTGGCTTGCTGGCCATGTGACTGAGTGGGAGTGGCTTGGCAGTCATGTGACTAGGTGGGCGTGACCAACTGGTAAAATGTGGTGAAACTCACTTAACAACAGTCTTGCTTAGCAACCAAAATGTTGGCTCAGAAATTCTGGCATTTGAAGCACGCAAGTCTTAAAGCTGACAAGTTACAAGACCCTTGCACTCCTAACCCTTTAGAAAAATAAAACACAGGGGTGTTCAAATTTGACAGCTTTAAGACTTGTGGACTTCAACTCCCAGAATTCCTCCTCTCGCTCTTCCTCTTGATGATGGGCGGACAGGCGGAGGGAGGGAGCTGGATCCGGTTCTCAATGGCACTGTAGATTTTTTTTTTTAACAGATTAACAGAATTGGAAGGGACCTTGCAGGTCATCTAGTCCAACCCCCTGCCCAAGCAGGAGACCCTTTGTGGAACCTCTTCCATAGAAGAGCTTAGAACTGGCAGGAACCCACCATTGGTGCATGGGGAACCTTTACCTTTACCTTATTGTTTTCACTGACATGTGAAACCTTTGGAGAAGAGAAGGACACAGACAATGCCAGAACATGTAAGAGAGTGTGATGCATTGCGGTTGTACAAACATACTGAGATATACTTAAGCACTTAATCTTGGTGTCATTGATCAAATTTAGCTTGGTCACACAAAGATCTCTATTGCGAAATGGCTTGGATGGATATATTTATAAACGTAAAACAACTTTGCGATGGGGAATATGGGCATCTACTTTTTGATACAAGGAGTTATTTGCTCAAGCTATTTTTCATAAAACTAAAAGGGTCCAGGTTTAAGGGAGGAGTATGCACGGTACAGGTAATCCTTGATTTACAACCACCACTGAGTCCAAAGTTTCTGTTGCTAACTGGTTCCATGGTTAAATGAGCTTTGTCCCATCGTACAACCTTTCTTGCCGCAGCTATTAAGTGAACCACTGCAGTTGTTAAATTACCATGGTTGTTCAGTGAATCTGGCTTCCCCCTTGACTTTGCATGCCAGGGGATCTCAAAAGTGATCCCATAACCCTGGGACACTGCGACCATCATACATACGAGTCAGTTTGCCAAGTGCCCAAATTTTGATCACACGATCAATGGGGAAGCCAGATACCCTAAACCAGGGGTCTGCAAAGTTGGCTCTTTTAAGACTGGTGGACTTCAACTCCCAGAATTCCCCAGCCAGCCATGCTGGCTGGGGAATTCTGGGAGTTGAAGTCCACCAGTCTTAAAAGAGCCAACTTTGCAGACCCCTGCCCTAAACAGTGGTGTTACTAACTGAACAACTGCATCCAATTCACTTAACAACTGGGGCAGTAAAGTTGTAAAATGGGACAAATTTTCATTAATCGTTTTGGTTAGTAACGGAAATGTTGGATTCAATTGTCTTAAGTTGAGGACAGCTGTATATATTGCAGTCTGAAGGACTGTCTCTCCTGGCTACATCAATCCATCCCATTAAGTATAATCTTTATTGTCATTGTACTTGCTTACAACGAAATTGGTTAGATCTAGCAGAGGAAATACGTGGGAAGCTATGGGTTGGGAACAAGACCAACAAATCTCTCTTTGTCTCTGTGCAGGCATACATGGGGTTGTCCACAAGGTGGGGCCACCAAAGTCAAGAAGACTGCTACAACCTCAGAATTTTATGGGCGTGCAACCGCCATCTTGACTTGCTTGTTATACTCCTCATGAAAGATGGCCTCGTGTGATTTTGTTGCTCCCTTTAGAAAATAATGAAACCTTTCATCTAATTGGATAGCACCTACCTATTCAGGATCCCCTATAGGAGATTATGGGCTTGTCAGGGGTGAGCTGCTGGGGGTTTGCAGGGATTCGGGAGAATCTCTAGTTAAGATTCTATCCAGTTCGGAGAACCTCCAAATCCCACTCCTGGCTGGCCCTGCCCACCCCTCCCTTCCCCTCCCAGGAGTCCCCACGCAGCCCGTTTTGAATGCAGGGTGTTGAGGATATCTCCGTTAGGAGACAGAGAGTTGTGCAACGGAATTTGCAGCAAGAGATATGTTGCTAGATATTCACACTAATAGTCACAGACACCGATTGTAAAAATAAGTACACTTTTACTTGCGGTGAAAGATAAAGCAAACTGCTTCTTCACAAACAGTGATAGTCTTGAATCAAAATACAGTCTATAATTCAAACAGTTGGTTTACAGCTGTTCAATTCACGATCCTTCTTGCTTCTTCGCCTTTCACTGATCTAACCCGACATCCAGAGTCTCCATTCAAAATGGTCAGCAACTAACAGTGATTCTGGCTTCCTCTTATAGCTGATTGAGGAAGCAGCAGCCAATTACATTTCACTGTAGCATTTAAAGTTACAGATACCAATTCCAATCATGGCTTATATATATTGCCAACCCAACACTAGGATTATATTCCTAACACAGGGCACGTGCGGAGGCTTGGGAGTGGGTGGGGTGAAAAACAGCCCTCCTGGAAGGGGCCCATTTCCAGCCTCCAGAGGGCCTTCGGAGCCTGGGGAGGCCATTTTCATCCTCCTGGAAACTCAAGGAAAGCCTCCAGAGTCCACAAGCACACATACACCGGCGTGGTGCAGGAGGCAGACTAAGCAACGCCCACCATGACCATGACCATGCCCACCCAGCAACTAGGCAGAGAACCCCTTGCTAAAAATTTTGAATCCCACCCCTGGGGCTTGCACACCAATGTCTGGATCCCCACCATTACACAAAGAAGTCAATTAAAGACCTAGCGCCCAAATGAAGAGCTGCAATAAGACAAACACACGAACTGTGCGTTGTCCTCCCTCCCTCCCCACCAACACCATTGTTCTAGCTGGTCTCCAACTCCAATGAGACTGTCAAAACGAGATCTATTCTTCATGTTGCTCCCTTTTCTCAGCCGCCATACAGTCTCTTACAAAGGCCTGGGAGGATAAACATTTCTTTGCCCCGAAGCTGGAAGACTATGAACGCCGATGCCAGGTGGGTTTCTCCAGGGAGGGCATGCCATTGTCTCGTCCTGGTACAAGTAATCCCTCACCATCCCTCAGCAGAACCCCTGGAGATGACCTTAGGGTATGGGTAGATACATATGGGAAGAGTAATTTCTTCAGGCACTGAGGTCGTCGTAGGCTGGGAAGAGTTTTCTGAGTCAATGCCAGTGCTTTGAGGTGGCACCACGAATGAACAACACCCTGTCATGTCATGGATTTTTTTTTTTTAAAAGGCTCTTTGATCTACAAGGGAGAGATAATGAGAACAGGAATAGAAAGTTTGTGTAGATTAGTGTATATGTCCTCACTCCCCTTCCTGTAGGTCTTGCAGGCGTGTGTTCTCCTTCTTCTATTGTCCCTTTGGGTCTCTCATCCGTTGCATAATCCCAGGTTCACCTTGGAAACTTTGGCTTCTACATCAGAGCAATTAGCGGTTCGGGAAGCCCTCAACTTAGAACAGTTTATTTAGTGACCGTTTGAAGTTACTGTTGTGGCCTGTCAGCAGCCAGCAGAGCTGGCAGCAGATTCGGACCGTGAGGAGGTTGGAGAGGAACATGGGCCAGTCCTGGAGTCTGGGGAAGGCTCTGTGTCAGAGGCAGAGAGGCGGCCAGAGCTGTCTGACAGTTATCGGCTGCCTTCAGAGTCAGACATCACTGAGGCAGACGAACAGCTGGAGCCTGTTCCCAATGTGTGCATGTGCAGAGTTGCCAGGCGAAGGGAACAGCTAAAGAACAGGGGTCAACTTGGGAGTAAGGCCACAGGTGGACAATGGCCCCTCCCAGAGGAAATAAAAGAGGGGCAAAAGGGGAGTGGAGTTTGCAGGAGAAAATTACTTCACTTAATTGGTTTGTGACTCTCTGAGACTCCTTGCCAAGTTTTACAGATATCGGCCTGGCAGCTCTCCAAGCCAGAGAACGCAAAGGCTAAAAAAAAAGCGTCAATTATGAGCTTGATTATTGGTGACCGCATGAATATAACCATGTGGTTTTCTCGACAACAATGTGAAAGTTGTTTGCCACTGTATTTTGTTGTTGTTGTTGTTGTATATAGGCTGGTATTTCTGACAGGCTCCTTATTTAAGGGTTAGTCAGGCTGCTTAGCTTCCAAGTTGGCCCCTACTGGCCGTGGCCCAGATTTGAAAAGAAAACAGTGCCAGGAGGACAGATGTCACGTGTCATAGGTTCATATCACTTGATGGAGTCCTACCTCCATCAACGGAAGTAAAAATGAATGAATTCGGTACAGGTTCCATAAAGGTGTGCAAATATGCTTTTGTATGTTATTGTCAGGGTTCCAAGTAACACCCCCAACGAAAGAAGACTCCGAGTCTTCAGTCTCCTCAAAGTTCCATTTTATTAGAGATGTCATGTTGGCACATCTGGGAAAACCCGAATCTGAAAGCTTCCAAGTTCAAGATCCTTCCCAGCACCCATATGGCCATCATATGGCCCAATCAGGCACCGTCCCAACTGGAGATTCCTCCCAGTTACACCATCACAGCTGCTGGGCAAGATGTCCTTGACTCTCTGGGAAAGGAATGTTGCTTTGACTATGTGTCTCCCATACTCCATATGATCCCCCCCCCTCCCATCTTCCCACAGGAGAAAATGTGGCAGGCCTGAAGGGCCCATGTAAAATATGGCTTCCCGGTCTGACAGTTATATGGTTTGGATGCTTCCTGTGTTATAGGGGACTGGAGGCTAAAGCATATGAAGAATGGTTGCAGGATCTGGGTAGGTCTAGTTTTATGAAGAGGAGAACTAGGGGTGACATGATAGCAATATTTCAATATTTGAGAGGCTGTCACAGAAATGAGGGAGCCGACCTATTCTCCAAAGCACCTGAGAGCAGGACAAGAAGCAATGGAGGGAAACTAATCAAGGAGGGATCCAAACCAGAATTAAGGAGAAATTTCCTGACAGTGAGAACAATTATTGAGTGGAACAGAAATTGCCTCCAGAAGGAGGTCTTTTAACAAGAATCTGGACAACCATTTGTCTGAAGTGCTATAAGGTCTCCTGCTTGAGCACAGAAATTGGCCTAGATTAGAAGACCTCCAAGGTCCCTTTTAACTCTGTTATTCTGTTAAATCATCTTAGTTCTGATTCAGATTGCTGATCTAATAGAATGAGTTGATTGGTTTATGAAGAGTCTATTAGAGGCATCAAACTGAACCAATTCAAACCATTGATTTAATAAAATTATATGTATACATGGGTTAAAGTCAATCAAATGGCTGAACCGTTGCCGTTTCATTCAATACACTGAATTAATTTGTCAATTTCCTTTGAAGGGATGATTAGAAATCCTGCAGAATTTAAAATAATTATTGGTGCGATACTTCTATCACGTCAATAAAATGGCTATAAATGCCGTCCGGTTGCTAAGCACCTGAAGTTCAGTCGCATGAATAAGGCGGGAAAGGCCTGGCCGTCAGAACTTTGAATCTTGATCACAAATCACTGCCGAGTAGAGGCCTGTTGTTGTATGAAGGGTTGCTTGTCATAAGTTGAGGACTACTTGCACATAGCGAATCTATTGTAAAGTTCACGAAGTCCTTTGGGATTTGATGACTTGTAAATGAAAATAATAATAATAACAACAACAGTAGCCACAAGAGAGTTAAGGTGATATTTTGGCTTTTGGGCCTTCTGAAAGGCCTTGAAGGGATGATAATCCTGCCAAGGCCCTGAGGCTGTGCCAACTAGCCTGTGCCTCAAATGGGAGTGTGTGGCAGATTGAAGATGGTTAATGGGTAGGTGGGTGGGGCTTTACTTTACGACTTTAAGACATGCGGAAACTTTTAGACTTGTGAATTTCAACTCCCAGAATTCCCCAACCAGCGGCTGAGGAATTCTGGGAGTTGAAGTCCACAAGAACCCTGGCTAGAAACCTCCCAGCTCCTCAGTACATTTTGTGTCCACCCACCTCTATTCTGCTTGTATTTTAATTGGATTTTTAAATCTAAGATCTTTACTGTTTCGATGCATTATTCTGTGTTTTATTCAGTTCAATTTATTCAATGTAAGCCGCCTAGAGAGCAGAATTGGCAAACCTTTTCGGCAGTGCCGAAATGGGGGTGTGCACGTGCCAGAAGCCGGAAGAGTAGTTGCCCAGTGTGCATGCGTATGCTGGGAAGATGGTGTTCCAATTTCTGGTGTGCTTGTGTGTGCAGAGACCAGCTGGCCAATGTGCATTCAGAAACCGGAAGATCATCTTCCCAGCACATGCATGCGCACTGGGTGGCTACTCTTCTGGTTTCTGGTGCTTCCATGCCCCTGAAGACCAGCTGGCCAGCGCGCCGGAACCTGGAAGAGCAACAGGTGATGGCTCGCATGCCCGGAGAGATGGCTCTGTGTGCCACTTTCGACATATGTGCCATAGGTTTGCCATTAGGAGCCTAGAGTCACCTTTGGTGAGATGTGCTGCATACAGGTTTGAAAAATAAACAAATAAATGAAATATCCTTAATTTGTATCCCCATACCTATACCAATACATATACATATACACTATATTGCCAAAAGTATTCGCTCACCTGCTTTTCCTCGCATATGAACTTACAGTAAGTGACATCCCATTCCTAATCCATAGGGTTCAATAGGACGTCGGTCCACTGCGCACTGTTCTTGAGCTACTCTGAAGGCCACATGAAGTTTGGAGGTCTGTAGTGGTTGACTCTGCAGAACGTTGGCGACCTCGTCACACTATGTGCCTCCCACTTCGGGGCTGAGTTGCTGTCGTTTCCAAACACTTCCACTTTCTTATAGTACAGCTGACAGTTGACTGTGGAAGATTTAGGAGCAAGGAAATTTCACGACTGGATTTGTTGCACAGGTGGCATCCTATCCCAGTTCCACGTTGAGCTCCTGAGAGCGACCCATTCTTTCAGAAATGCTTGTAAGAACAGTCTGCATGCCTAGGTCCTTGATTTGATACACCTGTGACGATAGAAGTGATTGGAACACCTGACTGATTATTTGGATGGGTGAGCAAATACTTTTGGCAATATAGTGTACATATACATATACATATACATATATATATACATACATACATACCAGTGGTGGGTTTCTGCAGGCTCGCACCTACTCGCAAGAGCCGATTGGTGAAATTTAGAGAACCGGTGAGAGGGGGTTCCACCGGCGTACCTGGAAGTAAATCTGGCCCGCCACTGCCAGTGACCCAACAGGAAGGAAAGGAAAGGAAAGGAAAGGAAGGAAGGAAGGAAGGAAGGAAGGAAGGAAGGAAGGAAGGAAAGAAAGAAAGAATTTATCATCACAATTGAGTCCAAAATTTTGGTTGCTAAGCAAGAGCGTTGTTGAAATTTGAAATTGAAATTGAAATTTATTAACCGCACCCTCTCCCCACAGGGACCCGGGGCGGTGCACAGGCAGAGCTAAAAACAATATACAATAAATACAACATACATACTTTAAAATAGAATTAAATAGTATTACCCGTGCTAAAAATATAAGATTAAGAACCCATTAAAATATTTGGAGTCAATAGACAGAGAGAACTATTCAAGGCCGGCCAGTCGAAAGAGATAGGTCTTCAATTTTACACGGAAGGAGCGGAGGTCAGTGGTCGTTCTAATATCAGGGGGAAGGTCGTTAAATGAGTTTCACCACATTTTAAAAGGTGACCACTCCCACCCTGTCACATGACTGCCACGCCATGCCCACAAAATAGGCCACACCTACAGAGTAGGTGCTAAAAAAATTTGAAACCCACCACTGATACATACATAATATTTACCTAATTAATTTAGCTTGAATTAAGATTTAAAAATGGCTTTTGTTTACAGAAGCAATTCTCCATTCTTCTCATTGTTAAATATCTGAATAATCTATGCTTTTAGTCAGGTTGATTTTCAGAATATTAATGGATGGTTACCACTCTTACAGAATAGGAAAACCTAGCGATATATAAGAACTATTATTAGTTTCATAACCCGTCACTAACGCTAATGGCCATTTTGTCCGAATATATGGAAACATAAAAACACGAGCTTTAAAAAGCACTCAATGCCTGGTTGACTATAAACCCATTATAAAAATGAAAGGTATATAAAAACGTGTCAAAGGCATCAATAGATATGGCATTACAGAATAACAATATCTCATAACCATCTGATTTTGTGCCTTTCTCTGCAAGATTGCTTGAAAGGTCTTAATAGTACACAAGGTTGATTCGTTCCTATTCTTCACATCTGTTTGCAAATTCAGCAAAAAAAAAAGAAAACTAGCATGAAATCATATATATTTTTTCTTCTTTTCTTTTCTTTTTTTACACATTCTTCCTTGCATCTCCCTACAATGGCAGCTTCGAATAGTCATACTGTCGTGGGACTTCCCCCTTAACAATCCTTACATTTCTGTAATTTTTTTAAAAAATAGCAGAATTCTGAACACTCAAGATGCAGGTACATTATAGGGAGTCCTTGATGTGACCTCAAATTTCCATTGCTAAGAAAAGCAATTGTTAAAGGAGTTGTGCCCCATTTGATGACCTTTTTTGTCAGGGTTGTTAAGCAAATCTTACTTACTTACTTACTTACTTTATTAGATTTATAGACCGCTCCCTTTTCCAGAAGGGACTCGGGGCGGTGCACAGGAAATTAAAAACACATAAACATAACAATTTACAAAATTTAAAACCAGATTAAATTATTATCCCTGTGCTTAAAATTTATAAAATCATTAAAATTATTTCCCCCTAAAACCAATTTAAAACAATTTAGCTTCAGACTATAGGCTAGGTGGGGTAAATTAGGCCAGGCCGGCCTGGGACAGTGAAGTGAATAATGTTTTATTTAGGTGAATTTGGCTTCCCCCATTGACTTTGCTTATCAGAAGCTTCCTAGGAAGGTTGCAAATGACAATCCCAGACAGTGGTGGGATTCAAGTTTTTTTAAGTTCTGTGGGCATGGCTCCATAGGTGTAGTTTGCTGGGGCGGGGTCATGCAACTGAGTGGGCATGGCCAACTTGGCATGAGTGACCCAGGGTGAAGGGTGAACAGGTGGTATGCTTACCTTTGGTGAACAGAGCGGGAGAGGCACGGAGGTGAAGCAAAGCAATGAGTGGGTGACTGGGTGGGCAGGGGCACGGCCAGCCAGTGGTGGTATTTGCTGGTTCGGCGAACCAGTTAAAATTTCTGCTACCAGTTCTTCCAAACCAGTCTGAACTGGCTGAATACCACCTCTGATCTCAGGAGCCATGGACTTGTAAATATATGCCTGTTTCCAAACACCTAAAGAAGGGACTGTGGGGATACTGCAATGGTCATAAGTGTGAGAACTGGTCATAAGTCAGTTTCTTCAATGCCATTGTAATTTTGAATGGTCAAGGAATATTTGTAAGCCGAGGACTACCTATAATTTATGTCATGCTCCAAGAAATTCAGAGGACGTAACTTCTCACCCAACTTGTGTACAGGTCATTTAAAACCAAATTGCACCAATGTTTGTCCAAGCTGAAGAACCAGAGTGGGAACTTGTCAGACTAGATATATTCATGAACTGGAATAGGGCTTAGTAACAAGGTCAGCCAATGGGAGCTGAAATACTTTGGACTCTGGGTGTGGCTTAGTACTATAGCTCTGAGTCTGTGCTAAGCTGCAAACTAGTCTGAGCTCTAAACTGAACTGAAAACCAATCTCTCCTCTCTACCACATTGGAAGAACCACTCTTGGTATTTGTATATATGTCTCATGTGTTATTAAAAGAGAAATTAATGGATCCTGCTGCATTAGTTACCTGTGTGAGCTTTCTGGATTTGATTTCTGCAACAAACTCTGACAGAACCGGCATTTGGTTAATTCCATTTTATAATGCTTGGGTAAGACCACACTTAGAATACTGCATCCAGTTGTGGTTGCCATGATACAAAAAAAATGTTGACACACTAGAAAGAGTACAGAGAAGAGCAACAAAGATGATGAGGGGTCTGGAAGCTAAAATATACGAAGAACGGTGGCCAGAATTGGGTATGCCTAGTTTAATGAAAAGAAGGAGTAGGGGTGATATGATAGCAGTATTTCAATACCTAAAGGGCTGTCACAGAGAGGGTCAACTTAGTTTCTAAAGGACTAGAAGGCTGAACAAGAACCAATGGATGAGAACCAACTTAGAACTAAGGAGAAATTTCCTGACAGTGAGAATAATTAACCAGTGAAATGCTTGACTTCAGAAATTGTGGGTGCTCCAACACAGGAAGTTTTTAAGAGGATGTTAGTCTGAAGTGGTGTAGGGTTTCCTTACTAAGCAGGGGGTTGGACTAGAAGACCTCCAAGGTCCCTTCCAACTCTGCTATTCTATTCTATTCTATTCTATTCTATTCTATTCTATTCTATTCTATTCTATTCTAACGGTGGTCTTACTACCGCTTTACAAAGACTTAGTAAGACCACCCTTGCAATGTTGCATCCAGTTCTGGTCACCACAATATAAAAAAAAAAGATGTTGAGACTCTAGAAAGAGTGCAGAGAAGAGATGCAACAAAAATGATTAGGGGACTGGAAACTAAAACATATGATGAACGTCTGCAGGAATTAGGGTTTATCTAGTCTAATGAAAAGGATGATTAGGGGAGACATGATAGCGGTGTTCTACCATTTGAGGGGCTCTTACAAAGATGAGGGGTGTCAAACTATTTTGCAAAGCACCAAAAGGCAAGATGAGAAACAATGGATGGACACTAAGCATCTAGATGTGGTTCCCATCTTCAAAAAAGGAAAAAAAAAATAGATCCAGGAAACTATAGACCCATCAGCCTGACCTCAATACCAGGAAAGATTCTGGAAAAGATAATTAAGCAACAAATAAGCAAATACCTAGAAGCAAACAAAGTAATAGCCAAAAGCCAACATGGGTTTGTCAAAAACAGATCATGCCAGACTAATCTAATTGCATTCTTTGACAAAGTGACAAAATTAGTGGACCAGAGGAATGCTGTCGATATAATTTACTTGGACTTCAGTAAGGCATTTGATAAAGTAGACCATAACCTACTATTAGATAAAGTAGAAAAATGTGGGTTAAACAACATCACCACGGATTCGCAACTGGCTGACCAACCGCACTCAACGTGTAGTCCTCAATAGAACTGCATCTATATGGAAGGAAGTATGCAGTGGAGTACCCCAAGGCTCTGTTTTAGGCCCCAAGGCTCTGTTTTACACCTTCATCAATGATTTGGATGAGGGGATAAATGGGGGAACTCATCAAATTTGCAGACGACACCAAGCTAGCAGGAATAGCCAACACTCCAGAATAGGCTTAAGATACAGAAGGATCTTGACAAACTTGAACATTGGGCACTATCTAATAAAATGAAATTCAATTGTGAAAAAAGTAAGGTTCTACATTTAGGCTAGAAAAACAAAATGCACAGGTACAGTATAGGTGGTACCTTGCTCAATAGTAGCAACTGTGAGAGGGATCTTGGAGTCCTACTGGACAACCATTTAAATATGAGCCAGCAGTGTGCAGCAGCTGCCAAAAAAGCCAACACAGTTCTAGGCTGCATAAACAGAGGGATAGAATCTAGATCACGTGAAGGGTTAATGCCACTGTATAGTGCCTTGGTAAGGCCACACTTGGAATACTGCATACAGTTTTGGTTGCCACGATGTAGAAAAGACGTGGAGACTCTGGAAAGAGTGCAGAGAAGAGCAACCAAGATGATTAGGGGACTGGAGGCAAAAACATATGAAGAACGGTTGCAGGAACTGGGTATGTCTAGTTTGATGAAGAGAAGGACCAGGGGAGACATGATAGCAGTGTTCCGATATCTCAGAGGGTGCCACAAAGAAGAGGGAGTCAAACTATTCTCCAAGGCACCTGGGGGCAGGACAAGAAGCAATGGGTGGAAACTAATCAAGGAGAGAAGCAACTAAGGAGAAATTTCCTGACAGTTAGAACAATTAACCTCTGGAACAGCTTGCCTCCAGAAGTTGTGAATGCCCCAACCCTGGAAGTCTTTAAGAAGATGTTGTCTGAAATGGTATAAGGTTCCTTTCCACGCAGGGGGCTGGACTAGAAGACCTACAAGGTCCCTTCCAACTCTGCTATTGTATTGTATTGTATTGTATTGTATTGTATTGTATTGTATTGTATTGTATTGTATTGTATTGTATTGTATTGTATTGTATTGTATTGTAGAACTAAGGAGAAATTTCCTAACGGTGAGAGCAATCGACCAATGGAACAACTCACCTTCAGAAGTTGTGGGTCCTCCATCACTGAAGGCTTTCAAAAAGAGACTGGACAATTATTAATTGAACTGGTATAGGATCTCCTGTTTAATCAGGGTGTTGGATCCGAAGACCTCCAAGGTCCCTTCCAACTCTATGGTTCTATGTTCTATCTTGGGAAAGCACAGAGTTCATTCCTAGACACAACCTTGACGGTGGCTCTGAAGTGAGCCCATTTCGAGAGCTCTTCAAACTCTTGTCACCCACCACGCATGAAGAGCTGTGAGTCAAATCTTGGCTCCGGGTGGGAAAGCCCCACCCGAAACCTCCCACCTTGCAAAGGGCTTGTAGCGGCTGAAGATTTCCGTCTTTTGAACAGCTGCCCAAAATCAACCAGTGTTGCCTTTTAAACAATTGGTACAGTTGCTTGCACTCTAGCGCTTCTGCTCAGAACAGAACAGGTTTTCTTCTCCACTTCTCTTTTTGACTTCATTTTTTCATTCGCTCCCCCCTCTCTCGCTTGATGATTTTATCCACCTTTGACAACAAAAGCCTGGATATATATTTCCTCACTACCACCAAACCTCAGCCCGTCCTTTTCTTCCTGTTTTTGGAAAGAACACCTGGAGTCAACATCGGCTTGCCAAGATTTGCCGCGTACACCCACCAGTTCTTCTTCTTCTTCCTCCTCCTCCTCCTCCTCCTCCTCCTCCTCCTCCTCCTCCTCCTCCTCCTCCTCCTTCTTCTTTAAAAGCCAGAGTTTGAGGAGAAAACTGCATTTCCTTGTGGTTAAGTTTTTGAACAAACGCAATTGTGAAAGAACTCCATTCAATGCACCTTGTAAAAACCAGGTGCCTGGGGATTGCAGGACACTTTTTCTAGCCAAGTTCTCCCACGCTAATCCAGCCGGCTTGTGAGAACTAATCAGGGGTGGGCTTCAAAAAATTTAGCAAAGGGTTCTCTCCCCGGTGGTTGGGTGGGCATGGCCATGGTGGGCATGGCTTAGTCAGCCTCCTGCACCATGCTGGGGGGCGGTTTTGCCTTCCTGCAAAAACGCCTCCCCAGGCTCCGGAGGCCCTCTGGAGGCTGGAAAGGGCCCATTTCCAGCTTTTCTGAACTTCCGGTAGGTCCATTTTTCACCCTCCCCGAGGCTTCGCACGCCCCCTGCACTTACATGCATCCAAAATGGACCACATGGGGATTCCTGGGAGGGGCGGGGTGGGCGGGGCCAGCCAGGAGTGGGATTTGGGAATTCTCCGAACTGCACATAATGTTAGCTAGAGGTTCGCCCAAATCCCTGCAAACCCCTAGCAACCGACCCCTGGAACTAATGTGAAAATGCAGTTCTGAGACAAAGATTTCACACACACACACACACACACACACACACACACACACACACACACACACAGTGCCAGGCAACCAAATTTCCTTCCTAAAGAGTGTGTCAAGTAAACGTGGATTCGAAGATGTCAATGCTGTGCACTGTCACGCTTTTTGCTCAGCTACAGGTCATTTCTGACTTACAACCATTTGTTTAAGCGACACTTCATAGTGACAGCAGCACTGGAAAAAAAAAGACTTTGTCTTCATGCTTACAACCACTGCGGAGTCAGGCCTGGAAGCCATCTTTTGCATTGGGACTTCAGGCCTGCCACATTTAATGCTGTGGGAAACTGGGTGGGGGGAATATATGGAGTGGGATAGTTATACTCTAAATAACATTCCTTTCTCAGAGAGTCAAGGACGTCTTGACCTGCAGCTGCGATGGTGTGACTGGGAGGTATCTCCAGTTGGGATGGTGCCTGACTGGGCCATGTGAGGGCCATGTGGGTGCTGGGCAGGGACTTGAACTTTCCTTTGGGTGGGGAAAACTGGAAGCTTTCAGATTCGGGTTTTCCCAGATGTGCCAATATGGCATCTCTAATCAAATGGAGCTTTGAGGAACCTCAAGCCTCGGAGTCTTCTTTCATTGGGGGTGTTACTTGGAACCCTGACATGTAGTACAGGTAGCCCTGGATGTATGACCAAGATTGACCCCGGACATTTATGTTGCTAAGCGGAACAGTTGTTAAGGGAGTTTTGCCCCATTTTACCACCTTGCTTGCCACAATGGTTAAGTGAATCATTGTGGTTGTTAGGTGAATAACAAGGTTGTTAAGGGAATCTGACTTTCCCCTGGATTTGGCTTGTCAGAAGGTCGCAAAAGGGGATCATTTGAGCCCCGGGATATTTCAAACTGTCATAAATATGAGTCGGCTACCAAGTTTCTGAATTTTGATCATGTGACCATGAGATGTTGCAACGGTTGTAAGTGTGAAAAACGGTCCTAAGTCACTTTTTTCAGTGCCATGGAACTTTTGTCACTAACATATTGTCAGGGTTCCAAGTAACACCCCTAACGAAAGAAAACCCCGAGGCTTGAGTTTCCTCAAAGTTCCATTTTATTAGTGATGCGATATTGGCACATCTGGGAAAACTCGAATCTGAAAGTTTCCAGGTTTTCCCCACCGAAATGAAAGTTCAGCTCCTTGCCCAGCACCCACATGTCCATCACATGGCCCAATCAAACACTGTCCAAAACTGGAGATGCCTCCCAGTCACACCATCACAGCTGCAGGGCAAGATGTCCTTGATTCTCTGAGAAACGAATGTTATTTTGACTACGTATCTTCCATTCTCCATATAATCCCTCCTCCCGTTTTCCTACAGTAGAAAATGTGGCAGGCCTAAAGACCCAATGTAAAAGATGGCTTCCAGGTCTGACACATATTTTTCACTTAGCAACATACATTTTGGACTCAGCTGTGGTCATAAGTCGAGGACTACTGGTATTTGTGACCTTCCCGGCAAGCAAAATCAGTGGGGAAAGTCAGATTTGCTTAATGATTCACTTAATTGCAGTGATTCCTTGAACGACCATGGCAAAAAGCTCATAAAATTGGGTGTAAATCACAGCGACAAATGCCTTGGTTAGCAACTAAAATTCTGTTCTCAACTGTGGTGATAAATTGAGGAGTACTCGCATGGCCCAAAAACTTAAGATAATTGTCAAGGTGGGATTGAAGCTACACCTGTTGTTTCAGGTGCCTTTCGGACAGCATTTTGACTGGTCACCATCTTGGTCACCATCTTGACTTTTTTTGACTACAGCAACCTGTTGACACTGCTGCTAATATACAACAAAGTTGTATATTACCGGTTGTCTATCGTTTGAGGCTGCCTTGAGCCTTGCTGAAATCCAGCTGGAAACATTCCATTAACTTCAGAACAATCAAGGACATTTGAAGCCTTGATTGTTTTATTTTCAAAATTTTCCCACGGTTACTCAGGAAGAGAGACACGGCCTTTTTCACGCCTACACAGAGGTCAGCATTTAGATGATCGGCTAGATATGTAGCTGTGTGAAATATATTTTTGTTATTTAAAAGCAGGTTTGGGAAGCGGTGAGGGGAGAATCAGGATTCAGATAGATAGATAGATAGATAGATAGTCCCTGTCTCTAGATGCCTTTGGCTGAATTCAAAACAGCCTGTTGTTGCTGTTAGTTGTGAAGTTGTGTCCAACCCATTGCAACCCCATGGACAACGGTCCTCCAGGCCTTCCTGTCCTCTACCATCCTCTGGAGTCCATTTAAGCTCATGCCAACTGCTTCAGTGTCTCCATCCAGCTAGCTCATTCTCTGCCATCCCTTTCTTCTTTTGCCCTCTATCATTCCAAGCATGAGGCTCTTCTCCAATGAGTCCTTCCTTCTCATTAGGTGGCCAAAGTATTTGAGTTTCCTCTTCAGGATCTGGCCTTCTAAAGATCAGTCAGGGTTGATCTCCTCTAGGACTGACCGGTTTGATGGTCTTGCATTTCAAGGGACTCACAGGAATCTTCTCCAGCACCAGAGTTCAAAGGCCTCCATTCTTTGGCGATCTGCCTTCCTTAGGGTCCAACTTTCACAGCCATCCATTGCAACTGGGACAACCACATCCTTGACCATACGTACTTTTGTTGGCAGGGTGATGTCTCTGCTTTTTAGTCTGCTGCCTAGATTTGCCATAGCTTTCCTCCCCAGGAGCAAGCGTCTTTTAATTTCTTGGCTGCGGCCCCCATCTGTGGTGATCTTGGAGCCCAGGAAAATAAAATCTGTCACTACCTCCATTTCTTCCCCATCTATTTGCCAGGATGCCATAATCTTAATTTTCTTAATGTTGAGTTTCAGCTAAATAGGACTAAAACTAGAGTAGAAGACAACCAAGAAATCCCTGCCTGAAGGCTGGTTTGGAAAGTCAAAGGAGCACCCCAGAAGAATGTATCGCTGTTGGACACATCCATGTAATCTAGAAGTCAGTCCCCTTGACTTGAGGGCCTCCTTACCTTTCACCTGACCTCCACCGCACACAGAAATGTTACCTGAACTAAGAAATGGCTGCTCGTGTTTATGTGACTTCTGGTAATTGAAGCTGAACACGCTCACAGAAGGACGAAACACTGGCTGTCGTTCACACCAGATGCAAGGTCCCCTGTGGCCTTCAACCTCCGCCTAGTAGTACATGATCCTAGTCAACTCTAGCCTGGATCGAAGAGAAAACTATCCTTCCCAAGTGTTTCTCTCTCTCTCTCTCTTTACCTCTTGCCCCCACCTGCCACTTGTCTTCTCCTCTTACCCCCATAACATATGGAAACGCGAGCATACCTCTGTGGCAAGGATAGCTTGCCATGTTGACACCGCTTCTAACACTCATCCCCATTAATCTTTGATATGGCTCCCAAGGAGTTGAAATAGATGTCAAGCCGCAGATCTGTTGCATATTTGTCAAGCATCATAGCTACTTGGGGGGGGGGGGGGAGAAGAAACAAAGAAAAGTGGTTTTAAAAGACTTTTATTATAATGTTTGCTGACTGGATTAGCTTTATCGTGCGTATGCAAACGTCTTCTACGTGCCTATTGCTTCTCTTGGCTTTTATCTTTTAAGGCCCTTATTTGCATATGAAATATAAACCACTAGTTCATCCACTTCTTTAGAAGGACTTTCCTTTTACTGATGATTCCTCCAGCAACATACACTATATTGCCAAAAGTATTCGCTCACCTGCCTTTCCTCGCACATGAACTTTTGATTTTGATTTGATTTTATTAGATTTCTAGACCGCCCCGTCTCCCCGAAGGGACTCGGGGCGGTGAACAGGTAAAAAATTAAAAAGTGACATCAACATTACATATAAACTAAAATCGAACTTATAGTAAGTGACATCCCATTCCTAATCCATAGGGTTCAATAGGACGTCGGTCCACTGCGCACTGTTCTTGAGCTAATCTGAAGGCCACGTGAAGTTTGGAGGTCTGTAGCGGTTGACTCTGCAGAACGTTGGTGACCTCTTCGCACTAGGCGCCTCAGCATCCGCTGGCCCCGCTCCCTCAGTTTACGTGGCCTCCCACTTCGTGGCTGAGTTGCTGTTGTTCCCAAACACTTCCACGTTCTTATAGTACAGCTGGCAGTTGACTGTGGAATATTTAGGAGCGAGGAAATTTCACGACTGGATTTGTGGCACAGGTGGCGTCCTATCCCAGTTCCACGCTGAGCTCCTGAGAGCGACCCATTCTTTCAGAAATGCTTGTAAGAACAGTCTGCATGCCTAGGTCCTTGATTTGATACACCTGTGGCCATGGAAGTGAGTGGAACACCTGATTGATTATTTGGATGGGTGAGCAAATACTTTTGGCAATATAGTGTATGACTCAAACCTCCCTTTTTTCTTAAACCTTTCACCCGGTTTTTAAAATATAACTTAGGACAGGCCTGTACAATTGGAGAGAGTTCAAGCCAACTGCAGTCTAAAAGGACATAATATATAGTCTGTCGCTCCCATGGAAAAGGACTAGGGGTGACCTGATTGCAGTCTACCACAAAGAAGAGCAGGTGGGGGGGGTGTCAACCTTGGTGTTCTAGGTTTCATAACAGAGTTGGAAGGGACCCTGGAGGTCTTCTAGTCCAACCCTTGCTCAAGCAGGAGACCCTACACCATTTCGACTAAGAAGGCTCTGTTCGCTGCACAAATTATCTGCACAAAGAGTGCAGAGAAGAGCAACCAAGAGGATTAGGGGACTGGAGACTAAAACATATGAAGAACGGTTGAGGAACTGGGTATGTCTAATTTAATGAAACGAAGGACCAGGGGAGACATGATAACAGTCTTCCAATATCTCAGGGGTTGCCACAAAGAAGAGGGAGTCAAGCTATTCTCCAAAGCACCCGAGGGCAGAACAAGAAGCAATGGGTGGAAACTAATCAAGGAGAGAAGCAACTTAGAACTGAGGAGAAATTCCCTGAGAACTAGAACAATTAACCAGTCGAATGGCTTGCCTCCAGAAGTTGTGGACACTCCAAGTTTTTAGGAAGAGATTGTCTGAAATGGTATTTCAGGTCTCCTGCTTGAGCAGCGGTTGGACTAGAAGACCTCCAGGGTCCCTTCCAACTCTATTATGAAACCCAGAATGCCAAAGTTCCACACCCATCTCTTCATCTCCTCTCTTCTCCCCGATTGGTTCTGAAGGCCAAGAAGGCCACGTTGGCTGCCAGCGTGAGACGATTTTTCATTAATTGCTGCAGTAATTGTCAGCCGTCAATATTGCACTTCCCCAGATTGGTTTGATGAACCCAGGGAATAATTGACTCCTTGCACTGAATGGGTTGTGCTTCATAATATTTGAATGGCTCACCCGAGTTAATGACAAGTATTTTAAATAAATCTCACGGGATTTTAATAGCAGCAAGGGGAGGGAGGGAGGGAGGGAAGGGGAGACATGCAGTTAGGCAGGGAGAAGGAGGAAGATTTCCCTCTCCTTCCCTCCCAAGGAATCCATGTTAGGAACTGGGTCAGTTCAAGGTGCCTAATCCTGATCCAGCTTCCACTTTTCTGCCTAAGGGAGAAATATGCCTCTTCCACTCCTCCTCCTCCTCTGCATCCATCCGTCTGTCTGTCTGTCTGTCTGTCTGCCTGTCTGCCAATCTCTAAAACCTATCAGTCTATCACTGTACTTGCCTGCCTGCCTGCCTGCCTGCCTGCCTGCCTGCCTGCCTGCCTGCCTGCCTGCCTGCCTGCCTGCCTACCTACCTACCTACCTACCTACCTACCTACCTACCTACCTACCTACCTACCTACCTACCTACCTACCTACCTACCTACCTATCTATCTATCTATCTATCTATCTATCTATCTATCTATCTATCTATCTCTAAAATATCAGTCTGTCTATCTATTCCGTATCTATTCTGTATCTATTACTTATCTATCTATCTATCTATCTATCTATCTATCTATCTATCTATCTATCTATCTATCTATCTATCTATCTATCTATCTATCTATCTATCTATCTATCTATCTATCTATCTATCTATCTATCTATCCATCCATCCATCCATCCATCCATCCATCCACCCACCCACCCACCCACCCACCCACCCACCCACCCATTATCATGTCCGTCCGTCTGTCCGTCCGTCCATCCGTCTGTCTGCCTGCCTACCTATCCACCCAACCCACCCACCCTTTATCATGTCTGTCTGTCTGTCTGTCTGTCTGTCTGTCTGTCTGTCTGTCTGTCTGTCTGTCTATCATCTATCAATCTCTAAAATCTATCAGTCTATCTATCTATCTGTCTATCTATCTATCTGTCTATGGAAGAGCAAGTGACAGCCGTGGCCAGGAGGGCGTTTTACCAGGTTCGCCTGGTTCGCCAATTGCGCCCCCTATTGGATCGGGACGCCCTTCGCACAGTCACTCATGCCCTCGTGACATCTCGACTGGACTATTGTAACTCTCTCTACATGGGGCTCCCCTTGAGGTGCACCCGGAGGCTTCAGTTAGTTCAGAATGCAGCCGCGCGAGCAATTATGGGAACCACCAGGTTCACCCACGTTACACCGCTCTTGCGCGAGCTGCACTGGCTACCTGTCGTCTTCCGGGTGCGCTTCAAGGTATTAATCATCATCTTTAAAGCGCTCCATGGCTCGGGACCTAGCTACCTGCGGGATCGGATCCTGCCTCATACATCCTCACGGCCGATTCGCTCCCACAGAGAGGGACTTCTCTGGGTGCCGTCCACTAGACTCTGTCAGCGGGCGACGCCCAGGGGAAGGGCTCTCTCTGTGGCGGGCCCGGCCCTCTGGAACGACCTTCCCCCCGATATTAGAACGACCACGGACCTCCGCTCCTTCCGCCTGAAATTGAAGACTCATCTTTTCCGCCTGGCCGGCCTAGGGTAGTCTCTCTGTCTATGGGTTTTTAAATGTATACTATATTTATTGGATGTTTTTAGTTAAGGGGATTTTAGCACAGGATTGATTGAGTTTAATTCGTTTTAATTTGTATGTATTTTGTATATTTTTCGTTTTTTAATTTCCCTGTGCACCGTCCCGAGTCCCTGTGGGGAGAGGGTGCGGTCAATAAATGCAACTTTATTATTATTATTATTATTATCATGTATCATCTATCTACCTATCTAGCTATTTATCAATCTATCAGTCTCTAAAATATCAGTCTATCAGTCTATCTGTCTATCTATTTTGTATCTATCTATCTATCTATCTATCTATCTATCTATCTATCTATCTATCTATCTATCTATCTATCTATCTATCTATCTATCTATCTATCTATCTATCTATCTATCTATCTATCTATCTATCATCTTCAGCATCACCACCACCATCATCACTACCTACTCAGGATGGTCTCTTTGCCCAGTTCCATAGGCCCACCCTCAGTGCTTCATCTCTCTCTGCCGTTCTCCCTCTTCCCCTTTTTTCTCCCTCCGCCCACGTTTTCATCTGACCGAGCCCAGCTTGGATATAGTTGGTCTCATTATGTCCTTCAGGGAGTTCAAATTTCGCGAGAGACCAGCAGGAGGACCAGGTAAAGCAAGGAGAATTAGCCCGCGAGCCTAATAAATGACTGAGAAAAATGGTATCTGCCACATAGTCCTGGTTCCCACACACTCTGGTTACATCATTAGCTAGTCTGTAAACCCGGGGACCAATTAAAGGAGTGAGCGCCGGCCACGTGATCAAAACATGAAAATGCAGGTGAAACCTTAGCCGAAAGATGAGGTTTCAGAAAGGGGCCCGCAGACAGTTGACTCCTCATCTGCGGAGGTGCAATTTTCGTCTTCCATTTCATCTTTGCTTTCAGACGAAGCACTTAGGTACCAGATTGATGGCTTGAGCAAGGCCGGTTGATCGGTCCCTTCCTCCCCCCCCCCACCAACTCCCGCTCTTGACACTGTGCAGGTGCATGGAGCAAAGTTATTTCCTGCATCACAACATTAAGTAACTGAATTTCCCACCCCACCCTTTGTAACCTTCCAGTTCTCCTTCCTCTAAAGGCAGCGGCCTTACACCTTCCTCCTCTGTGAATCAAAGATTTGGGGAACCTCATCAATAGAGGGAGAGAATCAAATTAAACTGATCAAGGAAGATGAAAAGGAGGGGCTGCAAAACGACAGGAAAGAATTTACAAATGATGGACTGCAAAGAGAAGTCCATACAAATTGGATTATGGATATGTTCAGAAGAAATATGCCACAAATGGCAGAAGATGTGATATTGTTTTATTACTGGAAGGATACAGGCTGATAGACTAAAGATCAACTTAAAACTAGATGAGATTAGGGAAATTTAGTGATAATAGACATAGTTAGATAAGTAATTGAAAATAATAATAATTGTATATATATATGCATAGTTATGTGGTAATTGGAAATGAATATTGAATAGCATTTATTAAAGGAGATTTAGTCAATACTACAGATGTTTGGTTAAATAATAATAAATAAAAATAATAATAAATTTTATTTGTTACCCGCTCTCTCTCCCCAGGGGACTCGAGGCGGGGCACAGGAAAATTAAAAAACAGTAAACACAACAAAATACATAATTTAAAATCACAATTAAACAACAAATCCTGCGCTAAAAACATCTATAAAAACTAAAAAACTGCCCTAAAACCCCTAAACACTGAAAATAATTAAAATTACCCTAAAAACCCCAGGACAAGGAGGCTATCCCAAGCCGGCCAGACGGAAAAAGTAGGTTTTCAATTTAAGACGGAAGGAGCGGAGGTCCGTGGTCGTCCTAATATCGGGGGGAAGGTCGTTCCAGAGGGCCGGGCCCGCCACAGAGAGAGCCCTTCCCCTGGGTGTCGCCCGCTGACATAGTCTAGTGGACGGCACCCGGAGAAGCCCGGCTCTGTGGGAGCGAATCGGCCGTGAGGATGTATGGGGCAGGATCCGATCCTGCAGATAGCTAGGTCCCGAGCCATGGAGCGCTTTAAAGATGATAATTAACACCTTGAAGCGCACCCGGAAGACGACAGGTAGCCAGTGCAGCTCGCGTAAGAGCGGTGTTACATGGGTAGACCTAGCGGTCCCCATAATTGCTCGCGCGGCTGCATTCTGGACTAGCTGAAGCCTCCGGGTGCACCTCAAGGGCAGCCCCATGTAGAGAGAGTTACAATAGTCCAGTCGGGATGTCACGAGAGCATGAGTGACTGTGCAAAGGGCGTCCCGATCCAATAGGGGGCGCAATTGGCGAACCAGGCGAACCTGGTAAAACGCCCTCCTGGCCACGGCTGTCACTTGATCTTCCATGGACAGCCGGGCATCCAGGAGGACACCCAAATTGCGCGCCCCATCCACAGGGGCAAGATGTTCGCCCCCTATGGCCAGCGATGGAGTGAGCTGGTTGAATCGGGCTGCCGGAAACCACAGCCACTCGGTCTTGGTCGGGTTGAGCCTGAGTCCGTTACTTCCCATCCAGATCCGTACAGCTTCCAGGCACTGGCACATCACCGCTACGGCATCGTTGGGGTGGTTTGGGGTAGAAATGTACAGCTGTGTATCATCAGCGTACAGATGGTACTCTACCCCAAAACCACGGATGATCTCACCCAGCGGCTTCATGTATGTGTTGAACAGGAGGGGCGAGAGGACCGACCCCTGAGGCACCCCACATGCGAGGGGTCTCGCGGTCGATCTCTGCCCCCCTGCCAACACAAATTGCGATCGGCCAGAGAGGTAGGAGGAGAACCACCGTAGAACGGTGCCTCCCACCCCCAACCCCCCCAGCCGATGCAATAGGATACCATGGTCGATGGTATCGAAAGCCGCCGAGAGGTCTAATAGGACCAGGATGGAGGAACAACCCCCATCTCTGGCCCTCCAGAGATCATCGACCAACGCGACCAATGCCGTCTCGGTGCTATGCCCGGGCCGAAAGCCGGACTGGCGCGGATCTAGATAATCAACTTCCTCCAGGTGACGGGGAAACTGTTGTGCCACCACACTCTCAACAACCTTCGCCAGAAAGGGAAGGTTGGAGACTGGACGGTAGTTGTTCAAAAGAGCTGGATCCAAAGAGGGCTTCTTAAGGAGGGGCCTCACCATCGCTTCTTTTAGGGAAGCAGGCAAGGCACCCTCACTCAAGGATGCGTTGACAACCTCTTGGAGCCAGCCTCGTGTCACCTCCCAGGATGCCAGTACAAGCCAGGAGGGACACGGGTCCAATAAACATGTGGTGGCTCGCAGTCGCCCACGTAGCCTGTTCATATCCTCGGAAGTAACGGAGTCAAACTCCTCCCAAACAAGGGAGGAGTAGCCTAAAATAGGCTACAGGGAATAATGGCTCGGGGCCTAGTTACATGCGAGACCGTCTCCTGCCTCATACATCCCTTAGACCGATACGCTCCCACAGAGAGGGCCTCCTCAGGGTGCCGTCGGCTGGACAATGCCGACTGGCGACACCCAGGGGAAGAGCCTTCTCTGTGGCTGGGCCAGCCCTCTGGAACGACCTACCCCCTGAACTCCGCACCATCTCTGACCTCCACCTCTTCCGCAAGTGTCTGAAGACACATTTATTCCATCTAGCCGGCCTAGCGTAACCCCCTGTATTGACCATTAGACAGTTTTAAATTTGGGATTTTAATTCGGTTTTTAGCACAGGTTTTACTGGAATAAGTTTTTTAAATTTTATATGTTTTGTATGTATTTTAACATTCCTGTGCGCCGCCCTGGGTCCGTTTGGAGAAGGGCGGGATATAATTTTAATAAAATAAATATAAATATAATAAAATAAATTTTAATAAAATAAATATAAATATAATAAAATAAATAAATAAAAATGATTTTGGAGGATAGTAGAATTAACAAATATGATGCCAACAGGTGACTATGTTTTAAGTTTCTGTTGGTATGTTTTAAAATGGACGTATAATACAATTATAATTAATTAAGCAAGGCATGGAAAAGATAAAGTTTATAAATATATTTGATGTGATGCACTTGAAATAATATGAAATAATATGAAACCTGGATGAATATCAAAGAGACGTATGAAAATATGTTGTAATCAGCAGATACACTTTCTATAACATGTGAGATTAAGGATTTTTATGTTGTGTTTAAAAATAAAAGAAATAAAAAACTTAAAAAAAATACAGGGATAGAATCTACATCACGCGAAGTGTTAATACCACTTTATAAGGCCTTGGTAAGGCCACATGTGGAATCCTGCATCCAGTTTTGGTTGCCACGATGTAGAAAAGATGTGGAGGCTCTAGAAAGAGTGCAGAGAAGAGCCACAAAGAGGATTAGGGGACTGGAGACTAAAACATATGAAGAACGGTTGCAGGAACTGGGTATGTCTAGTTTAATGACAAGAAGGACCAGGGGAGACATGATAGCAGTCTTCTAATATCTCAGGGGTTGCCACAAAGAAGAGGGAGTCAAGCTATTTTCCAAGGCACCTGAGGGCAGGACAAGAAGCAATGGGTGGAAACTAATCAAGGAGATCATGGGATTTAGAACAATTAACCAGTAGAATGACTTGCCTCCAGAAATTGTGGGTGTTCCATCACTGGAGGTTTCTAAGAAGAGAGTGGACAACTATTTGATTGAAATGGTATAGGACAGGGATGGTGAACCTTTTTGGCACCAAGTGCCTAAACTAGAACATGTGCATGCATGTGCACGCATGTGCGTGCACAGGAGCACTGGAAACCCAAAGACCAGCCAGCTAGTGCACACTTGCCTGCTTTTTGGCCGTTTTTCAGACTGTTTTCATACCATTTGCAGCTCGTTTCTGGGCCTTTTCTGGCTTGAAAAATGGCCGAAAAACCAGTCTGAAAATAGCCTGAAAACAGCATGACAATAGTCCCCAAAATGCTCCTCAAAACAGCTCCAAAAGGCCTGAAAATGGCCCAGAAATTGCCTGGAAAACGGTCTGATTTTTGGTCGTTTTCCAGCTGTTTTCTGGCACTCCAGTTCCTGCAAAGACCATCTGGTGACGGCATGCATGCCCACAGAGAGGGCTCCACATGCCATCTGTGGCACACGTGCCATAGGTTCACCATCATGGGTATAGGGTCTCCTACTTGCACAAGAGGTTGGACGAGAGGACCTCCAAGGTCCCTTGCAACTCTGTTATTCTGTTATTCATCTTGTTTTAGCACCGCAGGGTCCCTCTGCATCTGTGGATGAGTAGGTTGGGCTTCTTTAGAAAGCAAGAATGAGGCAAAATGGCAACGTTAGACCACAGCTAAGGTTTCAGAACAATTTTCACATTTTGAAGGAAAGGGGAGAAAAGATTACAGCCTTTGGCAGGTATTTTGTACGGCGTGAAACATATAAAAATAAGTTTAGTTGAGTAAATTAGTTTTCCAAAATGTATTCTCAAAAAGGTATTTGGAGAACGATGTCCCACTGAGGACTTGGTACATTACTTATGCCAAGAATGTCCAACCTTGGCAAATTTGAGATGCCTGGACTTCAATTCCTTTGAAGCTAGATGAGCTCCTTCCTTCCTCAGACAGATTTAACAGGTTAAGAGAATTGGAAGGGACTTACAGGTCATGTATTTATTTATTTATTTATTTAATTTCTAGACCACCCCCTCTCCCCGAAGGGACTTGGGGCGGTGTACAGGTAAAAATTAAAACTACTAAAATCAAAACAATACAAACAAAGTTAAAGTCGAATTAAATAATCCCCTGTACAAATTTATAAAAGTTAAAAACTAACCCCATAAAACTGAATAAAATCATTTAAAATAACAGACTGGGCGAGCAGCATGAAATTAGGCCAAGCCAGCTAGATGGAACAAGTGCGTCTTGAGTTTCTGGCGGAAGGAGCGGAGGTCCGTGGTCGTTCTGATATCAAGGGGAAGGTCATTCCAAAGGGTCGGGCCCATCACAGAGAAGGCCCTTCCCCTGGGCATCGCCCGCTGGCATTGCCTGGTGGCCGGCACCTGGAGAAGTCCCTCTCTGTGAGAGCGAATCGGTCGAAGGGATGTATGGGGCAGGATACGATCCTGCAAATGTAGTCTAACCCCCGCTCAAGCAGGAGACCCTATACCATTTCTGATAAATGGCCGTCCAATCTCTTCTTGAAAGTCTTAATTGATGAAGTTCCCACAACTTCTGAAGGCAACTTCTGTTCCACTGGTTGATTCCTCTCACTATCAGAAAATTTCTCCTTATTTCTAGGTTGAATTTCTCCTTGATCGGTTTCCATCCATTATTCCTTATCTGGCCTTGGAAAAATAGCTTGATCCCTTCCTCTCTGTGGCAGCCCCTCAAATATTGTAACGCTGTTATCATGCCTCCCCTGGTCCTTCTCTTCACTAGACTAGCCATGCCCAGTTCCTGTAACCGTTCTTCATATGTTTTAGCCTCCAGTCCCCTAATCATCTTTGTTGCTCTTCCCTGCACTTTTTCTAGAGTCTCAACATTTTTTTTACAGTGTGGTGACCAAAACTGGATGCAATATTCTAGGTGTGGGCTTTATAGAGTGGCATTAGTACCTCACAATGGATTAACACAGAGGTATCCAACAGAGGAGGGTTTCACATAATTTTACCACTGGTTCGCTGTGCACCAAAACTGTGAGCGTGCATGTGCACACACTCGCTTTGCTCATGCGCAAGCCTTCTGCGCTTTGCTTGCATGTGTGGGTTGCAGGCATGTGCGTGGCTTAGAAAAATGTGGCTAAATAGGACAGGGCAGTTCACCTGAACCAGTCCGAACCGGCTGAAGACTGCCCCTGGTATCCAACCTTGGTGATTGTGGACTTCAACTCCCAGAATTCCCCAGACTTTACAGTAGCCAAAGTGAAAAAAACATTTCTCTCATGCCGAGGTGTCCAACCTCAGCCACTGTTAACACCTGTGGACTTCAACTCCCAGAATTCCCCAGCCGTGGACACCCCTTGGTTAATGCAAAGCTTCCCATATCCCCAGAGTTTACATGGAAGCAGCCTTGATGACTTGCGCCTGCCATTTCTACGGCCCCTCTTTGCTTGCCGTGGCTGCTGCTTCGAAAAACAGGAGTCGAGTTGGACTTCCCACATTTTTTCATCTGCACAGCTGGCACAGAGACTCACCTCGGCTCCCCTGCCCTCCCCTGGCAGCCCAAGGTTTATATGAACACACAGAAGCAGCTAGGAGACATGTCAGACACGAGAAAGTCAGACATGAATGTTCTTGTTCCGATAGTCCTCTATTTCTCATCCGCCCGTGCGCCTTGCAGGTTTTAGCTTCTGCTGCTGTTTGTAGAGAGAACAAAGAGTCCTCTTCCTCCAGCCTTGGGCTGTTGATAACTCTCAGCAATAAAAGCAGATTTAAAACAAGCTCAGAGCATGTGTTTTTGGGGATGAAGGACAATCCCACCTTCTCCTGTACCTGAAAGCATCAGATAACTGAGAGAACATAGAACGAGCTGCGTGCCGGACTGAAGGTCTTCTGGTGCCTGGTCACTAATGTTTTTTTCAAAGGGTTTATTTATTTATTTTTTATTCTCTTACATACCATTTTAAGTATACATCCACATGATTCTTATTCTTCTTTACATTTATCATTCTTATACATTTATTATTTCATTTAATGGGTTATCATATATAGTTTGCGTTGCTTTGTTTACCATCCCTTCCTCTTTTTGTAACACCATCTTGTTAGCCCTTTCTTTTCTCCCTCCCTCCTCTACTTCCTTCCTTCCTCCTCTCCTTCCCCTTCCTTCTTCCCTTCCTTTTCTCCTACTCCTACTCTTCTTCTTCCTCTCCCTACCCTCTCTCCTTCTCTTCCTCTCCCTTCCATCCTCCTCTCCTTACCTCTTTCTTCTTCCCTTCTTCCCTTCCCTTTCTCCTACTCTTCTTCTTCCTCTCCCTACCCTCTCTCCTTCTCTTCTTCTCCCTTCCATCCTCCTCTCCTTACCTCTTTCTTCTTTCCTTCTTCCCTTCCCTTTATCCTACTCCTACTCTTCCTCTTCCTCTCCCTACCCTCTCTCCTTCTCTTCCTCTCCCTTCCATCCTCCTCTCCTTACCTCTTTCTTCTTTCCCCCATCTTCCTTTCATTCTCTCCGTTTCTTTTTCTATTGTTGTTGGTGTATATTTCAAGACTCAGTTTATGTTTCCTTGGGATGGTATTTCTGCCAACCCAACTATAATTTAGTATCATTTCTCTAGCTTTCTCTAGCCAATCATAAAATCTTCCTCACGTCTTGAAGTACTCCGATTCTTCTTTATCCTTTATTTTCATTGTCAACCTATTCATCTCTGCACAATCTAATATCTTTTTGGTCCCTACTACTTACTTGCTCACCACTTTGCCTAGAATCTGGTTGCTGGCCGTTGAAAAGCTGCAGTTAGGGTCAGGGGGTGGGCTTCAAACATTTTAGCAAGGGGTTTTCTGCCTGGTTGCATGGCCATGCCCATGTTGGTCTCCTGCACCACAGCGGGGAGGGGGCATTTTTGCCCTCCCCAGGCTCTGGAGGCTTTTCTCGAGACTCCTGGAGGGCGAAAACAGCCTCCCCAGGCTCCAGAGGCCCTCTGCTCAACATCTCTCATGTCATGGGCGCTTGTGGTGGCTCGAGTGCTCTGCCAATGAAAACGGGTCCTGAGTTCTGTTTTTGCCTGCGACGGCCTCCTGCAACCCTCTGCCAGTGAAAAACTGAGCTTGAGAGGGTTGCCCGCAGCCCTCCAAGCTCTATTTTCGCTGGCAGAGGCACTGCAGGCCAGTCCTTCAATGTCTCTAGGGTGGTCCCATGGGCCAGATCTAAGCACCCCGTGAGCTGGATCTGGCCCCTGGGTCTTGAGTTTGACAACACTATTCTAGTCCAACCCCCTGCTCTAGCGGGAGACCTTCAGGGGTGGGTTCCTGCCAGTTCTAGTCTCCACAAATCTACAGTGCCGTTTAGAAGCGATTCCAGTTCCCTCCCCCCGCCCGTCCGCCCATCATCAAGAGGAAGAGCGAGAGGAGGAATTCTGGGAGTTGAAGTCCACAAGTCTTAAAGCGGTCAAGTTCAAACACCCCTGGGGTTTCTTTTTCTAAAGGGTGAGGGGTGCGAGGGTCTTGTAACGTGACAGCTTTAATACTTGCGTGCTTCAAATGCCAATTCCTGAGCCAACATTTTGGTTGCTAAGCAAGAGCGTTGTTACATGAGTTTCACCACATTTTACAAGTTGGCCACGCCCACCCACCACATGATTGCTAAGCCACTCCCACTCGGTCACATGGCTGGCAAGCCACTCCCACCTGGTCACATGGCCGGCAAGCCATTCCCACAAAGCAGGCCACAACCTACAGAAGAAGTTCTAAAAAAAGTTGAAACCCACCACTGGAAACCTTATAGCAATATGGACCAATAGATGTTCAGGCTCTTCTTGAAAACCTGTAAGCGCCCGTAACTCCTGGAGGCAAGTCATTCCACTGATTGATTGTTCTCAGTGACAGAAAATGTCTTCTTAGTTTTTGGTTGGATCTCTCTGTAATGACCTTCCACCTGTTTACATCTTGTCCTGCCCTCAGGTATTTTGGAGAATAGGTCAACCCCCATCTCCTCTGTGACCCCTCTCAAGTATTGGAAGACTGTCATCATGTCACCCCTAGTCCTTCCCTTTGTTGGATGAGAAATAGTCCCCTCAATTCTTCATCCAATCCCCTAATCAACTTTGTCTCTCTTCTCTGCACTCTTTCTAGAGTCTGAACATCTTTTTTGCATCGTGGTATTTATTTATTTATTTTTATTTTATTCAATTTATATCCTGCCCTCCTCCAAAAGGACCCAGGGCGGCACACAGGAATTTAAAACAACATACAAAAATAGTACAAAATACACAAATTTAAAACCTATTAAATAACAAAAACCTGCGCTAAAACCAATTAAAACTCCCCATTTAAAACTATCTAATATTAGTCACAGCGGAGGCTATGTTAGGCCGGCTTGATGAAATAAGTGTGTTTTTAAACACTGGCGGAAGAGGCGGAGGTCGGTGATGGTGCGGAGTTCAGGGGGTAGGTCGTTCCACAGGGCAGGGCCCGCCACAGAGAAGGCCCTTCCCCTGGGTGTCGCCAGCCGGCCGATGGCACCCGGAGAAGACCCTATCTGTGGGAGCGTATCGGTCTAAGGGATATATGGGTAACCAGGGTAACCAGATTAGTGTATTGCATCTCCTATGAAGGCTAGGGATGTGGTGGCTCAGTGGCTAAGATGCTGAGCTTGTCGATCAGAAAGGTCTGCAGTTCAGCGGTTCGAATCCCTAGCGCCACATAACGGAGTGAGCTCCTGTTACTTGTCCCAGCTTCTGTAGCAGTTTGAAAGCATGTAAAAATGCAAGTAGAAAAACAAGAACCACCTTTGGTGGGAAGGTAACAGCGTTCTGTGCACCTTTGGCATTTAGTCATGCCGGCTACATGATCATGCAGACATCTTCAGACAGCACTGGCTCTTCGGCTTTTGAACGGAGATGAGCACCGCCCCCTAGAGTCGGGAATGATTAGCACATATGTGCGAGGGGAACCTTTACCTTTATGAAGGCTAGAGAAGCTACCCTTGGCTTTCAATGGGGGCTGGCTCTCTCTCCAACCAAAATCCGGGACAAGAATGAGGGCCACTGATTATACTCAGCTACCGCAAGTGACGCAAGGCTTCTATTCATGGATTGCCCTGTGAGAGGATAATTATGAATGGGCGGGAACATTCTGTGGTCCACACCTACGAATTGTGGGGGTGGCCATGGGAGTCCCCCTTCTTCCCTGAAGCTGAGCCACCGACTGAATGCACTGCAACTTTAGAGGGTGAATTCCCCTATTCAGTGGGTCTTTGTTCATTAATTTTGGCTGGTGGCTGCTGGGAGGGAAGAGCTGAATCAGAACCTCTTTGTTTTCTGATTATTTGGTGGAACGAGCGATTTCATTCCTGTGCAGGGATGAGCAACCCGCAGTCTGGCCGGACAGCTGCCAATGGGGAAAGCGAACTCACATGGCTTGCTTGACAAGTGCCTCATTATTCATTCATGGTCCAGATCCTCTCCGTACATGCGGTTACTAATATTAGGTTTCGGCAGCATAATAAGGAACAGCAGCAGATGCCACCGCTTGGGGAAGGGAATATGAATGCCTCGCGTTATTGCGGATAATTAAAATGAGGCAGAGGCAAAGAAAATTACTTCTGGAGTTTTAATTGGGATTCAAAGATTATGTAAGGCTCGTCTAGTGGGTTGCGGTCTTTTGGTCCGGAGGCAAGGCCACATTTATAGGGTGTGGACAGCAGTGGTGGGTTCTGGATCCCGTTGCCACCGGTGTGGTTCAATGGGGCCCAACATCCACCACATGAACACATGCAGCACGCACATGCGTCCTTACCTCCTGCGATGCTCCACAATGCCTCCGTGATGCCTCCGCGATGCTCCAGTTGCTTGGTGGAGCATCGTGCATGCGCCTTATGCTCCATGCAGGTGTGCAGAAGCATCAAAGAGCTCAAATACAAGTAAGGATGGTAGGCGGGTTGTTGGGCCCTCCGTAGCACCATACCAGAATGGTACCCAGTGCTCCTGGCAGGCACCGGTACACCCATACCGGGGCATACCGCCTGCAACCCACCACTGGTGTACAGGTAGCATCCCCTCCATGGATTGCCCCTGTGGTTATGTAGGACAGACGGGCAAGAAGCTAAGCACCAGAGTGCAAGAGCACAGGAGAGCGATCAGACGAGGAGCCCTGAATTTATTGATAGCCTCATTGATTGCAATGAACAAGGACACACATTCAATTTCACAACTACGAAGATTGCTGGCCATGCAGGTACAAAAATAGCCAGGGAAATGATTGAAACCTGGGAAATGGGCCCCTTGTTAGTCAAGCTCAGGCCCTCAAAACACCAATTGACTAATTTGAAGGCACCTGTTCTGACCCAGCTCTCCAAACCAGGAGTGGGTTGTTGCCGTCATTGCTGCCGGTTTGTTTCGCACACACTTCGCATGCACAGAACATGAAAAAATTACTAAAAACACGCCAACAATGGCAGCGGCAAGCAGAGAACCGGTTTGGGGGCATGGCCAGCCTGAGTTGCTGCCGGTTCTGCGACCAAGGCCAAAATACCACTACTGGTTTACCCGAACTGGTGCGAACCGGTAGCAACTCACCTGCTCCAAACACAAATAACCCTCTGAAATTAACTCAAAAGATCCCTTTATTAGGCACACCAACAGCCCTGACAAACAGTTTATCCCTCACCCCAGGCTAACCAGTCTGTCTGGAAGACCAGCTGGCACACCAGAAACCAGAAGAGCAGCTGGCGACGGCCCCTGTGCCCCCAGAGAGGGCTCTGTGTGCCACCTCTGACACACGTGGCATAGGTTCGCCATCACTGTTTTAGAGGAAAACATGCATCAGGTGCTAGTAAATATCCGGTCTTTTTTTCACTTGTAGAAAGAATGTTTTGTGCAAGAACACAGTGAAATTTGAAGCTTGGGTTGTCCCAACATTGTGACCGCAGCCAGTGGCCTTATGTTCCTATCCTAGAACGCCAATCAGTCAATCTCTTTTCTTTCTTTCTTCTGGGTCTCCCATGCCGGGAATGGCCAGTCTGTCTCTCAGACAATTTTCGTGGGACGTCAACCTAATCCGAGCCCATTCAAAACTCTCTTACCCCTTTCCAAGAGAACAGCGTGCAACAGAAAATTCACGCTTTCAGGAAATGCTCTGAAAACTCAAGGTGGGTTTTTGGACGAGTAGAATTGTATAGTTGGATCTGTCGGTTTCGGCTGCGCCGTTTTCTGTCTTTCTGTGCAAACTCTCTCCGTATCCTTCATGTAGACAAATCCGCTCTGATCATCCAATTATATGGAATGCCTAATGGAGCACAATTTAGTCTGCAATTAAGAATAGGCTGTCAGATCCAGTTTCCCTCATTAACTCGGGCCATAGTCTGGACTCACACGCAGACCACCCAAGAGGAGACTTCGGCAGTCACCGTCCATTTCAGCTCCAGCCTTCAGAAGGACAAAGCTGATGTTGTGATGGCCATTCAAGCCATAATTTTGCATAACGCATAGATAAGCGATCAGGTTTGGAATGGGAGGCTCCACGTCACTCATTTCTCTCTCACGGCACATAGTCCTTGACTTGCAGCCATTCATTTAGTGACGGAAGTTACAACAGCACTGAAAAAAGTGACTCATTGTTCTGACCGAGGCTTCCCAAGAGCATAAAACAACTCTTTGTCCTTACAAAAACCCCTTGTATTAATTTACTGTGAATTCTGCTCATTCCCAACCAGCAAAGTCTTTCAAGGGAGGATTTAACAGTCTCAGACCTCATCTGGCTTGGAGAGCTGCCAGGCCAATATCTGCAGAACTTGGCAAGGAGTCTCGGAGAGTCACGAACCAGTTAAGCGAACTAATTGTCTCCTGCAAACTCCACTCCCCTTTCGCTCCTCTTTTATTCCTCGTCTCCCTGTGGCCTTACTCCCAAGTCGGCCCCTGTTCTTTAGTTGTTCCCTTCCTCTGGCAACTCTGCACATGCGTACACTGGGAACAGGCTCCAGCTGTTCGTCTGCCTCACTGATGTCTGACTCTGAAGGCAGCTGATAACTAGCATATGGCTCTGCCTCTGACACAGAGCCCTCCTCAGAGCCTACCCCAGGCTCCAAGATTGGCCCATGTTCCTCTCCAACTTCCTCACTGTCCTAATTTGCTGCCAGCTCTGCTGGCCGCTAGTGGGCGGCAAAATTTATCATTGTTTTTCACACTTATGACCATTGCAGCATCCCCATAGCCATGTGATGAAAATTCAACTGCTTGGCAATCACCTCATATTTATGACGGTGGCCATTTCCCTGGGTCATGGTATCCCCTTCTGCAACTTTTTGACCAGCAAATTCCATGGGGAAGCCAGATTCCCTTAGCCACTATGTTACTAACATAACAACTGCAGTGGTTCACTTAACAACTGTGGCGGGAGAAGTCACAAAATGGGGCAAAATTCACTTGACAATTATCTCACTTAGGAACAGAAACTGTGGCCATAAGTCGAGAACTATCTGTATTAAGATAATCTTCCCAGGCCCCCTAAGACCATCTCCTTTCACATGGCTACCTGGGCTCTGAAATCTTTTTCTCCAGGTAGACACACCTGAGTAGGACAATCTTCATGATCGTCTTTCCATTGCCAGACAAATCCATTCCAGGTTTTCAAATTCTTAATAGGTTGATAACTTCCAGACCCGCCATAGAGCGTTTTCATTCATTTCCTTCCCATCTTCTCACTTTCTCTGCTGTGTATTTTTAGCCTCGCCTTTGTCTGAACAAGATTCCGATGAGGATTGTTGAGTGTGCATAAGCCACCTGGGGAAAACTTTCTTTGAAGGGAGAACGTATTACCTTTTTTGTGTGCGTGTAAACAGCCGGAAACGTAACTAATGATGCTACATGAGACAGATTTAAACACAAGTCATGTTTGGTCTTCCTCTTGCCCAGGGGTATCAAATTGAAGGGCCGGGGGGCGGATCTGGCCCATGGGGTGCTTAGTTCCAGCCCGTGGAGCTGCCCTGGAAGCAGAAAAGGACCGGCCTACAGTGCCTCTACCAGTGAAAACGGAGCACGGGAGGGCCGCATGCGGGAGGGCCGTTTTTACTGGCAGAGGGTTGCGGGAGGCTGTCGCAGCCGAAAACAGAGATTGGGAGCCTGTTTTCTCAGGCAGAGCACTTGGGCTGCCATAGGCGCCCCTGACACGAGTGACATCCAGCTGGCCATGCCCACCCTGATCTCCCGAGGTGAAACACAACCGTGATGTGACCCTCTATGAAAAAGAGTTTGACATTCCAGATCTCGCCTCTTTTTGGAGTGCGGGTCCCAAAGCATCCCTGGAACAGAACTTTTTTTTTTTTTTAAGTTGTACATCCGCGCTACATCATGAAATTTTCTGCAGGTGTACAAGGGACCTTTGAAATAAAAACAAGAACTTCCACTGGGGAGGAATACAAAAACAAAATAGCAAACAAGTAAATAAGAAAATAAATAAAATCAAGATGGCGGCCACCACTTGTTGTTCTGTCTGTTTTCTGTTGTTCCCCTATAAAGAAATATCCGGGCGATGCCAGGTTATCAGCACTAGTAACATATAAAAAACATTAAAAATTGGCTTTCTTTAAGACTGGCCTGTTGTGTAATTTCTGTTCTTTTGTAAAGAACCTAGTTACTGTGAATGCTCCCCCACCACCCGCCAATACAGCCATAATTCACACAATATACTGAACTTGGCTCTGAATGGATCCATTCTCTGGGTTAATGCAATATAGTGAATGGTGAATTAATCAGCTCCATTGAGCCTGAACCAACTTGCTTCGCCAAAATAACCTGACCAAGATCAGCACAGTCACTCATGCGCTCGTGACATCCCGGATAGACTACTGTAATGCTCTCTTCATGGGGCTTCCCTTGAGGTGCACCCGAAGACAGTCCAGAACGCAGCCGCGCGGGCAATTATGGGAGCCCCTAGATGCTCCCATGTAACACCGCTCTTGCGTGAGCTGCACTGGCTGCCTGTGGTCTTTCAGGTGCGCTTCAAGGTGTTGGTTATCATCTTTAAAGCGCTCCATGGCACGGGACCTAGTTATCTTCGGGATCGCATCCTGCCCCATACATCCCTTCGGCCGATTCGCTCCCACAGAGAGGGACTTCTCCGGGTGCCGTCCACAAGGCAATGCCAGCGGGCGACGCCTAGGGGAAGGGCCTTCTCTGTGGTGGGCCCAACTCTCTGGAACGACTTACCCCCCGAACTGAGAACAACCATGGACCTCCACTCCTTCCGTCAGAATCTGAAAACCTATTTTTTCCAACAGGCCAGCCTGACCTAACTTACATCACCCAGCCTATAGTCTGCACTTAAATTGCAGTTAAACGCAGCTGCGCGGGTAATTACGGGAGCCACCAGAAGCTCCCATATAACACCAATCCTGCGCGAGCTGCATTGGCTTCCTGTGGTCTTTCGGGTGCGCTTCAAGGTTTTGACGACCATCTTCAAAGAGCTCCATGGCTCGGGGCCTAGTTATTTGCGAGACCGTCTCCTGCCCCATACATCCCTTAGACCGATACGCTCCCACAGAGAGGGATCTTCTCAGGGTGCCGTCGGCCGGACAATGCCGACTGGCGACACCCAGGGGAAGAGCCTTCTCTGTGGCGAGCCCTGCCCTTTGGAACGACCTACCCCCTGAACTCCGGACCATCACCGACCTCCGCCTCTTCCGACAATGTCTAAAGACATACTTTTTTCATCAAGCCGGCCTAGCCTAACCTCCCATGGGGACTTTTAGAAAAGTTTTAAATTGGGTTTCAAATAATTGGTTTTAGCATAGGATTGGGATTATTTAATATATACTTTAAATTATTTATTCATTTTCTATTTTGTATATCTTTTTAAATTTCCTGTGCGCCGCCCTGGGTCCTTTGTGGAGAAGGGCGGGATATAAATGTAATAAAATAAAAATAAAAAAAAAATTAAATAGGTTTTTAGGGATATTGTTTTAATATATTTAAATTTTTAGCACAGGGTTAATTTAATCTGGTTTTATATTTTGTATTTTGTTATATTTATATATGTTTTATATTGCCTGTGCACCGCCCCGAGTCCCTTCGGGGAAAGGGCGCGGTATATAAATTTAATAAACTATAAACTATAACTAGTATTCGGCAAGGCTAATCTGTTGTCTGAATGCAGCCACTAAGTCTTCATTTGCTCCTGTGAAGCATTTTGTGTAAAGACTGCCATCCAGATCATTCAATAATCCGACTGGGTGTTGTATTTGTGTCATCTACACATTGTAGGAAGCAAATTGTTGACATTTCTCTATATTTATAAATAAACAAGTGCTTGTGTGACTCTGTAAATGTAGCCAATTGTGGTATTTTCAACCAACAGTGTTTGGATAATCCGGACTGGAAGACACCATACGGGATGGGAGAATGCCAAAACTAGATGATGATTACATTCAGCAATGGCTAAATGGCCATCAGCCGTGAATTTTGACATCTGTAGATGGCCAGCGAGCATGAAGTGAAAAATGATTCTTGCATGGTCTTCCACTGGATGTGATTGACAACTCTTACAGCCATTTGCTTGCTAATCAGATGGCAGTTTTCTCCCATAACCCTGGTCTCTACGACCAGTTGACCCTAATTGTGAAGTTACCTGACCTTTGACCTCAGAAGAATAAAGTCTCAAAACTCTTCCGTGCTATTTTTTTTTTTTTTTTAAAAAGAGCGTGCAGGCTACAAATCCTGTTTCTGAATGCAAGTGAAATGAACGTACCGTATAGACAAAGGCAATAAATAATGTATCTTGGTTTTGGTCTTGCTTGGTTGCAGGGTTTGCTTTCAAATAAATAGAAATATATATTATTTGTAAAGTCAGTAGGTAGGTAGGTAGGAGTTTGAACAAACTCTTGTTACATTTTTATGTATATAGATGGATATAATCCCTCTTGTGCAACATGAAATCAAAATGGTTTGCAATGGTAAAACTCGCTATCGTTTTATCGAGTAGCAATAGCACTTAGACTTATATACCACTTTACAGTGCTTTGCAGCAGGGGTCCCCAACCCCCGGTCCGTGGACTGGTGCCGGTCCGCGGCTTGATAGGAACCGGGCCGCAGGGCCGGAGAGGAGGAGGAGGGAGGACGGGGCAGCCCCCTGGGCAGAGCGCACACCAGGGGCAGGAGAGCGCAAGTGTGGCCGCTCACACCATTGGGGGCCCTAGAGGGGCGAGTGAGCTGACCCACCCATCCCCGCGTGCCCATGCGCCACCTGTTCCCCCCCGCTCCCCCTCTACGCTGGCCGGTTCGCGGAATTTTCTTTAAAATGAAACTGGTCCCTGGTGCAAAAAAGGTTGGGGACCCCTGCTTTACAGCCCTCTCTAAGTGGTTTAGAGAGTCAGCCCATTGCCCCCAACAATCTGGGTCCTCATTTTACCCACCTCAGAAGGATGGAAAGCTGAGTCAACCTTGAGCCTGATGAGATTTGAACTGCCAAATTGCAGGCAGCCGGCAGTCAGCAGAAGTAGCCTGCAGTACTGCACTCTAACCACTGCACCACCACGTAATCTCATTAATACTGGAACTTTAGCTCCACCTGAAAATTCTCAAAGTACCACCCTATTTTTTATTTTATTTTCATGGATGAAGGCAGACTGACCTTTATCAGAGAAATCAAGTTCGCATTATTTCATTGTTGTATTCTTGAATGCCTTAGATTTTTAAAAAATCAAAGATAGACACCTAAAAATGACATTGATGAATCTGTTCCTCAGCCAAGAGTGTGTGTGTGTGGTAGCGGGATTGCGCATGTTGCTTTAAGTAATGTATGCCTTGAGCTCCTTTTAATCTTACCATGTTGATAATGGAGGCTGGTCAGAAGATTTTTCACTTCTCATTTAAATGCAGTTCGTTGTCATTTTAAGATGTTTTTATTTCCAGATTTCATCAAGTGCTGGGCCTGGCCCTTTTTCATTTGTTTCGGCCTGCTGATTTCGTTTTGTATAATTCTGGAAGATCTTAAAGTATTACATTGGGATTTGCGTTGATGTAATTGTGTTAGGTAACATGTCTTTGGCGCAGCCCGTGTTTCTCAGCCCAACAACCTCACAGGGTGGTTAATTGTTGGGATAAAAATAGCAGAGGGAATTCTTGCGTCCCTGAAAGAAAATGAAAACACACTGAACAAATAAAAGTATTAAAATGAAATGAAATGATTCTGATTAATCGGTTTGTGAAGTAGTCTGGATACAGAGGGGAAAGGTGATTTGGGATACAGGTAAACCAACGAATTACATCCATCGGCAGCCCTTTCAGTCAAACCTGTCTTGTTCTGCGTTCAAACGGCCCTGCAATAAGATGCAACTTTTAAAAAGGGATGCTAATAGGTGCAAAATAAGATAGAAGTAAAGGGACGCGGCGACTCAGTGGTTAAGACTCTGAGCTTCTTAACCACCCAGCACTGAGGTTTTGGGCTCTGTTAGGATTGTAAGTCAAGGACCCTGTGTACTACGTGTGCTTCTACAAAGCCTACTTTGCGCAAATATGGAAGTTGTGTTAAATTTGCATTGTCTCGTTTCTATGCTGGTTTGGTTTGCTTCTAAGACTAAATCGAGAAGTCTTCTAAAAAAAGAAGTGCTAACTTTTAAAAGTAAGATAAAGTCCAAAGACCAAGATTCATGTACTTACACCAGACCTCCAATTCTCTTTTGTTACCCTTCTTTGCTAATGTTCTGCATTATTTGGATGCATGTATACCAGGGGTGGGTTTCAAATTTTTTGGAACAGGTTCTGTGGGTGTGGCCTGCTTTGTGGGAGTGGCTTGCTGGCCATGTGACCGGGTGGGAGTGGCTTGCCGGCCATGTGACCGGGTGGGAGTGGCTTGCCGGCCATGTGACTGGGTGGGAGTGGCCAATTTGGAAAATGTGAAACTCACTTAACAATGGTCTTGGTTAGCAACCAAACTTTTGGGCTTAATTGTGGTCATAAGTTCTCTCTCTCTCTCTCTCTTTCTTTTTCTTTCTTTCCTTCTGTCTTTCTTTCTCTCTTTCTCTGTCTCTCTTTCTTTCTCTGTCTCTTTCTTTCCTTCCCTCTTTCTTTCTCTCTCTCTCTTTATTTCTTTCTCTTTCTCTCTTTCTTTCTCTTTCTCTCTTTCTTTCTCTTTCTCTCTCTTTCTTTCTCTCTCATTTTTTCTTTCTTTCCCTCTTTCTCTCTCTCTTTATTTCTTTCTCTTTCTCTTTCTTTCTTTCCCTCTTTCTCTCTCCCTCTCTTTCGCTCTCTCTCTTTCTGTGTCTTTCTTTCTTTCCCTCTCTCTTTTTCTTTTTTTCTCTTTCTTTCCTTTGTCTCTTTCTTTCTCTTTTTCTCTGTCTGTCTTTCTTTCTCTCTCTCCCACTTTCTTTTTCTTTCTTTCTCTTTCTCTCTCTCTCTTTCTTTCTCTTTCTTTTTCTTTATCTTTCTTTCCCTCTTTCCCCCCTCTCTTTCCCTATTTCTCTTTCTCTCTCTCTCTCTTTCTCTTTCTTTCTTTCCCTTTCTCTCTCCTTCTCTCTCTTTCTTTCTTTCTCTCTCTCTCTCTCTTTCTCTTTCTCTCTTTCTGTCTCTTTTCTCTCTCTCTCTTTCTCTCTCTCTCTTTTCTCTTTCTTTCCTTTCTGTCTCTCTTTCTTTTTTCTCTCTTTCTCTCTGTCTGTCTTTCTTTCTCTCTTTCTTTCTCTCTCTCCCACCTTCTTTTTCTCTCTCTCTCTCTGTCTCTCTCTCCTTTGTTTGCCCATCTGTCACTCTGTGTGTGTGTGTGTCTGTCTGTCTGTCTCGCATTCAGGCACTTAAATCACTCATTCTGTGTCTCTGTCTATCTTTCTCTCCCTCCCTCCCACTCTCTGTCTCTCTGTGTGTGTGTCTGTCACTCTCTGGTTCCCCCCTCCCTCCCTGTCTCTCTGTGTGTCTGTGCCTCTCTCTGTCTGTCTGTCTACCCCCCGACAAACCTCCTCAGCTCCTGGAAGTAGCCTGACCAGCCCGCCAGCCCGCTGGCTGTATTTACTCGCTCGCTCTCTCACCCATCCACCGGATGAAGGAACCTGGCGTCCGATGGGTGAGCAAGCGAGCGAGCGAGCAACCACGGCCAGCGGGCCAGCGGATTGTTGGGCGCTGCCGCAGCAACTTTCCTTACCCGCCCGCCGGCCAGTCGGCCACAGTTACTTACTCACTCGGACCTCCCCAATCTCCCTCCTGGCCACCCACGCCAAAGTCGGGGACCCCCTTCTGCACCCCTTCCCCCCCCCAAGGCCAGACCCCCCTCCCTCCCCAGACCCCTCCTCTTCCCCTTCCCCACCCTCCCTTTGCCCGGGACACTCCGGGCGCCGCTCACCTTCTGCAGGGCGCGCACATTCTCCTCGCCCAGGAGGCCGCTGGCGCCCTGGTAGATGCCGCTGGCCGCCCTGCGGAGGCTGTTCTGCTTGTCGGCGCGTCCCCCGTGCCCCCGGCCCGCACAGCAGCAGCAGGAGCAGCAACAGCAGCAGCGCGCCCCGCGCCCCACTCCGGCTCGTCATGGCGCTCGCGGGTGGCTCGTGCGCTCCAGCCGGGCGCGCTTGGCTCGGCTCGGCGCGAAGCCCCCCCAAGCCTCTGCATTCGCGCCAAGCGCGAAAGGCTCAGCCCGGCCCTTAAAGCTGCCGGCGTGGCTGCAGGGGGTCAGGATGGCTTCGCGCAGTCCGCGAATAGCTGCGCGAAGCCCCCCCAAGCCTCTGCATTCGCGCCAAGTGCGAAAGGGCCGGCTCGGCCCTGGCAGCTTCAAAACTAAAGGGCCCAGGCCGGGCCTTGAAACTCTTTCCCTGTTGGCGCGGCTGGGGAGGGCGGGGGAGCTTTCGCGCACCTAGCATGCCTTCCGCTGCCCCCCCTAGCCATGCTAACAACGAAAGAGCTTCAAGGCCCGGCCCCCGCCCTTTAGTTTTGAAGCCTGGCAGGCTAGGGGTGGCGGAAGGCAGGCGCACTAGCCTGCGCGAACCCCCCCCCCAGCCGCCCCAACAGAGAAAGAGCTTCAAACGGAGGTTTTGACGGAGTGAGCCACATGTTCCGGAAGTAACTTGCGGGTCCATCGTCCAACGGGATCGACCAGGATCTCTAAATTTTACGATCGGGCTCGCGCGATCCTGACCGATCCCCTAGAAACCCACCCCTGATGTATACCTACCATTTGAATAGAATAGAATAACAGAGTTGGAAAGGACATATCGTTTACCACACTCCCATGGAGTGCAACAGGTTTCTTAGGTAATCTCTCTCTCTTTCCCTTTCTCCAGGGATCAGAAGAATCAACTGGGCATGAAAGTTAGAACAATTAATCAGTGGAACAGCTTGCCTCCAGAAGTTGTGAATGCCCCAACACTGCAAGTCTTCAAGAAGATGTTGGATAGCCATTTGTCTGAAATGGTATAGGGCTTCCTGCCTAGGCAGGGTGTTGGACTAGATGACCTCCAAGGTCCCTTCCAACTCTGCTATTGTATTGTATCAGGAATGTAGCTTTTTTTGTTGTATTAATGCTGTGTACAATTTCCCTAATTTTGGGTATTCTAGTACCTTGTTATATTGACTTTTGATATATAATACTATACAACAGCAGAGTTGGAAGGGACCTTGGAGGTCATCTAGTCCAACCCCCTGCCTAGACAGGAAGCCCTATACCGTTTCAGACAAATGGCTATCCAACATCTTCTTAAAGACTTCCAGTGTTGGAGCATTCACAACTTCTGGAGGCAAGCTGTTCCACTGGTTAATTGTTCTAACTGTTAGGAAATTCATCCTCAGTTCCAAGATGCTTTCCTCCTTGATTAGTTTCCGTCCATGGCTTCTTGTTCTACCCTCAGGTGCTTTGGAGAATAGCTTGACTCCCTCTTCTTTGTGGCAACCCCTGAGATATCGGAAGACTGCTATCATGTCTCCCCTGGTCCTTCTTTTCATTAAACTAGACATACCCAGTTCCTGCAACCGTTCTTCATATGTTTTAGCCTCCAGTGCCCTAATAATATTTGTTGCTCTTCTCTGCACTCTTTCTAGAGTCTCCATATCTTTTCTAAATTGTGGCAACCAAAACTGAATGCAGTATTTGATTGGCCTCTTGCTACTCAAAATGATTCCTCTTTTTAACACCAGCAGTTAAGTCTTGCAGAAGTTTATTTGAGAATGGCAAACCAGGTGCCCCCTGGGTGTCTCGCCTTAGCTCCCTTTCCCATCTGTTTTTGTCTGTCTCTTATTTCTGAATAATTTATTTTTTGCCATCTGCATAAATCAAGCATCTGGCCTAAAGGTAACTCACTCACCTGAATTATTTAGGGCACAGATTAAACAAACAGAAAACCCCCTCCCCTAATATTTCCTTAGGTTTATATTAGAGAACTTAATGCTTTGACAAAAAGAAATTTGACAAAAAGGAAAACAAGGGCTGGGTGTTCCCCAGATCTGAATACTGGATGAGTACAAACCAAGGTTTGTTGGTTTCAGTAGGTCCACTCTAAAGGTAAAGGTTCCCTTCGCATATATGTGCTAGTTGTTCCTGACTCTAGGGGGCAGTGCTCATCTCTGTTCGAAGAGCCAGCGCTGTCCGAAGACGTCTCTGTGGTCATGTGGCCAGCATGACTAAACACTGAAGGCAGAAAGAATGCTGTTACCACCATAAGTGGTTCCTATTTTTCTACTTGCATTTGTACATGCTTTCGAACTGCTAGGTTGGCAGAAGCTGGGACAAGTAATGGGAGCTCACTCTGTTATGCAGCGCTAGGGATTCGAACCATCGAACTGCCAACCTTTCTGATCGACAAGCTCAGCATCTTAGCCACTGAGCCACCATGTCCCTAGGTCCACTCTACGCTTCCTTAAATTTGAATTCAACATCGGTAGGGTAAAATAGTCCTTGACATAAAATCATTAGTTTAGTGACTGTTGGACATTACAATAGCAATGAAAAAAAACCTTATAATTGGTTTTCACATTTTGGACCATTGCAGCATCTCTGTAGTCACATGATCAAAATTTGGATGCTTGGCAAGGAACTCGTATTTATGATGGTTCTAGAGCAGTGTTTCTCAACCTTGGCAACTTGAAGATATCCGGACTTCAACTCCCAGAATTCCCCAGCCAACGAATGCATTCGCTGGCTGGGGAATTCTGGGAGTTGAAGTCCGGACATCTTCAAGTTGCCAAGGTTGAGAAACGCTGTTCTAGTGTGCCAGGTTCATGTTTTGCCAATTAATTGAGTCCCTCATTTGGAGCCATTACTATTATTTCCTCTTTGGTACCAATCAACGTATCTTGGAACATTATATGATATCTTTCATCATATCCAGGACACCAGAATCACTTTTCACTAAACCTTAAAAGATGTTATTCAGGTCCTCTATGAACACTATATTTTGAGAGTCACAGGATTATACCACTGCTACCATAACTGATGGTTCTTATATCAAAATAGAACGAAAAAAAATTACAAGCTTATGTGTTCTTTGAGGACCTCATATGTGGGTTTCCATTGGCCAACAGCCCCTTCTAAACACACACACACACACGATTCCTTCCCAAGGATGCTCCAAAGTTGAAATTCACTAAAAGGCAAAATGGGAAACAATGCATGGAAACTAACCAAGGAGACAGGTTGCGGAGGAACCTTAGAGCCACCACATGTTTATTGGACCCGTGCCCCTCCTGGCTTGTACTGGCATCCTGGGAGGTGACACGAGGCTGGCTCCAGGGTATTGTGAATTCATCTCTGAGTGAGGGGTCCTTGCCCACCGTCTTGAAAGAGGCGGTGGTGAGGCCCCTCCTCAAGAAGCCATCCCTGGACCCAGCTTTATTAGAGAACTATCGTCCCGTCTCCAACCTTCACTTTTTAGTGAAGGTTGTTGAGAGTGTGGTGGCTCAACAGTTTCCCCGACATCTGGAGGAAGTTGATTATCTAGACCCGCGCCAGTCCGGCTTCCGGCCCGGTCACAGTACCGAGACGGCATTGGTCGCGTTGGTGGATGATCTCTGGAGGGCACGGGATAGAGGTTGTTCCTCTATCCTTGTCCTATTAGATCTCTCAGCGGCTTTTGATACCATCGACCATGGTATCTTATTGCACCGATTGGGGGGGTTGGGGTTGAGAGGCACCGTTTTACGGTGGTTCTCATCCTACCTCTCTGGTCGGTCGCAATGGGTGTTGGCAGGAGGGCAGAAGTCGTCCCCGAGGCCCCTCACATGTGGGGTTCCTCAGGGGTCGGTCCTCTCGCCACTCCTGTTCAACACCTACATGAAGCCGCTGGGTGAGATCATCCGTGGTTTTGGGGTGGAATACCATCTGTACGCTGATGACACTCAGTTGTACATATCCACCCCAAACCACCCCAACGATGCCGTCGAGGTGCTGTCCCGGTGTCTGGAGGCCGTACGGATCTGGATGGGTAGTAACAAACTCAAGCTCAACCCGGCCAAGACCGAGTGGCTGTGGTTTCCGGCACCCCGGTTCAGCCAGATAAGTCCAACACTGGCCATTGGGGGCGAACAACTGGCCCCCGTGGAGAGGGCGCGCAACTTGGGCGTCCTCCTGGATTCCCGGCTGTCCATGGAGGACCATGTGGCGGCCGTGGCCAGGGGGGCATTCTATCAGGTACGCCTGATACGCCAGTTGCGCCCCTTACTGGACCGGGGAGCCCTTCGCACAGTCACTCAAGCGCTCGTGACATCCCGGCTGGATTACTGTAACGCTCTCTACATGGGGCTCCCCTTGAGGTGCACTCGAAGGCTACAGTTAGTACAGAATGCGGCCGCGCGGGTGATTATGGGTGCCACAAGGCAAACCCACGTAACACCTCTCCTGCGCGAGCTGCACTGGCTGCCTGTGGCCTTTCGAGTGCGCTTCAAGGTGCTGATGACCATCTTTAAATCGCTCCATGGCTCGGGGCCTAGCTATATACGAGACCGCCTCCTGCCCCATACATCCCTTCGTCCGATCCGCTCCCACAGAGAGGGTCTTCTTCGGGTGCCGTCGACGGGGCAATGCCGGTTGGCGACACCCAGGGGAAGGGCCTTCTCTGTGGCGGGCCCGGCCCTCTGGAACGACCTACCCCCCGACCTCCGTACTATCTCGGACCTCCGCCTCTTCCGCCAACGTCTTAAGACGTATTTATTCCAACAAGCCGGCCTAGGATAGCCCCTATTTCTGACTTTTTAAGAAAATAATTTATAATTGGCAAGGGTTTTAATATTGGGTTTTAGCACGGGTTTATTAATTTAATAGATTTTAATAGATATTTATTGTATTTTGTGTTCTTAAATAATGCCTGTGCGCCGCCCTGGGTCCTAACAAGGAGAAGGGCGGGGTATAAATTTAATAAAATAAAATAAAATAAAATAAAATAAAAGCAACCTAGAACTAAAGAGAAATGTCCTAATTGTAAGAGCAATCAACCAATGGAACAGCTTGCCTTCAAAAGGCGCGGGTCATCACTGGATGCTTTCAAAAAGACTTGTGAACCGTTTATCTGAAATGGTACAGTGTCTCCTGCTCAAGCAGGAGGTTGGACTAAAATATCTACAAGGTCCCATCCAACGCTGTTATCCAATGTTCTATGGAGTGCATATCAACTGCAGCAGTGGTGGGATTCAGCCAGTTCACACCTATTCGGGAGAACCGGTTGTTGACTTTCTAATAAGTTGGGAGAACCAGTTGTTGGAACAAATCTCCTTTTGTTTTTTTCTACTTTACAGGGCTAATCCTGTAAGGAAGGCAGGAAGGAAACATTCTGGTGTTGTTTCTAGCCTCATCTTCGTTGCCCTAATTACAGAAACTGCCTGTCCCGTTAACCCTTATTGCATTGTACCATTTACTGCAGATAATGACTTCATGTTCACCTAATTTAAATGAATACAATAATTCAGTTTATATTAGTTAGTTCTAAAATGCAATTCTGATTAGTCCTCATCTAACATATAGTGAGAACTGTGCTTGTACTGGACCATTGAGCCCGCATGACGTCCATAACACTGCAGAAGGAGCCCAGTGACCATAGAGTTCTTGAACCAAGACCTCCCAAATGCAATCCCAGTCTTGATACAATCGCAATAAATAGAAGAGTTGATGGCCTCCGCTGATGTTGTTCTTTCCCATTGTTACTTCTGGGACTTCCTTTATTTGCCTGGACCAATGGCTCAGAAACACCCCTCTCCCTCCCCAGATTTTTCTATGTTTGCAGGAGAAGGTGTACGAGGGAGACAGAACCACAGAGAAAACAACAGAGAGAAATAAAATGTCAGAGCGACCATCATCTAATCACGACCCTATTGGTTTTCTTGCTTTTATTTTTTTACAAAGGTAGGAAGGAGGAAGGAAGCCAGCAAGGTGCGTTGGGGGTCTCCTCTAACTGTGTTTGATGCTTCTAGCTAGAAATGCAAGCCTGACAGGATGATAAAATGCGGCTGCCAGGTTCCTCTGCGCCGTTCAAAGACCCTCCCTCAAGTATCAAGTACCTGGACTACTTTGAGGTCAAACAGAACACCTCCCCTGAGGGTTACCTGGGATATAACAACTCAAAAATTCTCTCAGGTACGGCAGCTGTTATCTGAGCTAAGATCAAAGTCCTTCTGGCTGCTCCCACAAAACACACATACACACACTCCATTTTCCAAACAGATCTTTTTCCATAATTCAAACGAATGTTGAGTGAATCTCAAGGGAAAACAGTTGTTTTGTGGAGGAGCAAAGTAGACAGAATCCAGGGGCAAAATTGTAGTGTGCGTTTTTTTTTATTTAAAAAAAAGAAAACAACTCCACTAATAACCAGTAAGAATTGAATTGCATCCAGAAGCCATTTACTTTACCAGCTTGCATTTGGTAACAGCTGCTTTATTACAGTCATATTTTAATCAAGGTTTCCAATGTGTTACATAGAGTGGCTGATTTTTTTTTTTTTTTACAGGAGTTGCATCTGTTATTTATTGAAGAATGAGGAATTTATAGCGTAGCGTTTCTCTTTCTAATAATGGCTCTAAAATTCTATTCCTTTCCATAATTCTATTCTGATGAGGACTCTATAAAATGACTTGTCATATTTCAAACACCCCAAAGGAGCTACTTTTTAATGATAATTTTACTGAGCATTTAATTAAAACAACGAGACTAATGCAAGCTAAAAAAAGAAAAAAAATAGAAAGTGCAGAAAAGAGAGAAAGAGAAAAAAGACATATAAAGAAATAACTTCTCTCATCATTATACGATAAACAATTTTTAGTAACTTATCACATTTTTAAAAAATACATCAAATGATCTTTGTGTATCTCATCTCCTACCAATAAATAAATTTTTAAAGCCTCCAGTGTAGCATCTCCTTCCACGTTATTCCCATAACTTGTCATTTTTAAATCCACTTTCAAATTAGAGTTAGTCTTACCCAGTAAAGCTCATTCCTTTTCTATACCATCTTCCAAGCACAGTCTGTCAATAATGTCAGACATTTCAAAAAGTAATTTCTGGGTTCATTGCTTGCAAATATGCCCAATGTTACAGTATTCTGTTCTTTCTATATTAGTAAATAAGAGTACTTCTTATTGTAACCTTTAATTCCTTCTGGTTGCCTCTAGTGTCCAACCTTCAAACTTCCACCTTATTTTATATATATTCCTGCACCTGAGAAAATACTGATGTTTTGAAATGCACACACATATAAACACACACAGTATATACATAGTGTATGTGCTTGTATACAATACAATAGCAGAGTTGGAAGGGACCTTGGAGGTCATCTAGTCCAACCCCCTGCCTAGGCAGGAAACCCTACACCATTTCAGACCAGAAGTTGTATATATACTTTTATTTACGGTCACAGACCAAAACACAAATACCACAGGAAGAAACGTTAAAAATAATCATAATCATAATCATAATCGTAATCGTAATCGTAATCGTAATCGTAATCATAATATCATAACAATGGATCGCCAATAGCTTAACTAAGGAAGGTTACAGTGTTCTTCCCTAATGGTTACAGCTCTTAAGAAGAATTTTGAGACCTGAAAAGTGATATATGGAGAGCCATCTCCTAGGCAGTGGGCCATCAAGTTACAACCATTGAGTCTAGAAGGGATGGTTTCAAGGAGAGACAGTAACTTAGATCTGTCTGCGTTATACATGGGGCAAGATAGAAGGACATGCTCCGCAGTTTCAACCTCGGCTCTGTCGCAAGGGCATAGCCGCTCGTTAATCGGGAGCCTCTTGAAGCGACCATCCAAAAGTGCTGAGGGCAAGACATTAAAGCGAGCTAGGGAGAAAGCTCTTCTATACTTAGGGATGGTTAAAGTATAGAAACATCTTCTTAAAGACTTCCAGTGTTGGGGCATTCACAACTTCTGGAGGCAATTTCTGTTGCACTGATTAATTGTTCTCACTGTCAGGGCATGGGCGTGGCCAGTGTGTGACTCATCCGATCTGCAGGCTGGCAGTTTAGACATTCTACTCCCCCTCCCCACCTGAAAAATGCTCTGATGCTAAGGAGTTAGACTGAGGGAGAGAAGAGGATAAGATAGGAGAGGCCTCTGTGGGGCAAGCCTGAGGGAAAGAAGGGGATAGCAGAGGATCGATGGGGCCATCCTGAGGGAGAGAAGGGGAGAGGAGATGTTGATCATAACTACTCATTAATTTTCAAGCTGTAAGTGTCGATTTATCAAGCCCAACAACATAGTTTCGGAGCGGAGCACGGGTATCCAGCTAGTAATACATATTTGATTTTTAGGAAGACATCTTGTTCATTTAACTGAAAAACAGCAATTCAAAGCAATCCATTTCAATATGAATGAAGCTGTTTTGGAATAATCATAGTTATTTAGTGCCAACTGTGGCATAATACATACACATACATATTGCAATCCATATATTGTGTCAGTATATAATTTTGCACCTCCTATTAGCTAAATGTATGAAAAGAATCGCACAAGATCAGATTAATTTAGACTATAGTTACCATGATCTGATTTGTGTTCTCATTTATGTGTTCTGCCTTGTTTCTAGTGAAGTTAGGTTATGCCTGTTGAAATTAATACGGCCGGTAACATGAAAGGGTTCCTGCAAAGTGTCATCTTGCACAATGTGGTTGAATTTATCAATGTGCTTTGTTGCATTGCAAGTCAATTCTTGCCCAGAATGGTAGAAATCAAGGTTTGTACGTACGTATGTACATATGTACGTATGTGTGTATACATATATACATAAACATACATACACAATGTACATATACACAATGAAATAGATCTATACTAGTCTCCCTTCATTTATTTATCAGCAAAAAAATGCAACACAAAAATGGTTTTCTGCCTAGAAGGTATGTATGTATGTGTATATATGTACACATATATGTACACATTGAAATAGATCTATACTAGTCTCCCTTCATTTATTTATCAGCAAAAAATGCAACACAAAAATTGTTTTCTTCCTGGAAGGCTCCGAGGGTGGAGCTGAAAGGCAAAAGGGAAGCAGTATGCTTCCTCCCATATTTGGGCATACCAGGTGCTTTGACATAACACTTAATCATTTCCTTGGCTCAGCTGATAAGGAAGGAGATCTTGTGGCTCAGAGGATAATATAATTGCCTAATATATAAAAACAGCCCAGGTTCAAATCCCAGTAAAGGTATGGCTAGCTGATGAGAGCTAAATAGTTTGAAATAGATCTATACTATGGAATTTTTATTGCAACGTTTTGGCAAGATCTCACTTGCCATCCTCAGGCTTCGGTCTGTGACTGTGACTGCGAAGGTGTCGCCCTTCCTTAAATCTTGGGGGGAGGGGGGGAGTGCTGACTATTGTTGTGAGTGGGTTGATTGGCTGTGCAGCTGTATCATGATTGGTAGATTGATGCTGATTGGTCTTATTTGTATGTTTCTCCTTATTTTGAATTTCAATGGCTTGGGTGGAGGGTGGGGCTCGTCTGTTGGTCAGTGCTGGTTTCCAGATGTCTGGTAGGCGGGAGGTGTTGTCACGTTTGTTCATATTGTTAGGTTGCTTCTCTATTTCAACGGCTTCTCTGATTATTCTCCTGTTCAGCTGTTCAGCCTTGGAGATCATTTTAGTTCCTTGAAAGTCAATGTCATGTCCTGTAGTTTTGAAATGTTGATAAAAATGCATTAAAAAATCAACTTAATACCTCATCTCTTTATCAACATTTTAAAACTACAGGGGTCAGCAACCTGTGGCTCTGGACCCACATGTGGCTTTCATCCCTCTGCTGTGGCTCTCTGTTGCTGGTCAGCTCCACAATTGATAGGGCTTTTGGTTAGGACAGGTAGAGGAAAAAGGACACTGCTCTAGGAGGAGACTCTATGGTGGGGAACCAGACTTCCGGTCAGCTTCAGAATTGAATGGTGGGTCTTCTGGTTAGGACCTTTGTGGCTCTTTGAGTGTTTAAGTTTGCCAACCCCTGGGTGGGACGGCCTCTGGAAGTCAATTTGCTTCCATCTCTACTCTTGAATTTACATTAATTTTGATGATCCAGCCCAAAATTTCTGTGTCCTTCCTCAATGTGTTTTTCTATACCACAGCATGGACAAAGGAGGAGGGGTTGGTGAGATCACATATGGGATGGCATAAACATGCAAATGACTTGGCTTTACGTAAACATGGACAACTATGACATAGCTGGGATAAGTAGGTGAGGAAGTTACTATGCAGGTGGTATCATCACTAAAAGTGGTAGCATTTTCCCCCTTTATTTTTCTATGGATGAGGAATTTATAAGCTCCACACAGTTGAAAAGAGGAAGGCCTGTGGGTGGACATGAATGACAACCATTGTTTGTCTAGTTTGGGAAGCAACAAGGACACCACTATGCTGACTGGGGGAATTTTCGCAGTTCACTCAACTTAAATTTGCCAAGGTTGAAAAACCCCAGCCAAGGGTTTAACACTGCTCCACCTTTGCAATTTCTGGGCTGTACTACTGTATTGATCCATATATTTTATTCATAGTGCCCCTCCAAAATTCTACACTATCCAGTTTGATCTAGTCATTAAAGCACCAGGTTACAAAACAGGAGATTGAGTTGTAGTCCCACCTTGGCCATGAAAGTCAGTTGAGTGACTTTAGGCCAGTTACTTGGAGACTGTGAATTCTAGTGCCACTATGGGCATGAAAGCCAGCTGAGTGACTTTTGGCCAATCACCAGAAGACTGTGAATTCTAATGCCACCATGGGCATGAAAGACAGCTGAGTGACTTTGGACCAATCCACCAGGAGACTTTGAATTCTAGTGCCACCAAGGGCACGAAAGAGAGCTGAGTGACTTTTAACTAATCACCAGGAAATTGTGAATTCTAGTGCCACCATGGGCATGAAAGCCAGCTGAGTGACTATTGGCCAATCACCAGGAGATTGTGAATTCTAGTGCCACTATGGGCATGAAAGCTGGCTGAGTGACTTTGGGCCAATCACCAGGAGATTGTGAATTTTAGTGCCACCATGGGCATGAAAGCTAGCTGAGTGACTTTTGACCAATCACCAGGAGATTGTGAATTCTAGTGCCACCATGGGCATGAAAGCTGGCTGAGTGACTTTTGACCAATCACCAGGAGATTGTGAATTCTAGTGCCACCATGGGCATGAAAGCTGGCTGAGTGACTTTGGGCCAATCACCAGGAAATTGTGAATTCTAGTGCCACCATGGGCATGAAAGCTGGCTGAGTGACTTTGAGCCAATCACCAGGAGACTTTGAATTCTAGTGCCACCATGGGCACGAAAGCCGGATGAGTGACTTTGGGCCAATCCCTGCAGAGAGAGTTCTAGCTTCAGTTATGAAAGCCAGCTACGTGAGTTTGGGCAAGTCATCCTTTCTCAGTCCACCTCAATTTGCAGGCATGTTGTTGTGGGGAAAAGAGGAGGAAGAAGGTGTGTCGGATAGATTTGAGTTATCTGTAATAGTAATAAAAGTAGGATACAAATAAATAAAAATTTAAAAATCCTTGCGTCAAAGCCACCCCCACTGCACTCCACTGCATTTCCAGTTTCAGAGTGGTTCTGCTAGCCCTTTTAATAAACCAGAATTAAATCATTTCTTCTCACAATGGAATGAGATCACAGGGATATGGAGCTTATCCAGGGGCATTGCAAACAGCTTGTATGGAAGTGATCTCAGACTCCCAGCTAAGTAGCGTACAAGCCTAATCCTTCTGTTTACATACCTGGAACAAAAGCTTTTAGCTTTGGAGATCTACATCTCTCTCTCTCGGTCTCTCTGTCTCTGTCTCTGTCTCCTTCTCTCTGTCTCTTTCTGTGTCTCTCTATGTCTCTCTGTCCCTTTCTCTCTATCCCTCTCCCCCCCCACCCCTCTCCCTGTCTCTCACACACAGTAAAAAACATATACAGAGTATAGAAAAGTACTGATGTGGTTCCCATCTTCAAAAAAGGGGGGGGAAACAGATCCAGGAAACCAAAGATCAGTCAGCCTAATATCAAAACCTGGAAAGATCCTGGAAAATTAACAACAACAACAACAACAACAATCCTCATTTGGAACACAACATGCCAGATATCACAGTTGTCGAAAACCGAAGCGTACAATGTATTGATATTGCTTTACTGGGAGACACCAGTCAAGCTCAACCCTGCCAAGACTGAGTGGCTGTGGTTTCCGGCACCCCGGTTCAGCCAGATTACTCCAACTCTGGCCATTGGGAGCGAAACACTGGCCCCCGTGGAGAGGGGCGCAATTTGGGTGTCCTCCTGGATCCCCGGCTGTCCATGGAAGACCATGTGGTGGCCGTGGCCAGGGGGGCGTTTCATCAGATACGCCTGATGCGCCAATTGCGCCCCTTACTGGACCGGGCTGCCCTCCGCACAGTCACTCAAGCTCTCGTGACGTCCCGACTCGACTACTGTAATGCTCTCTACATGGGGCTTCCCTTGAGGTGCACCCGAAAGCTACAGTTAGTCCAAAACGCAGCCGCGCGGGTGATTATGGGAGCCACTAGATGCTCCCACATAACACCGATCCTGCGCGAGCTGCATTGGCTTCCTGTGGTCTTTCGGGTGCGCTTCAAGGTCTTGACGACCATCTTTAAAGCGCTCCATGGCTCGGGCCTAGTTATTTGCGAGACCGCCTCTTGCCCCATACATCCCTTAGACCGATACGCTCCCACGGAGAGGGCCTTCTCAGGGTGCCGTCGGCCGGACCATGCCGACTGGCGACATCCAGGGGAAGAGCCTTCTCTGTGGCGGGCCCAGCCCTTTGGAACGACCTACCCCCCGAATTACGCACCATCACCGACCTCCGCCTCTTCTGCCAATGTCTAAAGACATACCTATTCCAACAAGCCGGCCTAGCCTAACCTCCCATGGGGACTTTTAGATTGTTTTAAATTGGGTATTTTAAAATTGGGTTTTTAGCATAGGATAAGACGGTTTAATTTATATTTTAAATTGTGTATTTATTTTTGTATTCTGTATGTTTTTTTAAATTTCCTGTGCGCCGCCCTGGGTCCTCTGCGGAGAAGGGCGGGATATAAATGTAAATAAAATAAATAAATAAACAAACACCAGAATTGAAGAAAAAGAACTGGGAAAAAACACACAAAATATCGCAACCTGGCCATCGAAACTACGCGAATATGGATGAAACATGTAAGAGTGATACCCATTGTCATTGGGCACTGTGGTACCATGTCTAAGAATTTTATAAAATGCATCAATAAATTGCAGCTTCCTGCAATAACACCAGTGGAACTGCAAAAAACTGTGCTACTCGGAACATTGTGCATTTTAAGAAGCTATTGGTTGATATCTAGGACGCTGGCAGCAATCCATATCAACCATTAGCACCATTCAATGGTATTTGTGATACATTTTTAAAATGTTCAGTTGACTGAGTTTCATGTTTAATGAATAAAAAGAATATAACAACAACAACAACAATAACAGCAACACAACCCCCCAACTTAAGAAAGCAATAAGACTTAAGCAATAAGAAAGTCTGGATAGTGGATGTGGCAGTGGCTGGAGACAGCAGAATAGAAGAGAAAGAAGTGGAGAAGATAACAAAATTACAAAAGACCTACAAATAGAAATAGAAGGACTATGTCAAAGGCAAGCAAGGGTAGGACCAATAGTAATAAGCGCCTTGGGTGCAGGCTCAAAACAACTGGAGCACTACTTGAAAACCATCAGTCAATTGCAGAAGGCGGATTTACTTAGAACTGCTTCCATCCTGCCAATATCTGTAACACCACCAAACATCCAGATTTGCCTATCTCAGGTCCTTGGTAAGACAAAAATGCCAAACCCAGACTGAACATTTGGCTGACTGTGCGATTAATAATGATGATGATACATTAACAGGTTAATAATAATAATAAAGTTACCTTGACACTTCCTAGGTCCTTGGTTAGGACTAGAAATTTATCAGACTTGAACATTCTGATTCTACAAAAAACCACCCTACTAGGAACAGCTTATATCCTCTGATGTCACCTTAACAGTTCCTAGGTCCTTGGTTAGGACTCGAGCTGTTGAGCTACTAACCAGCCCCAAAGGCTGTGAATCTTACCAAAGATTAAGATAATAATAATAATAATAATAATAATAATAATAATAATAATAATAATAATAATAATAATAATAATAATAATAATTGGTTAGGACTCGAGCTGTTGAGCTACCAACCAGCCCCAAAGGCTGTGAATCTCAGCAAAGATTAATCACATAATAATAATAATAATAATAATAATAATAATAATAATAATAATAATAATAATAATAATAATAATAATTGCAGCTTCCTGCAATAACACCAGAGGAACTGCAAAAAACTGCGCTACTTAGAACATCTTACATTCTAAGAAGATACTTGGTTGATACTTAGGATGCTGGAAGAAAACCATATCAACCATTAGCACCAGTCAATGGTACTTGCAATGCATTTTAAAATGTTTCAGTTGGCTGAGTTTCCTGTTTCATGAATAAAGTAAATAATAATAACAACAACAACAACAACAACAACATTTTTAAATGTTCAGTTGGCTGAGTTTCATGTTTAATGAATAAAGTAAATAATAATAATAGACCTGCAAATGTCTAGAAGCAAACAAACTTAAAACCAGAAACCAACATTAGTTTGTGTATGACAGATCATGCCAGACAAATCTTTTCTCATTCTTTGACAAAGCAACTAAATTAGTGGACTAGAGAAGTACTGTGGACATAGTACACTTGGATTTTAGTAAGTATTATTCCTGCTTTTTGCAGTCCCGTTAAGGATGCTTTTAAAAGCCAGGCTTTAGAATCTAGCTTAGCTCTGTAGCAGGGGTGGGTTTCAATTTTTTTAGAACCTACTCTGTAGGTGTGGCCTATTTTGTGGGTGTAGCTTGGCAGTCATGTGACAGGTGGGAGTGGCCACCTTTTAAAATGTGGTGAAACTCATTTAACAACGCTCTTGCTTAGCAACCAAAATTTTGGACTCAATTGTGATGATAAATTCTTTCTTTCTTTCTTTCTTCTTTCCTTTCTTCCTTCCTTTTTTCCTTCCTTTCCTTTCCTTCCCGTTGGGTCACTGGCAGCGGTGGGCCAGATTTACTTCCAGGTACACCGGTGGAACCCCCTCTCACCGGTTCTCTAAATTTCACCAACCGATTCTCGCGAGTAGGTGCAAACCTGCAGAAACCCACCCCTGCTCTGTAGCCTTGTGAACTCGGAAATCTGCATTAACAAATAAGTCACACAGAGAGACACATTCACACATCCTTAGGATTCATATTAGGGAAAGAATTACAGTCTGAAACTTCGGCTATGTAAAGAAACAAACAACACTAAATGAGGCAATTTAGGGCAGAAGATTAAAAGCAATTGTTTGGTTGCCGTGGCAACAGGTGGTGGGTGCAGCCAATCAGCAAAGTTGATATACTGTTTTGACATCCATGTGCATATCCCCAACATAAATAGCAACAGAGATCTAATAACAATGGGTTTTAAAGCTAGAAACTGATGTCATTTCAAACGTGTCACTCAACGAGAACTTATGAAAGTGTTTCTTCTCTGAGGCTGACATTAAATATATGCTGTGCGGGCTTCATATGCAATAGCAGACTTCTGACAGGCCATAAAAGAGATGAGAAATCTATAATTACTCTGCTTACTTGGTGTCCTCTTGCATTTAAAAAACAGGAAGGAGAAATAAAATCAAAGTTGAGCGATGTGATCGACTCCCGGCTGAAAGTAGTAAAACAGCCACCTTTTACACAAAGTAGCCATGTTTCTAACTTCTGAGGTACAGCCATTGCTTCCTGAGAGGCTCAGAATCTTCTGATTTTCAAAACCATCCAGGAAAGCATCAAAAATGGTATAAAGTGGTATGAAGCACCACTTTATAAGGCTTTGGTAAGGCCACACTTGGAATACCGCATGCAGTTTTGATCATCACTATGTAAAAAAGTTGTGGAGACTCTAGAAAGAGTGCAGAGAAGAGCAACTGGCTGCTCATGCGCAAGATGGCGGGCTAGCTCCGGAGCTCCGTGTGGGCTATGGAGGTCGTGGGCTTTTTGTGCCCCCAGCCCCTTTTTTCCAGCACTTGTGGGCTGGGGTTTCTGTGAGGGATCCATCCTGGCTTCTCTGGATGAGGTTCGTGACATTCTTGGAGGCGCTGGGAGCGGAGGCGGCCCCGGGGACGCGGAGGACGGTGAGAGCGTCGGGGCGTTCCCGGAATGGAGGCCGGTGTCGGAGCGGAGGCCGGCGTCCCCGGTGAACAAAACGGGGATACTGGCCCGCGCAGGGGGCTCCCAGCGCTGCTATGCTATGGTGGAGCTCACCATGGGGCCAATACGGCGGTGAGAGCGCTGCGAGGTCAGCAGCGTCGGCCTGGTGGTGTGAACGGTAAAGAAAGGACGAAAGAAAGAGTTTTGAACGGGGGCAGCCGCCGAGTGGCGAGGCGGCTGCCGGAGATGGTGGCGGTGGGAGCGCCGGATAGGGGTGTGTACCGGAGGATGGAGGGTAAAGGAGGAAGATATCGGCGGTGAGAGCGCCGTGAGGCGTGAGGAAAAAGAACGGATGGAGCAGCCGCTGGAGGCTGGGCCGACGGTGGTGGGAGCGCCGGGAGGCCAGCGGCCAAGGCGGGTGCGCAGGAGAGGGCGGCGGTGTGAGCGCCGAATGTGAGTGTGAATAACCAGGCTGACTATGATTCTGCTGACCAAATTTTTGGACTTTGACTTTACCATCTTAACAACTTTAACATCTTCCCCATGGCTTCCTAAGACCAGGACATAAGATCTGGAGAGCTGAACCACGTGCTCCTGAAGGATGTGAACTCTGTCTATAAGATCTTAGACCGGAAGAACAAATGTAACTGACATTACGAACTTATATGAACTTTAACCTCACAGATGCACTTTACTGCACTTTATTTCACTTATGGTGCACTTTAGCATTGCACTTTATTTTTAACATCTTGAATAACATCTATGAAATGAATTGTAGCTTAATATCTCTGCTAACGACTTTTTAAAATTTTGTATTTTAAACCCACATCCCACCATTAACTCCATCAGATATGTACTCCAGAGCTAGCCTTTTATTGCTGCGAGAGTCCCCACTCTCGCAGGTTTGGCCCTCCGAACTATCGAGGGCCCGTCTTGAGGAAGGATTCATTAATCCGGAGAGACGGGCGAAGCGCGGCCTTAGGGGGTTTTTAATTAGAAAATTTTTATCTATTTTAGGGGGTTCTAGGGAGGGGGGTGGGCATAGACAGATTGAGGCAGAAGAATTACATCAAAGAAAGGGCCGGACCAGTAGCCGACGGGAGGAGACGGAAGGTACCGATTTGAGGGGGGAACCACGAGTCGTCCCATTAGAGGGCATTCCAATCCAGAGCGTCGTGGGGAGGGGCAGGGCCGAGGGGAGACCATCCTCCCGGTTGTTGGCACGCAGCCGTTGGTTACGAACGGTCGAGTGCCACAACCCCCGCAGGCTAGGTGGTCAGGGAATACAGAGCCTGGGCCTGCGGCTGATGTTTTGCAATGCCAGGTCCGTGGTGAACAAAGCCCCCCTCGTTCATGACCTTGTGTCAGAGGGGGAGCCGGACCTGGTAGGAATTGCGGAAACCTGGTTGGGCCACGAGGGAGGACTTCCCCTCGTTGAAATGTGCCCGCCAGGCTACCGCGCTTTTCATCAGCCCCGGGTCCAAGGTAGGGGCGGTGGGGTAGCGGTCATTATCAAGGAAGGTCTTGAGCCAAGAGAGACCATTGTGCCACAGACTACCGGTTGCGAGTCCCTTTGCGTGAAGTGGGGCCTAGGGAGGCAGTTGGGCTTGCTGGTTATATACCTGGCTCCTCGCTATGTAGCAGCAGCCCTGCCCGAGCTCCTGGAGGTGATCGCTACGGTGGCAGTGGAGACCCCCAGACTTATAGTCATGGGGGACTTTAATCTGCCATCGTTGGGCGAATCATCCGAGGTAGCTCGGGAGTTCATGGCTTCCATGACGGCCATGGACCTGACCCAACTAATTCAAGGCCCCACCCACGAGGGTGGACACACACCGGATCTCATTTTTGTATCAGGCCAATGGAAGAGTGATCTGGGTATAGGGGACATAGTCATCACACCCTTGTCATGGTCGGATCACTCACTTCTCCGGCTCGACTTTCCGACCGCTACTCCCCTCCGCGAGGAGGCGGTGCCAGAACCACCTATCTGGTTCCGCCCCAGGTGCCTGATGGACCCGGATGGGTTCCAGATGGCGCTTGGGCCACTTCCTGTACCCCTGACCCGCGCCCCGATGGAGGACCTCGTGGCCGCATGGAATATTGCGACCACGGGAGCCTTGGATCGGGTCGCGCCCTTGCGGCCTCTCTTGCGGCGCCGAGCCGCCCCGGCTCCTTGGTTTACGGAGGAGCTGAGGGCGATGAAACGCCGCAAGAGATGCCTAGAGGGAAGATGGAGGGCTACTCGCTCTGAATCTGACCGGACACAGGTAAGAGCCCATTTACGGACTTACATTGTGGCGCTGAGAGTGGCCAAACGCCATCATTGTGCTACTCTCATAGCATCCGCAGAAAACCGCCCTGCCGCCCTGTTTAGGGTGACCCGTTCCCTCCTTCAACAGAGGGTGCGGGAAGCCCCGCTACAGGGTAGAGCAGAGGAATTTGTGACTTTTCTGCAGGACAAAACCGCTCAGATACAGAACGAGTTAGCCCCCATTCTTGGTCCAGTGGGGTGCCACGAGGCGGATCTTGTTTGGGAGGAATTTGACTCCATTGCTTCCGAGGATATGGACAGGCTACGTGGGCGACTGCGAGCCACCACGTGTTTATTGGACCCGTGCCCCTCCTGGCTTGTACTGGCATCCTGGGAGGTGACACGAGGCTGGCTCCAAGAGGTTGTCAACGCTTCTTTGAGTGAGGGTTCCTTGCCTGCTTCCCTAAAAGAGGCTATGGTGAGGCCCCTCCTTAAGAAGCCCTCTTTGGACCCAGCTTTATTAAACAACTATCGTCCAGTCTCCAACCTTCCCTTTTTGGCGAAGGTTGTTGAGAGTGTGGTGGCACAACAGTTTCCCCGTCACCTGGAGGAAGTTGATTATCTAGACCCGCGCCAGTCCGGCTTCCGGCCCGGGCATAGCACTGAGACGCCATTGGTCGCGTTGGTTGATGATCTCTGGAGGGCCAGAGATGGGGGTTGTTCCTCCATCCTGGTCCTATTAGACCTCTCGGCGGTTTTTGATACCATCGACCATGGTATCCTATTGCATCGGCTGGGGGGGTTGGGGGTGGGAGGCACCGTTTTACGGTGGTTCTCCTCCTACCTCTCTGGCCGATCGCAATTTGTGTTGGCAGGGGAGCAGAGGTCGACCCCGAGACCTCTCACATGTGGGGTGCCTCAGGGGTCGGTCCTCTCGCCTCTCCTGTTTAATGCATACATGAAGCCGCTGGGTGAGATCATCCGTGGTTTTGGGGTAAAGTACCATCTATACGCTGATGATACTCAGCTGTATATATCTACCCCAAACCACCCCAACGATGCCGTAGCGGTGATGTGCCAGTGCCTGGAAGCCGTGCGGATCTGGATGGGAAGCAACGGACTCAGGCTCAACCCGACCAAGACCGAGTGGCTGTGGTTTCCGGCTGCCCGATTCAACCAGCTCTCTCCAACGCTGGCCATAGGGGGCGAACATCTTGCCCCTGTGGATGGGGCGCGCAATTTGGGTGTCCTCCTGGATACCCGGCTGCCTATGGAAGAGCAAGTGACAGCCGTGGCCAGGAGGGCGTTTTACCAGGTTCGCCTGGTCCACCAATTGCGCCCCCTATTGGATCGGGACGCCCTTCGCACAGTCACTCATGCCCTCGTGACATCCCGACTGGACTATTGTAACTCTCTCTACATGGGGCTCCCCTTGAAGTGCACCCGGAGGCTTCAGTTAGTTCAGAATGCAGCCGTGCGAGCAATCATGGGAACCACTAGGTTTACCCACATTACACCGCTCTTGCGCGAGCTGCACTGGCTGCCTGTCGTCTTCCGGGTGCGCTTCAAGGTGTTAACTATCATCTTTAAAGCGCTCCATGGCTCGGGACCTAGCTACCTGCAGGATCGGATCCTGCCTCACACATCCTCACGGCCGATTCGCTCCCACAGAGAGGGACTTCTCCGGGTGCCGTCCACTAGACTTTGTCAGCGGGCGACGCCCAGGGGAAGGGCTCTCTCTGTGGCGGGCCCGGCCCTCTGGAACGACCTTCCCCCCGATATTAGAACGACCACGGACCTCCGCTCCTTCCGCTTGAAATTGAAGACTCATCTTTTCCGCCTGGCCGGCCTAGGGTAGTCTCTCTCTCTATGGGTTTTTGAATGTATGGGGATTTTTAGTTAATGGGATTTTAGCACAGGAACTAATTTAATCTGTTTTAATTTTTGCTATGTATGTTGTATATTTATTGTTTTTATTTCCCCTGTGCACCGCCCCGAGTCCCTGTGGGGAGAGGGAGCGGTCAATAAATTTGGCTATTATTATTATTATTATTAACCAAGATGATTAGGGGACTGGAGGCTAAAACATAGGAGGAATGGTTGCAGGAACTGGGTATGTCTAGTTTAATGAAAAGAAGGACTAGGGGAGACATGATAGCAGTGTTCCAATATCTCAGGAGTTGCCACAAAGAAGAGGGAGTCAAACTATTCTCCACCTGAGGGTAGAACAAGAAGCTATGGACGGAAACTAATCAAGGACAGAAGCAACTTAGAACTAAGGAGAAATATCCTGCCAGTTAGTACAATTACAGTAATCAGTAGAACACTTTACCTCCATAAGTTGTGAATGCTCCAACACTAGAAGTTTTTAAGATGTTGAGTAACTATTTATCAGAAGTAGTGTAGGGTTTCCCGCACATCGAATCGCCAAGAGTCAGATACGACCAGAGGTTGTTATTTGGCCGCTTCGGACTGGTTTGGGTGAATCGGTAGCTCTAACAATCAGTTGGCCCTACCTACCCACCCCTGCCCTATGCTGTCTTTTATTTCCTGCTTTCTAGCTCATCTCGATCACTGATTTCCCCCCTCTCTCTGTTTGACTTACCATTGCTAACATGGAAAGTAAGCAGCTGAGCTCCTAAATGCTCCATTTTCAGCACTGCGCACAAACGCTTTAGGCCCGCATGCTCACCGAACTGGTTGTTAAACCTGCAGCATCCCACCACTGGATATGACTGAGTGGATAAGAATACCATTATTTCTCATTTAGCATCCTCTGTAACCTCAATCTAGAACAGGGGTCTCCAACCTTGGCAACTTGAAGACTTGTGGACTTCAACTCCCAGAATTCCTCAGAGCTTTGTCGGCTGAGGAATTCTGGGAGTTGAAGTCCACAAGTCTTCAAGTTGCCACGGCAACCAAACAAAGCTAAATACCCATCTGTGTCTTGAGGAATTTTATGAGTCTGTAAACCATTTCAGAATGTTTTCATAGTTAGCTTAGTTTTTCAAAACACAGATAACTCTCCAGAAGGCACAGCTTGGAGATCTGCTATTAGGCCTCCAAACATATGCTGAACGCAGGGTTTGGTTTCCACGTCTGTTCCTGTTTGTTATTTATTTTTAATTATGTTCTGTATGGCTGACATTCAACATGCAGAAGGAAGGCAAGCCTTTATAAGCTGAAATCTTAGACCCATTTTCCAGACAGATCAATAGTTTCCTGCAAAAATAGAGCCTTCTTCCTATGAAGAAGCAAGCTGATTCCTTCCCTCCCTCCCTCCTTCCTTCCTTCTGTCCATCCATCCATCCATCCATCCTCCCTCCCTCCCTCCAACTGGATGAGATTGTTTGATAGAGGGAACCTGGAGCATGCCCTGGATCCATTTTCCAGACAGATCAATATTTTCTTGCCAAAATAGAGCTGCCTTCCTATGAAAGCAAGCTGATTCCTTCCCTCCCTCCTTTCCTTCCTTCTTTCTCTCCTTCCATTCATCCATCCATCCATCCATCCTCCCTCCCTCCACCTGGATGAGATTATTTGATACATGGAGCGTGCCCTCTCTGGTGGGGCAAGCAGAGACAATGACCCAACAAGTAACCTGGTTTGATGTAATGCAGTTAATAGATGGCAACCAGCATCTTAAATTGCACTCAGAAGCCTATGGGGAGCCAATGTATCTTGTGGGGGGCAGCAGTAATATATGACTGTAATAAGGTACACCCCAAGATGCTCCTGCCGCTGAGTTGGGGATCAAATACTTTCCAAATGCTTCTCACTTAAGATTTGATTCTCTTTCATTAAATCAAATATGAAAGAGAAGGAGGAGGAAGAGGATTTTTTCAGCTTAACATTGATTCTTTTCATGATATGATCTGTGTAAGTTCTCTTGCATTGCCAGCTCTTTCTCAGGAGATAGGGACGCTGCAGTTTCTACCACTAGAATGGTAGCTTACTACCCTGGTGGTGGTTTCCCATTATTGCAGAGCATACAGAGTTTTTGAGGGTCGGTCAGGAACAGTATTCACCCACTTTCCATACCGATTTGCAAATGTGAGTGCACTCAGGTGTCCATGCATGCACTTCGATCATGCGTGCGGCTTGCACGCATGCACACAGCTTGAAAATGTGCCTAAATAGGACAGCATATAGCCAGGGGGCATGGGGTGGGGACGGGCTCAAAACCGGAAGAAGACATAGCAAGAGAGAAAGATGAGCTAACAGGGCCTCTTTTTATGACACGGGCTCTTAAAGGGATAACAGCCCTAAACCTTGCTGACTCATTCCCATTATTACATCAGTGTATTATTACATCATCATAGGAGCTGGTCAGCTCTTAAATCACTACCCTGACAGGCGAAAAGAGCCATGGAAAAGATACAAGATAAGATAGAAAGACCTGCACATAGATTAGAGCAGGGGTCCCCAACCTTTGCAACTTTAAGTCTGAAGGACTTCAGCTCCCAGAATTCTCCAGCCAGCTTTGCTGGCTGGAGAATTCTGGGAGCTGAAGTCCTTCAGACTTAAAGTTGCAAAGGTTGGAGACCCCTGGATTAGAGAACAAACAAACGTAAACAATACTATCGAGGGAGTAAATGAACTGAAATGGAAATGGGCTGGTCACCTAGCAAGAAGAACTGATGACAGGTGGACCAAGGAAGTCACAAAATGGATCCCACTTGATAAAAAGCATCCACGAAAGAGACCTAAAACAAGAACCTACCAACAACATCAGCAATTGGCCCAATTGGCAAAGGAAAGCTCAGGACCATATTGGCTAGAAACAGGCAGAAGGGGCCCTCATCCTGCAGTGGTTAGACAATGGGTAGAATGAGGACATCCTTCTTTAGGCACCATTTCTATGGAGATTCTCAACCATTTGGGTCATAGTTGTCCCGTAGTTGTGCTTTTTTCAAGAGGTAACTGGGCTTTCCATTTTTTTCTCTGAAGATGTTTCACTTCTCTGTGGTATGGAATGGAGGGGAAGGTGCCATTTTGTCTTTAGAAGAGAATAGAATAGAGTTGGAAGGGACCTTGGAGGTCTTCTAGTCCAACCCCCTGCTTAGGCAGGAAACCCTACACCACTTCAGACAAATGGTTATCCAACATCTTAAAACCTTCCAGTGTTGGAGCATTCACAACTTCTGGAGGCAAGTTGTTCCACTGATTAATTGTTCTAACTGTCAGGAAATTTCTCCTTAGTTCTAAGTTGCTTCTTTCCTTGATTAGTTTCCACCCATTGTTTCTTGTCCTATCCTCAGGTGCTTTAGAGAATAGGTTGTCTCCCTTTTCTTTGTGGCAACCCCTGAGATATTGGAACACTGCTATCATGTCTCCCCTAGTCCTGCTTTTCATTAAACTAGACATACCTAATTCCTGCAACTGTTCTTCATGTGTTTAAGCCTCCAGTCTTAACCCTAACCATCTTTGTTGCTCTTCTATGCACTCTTTTTTTACATTGTGGCGACCAAAACTGGATGCAGTATTGCAAGTGTGGCCTTACCAAGGCATTATAAAGTGGCATTAACACTTCAGGTGATCTTGATTCTATCCCTTTGTTTATGCAGCCTAGAACTGTGTTGGCTTTTTTGGCAGCTGCTGCACACAGCTGGCTCCTATTTAAATGGTTGTCCACTAGGACTCCAAGATCCCTCTCACAGTTGCTACTATTGAGCAAGGTACCACCTATCCTGTACCTGTATTCCGGTTCCTTCAACTGTTCTTCATATGTTTTAGCCTCCAGTCCCCTAGTCATTTTCTCATCCAAGAAGCTTCATTCTATAAGGCACTGAGGTTGAGATCTGAATGTGGTGCTTCTACTGTGCGAAGTGTGTGCCTTTGTGGGACATCTTTTAATGTATGGTTTAAAATCCCAACGTTAACGTAAAAAGGGACCAATGTAGTCAGATTCATTTCTGTCCTTGACAGAACCTGCACAACTGATTTGACTCTGTTACATCTCCAGGAAAGTGTTAAGATGCTTTCTCTCAAATGGCAATTATTTTATACGACTACAAGATGCCATTTACTTCTCCATCTCTCCGAGTCAAGCTGTAATCGTTTCGCAAGCGTTCAATTATCTTGTACGAAGAAAATCTTAGAAGGTTAAAAAAAAAAAAAGATTTCTCCCAGTCCTACCTAATCTCATAGAAGGAAACAATTAAAAATTTGGTGGGGAACAATTAGCCATCCTTTTTAAACCTTTGAGATGTTCCTGTATACTCCCCACCTTCTGAGCATATTCAGGCAGGCAGGCATCCATGCACCCACAAGCACATCAACAATTTCTCAAAACTGATTTTCACTCTGCCAATTACGACTCTTTCCTCAAAGTTAAACAGTCAGCCTCTCCAAATCTCATTTTTTTTCTACATGCCTGTATCATTTCAACGTGCAATACACAATAGAGCTATATTTTATATGCAAATAGACAGCTTCAGCACTAATTTACGCTGATAAGCTCTGAAAGTCAGGCTACAAGTTAGCTCCCTCACCTAATGCATACACATTCCAGCACACAAATACCAGTATTTAAATACTGTACATTAAAAAAACCTGAAGCGTTTAAACATAACAAGAGCAATAGAATAGAAATAGGAAGATAAATACCTTGGGGAAAAAATTGGCTGGTCAAGGAAATCAGGAGTTAAGTTTGCCAAATGACTTCACTAGTCCTTGACTTATAACCACAACTGAGCCAATGGTGGGATTCAATTTTTTTTACTACCGGTTCTGTGGGTGTGGCATGGCTGGTTGGGCATGGCTTGTTGTAAGTCGAGAACTACCTGTGTTAGCATTTCTATAACCACAAACCTATCTAATCAACAAAACCAAAATGTCCTCCCCCCCATCACAAGCACAAAGCCTGAAAGCGATTTCCAAATAGAAGCAACATTAAATATATTTGGATAAAAGAATCGCTTTAATAATCTCTGCTTCTCTTTGCTGTGAGAAATAATATATATTTGCTGTTTGCTCATTAATCTTTGTAGACTGGCATAATTCACATGAATAAAATTCACTGTATTCTTTCAAATGTTTTAGCCCTAAAGGGGGGGGGGGAATACTTTCCCCCTAAATTTTGGAACAAACTGTTCTTTAAAAACATTTCTAAAGTCAACAAGTTCTACTGCATCTTTTAAAAAACCTGACTATTGTTTAACCTCTTAACGTACATGCTTTAAAATTCACTTTCAACAATACTTTACAAACTTTAAAAATTACTCAAGCATTCTATACAGAGGTGGGTTTCACACAATTTTACCACTGGTTCACTGCAGGGGTGGGTTCCAGCTTTTGTTACTGCCAGTTCACTCAGGGACCCATTTTGCATACGCGCACTTGACACACAGTAGTAAAAAAATGGCTTCAGCGCATGTGCAGAAACAAAAAACAAGATGGCGCTACCAATAGAACCGCTTCGGGGGCGTGGCTGGCCCAGTTACTACCTACTCCACTGAACTGGTAGGAACCCACCTCTGTGCACCGAAAATGTGAGCGTGTGTGGCACATGGCTTAGAAAACGTGGCTAAATAGGACCGCATAGCGCTGGGGCAGGTGGCTGGGCCCACCCACAGGTCACCACTACCGGTTCACCCAAAGTGTGCCAAACCGGCTGAATACCACCACTGATTATACATAAAGGTAGGGAAAAAACCCCTTCATTTTTCAAACCCACAGATTCACAAGCCTTAAAGTTGCCAAGGTTGGATATTCCTGGTTCCTTTCCCCCTCACATCCTCCCCCCCCCCCCCCGCTCCGGCCCAGAGAGGATATTCAGATGGGAAGCAATACAGAAAATGTGTCACGTTCCCTTCCAAACAAAAAACCACACACCTGGGACCCAATCTTGTATAGCATTGGCATATAATATGCAACCGTGTGATTCATCTGCTTGTAGCCCTTAGCTGTTTGAAGTTTGTAGCTCGCTTTATCTTCATTTTCTTTTCTTTTTTTTTTGGCTTCTTATTGTCATGCCTTGGGTGTGTGTATACACACACACACACAGGCTGCTTAAATGTCAGCTTTGTAAACTGGCATGCGATCAAAGCCTGCATGAATGAAGAGGCTTGTTAATACCCAGGCAAAGCAAATGTTTGCGGCTCAGGCGTAGGGCAACAGCACGTAATGATAAAGCCCCTTAATCGGTGAGGTCACCGCTGAAGATGGATTCAGACATGGGCCTAATTCCAGGGCTGCACCTGGCGCTGGTGAGTTCCGAATGGCCTTTCGGGAATCAACAAGATTCCCAACAGATCAACCTGTCATCTCCTCATACGAGCCACTCTCGTTCCTTTTCTCGGTCTTCCTTTCTTTTTCTCGCTCTCCTCTGTAAGCTGCTTTTCGGGGAGGCAGGAGCAGCGCTTGGAGCTTGCGAACCAGAGGATGATCTATTTTTTAAGCTTTTCCTTTGGGGGGGGGGGCAGCGAGGCTAAAGCGCCCGCTTGGCATCTTCCGGGCAGAGCAGAGGTAGATAGCGCCCGTCCCTGTTGTGTGCACAAAGTTGGCTGCGCAAAACTTCAAAGGCGGGTACGGCTTGGACAAAGCTAAGTACAAATCTTCCCTTTGAAGTGGCTTCCAGAAGGCAGCCCGCCATCTCTTTCTAAAAAGAAGCAAAACAAAGCAGTCATATTCCTTTTGGTTTTCCTCCAAATGCACGTTCAGTGGTTCTATAGTAGCTGGAAGAGGCTATTAACTGAGGGTGTGTGTATGTGAGGGCTGAAACCTCTTCGGACTGTTTTAATTAACTCATGAATGAAGGCAGATATATGTGTCCCAGGATAAGGTTGCAGGATCCAATCTGGATCGGTCACCAGGACCAGAGGTTTAGTCTTCCAAGCTTTGAGACTCGTACTGGATCCCATCCTCAGGGAATGGGCAGAGTGAGTGTTAGTGTTAGTAATAGTAGTAACTATTACTACTACTTCCTCTTCCTCCTGCTCCTCCTCTTCTTCTTAGTGTGTTTTAACTAACTCTTCCTCCTCCTCTTCTTCCTCTTCCTCCTGCTCCTCCTCTTCTTCTAAGTGTGTTTTAACTAACTCCTCCTCCTCTTCCTCCTCCTCCTCCTTCTCCTCTCCTCCTCCTTTTCCAAAGCACCTGAAGGCAGGGCACGAAGTAATGGATGGATAGGGAGAATAGCTACAATAAAAATGAATGTTCTACCTAAAGTCTTATACTTATTTCAGACAATCCCAATCAGATTGGGTAAGGACTTTTTTGAAGAATTGAATAAAATGGTCTCAAAGTTTATATGGCAGGGGAAAAGAGCAAGAATAAAGTTAAAAATTTTACAAGATGCCAAAATGAGGGGAAGTATGGGAATTATACTATCAAGCAGCAAATTTGATGTGGATTAAAGATTGGATAACGTTAAGAAACATTAGGCTTTTAGAATTAGAAGGACATGATTTACTATCGGGCTGGCATGCATCCCTATGGTATAAGAATGCCAGGGAACATGGTTATTTTAGAAGGCACCATATAAGAGAGTCTTTGATTTTAAACTGGGAAAAGATTAAGAGATTGCATTATCTTAAAATACCAGTCTGGGTATCAACAATTGAAGCATTTTCATATGCAATAACATATAAAAAGGAACGAACAATCAGATATTCCGAGTTGTCCACTAGGATTTCAAGATTCCATTACTTGGAACGCTGATATCAAGCCGACTCTGAAGGTTCGTGTGGCTTTCATCTATTAAAAAGTAAATGTTTCCCCTTTTCCCCAAGTCACTGGTTACACTGTCCAATCCAGTTGCTGGCTGGTTGCTTGGTTACTTCACTCCTCCTCTGGCCAGCCACCTGTGAGAAGGCCCTTGGTTCCCACAGGAAAAGTTTATTGTTTTGCCTACACAACCCCATCTAACTATTTCCCCATTTCTTCCATTGTGTGGCAACCCTGAGGCCTCCAAGATGGCCTAAGCCAGGTTCACTTCCGGGTTGACACAAGGACTATCTGTACAAGAGAAACCTATAAGAATATAAAGGCTATGTTCATGCAGGGAAAAATTTGTCAGTGGCATCACTCAATGGCTGTTTTTGATTATTGATAACCCTAATTTGGCATTCTGCGGGCTAATCTATTGGGCCAACCCAGCCAGTTTGATCAGCTTCTGATCCAATGCAGAGGTGGTATTCAGCCAGTTCTGACCGGTTCTGGAGAACCAATAGCGGACATTTTGAGTAGTTCGGAGAACCGGCAAATAGGCTGGCCCCGCCCCTGCTGCCTCCCAGCTGATCTTCTTTTCTTGCCCTGCACAGGAAAATGCAGCTGGAAAGCAGGTTAGTGGGGGTGGAGAGGGAATGGGGATTTTGCAGTATCCTTCCCCTGCCACGCCCACAAAGTCACACCATGCCCACAGTGGTGAATCCCACCACCGATCCAATATATTGTGGGTTTAAAATGGGCTAATCCCCTAAATTGATGAAGTGGCCTATGTAAAGGAGAATGCTGATTCAAAAGAAAAAAAGAATAATAATTCTGGCTGGTAGGAAAAGGAAGAAACCGACCGTATCAATATAATTCTGTCTCAGAAAGTGGAATGAAAAATATTGGGACAATACAAGCCTTTTCAAGGAGAAATCACACAAGAAAAAGAAGAAGGGGTTTGAATGAAATGAAAAGGGGAGACTTGCCAATCGGGGGAAAAAGCAAGAGAAGGGTAGAAAAACTCTCGTTTAAAGGTCAATTTGTCGGCAAAAAACCCCCTCTCCAGCCAGAAATGGATGGTAGCAACGTTCTGACCTCAATGATCCCTTAAGAAAAATAATGTACTTTTCAAGATTGTTAGTCTTTGCCTGCTTCCCAATTTTGCTTAATTCCATGACTTCCCTGGCCTCTGTGGCTGTTTGGCAGCCTGACCTCACCTGGGAGGCACGTGTGCCATTAGATGCTTCACTTAAAAAAAAAGAAGATTTTGGGATCATTTTCCTGTGGTTGGACAGCTGAGAGGGGCAGCATTTGTGGTTTTCTTGGTTAAAAAGAAACACCCCAGAAGTGATTTACCTTTACCTTTGATATAAGTGCCTGCTTACGTTTATTCAGATGACCTTCATGTCTTAGGTTGTCATGGACACAACACTGAGGAGAAGAACCATGTTTATAGCAATGACTGATAGGTCCCTGCTTTAAAAGAAAGGAGGATTCTGAACAATGGGAAAGCAAAGATATTATAGAAGTATATGTATATGTATATGTATATGTATATGTATATGTATATGTATATGTATATGTATATGTATATTATATGTATATGTATATGTATATGTATATGTATATGTATATGTATATGTATATGTATATGTATATGTATATGTATATGTATATGTATCTGCGGGATCGGATCCTGCCCCATACATCCTCACGGCCGATTCGCTCCCACAGAGAGGGACTTCTCCGGGTGCCGTCCACTAGACTCTGTCAACGGGCGACGCCCAGGGGAAGGGCTTTCTCTGTGGCGGGCCCAGCCCTCTGGAACGACCTTCCCCCCGACATTAGAACAACCACGGACCTCCGCTCCTTCCGTCTAAAATTAAAAACACACCTTTTCTGCTTGGCCGGCCTAGGGTAGTCTCTTTTATCATGGGATTTTAGTAAATTTAAATTGGGAATTTTAGCGCAGGGATAATTGTTTAATTTGTCTTTTTAAGTATTTATGTATATTTATTGTATTTTTAACTTCCCTGTGCACCGCTCCGAGTCCCCCCGGGGAGAGGGAGCGGTCTATAAATTAAATTTATTATTATTATTATTATTATTATTATTATTATTATTATTATTATTATTATTATTATTATTATTATTATTATTATTATTATTATTATTATTATTATTATTATTATTATTATTATTATTATATGCATATGCATATGCATATATAGTCTTGTATTCGGATGTAAGAATGATTCTTACATGGGAAAACACCCGAATACAACAAGACCAGCATACCTACACCCGTGAAAATCTACAAAAACACACACACACAACACACACAACACACAACACAACACAACACAACACAACACAACATAACATAACATAATAACATAACATAACATAACATAACATAACATAACATAACATAACATAACATAACATAACATAACATAACATAATATAACATAACATAACGGGACCTAGCTACCTGCGGGATCGGATCCTGCCTCATACTTCCTCACGGCCGATTCGCTCCCACAGAGAGGGACTTCTCCGGGTGCCGTCCACTAGACTGTGTCAGCGGGCGACGCCCAGGGGAAGGGCTCTCTCTGTGGCGGGCCCGGCCCTCTGGAACGACCTTCCCCCCGATATTAGAACGACTACGGACCTCCGCTCCTTCCGTCTGAAATTAAAAACACACTTTTTCCGCTTGGCCGGCCTAGGCTAGTCTCTCTTTCTATGGGGTTTTAAACTTCTTTATAGCTGCTGGGTATTTTAGTTTAATGGGTTTTAGCACAGGAATAGATTTAATCTGTTTTTATATTATGTATTTATATTTGTATATTTATTGTTTTTACTTTCCCTGTGCACCGCCCCGAGTCCCTGTGGGGAGAGGAAGCGGTTCTACAAATTAAATTTGAATTGAATTGAATTGAATAATGTTAGAGTTGACAAGGTGTATGCCTTCCATAAGTAAAAAAAGCACTAAATAAGTTCTTTTCTATGTTCCTGGAAAAGTGGCCAGGTCAGGGACAAAGCTGGGTTTTGAAAGAAAAGACAAGACATCAGAAATAGAATAGGGATAGCAATAGTCCTTAGGCTTATATACTGCTTCATAGTGCTTTACACAACTTCCTAAGAGGTTTACAAAGTCAGTATATTTTTGCCCGTTGGCCTCTTTGTGGCCATAGGGAGTCACCATAGCTCAGTGGGCAAACCTGGTTTTTGCAAGCAGAAGACCCCAAGCCGGAAGCACCCCTGCTATCTTTCATCATAAAGATGAACTGGCAAAGATGTGTACATTATTTTGGGAGCGGAGTTACAGCCAGATCAGGTGGAGAATATCAGTTTAGGACTATGGAGAGGGAAGGACTTTAGGATTTTAATCTATATAAATAAGAATGTAACAAGAGTTTGTTCAAAACCGCTAATCCCCAAAAGTATTGCACCGATCCCTTCCAAATTTTCACACAACGTTCCTTTTAAGGACGGCACCAATCATATATATAGATTATGTAGATGTCACACCTGTGCCAGGTACACGCAACGGAAATGTAAAAAATTGTAAAAAAGGTAAGTAGATGGATACAGAGAGAGCAGTGGGCCACAGGTATTATGTCATAAAGGATGACATAATACTCTGTCCATAAGATTCAAGGAGAAATACAGTAGGTAGGTAGGTAGGAGGTAGGTGGCTGGGAACGGCTAGTAGGAAATAAATACGTAAATAGGGATGTTGTGGCTCAGTGGCAAAGACTCTGAGCTTGCCGATCAGAAAGGTCGGCAGTTCGGCGGTTCAAATCCCTAGCGCCGCAAAATGGAGTGAGCTTCCATTACTTGTCCTAGCTTCTGCCAACCTAGCAATAATAATAATACAATAATACAATAGCAGAGTTGGAAGGGGCCTTGTAGGTCTTCTAGTCCAACCCCCTGCGTGGGCAGGAAACCCTACACCACTTCAGACAAATGGCTATCTAACATCTTTTTAAAGACTTCCAGGGTTGGGGCATTCACAACTTCTGGAGGCAAGCTGTTCCAGAGGTTAATTGTTCTAACTGTCAGGAAATTTCTCCTTAGTTCTAAGTTGCTTCTCTCCTTGATTAGTTTCCACCCATTGCTTCTTGTCCTGCCCCAGGTGCCTTGGAGAATAGTTTGACTCCCTCTTCTTTGTGGCACCCTCTGAGATATCGGAACACTGCTATCATGTCTCCCCTGGTCCTTCTCTTCATCAAACTAGACATACCCAACTCCTGCAACCGTTCTTCATATGTTTTAGTCTCCAGTCCCCTAATCATCTTGGTTGCTCTTCTCTGCACTCTTTCCAGAGTCTCCACGTCCATTAATACTTCACGTGATCTAGATTCTATCCCTCTGTTTATGCAGCCTAGAACTGTGTTGGTTTTTTTGGCAGCTGCTGCACACTGCTGGCTCATATTTAAATGGTTGTCCACTAGGATTCCAAGATCCCTCTCACAGTTGCTACTATTGAGCAAGGTACCACCTATACTGTACCTCTGCATTTTGTTTTTCTTGCCTAAATGTAGAACCTTACTTTTTTCACAATTGAATTTCATTTTATTAGATAGTGCCCAATGTTCAAGTTTGTCAAGATCCTTCTGTATCTTAAGCCTATCTTCTGGAGTGTTGGTTATTCCTGCCAGCTTGGTGTCGTCTGCAAATTTGATGAGTTCCCCATTTATCCCCTCATCCAAATCATTGATGAAGATGTTGAAGAGTACTGGGCCTAAAACAGAGCCTTGGGGTACTCCACTGCATACTTCCTTCCATGTAGATGCAGTTCCATTGAGGACTACATGTTGAGTGCGGTTGGTCAGCCAGTTGCGAATCCATTTGGTGGTGATGCTGTCTAACCCACATTTTTCTACTTTATCTAATAGTAGGTTATGGTCTACTTTATCAAATGCCTTACTGAAGTCCAAGTAAATTATATCGACAGCATTCCTCTGGTCCACTAATTTTGTCACTTTGTCAAAGAATGCAATTAGATTAGTCTGGCATGATCTGTTTTTGACAAACCCATGTTGGCTTTTGGCTATTACTTTGTTTACTTCTAGGTGTTGGAAGAAGCTTTTTTTGTTATTTTTTACTTTTTTGGCAAAAAGAAGCTTTTTTTGTTATTTTTTACTTTTTTGGCAAGCCTTTCTTCATTGCGAGCCTTAGCTTTCCTTACTTCATCTTTACAGGCTCGGGCTATTTGCTGATATTTTGCCTTAGTTATATTCCCCTCTTTCCACTTTTTATATTTATCCTTTTTGTCTTTCAATTTGTCAGAGAGTTCTTTATGCAGCCATGCTGGTTTTTTTTGGGAACTGTTATTTTTCTTCTTCATTGGTGTTGCGCTGGACTGGGCTTTTATAATCTCATTTTTCAAAATTTCCCAAGCTTCTTGAGTTGTTTTCCCCTTGAGGATTCTCATCCATGGAATCCTTCCCAAGCTCTCTCTAAGTTTATTGAAATTAGCTCTCTTAAAGTCTAAGACTCTAGTTTGACTTTGTTCTACTACTTTTGTTTGCATAATGTTGAATTCCAGTATTTCATGATCGCTTGCCCCCAAAGTTCCTGTAGCTTCTACACCTTCTATCATTTCCTCTCTGTTAGTAAGAATTAAGTCCAATATTGCTGATCCCCTTGTTCCCTTCTCTACCTTTTGGGAAACAAAGTTGTCTGCTAGGTTTCTTAGGAACCTGTTGGATCTTCCACTTGGTGCAGAGTTTGTTTCCCAATTGATGTCAGGGTAGTTAAAATCTCCCATTACTAGTTTGTCAAACACATACGTGATATGTCTAAATTGACATTTAGTTTGTCAAACACATACGTGATAACAGGTATAAGTATAAACGTGGACTTGAACACAGGAAATGGGTACGAATACATGGGGACAGTAGGACAGGGATGGTAGGCACACTGCAGTGTTGGGTTTGTGGAGGTACAGCCTGGTTCCGGGCGTAGCGGTGGTAGCTGGGAGCAGCGGCCACCGTACTAGAACGGGGCTCATTTGGCCCAACCACCTGACTGCGTTCCTTACCGCTTTTTGATGCAAACAGGCCAATTGCGCATGCACGCATAGAGTGCAGTGCCTGCATGACCTCTGCCGAACATCTGAGTGTTGCTGGATGGTGGTGTGTGTGTGTGTGCACAGTGTGCATGCCGGTTGAGGACGCCCAACCTTGTCACAGCGTACCAGTTGCGACGGGATCCAGAACCCACTACTGGCAATCTGGTGCGCTTATGCACGCCCCCGTACAAGCCTATTAGGAAAGGGGTGAGGTCCACACTAGACGGATTAAGGTTAAAGTTATGGAGGTTTGGGGATGTCATCACAGAGTCGGGTAGAGCATTCCAGGCGTGGACCACTCTGTTGCTGAAGTCGTATTTTCTGCAATCGAGTTTGGAATGGGTTACCTTGAGTTTGTATCGATTGTTTGCCTGTGCATTATTGCGGTTGAAGCTGAAGTAATCGTTGAGAGGTAGGACGTTGTAGCACACAATTCTGTGTACTAGGTCAGACCTAGTTCTAGGTTCTCCAAGTCCAACATTTCAAGCCTGGTGGCATAAGTTATTCTATTGTGAGCAGAGGAGTGAAGGACTCTTCTCGTGAAACACCTCTGGATTCGCTCGATTGTATTAATGTCTGATATTCAGTGTGGATTCCAGGCAGACGAGCTGTATTCAAGGATTGGTCTGGCAAAAGTTTTGTATGCCCTAGTTTGCAGTACAATGTTACCAGAAAAGAAGCTTTGCAAAAGTTGCTGAGATTCATCACCCAGCCCTGAACACCTGAACAGAGCAGATTGATTGATCAGGACACAGTGAGATCCTGGCGGTAATGAGACCTTAATTACAATCCAATTGTTCGCCTCGTGGTTCAGGGTCAGGGGAGGTTCAGCGCACATGGCAAATTTAGAGAGCTGTGACTCGATGGATGATGTCAACTCCAAGCAGCCCACAAAAAGGAAGCAGGAGGTGGCAAAAGCTTGAACTGGAGTTTAACTCAACGGCCATGTTCTGCTGGAACATCGAGTACAATACCTCTTTAGCAAAGAGCGGGGAAGAAGCTATCCCTAGGCAGCCAAGCCTGCTCCAATTAGCATCTCCTGATTGCTCTGCCATTTGGCAAGTCTGGAGCATCCTTGTGCTGTCAGAGAAAGTTGAGTGCTTTTCCTGTATCTTCAACCAAAAAAAATAAACGAAGAGAGAAAGAAAAGGAGCAGAGCAGAACATCCTTTCCTTCAGATCAAAGTCTCTCTTTCTTTGTTCGCAGATGGCCTTGGCAAGCTTTATTTCATCTTTCAAAACATCTCCTGTTTTGCAAAGTCACCGATCTTCACAAAGCTGCAAGTGAATAAATCCTGGTCAGTTACATGAACAGAATACAGAATAATAGAACTGGAAAGGACTTTGGAGATCTTCTAATCCAACCCCTTTGCTCGAGCGAGAGACCCGAAACCAATGTGGACAATGATTGTCCTATATCTTCTTTAAAAACCTCCAGTGGTGGAGCGCCTACAACTTCTGGAGGCAAGTTGTTCCACTGGTTCATTGTTGTCCCTGTCAGGAAATTTCTCCTTAGTTCAGCTTGATAACTTTCCATCCGTTACTTCTTGTCCTGCCCTGAGGTGCTTTGGAGAATAGAAATTAAACGTTTCTCATTCAGGTGAGAATTGGTTTTCTCAGTTGCAATGTATGGCTGTGAAACTTGGACCATAAGGAAGGCTGAGTGCCAAAGAATTGAGGCTTTTGAACTATGGTGCTGGAGAAGACTCCTGCGAGTCCCTTGGACTGCAAGGCAATCAAACCGGTCAGTCCTAGAGGAGATGAACCCTGACTGTTCTTTAGAAGGCCAGATCCTGAAGATGAAACTCAAATACTTTGGCCACCTAATGAGAAGGAAGGACTCACTGGAGCAGAGCCTAATGCTGGGAACGATGGAGGGCAAAAGAAGGAGACGACGGAATGAGGTGGCTGGAGTCACTGAAGCAGTCAGCATGAGCTTAAAGGGACTCTAGAGGATGTAAGAGGACAGGAAAGCTTGGACAAACATTGTCCGTAGGGTTGCGATGGGTCGGACACAACTCTGCAACTAATAGCAACAACAAGCTGTTTTGAGTTCAGCCAAAGGCATCTGGATGTTTCCTAGACATAACCAATTACAGCAATCTTCCTCATATGTTGTAGCCTCCAGTCGCTGAATCATCTTTGTTGCTGTTCTCTGCACTCTTTCTAGAGTCTCAACATCTTTTTTACATTTATGTCTAGTTTAATGGAAAGAAGGACTAGGGGAGACATGATAGCAGTGTTCCAATATCTCAGGGGTTGCCACAAAGAAGAGGGAATCAACCTATTCTCCCAAGCACCAAAAGGGGCAAGACAAAAAGCAATGGGTGGAAACTAATCAAAGAGAGAAGCAACCTAGACCTAAGGAGAAATTTCCTGACCATTAGAACGATTGATCAATGGAACAACTTGCCTCCAGAAGGTGTGAATGCTCCAACACTGGAATTTTTAAAGAAGAGATTGGACCCTTCCAACTCTGTTATTCTGTTATTCTAAATATGGGTTTGTGGACATATTTGATAACCTTCAATGTATGTCAAATGGGATATGATTTACTGTCCTCGCAGCCTTGAGTGCTAGATCAGTTTAGATATTGTTCCAGACAGCTGGAACAATATTACACAGATATTTGAAAATATTTCTGAAACAAGCAATTCCCCAAATTGAATGAATGGATGATATGGGATGTTGCTGCTGTGAATTCCATGTATGTATGCATGTGTGTGTGTGTGTGTGTGTGTGTGTGTGGGTGTGTGTGTGTGTGTGTATGAGTATGGAGATTCTCAGCCATCCTGGGCTTGGTTGTCCCAAAAGGGATCTTTCAAAAGGCAACTGCATTTTGTTTTTTTCATAAGTCATAAGTTGCCTTCTGAAAAAGCACTTTTGAGTATATGTATTAAGAGGTGGGTTTCTCTCTCCATAGAATAAAATACCAATTAAAAGAAAAGAAAAGACTTGTTCTTCTTTGGTTTCAAATCTTAACAAACATTTTAGGTTTTTGCCGTTAGATGTTCATCCTCTGTACTTAATTTCATTTCAATTTCAGTTTTACTTTTCTCAGTTCCAAGCATCATTTTTTATCCATATGAAACCTTTCTCTTAACTGGGGAGCAGTTAGTTTTCAACCATTGACAAGTAGCTGCTATGAATTCTACAAAAGGCGTTCAACATCATTTCTTCAAAAGACACGATAAAGTCCTTTGGATAATCCTTGCTGAAGTTTGGCTCTTTCCTATTTTGGTGTTTACTATGGGTCACAAAAAGTATTCTGCAGAGATTTCGAAGTTGCCTGCCCCACTTTCAAAACCATATTACGCACCCAATGAGTTGTTACGAAATGCTTCTGGACATTCTTTTGACTTTTTATACATAAATTGCAATTTGGTACGGTTTTAAATGGGTTTTAGCACGGGTTTAACAATTTAATATGTTTTAATGATGTATATTGTTTTTATTGTGGTTTTAATAATGCCTGTGCGCTGCCCTGGGTCCTAACAAGGAGAAGGGTGGGGTATAAATTCGAATAAATAAATAAATAAATTCTAAGCCATGTTATAAATCAGGCCCTCAAGAAAGTTGGTGATGGAGAAGGACGAACAATCTAGAAGCGACATGTTTTGTGTTTCCCTTGGACTATACCCAAATCTTAAGCATGAACCCATTCGCTGATGGGCTCCCTTTTTCAGCATTTTCCCCTTCTTGAGGCCAAATTTTCAAGTATTCCATCCAAACAGGGAATTTTGCAGATGCGCTTAGCAGATACTCACTCAGCCGCTAGGGAAAATGCTCAATCTTAAATTCTCAGATCTTTAGTAAGTAAGGTTCTACATTTACGTAAGAAAAACAAAATGCACAGGTACACTATAGGCCAGGCATGTCCAAAGTCCGGCCCGGGGGTCGGTTTAATACGGCCCTCCAACAGCCCTCCCTGCTCTGTGTAAATGCGGCTGTCACATGGCCCTCCCTTCTGTGGCAGACAGCCTTCTGCTTGAGGGCAGTGCGCATGCATGACTGCGCCGCGCTGGGAGCGACAGAGGGCGGTGACGTCAGGGCCGGGCTTCCAGCGTGAAGTGTGTTTCTCTTCCCCTCCCGGCTGCCGAGCAGAGACTTCAGCTCCAGCTACCTCCTCCGCGGGACTGCTGTATTTGGGGTGTGAGACAGACCGCCAATTTCATGGGCTGGGATTTGGGGAGCTGGACAGAGGTAGGTAGGGCTCTGGCCTAGCAGAATCTGTGACGCTGTGGAGTGGTGGGTGTGTGAGCTGTTACCAACTTGGCATAAAATAATTTATTTGCATTTAATTGTAATGGTTCAAAGAATGTTCGGAAAAATGTTCGGCCCTCCATCATGTTCACTTCATCCAATCTGGCCCTCTTTGAAAAAAGTTTGGACACCACTGTATTAGATAGTGCCCAATGTTCAAGTTTGTCAAGATCCTTCTGTATCTTAAGCCTATCTTCTGGAGTGTTGGTTATTCCTGCCAGCTTGGTGTCATCTGCAAATTTGATGAGTTCCCCATTTATCCCCATTTATCCCCTCATCCAAATCATTGATGTAAATGTTGAAGAGTACTGGGCCTAGAGCAGTTATGGCTGTGTGCCACCTGTGGCATGCATGCCATAAGTTCACCATCACACATCTAGAGGTTAAGGCGCCAGGATAGAAAGCAGGAGACTGTGAATTCTAGTCCTGCCTTAGCCTTGAAAATGAGCTGGGTGATCTTGGGCCAGTCGCTCTCTCTATTTACCTCACGGGAGGTTTTTTTTGTGGGAAAAATAGGAGAAGGATATTGTGCCGGATATGTTTGCCACCTTGAGTTATTTGTAAAAATAATAAAGGCCAGAAATACATAAAGCTAGGCATTCCCTCCACTTCAACTTGAATGTTTAGTGGCCGTTCAAAGTTAGAACAGCACTGAAAAAAGTGACTTATGAACCGTTTTTCACCCTTACGACTGTTGCAACATCCCCATAGTCACCTGATCAAACTAAGACATTTGGCAACTGGCTCATATTTATGACGGTTGCAGTGTCCTGCGGTCACATGATCACTTTGGATGACATTCTACCAAGCAAAGTCAACGGGGAATCCAGATTCATTTAACAACCAGGTTGCGAATAGCGGAGATGATTCCTTGAACAACTGTGGCCAGAAAGGTCATAAAATGGGACAAAACTCACTTGCTTAGCAGCATGAATTTTGGGCTCTGTTGTGGTCATAGGTCGAGGACTACCTGTGAATGAATGAATGAATGAATGAATGAATGAATGAATGAATGAATGATTCGAATTGACATTTGTTCTAGGGATTTTCTTTGGGAAAGGAAAATTAGTCCTGTTTATTAGGACTGAGGGATGTGGTGGCTCAGTGGCTAAAACGCTGAGCTTGTCGATTAGAAAGGTCAGCAGTTCAGCGGTTCAAATCCCTAGCGCCACGTAACGGAGTGAGCTCCTGTTACTTGTCCCAGCTTCTGCCAACCTAGCAGTTCGAAAGCATGTAAAAAATGCAAATAGAAAAATAGGAACCACCTTTGGTGGGAAGGCAACAGTGTTCCGTGCACCTTCGGCGTTCAGTCATGCTGGCCACATGATCACGGAGACGTATTCGGGCTGCGCTGGCTCTTTGGCTTTGAAATGGAGATGAGCACCGCCCCCTAGAGTCGGGAACGACTAGCACATATGTGCGAGGGGAACCTTTACCTTTACCTTATTGGGACTGAGATCAATAATACAATAATACAATAGCAGAGTTGGAAGGGACCTTGTAGGTCTTCTAGTCCAACCCCCTGCATGGGCAGGAACCTTATACCATTTCAGACAAATGGCTGTCTAACATCTTTTTAAAGACTTCCAGGGTTGGGGCATTCACAACTGCTGGAGGCAAGCTGTTCCAGAGGTTAATTGTTCTTACTGTTAGGAAATTTCTCCTTAGTTCTAAGTTGCTTCTCTCCTTGGTTAGTTTCCACCCATTGCTCCTTGTCCTGCCCCCAGGTGCCTTGGAGAAAAGTTTGACTCCCTCTTCTTTGTGGCACCCTCTGAGATATCGGAACACTGCTATCATGTCTCCCCTGGTCCTTCTCTTCATCAAACTAGACATACCCAGCTCCTGCAGCCGTTCTTCATATGTCTTAGTCTCCAGTCCTCTAATGATCTTGGTTGCTCTTCTCTGCACTCTTTCCAGAGTCTCCACGTCTTTTCTACATCGTGGCGACCAAAACTGTATGCAGTATTCCAAGTGTGGCCTTACCAAGGCACTATACAGTGGCATTAACACTTCACGCGATCTAGATTCTATCCCTCTGTTGATGCAGCCTAGAACTGTGTTGGCTTTTTTGGCAGCTGCTGCACACTGCTGGCTCATAGTTAGATGGTTGTCCACTAGGATTTCGAGATCCCTCTCACAGTTGCTACTATTGAGCAAGGTACCACCTATACTGTACTTGTGCATTTTGTTTTTCTTGCCTATATGTAGGACCTTACTTTTTTCACAATTGAATTTCATTTTATTAGACAGTGCCCAATGTTCAAGTTTGTCTAGATCCTTCTGTATCTTAAGCCTATCTTCTGGAGTGTTGGCTATTCCTGCCAGCTTGGTGTCGTCTGCGAATTTGATGAGTTCCCCATTTATCCCCTCATCCAAATCAGAAGCATGATCCCTACCAAAATTGCAAAAATTTGAATTTTCTTCGCAGTAATCCCGCCAACAGCCCAACTTAGCAAAGCTTACTGCTTTACGGCCAGGGTCTCAGAGGGAGGCATAATCTGCTTGAGTGGAAGCCATCTGCTGGAAGAGGCCATACCAATTTCCTTGTGTGTCCCCAGCCGTATCTGCAGGTGGTAGCCGCCGCTGCGTTTAGATGAATGAGAGGCTCTGTGAGTTCCTGAACATATGATCATCCATTCCTGTGGCACAACAAGGGGCCATTTTCCCCTCTTCTTGGATTTGATATCCACATGCATCTGCCTTTCGCTGGTGCCGGGAGGTGCTTGCCGTGATTATTCTCTATCATTTGAGCAGGCAGCCTTCAGATTTCCAGCGCTTATAAATAGCGCACTTAAAAACCTCCTCCCACTGCAGGATTTTGGGGACAGCGTGTTTCAAAACTTCGACAAATGATTACATTATGAACACGAACACACACACACACACACAGAGTGAGAGAGAGAGAGAGAGATATCCTCTTTTTTAAAAAGTCTGCTCTGGACTGATGGCTGCATTTGCTGCATTGGGGCAACATAACAAAATAGGTTTTATTCTGTTTCCCCCCTAATTATTCCAATATTTCCCCTTTGGATGTTTTGTGTTTTATGGGTGAAGCATTCCACTGGTGGCTTTCTTTTTATGTTTGTCAATCAGAATAACAAGAGTTGTTTTATTATGTTGAAGAGGGAGAAGAGGATATTATTATTATTATTATTATTATTATTATTATTATTATTATTATTATTATTATTATTATTATTATTATTATTATTATTATTATTATTATTATTATTATTATTATTATTATTATTATTATTATTATTATTATTATTATATTTATTAGATTTATATCCCGCCCTTCTCCAAAAGGACCCAGGGCAGCGCACAGGAAATTAAAATACATACAAAATCGTAATACAAAATTTAAAAACCTATTAAATGCCTGTCCTGCACTAAAAACCAATTAAAATCCCCGAAATAAAAGGTTATGTTAGGCCGGCTTGATGAAAGAGGTGTGTTTTTAAACACTGGCGGAAGAGGCAGAGGTTGGTGATGGTACGAAGTTATGGGGGTAGGTCGTTCCACAGGGCAGGGCCCGCCTCAGAGAAGGTCCTTCCCCTGGGTGTCGCCAGACGGCATTGTCTGGCCGACGGCACCCTGAGAAGGCCCTCTCTGTGGGAGCGTATCGGTCTAAGGGATGTATGGGGCAGGAGACAGTCTCGCATATAACTAGGTCCCGAGCCATGGAGCGCTTTGAAGATGGTTGTCAAAACTTTGAAGTGCACCCGAAAGACCACAGGAAGCCAGTGCAGCTCGCGCAGGATCGGTGTTATATGGGAGTGCCTTGAAGCTCCCGTAATCACCCGCGCGGCTGCGTTCTGGACTAGCTGTAGCTTTCGAGTGCACCTCAAGGGAAGCCCCATGTAGAGAGCATTGCAGTAGTCGAGTCGGGATGTCACGACTCGAATCATAGAATTAAGATCATGTGAAGTGTTGCTACCACTTTATAATCCCAGTTTTGGTCACCACAATATAAAAAAAAAAGACATTGACACTCTAGAAAGAGTGCAGAGAACAGCAACAAAGAGGATTAGAGGACCAGAGGCTAAAATATAGGAAGAACGGTTGCAGGAACTGGGTATGTCTAGTTTAATGAAAAGAAGGACTAGGGGAGACAGGATAGCAGCTTTCCGATATCTCAGGGATTGCCGCAAAGAAGAGGGAGTCAAAGTATTCTCCAAAGCATCTGAAGGTAGAACAAGAAGCAATGGGAAACTAATCAAGGAGAGAAGCAACCTAGAACTGAGGAGACATTTCCTCACAGAACAATTAACCAGTGGAATTGCTTGCTTTCAGAAGTTGTGGGTGCTCCATCACTGGACGTTTTTAAGAAGACATGGGATAGGGTTCCTATGGCGCCTGAGCAGGGAGTTGGATTAAAACACCTCCAAGATCCCTTCCAGCTCTGCTATTCTTTTAAAAAGATAATACAATACAATAGCAGAGTTGGAAGGGACCTTGGAGGTCTTCTAGTCCAACCCCCTGCCTAGGCAGGAAACCCTATATCATTTCAGACAAATGGTTCTCCAATGTCTTCTTAAAGACTTCCAGGGCTGGGGCATTCACAACTTCTGGAGGCAAGCTGTTCCACTGGTTAATTGTTCTAACAAGGAGAGAACAGAGTCAGAATCTTATATGGAGTTATGAACCACAATGGCGCAGTGGTTAGAGTGCAGTCCTGCAGGCTACTTCTGCTGATTGCCAGCTGCCTGCAATTTGGCAGTTCAAATCTCCACCAGGCTCAAGGATGACTCAGACTTCCATCCTTCGGAGGTGGGTCAAATGAGGATAGTAAAAAAAAAATCTCTGTATAATTATAAATAATAACTGATAAGTTAGACTGGGATAAACTTAATTTTCAATCTAGGGGACTAGACATTTCCCCGGTAGGTTTATGTATGTTTTCCCAGTTAGCCTTAACTTGTTTTCCCAGTTAGCCAATTTGTTGATTGTGTGATTTTATATTGTAAAAATTAATAAAGATTTAATCATTAAAAAAAATGAGGACCCAGATTGTTGGGGGCAAATACGCTGACTCTGTAAACCATTTAGAAAGTGCTGTAAAAGCATTGTGAAGCGGTATATAAGTGCTATTGCTAGTCCTAGGGGGAAGAAAACAAATATTTCTTCTTTTATCATTCAGGAGAAAGGAAGCCACCCTGTAGCCCAGTGGTAGTCAACCTGGTCCCTACCGCCCACTAGTGGGCATTCCAGCTTTCATAGTGGGCGGTAGGGGTTTTGTCCGATACCGAAGCACTTTCCTTTTTTCAATTTTATTGACTTCCCTACTTTATAAATCACCATGACTGTGGAACTGGTGGGCGGTTAGAAAATTTTACTACTAACAGAGATACAAAAATGGGCGGTGGGTATAAAAAGGTTGACTACCCCTGCTGTAGTGCTTCCTCTGTCCAAATCACAACCCTCAGTTGTCTGAAAAAAATGATCTTTGTTTCTTTGACAACTACCTTGTTTGAAATACAAACAGGAGGAAGTGACATCTCTTCGTGTTAGGTGAGCAGGTCTTGCACCTTGGCTGGCTGAGTCCCTGCAAATGGGCGAACGAGTCATTGGATTGGACCAGAGGTGGTATTCAGCCAGTTCTGACCGGTTCTGGATAACCGGTAGTGGAAATTTTGAGTAGTTCAGAGAACCAGCAAATAGGCTGGCCCCGCCCCTGCTGCCTCCCAGCTGATCTTCTTTTGTTGTCCCGAATAGGAGAACGGAGCTGGAAAGCAGGTTAGTGGGGTGGGGGTGGGGGAATGGGCATTTTGCAGTATCCTTCCCCTGCCACGCCCACAAAGCCACGCCCACAAAGCCACGCCCACAGAACCTGTAGTAAAAAAATTTGAATCCCCCACCACTGGATTGGACCCTATTTTGCATGTCCTGCCATTTCCATTACATGGGACCTGAAATGGCTCCGGTTAAAAAAAGCACAAGTCCGTGTGATAGAGTGCCAAATACTGCAGAGATGCAATTAGAGACTGTGAATGTGTTGAGTAAAGGGCAGGATGCTAATGATTAGCCTTCTGCCTACTTGGGGTTTGAAAACTGTGAGAACCAAATTGCGCTGAGTCATCCCTCTAAAACAATTTCCTCCAAAACTGGATATATTTTTACCTCTTCATGTATTGTCGTGAAGTCTAGTTCTGAGGGAGGAGGTCAAGCTAAAGATAAAGGTTTCCTCTGTCCAGTCATGTCCGACTGTGGGGCAGAGCTCATCTCCATTTCTTAGCTGAGGGAGTGAGGTTGTCCTGTGGTGAGGTGGTCAGTTGGTCAGCTGGTCAGCATGAGTACACACTGAGGTCAGGTGGTCACATGATCAGCATGAGTACACACTGAGGTCAGGTAGTCAGCATGAGTGCACACCGAGGTCAGGTGGTCAGCTGGTGCACAATACGATGCTACCTTCTCACTGAAGTGGTACCTATTTATCTACTCACATTTGTATGATCTTGAACTGCTAGATGGGCAGGAGCTGGAGCAAGGAACGGGAGCTCACTCCATCGTGCAGGGCTCAAACCCAGGCTGTCAACTTTCAAACTGACAAGTTCCACACCTTCAACCACTGAGCCACCCCGCTCCCATGAGGGAGGAGGGAAGAGTATAAACGAAACTAATAAATGTTTTAAAGGGAAGAAAGGTGGGCGAATCTTCAAGGAATAGGTTGCAAAATGCATTAAAAATGGCCAATCCTTTCTAGTCGCCAACCGGGCAATGCCGGTTGGCGACACCCAGGGGAAGGGCCTTCTCTGTGGCGGGCCCGGCCCTCTGGAACGACCTACCCCCCGACCTACGCACTATCTCGGACCTTCGCCTCTTCCGCCAACGTCTTAAGACATTTTTATTCCAACAGGCCGGCCTAGCATAGCCCCCCGTTTCTGACTTTTTATGGATAAATTCTAATTAGGCAGGGTTTTAAATGGGTTTTTTAGCACGGGTTTAAATAATTTAATTTGTTTTTAATGATGTATTTTTTTTTTTATTGTGGTTTTAATAATGCCTGTGCGCCGCCCTGGGTCCTAACAAGGAGAAGGGCGGGGTATAAATTAAATAAAATAAATAAAATAAAAAAGTGTCTCAGCACTGAAAGCATTTTTCTGCAACAACAGTTTTTCTTATTTCATGTTTGTACAGTCCACCCTTCCCCAACCGGGCACCCTCGATTTGTTTGGGAAAGAAATTTCCTATGTTCCAAGGATTAATGGACTCTACCAAGGGTTAGATCCAAGGGTTATCGACTCCACCAATCTCAATCTTAGCTGTATTAAGCAGTCTGCTGCTCTGAGAAGTAAACAAGCAGTCTGTCTGGGCTTGTCTGCTGAAATGAAGCTAACTGCTTGTGACTCTCCTGCCTTTGTTTACTGGGAAGAACCACCTGTTGGTATAGTACATTTATTCATCTATTCTTACGTATATAAAGAAGTGAATGAATCCTGCTGCATCAGTTATCGGTGTGTGCTTTCTGGATTTGAATGTATGCAACAAACTCTGACACCCTCTCACAGGTGCTACTGTTGACAATGGGTACTACTACCTAGTCTGTACCTGTGCATTTGGTTTTTCCTGCTTAAATACAGGACTTTACTTTCCTCGCCATTGAACTGCACCGTGTTGGATAGGGCCCAATGCTCAAGGCTGCCAAGATCCTTTGAAACCCATCTTCCAAAATGTTAGCAATTTCTACCAGCTTGGTGTCATCTGCACCAAGCTTGGTGTCAACTTTGATGGACATCAATCTTTAAAGCGCTCCATGACTCGGGGCCTAGTTATATGCGAGACCGCCTCCTGCCCCATACATCCCTTCGACCGATACGCTCCCACAGAGAGGGCCTTCTCAGGGTGCCGTCGGCCGGACAATGCCGACTGGCGACACCCAGGGGAAGAGCCTTCTCTGTGGCGGGCCCAGCCCTCTGGAATGACCTACCCCCTGAATTACGTACCATCACCGACCTCTGCCTCTTCCGCCAATGTCTAAAGACATATTTGTTCCAACAAGCCGGCCTAGCCTAACCTCCCGTGGGGACTTTTAGGAAGTTTTTAAATTGGGTATTTTAAATTTGGTTTTAGTACAGGATAGGACTGTTTAATATTTATTTTAAATTATATATTTATCTTTGTATTGGTATGTTTTTAAATTTCCTGTACGCCGCCCTGGGTCCTCTGTGGAAAAGGGCGGGATATAAATTTAAATAAAATTAAAAATAAATAAATAAAAGACATCCATACTTTCTCCTCATCTAGGCCATCATTCATTATTCTAAATAATGAATAGAATAGAATAGATGGAATTAGAATAGAATAGAATAGAATAGATGGAAATAGAATAGAATAGAACAGAACAGAATAGAATAGAATAGATGGAATTAGAATAGAATAGATGGAAATAGAATAGAATAGAATAGAACAGAACAGAATAGAATAGATGGAATTAGAATAGAATAGAATAGAATAGATGGAAATAGAATAGAATAGATGGAATTAGAATAGAATAGATGGAATTAGAATAGAATAGAATAGATGAAAATAGAATAGAATAGAACAGAACAGAACAGAATAGATGGAATTAGAATAGAATAGATGGAATTAGAATAGAATAGAATAGATGAAAATAGAATAGAATAGAACAGAACAGAACAGAATAGAATAGATGGAATTAGAATAGAATAGATGGAATTAGAATAGAATAGAATAGATGGAAATAGAATAGAATAGAACAGAACAGAACAGAACAGAATAGATGGTATTAGAATAGAATAGATCGAATTAGAATAGAATAGAATAGAATAGAAGAGAAGAGAAGAGAAAAAAAGAGAATAATTGAAAGGGACCTTGGGGGTCTTCTAGTCCAACCCCCTCTTTAGAAATCTCCTAGGTCAGTGATGGCGAACCTTTCCAGCACTGAGTGCCCAAACTGGTACAGCCGGCCAGCTGGAAGCACTGGAAACCCAGAAGACCAGCTTGCTGGCATGTGGATGTCTATTTATGGGCCATTTTCTGGGCCTGAAAATGGCCCCCAAAAGCCCAGAAAACAACCCCTGAAAACAGCCTGAAGAATGACCTGTTTTTTGGCCATTTTCCAGGCTATTTGGGAGGGGCATTTCTGGCCCGAGAAGCGGCTGGAAAAAGGCCCAGAAAACAGCTCAAAAAATGCCTCAGAAGGAACAAAAAACGGCTTTTTTTGCCTGTTTTTCAGGCCATTTTCAAGCACTCTGGCACCCATGAAGACCAGCTGCGTGCTGGAAAGCAGAAGAACAGATGGTGACGGTGCACGTGCCCTCAGAGAGTGCTCTGCATGCAACAACTGGCAGGCGTGCCATAGGTTCACCATCATCGCCCTAGGTGAAGAGAGGATTAAAAAATAAACAAAGCGACTTCCGGTATCCGGCTCCAGCGGAGACGGGCGAGCCTTTTCTGCCCCCCCACGGGGGCGAAACTCTCCGGTTACCGGAGGTTTCCCGTAGGGTCGGCTCAGAGGGAGCGGCCCTCGTCACGGCGGTGGGGAGGGCGCTCCTCTCTGCGACCTAGGTGGAGAGGAACATGCTAGCGGGGTTTTTTTCCTTCTCCAACGGCTGTCGGTGCCATTCGCTTTAATGGAGAGGGCTGAACGGAGAGATCGGGCGGATCGCCGAGGCTTCAGCTGCGAGAGAGAGTGAGTTTAAAAGAACACCTTTTTTTTCCTTGCTGCCAGCCAGGCTGAACGGACTGGGAGGGGGGTGTTTATTTCTAAAAAAAAAACCCTCGGATTTAAGCGGCACGTTAAAATGGCTTCTCTGCAAAGAGAAAGTGGAAACGTTCACTCCGGACGGTCTTTAACAAGGGAAAGTGGAATGCGATTCTTTGCAACATTGTTTCTAGGTCTGGCTGGTTTTTAAAAAATGCTTATTTTGCTACTCTCTCCCTCTGGCTCTGAGATGGGCGGTGGAAGTGGCTTCTCTTTGTCCCTGCCTGACTATTTCAACTAAGGAAAATTTCCAGCGTCTCTTTGAAAGCAGGACTCTCTCTGGATTTTTGAAAAAAAAAATTTTTTTGATGGATTTGTGACCTCTTCTCTGGAATACCTTCGCTATTACTATTTGCTGACCTGGGAAACTGTGTCTCTTTTGGTTTCTGAATTGTTTGCAACTTCACAGCCCTGAACTGAACTGAGCTCCTGGTTTGCCCCACCAGCCCCACCCGGAAAACGCCATCTTGGTGGCAGTGACTCTAACTTTTAACCATGGCACAAGAAGCAGCACTTGTAAATTTGGAACAAAGGATGGCTTCTCTTGAAACCTCTATGCTAACTTTGATATCAGAAATAAAGGCCCAGAGGGCTGAAAATATTATCTTCAAGAAGGAGTTGTTGGATACAAGAAGACAAGTGCTGGATAACACACAGAAGAATAAAGAACTGGAAGGGGGGTTGGAGGGGGCTAAGGGGGAAATTAAAAATGTTACTAATGAGGTTGTGGAAATAAATGGGCATGTGTCTAGGATGGATATGGAAAGAATGACATACTTTTTGAGATTTCAAAATGTTTCTGAGGAATCTGGTGAATGCCTCCCTGATTTTATGAGCACAATTTTAGCAGACTATTTACAAAAACCTAAGGATGAGATCAGGGGGGACATTGACCTAGCCTACAGAATTAACTCAGCATATGCCAGGATAAATGAAGTGCCTAGAGAGATACATGTGAAATTTGTAAGGTCAACCAGAGAGGAGATCCTGAAAGCGCAGAGAGAGAAACCTTTAACTTATCAACGAAAAACGGTCACTATCTTGAAGCAGATCCCTAGAAAAATTAGAGATTTAAGAAGGAAATTTTCCTTCTTGTCTAAAACCTTGTTTGATCACGGGATTTGGTTCAAGTGGATGACACCTGAAGGGATGCTGGTGTTCTGGGAAGGAGGAAGAGTGAGGATTAAAACAGTTGCTGAGGCGGAAGCCTTTCTTAAAAAATATTCCTCTGTCCTGGGGGAAGATCCAGGGGGGACGGAGGGGGCCACGGCCCCGCCTACGGGGGGCCAGGGGGGAGAGAAAGAAGATACAATAGCCAAAGACTTAGATCAAAAAAATAACTTTGCCTTGATTTTTCTTGAACAATTTTGTATAATATTTCTATCTGGACTTTTTGTAAATGTCTGACAGCATGGAATGGAGAATTTAAGTAAATGTACTTGCTTTCATCTTGTAGTGGTATGGAAAATGTTTTCTTGATAACTTTTTTTATTGTGTATTTTGAGGTCTCGGAAGGTCCGACGACTCTAACGTGAATGCTCTCAAAATTTCTTTGTAACCATTACCCTATCCTGTTAAAAAATGTAAAACCAATAAAACTTTTTCAATAAAAAAAATAAAATAAAAAAATAAATAAACAAAGCAGCCGTTTAAACCAGTCTCCAGTTCCCTGGGTGGTCCAGGCCTGACAGCATAACCAATTACTACTGCTGATGCACAAGCCATCTCTTTTGAACCCGGGTATCTGCTGTACCCATTTCATGTACATGTCCTACCCTTTGATTCTGGGCTCCTATGACATGCCTTTCATTTCATCCCAAGCCCAGGATGAGAGAGGCTTAAGCCGGCTTTAGCTGTACCTGAGGTAAAGTTCTGTTTTCTATCTTATTGCAGCATCTGTCAGGGTTCCAAATAGCACCCAAATTTAAATCAGAGTCCAAGGCAAAGTATTGGTCAAAGTCCCAGTTTATTAAGAGAGCCATCTTTCCACACCTGGGAGAACCCAAATCTGAAAGCTTCCAGGTTTTCCCCACCCAGTTGAAAGTTCAAGATCTTTCCCCAACGCCCACAAGTCCATTCACATGGTCCAATCTCCCACTGCCATGCTGGCTGTTCCACCCATCCAGTTCTGGTGAGGTGCAGAGACGAAGGATGACCTTGGCTTTCTAGAAAGAATTTTGTTATGGCTACATCGCATCTAACTCCATACAATGCCCCCTCCCATTTTCCCACAATAGAAAACGCCTACTAGAATAACAGAAAGTGTGGCAGGCCAAAGATCCAAAAGAAAAGATGGCTTCAGGCCTGACAGCATCGCTGAAAAAGAACTTCAAGAGGGCAAAATCTATTTTTTGTCCCTCGTGTCCTTGGAGCGCATTCAGGGGACTGGCAACGACTGGGAAGAAACACAGTCAAGCTGGGTAGGCATCAGCAAAAGGCTCAGCAAGTTTCATGCGAGCATAGCTCAAGGATAAGTGGAGAACACTTCAGCTCAGCGCTTCACAGTTAATTTTCGTTTGTTCTCAAGGCATCAAATGTGGTTTCTTTTTTTTTTTTTTTGCACTGTTGATTGATTATGTGCCATCAAGTTGTTTTCAACTCCTAGTGATCCCTTAAATAGATTTTCTTCATGGTGATCTATCCCTAACTTGGTCTTTTAAGTCTTCCAAGAGCACTCAGCACCATTTTAATGCAGTCCATCCAATTTGCTGCTGATTGTCCTCTTCTCTTCCCATCTACCTTTCCATGCGTTAAAGTTTTCTCTAGGGATTTAGGTCTTCCCATAATGTGTCCGAAGTTGAATAATTTGAGTCTGGACCAGTGGTGGGATTCAACATTTTTTACTACCGGTTCGGTGAGCGTGGCTTGGTGAGCATAGCTTGTCCGGCATGGTAGGGGAAGGATACTGCAAAATCTCCATTCCCTCCCCACTCCAGGGGAAGGATACTATAAAATCTCCATTCCCTCCCTGCTCCAGGGGAAGGATACTGCAAAATCTCCATTCCCTCCACACTCCAGGGGAAGGATACTGTAAACTCTCCATTCCCGCCCCACTCCAGAGGAAGGATACTGCAAAATCTCCATTCCCTCCCCACTCCAGGGGAAGGATACTATAAAATCTCCATTCCCTCCCCACTCCAGGGGAAGGATACTATAAAATCTCCATTCCCTCCACACTCCAGGGGAAGGATACTGTAAACTCTCCATTCCCGCCCCACTCCAGAGGAAGGATACTGCAAAATCTCCATTCCCTCCCCACTCCAGGGGAAGGATACTGCAAAATCTCCATTCCCTCCCCACTCCAGGGGAAGGATACTATAAAATCTCCATTCCCTCCCCACTCCAGGGGAAGGATACTATAAAATCTCCATTCCCTCCCCACTCCAGGGGAAGGATACTATAAAATCTCCATTCCCTCCCCACTCCAGGGGAAGGATACTATAAAATCTCCATTCCCTCCCTGCTCCAGGGGAAGGATACTATAAAATCTCCATTCCCTCCCTGCTCCAGGGGAAGGATACTGCAAAATCTCCATTCCCTCCCTGCTCCAGGGGAAGGATACTATAAAATCTCCATTCCCTCCCTGCTCCAGGGGAAGGATACTGCAAAATCTCCATTCCCTCCACACTCCAGGGGAAGGATACTGTAAACTCTCCATTCCCGCCCCACTCCAGAGGAAGGATACTGCAAAATCTCCATTCCCTCCCCACTCCAGGGGAAGGATACTGCAAAATCTCCATTCCCTCCCCACTCCAGGGGAAGGATACTGTAAAATCTCCATTCCCTCCAGGGGAAGGATACTGCAAAATCTCCATTCCCTCCACACTCCAGGGAAAGGATACTGCAAAATCTCCATTCCCTCCCCACTCCAGGGGAAGGTTACTCCAAAATCTCCATTTTCTCCCCACTTCAGGTGAAGATTACTGAAAAATCTCCATTCCCTCCCCATTCTGGTGGAAGGATACTGCAAAATCTCCTTTCCCACCCTACTCCAGGGGAAGGATGCTGCAAAATCCTCATTCCTTGCTGGCCTCAATCAGGCCATCTTCAGAGTTGACACAAGGAACACCTATTTCCTATTGTTAGTAAAGTTACATTTGTGCAAAACATGATGCCTAAGAGAAGAGATTTAAGCCCTAAATCAGGGTTTTCCAACCTTGGCAACCTTAAGGTTTGTGGACTTCAACTCCCAGAATTCCTCGTGACTGGCTGGAGAATTCTGGGAGTGGAAGTCCACAAGTCTTAAAATGCCAAGGTTGGACAGCCTGTGAATTTCCTCACCAGCATCTCAGCCCAATGGAGGGCTGTTTGTTTTGGGAGGCATGTTCCCATAGGTCTGAATAAGAGATTATCTCCCAAGACGGTTGGCTGGTGATGTGGGTGGAAGGGTTAATCCATGCCAGCGTAAAGAGCCGATGAGGAAAACCAACACCGTTGGCAGCTATTAACAATAAATAAAACGGTGATAATGGCTCTTCAGGTGACAGGTTCAGCGTCAGGCCTAGTGTGGTCATGAGGGAAAATATCAGCAGCTGTGTACACAAAACCTTGTGTAAACCGGGCAGCGAAGGAGGAACGAGCGGCCCAATTCAGGCACGGACATGCGTCAGCAATGCCTGGCAATTAATACAGGGCGCATTTGTTCTGGCCATAGTAAGCTCACTTCCTTGTAAAACGTGGGCCAGTCGCCCACTAGAAATCATATCAAACTGCGTAGCAGCCACACAAAGGCAGTGGAGCAGCAATCCTTCATGCATGTGAAGTGAGTCTGGAAACCAAGCAAGCTCCAGCACATTTAGAAGGCCAGTTTTCTCCATTGGGTATCCTTGTGATGCATTTGGTTACAAACAGCGGTGGGTTGCAAAAATTTTTAGAACCTCTTGTGTAGATGAGGCCTGCTTTGTGGGAGTGGCTTGATGGCCATGTGACTGGATGGGCGCGTCCAACTTGTAAAATGTGGTGAAACTCACTTAACAACACTCTTGCTTAGCAACCAAAATGTTGGCTCAGAAACTCTGGCATTTGACGCATGCAAGTCTTAAAGCTGTCAAGTGACAAGATCCTTGCACCCCTGACCCTTTAGGAAAAAATCCCCCCAGGGCTGTTCAAACTTGACAGCTTTAAAACTTGTGAACTTCAACTCCCAAAATTCCTCCTCTTGCTCTTCCTCTTGATGATGGGCGGACGGGCAGGGGGAGGGAGCTGGAACCGGTTCTAAACGGCACTGTAGATTTGGGGAACCTCTTCTATAGAAGAGCTTAGAACTGGCAGGAACCCACCCCTGGTTTCAAAGGACCGTAATTGGTGGGAAGTTACGATCCAACAAGGAGGGTTCAAACTGGGGAAGTCAGCAGAAAATTTTGTAAAGTTGAGAAATGAACCCATAAATATAACGGATAACACATCCGTTATCCTAACTGATCTTGCCTCATCCTACAACGCTCTTTTTCTTTAGTTTCCCAATAGTCCTATAAATATTAGAGTGGAGGGGGTGGTGGGAGAAAAGAAGGAAGAGAGGGAGAGAAAGAACAGAAAGAAAGATGGGAGGGAGAGAAGGAAGATGAAAGAAAAGGAAAGAAAGAAAGAAAGAAAGAAAGAAAGAAAGAAAGAAAGAAAGAAAGAAAGAAAGAAAGAAAGAAAGAAAGGGGAAGGAAGAAAATTAATAGAGGGAGGGAGGGAAGGAAAGAATAAAGAAAGGAAGGAAAGAAGGAAGCAAGCAAAGAGGAAGGGAGGTAGGGAAGGAAAGAATAAAAGAAGCAAGCAAGCAAGCAAAGAGGAAAGGAAAGAATAAAAGAAGGAAGGAAGTAAAGAGGAAAGGAGGGAGAAATGGAAGGAAGGAAGGAAAGTTTTTTCATTAACAAGTAATGGAATAATTTGTAGCTTCATTTTTAATTTTTACAATAATTATTCCGGGGGCTGGGGGGGATAATAATGTCAGGAAAACACCAAGATGCACAGAAAACAAAATCCCGAGATAATAGATGAGACAGGAACAGACTCTTTAAGCATTGAGTTCCTCAATAAACAGCATTTTTTCTTCATGTAAAAAACTGCATGTGGAGATATGAATCCCACATAAAAATACTTTTGATGGGACATATTGCATTCCCCTCCCTTATAGCATGTTATCAATTACTCTCATTAGGCTTTTTATAGCTGTTCTACTCTCATTGCTAAAAAAGGCTCCTGTTTTTGAGAAACAGCTAATTATCTTCGAGAAAATTCAGGGAAATTAGCTCTCCAAATTTGTCGTGTTCTCATTTGATCTCAGGCAGACCTGAGCATTTTACCCCCACCTCCCCATACACACACTGCCCAGACCACACCTGTTCCTTAGCCTGTCCCTATTTGGACCCACATGAAGACAATAGAAAATTAGAAATCAAGTGTAAACAAGTGCTTTTATTTAAATGCAACATTGCTTATATTTTGTAGGTATCTGTTATGGTTTTCCCATGTACTTGCATGCGAACTTACACACCTTCACAGTCCTATTGGTTTGGCCCTCAATCAATCCAAAAAGAACTGGGAGAGACCTTGGAGATCTTCTAGTCCAACCCCGTGTTCAAGCTGGAGACCCTGTACCATTTCAGACAAGTGGCTGAAAATCCAGTGTCTTCTTAAAAACCTCCAGTGATGGAACATCCATAACTTCTGAAGGCAAGCTGCTCCACTGGTTAATTGTCCAAGGAAGTTTCTCCTTAATTCCAGGTTGCTTCTCTCCTTGATTAGTTTCCATCCATTGTTTCTTGTTTTGCCTTCTGGTGCTTTGGAGAATAAGTTGACCCCCTCTCCTTTGTGGCAGCCCCTCAAGTACTGGAAGACTGCTCTCATGTCACCTCTAGTCTTTCTAGCCTTTTGTACAATTTTTTACATTTCTGTTGCGTGTACCTGGCACAGGTGTGACATCTACACAATCTATACATATCATTGGTGCTGTATTTGTAAGGAGCGTTGTGTGAAAATTTGGAAGCGATCAGTGCAGTACTTTCGGAGATTAGTGGTTTTGAACAAACTCTTGTTACATTTTTATTTATATAGATAGATAGTGGAAATCAGGGTGGAGGAAATCCATGAAAATAAAATAAAAGGAATGACTTTTTTCTCAGTTCAAAACAGCCACAAATCACAGAAGGCATCATTCATTGCTTGACTGCTTTCTGTTTTTTGTGGCACAACATGTAACCATCTCGTCAGCTGGAACTGAAGTTTGTTCCCAAGTATAGCATTGTAGGCAGTTAACCACCAAGGAACATGAAATTAAATTAACATCTCTTTGTGAACGAGGACCCAGACACTTGAATTCCTGTCCACCTTGTTGGTAGCTGTGCCCTTGGCCAAGGACAAGCGATTTAAAAGCCAGAAACGGCCCTATTTAGTCTTCATTAATCATGCATCCTATTCAAACATACCGTCCTGCATCTGAAGAGGGGTTAATGGTGGCTTAGCTTGAAGCTGTTGTCCAAAGTAGGTTTAACTTTCTATGAACTTCTTGGGACACAAAGAAAGCAGCCTACTTACTATTCCAAGTGTCACCAGCTAGCGGCAAACCGATGCTTACTAAGGGTAATTAAATACCTCTGAAGCCATTTGTATCAATAACAAAGAGTTACTGTCAGAACTTGAATGAAGTCCATCTGCCTATTGGGGAAGAACATGGACACCATGTAAGTGATAAAGCAGATGGGGGACCCCCAAAGACATGGTTTGTTTGGCTATCAAAGATTGGTTATTAGCGCTTCCTTCCTTCGTGGGGTGTATCTGATCCCCTTTCAGAGGCACAATGTTAACACTTTGGTTGTTTAATAGCTTTAATTTCTTCTCATCCAAGAAGGATGGTGAACTTTCCTCTCCTTTGCGGAAAATCTACATCTGGGAATACATACATACATACATACATACATACATACATACATACATACATACATACATACATACATACTTGTGTCACATTTATTGACATTGTATTTATTGTATTTATTGATCAGCTCAAAAACCTCACACACACACACACACACACACACACACACAAATATCTGCTGCTGTGGCCTAGAGGTGGAGCTCTTGCCTACCAATCAGGAGGTTGCGAGTTCAATCCTAGGTAGAGGCAGATGTAGGGTTGGACTAGATGACCTACAGGGTCCATTCCAACTCTGTTAATTTGTGTGTGTGTGTGTGTGTGTGTGTGTGTGTGTGTGTGTGAACTCAGGGTTCAAATTGTTGGAAGAAATGTCCTTCTGGGTTCAGTTCCAAGTGGGGGGAAAAGACACTAGATTCATGGAAGTTGCTTGGGAAGATGTTTTAATGGTGGACAGCAGGACCCCATGTTTTGAGGTCCTGGGGGGAAAAGGTGGATCGCATGCCTTGAAGATTTAATGAATAGTTTAATGAAAAGAAGGATGAGGGAAGACATGATAGCAGTGTTCCAATATCTCAGGGGCTGCCACAAAGAAGAGGGAGTCAAGCTATTCTCCAAGGCACCGGAGGGTAGAACAAGAAGCAATGGGTGGAAACTGGTTGAAAGAAGCAACTTAGAACTTAGGAGGAATTTCATGAACAATTAATCAGTGGAACAGCTTGCCTCCAGAAGTTGTGAATGCCCCAACACTGGAAGTTTTTAAGAAGATGTTGGATAGCCATTTGTCTGAGTGGTGTAGGGTTTCCTGCCTAGGTAGGAGGTTGGACTAGAAGACCTCTAAGGTCCCTTCCAGCTCTGCTATTCTATTCTATTCTATTCTATTCTATTCTATTCTATTCTTTCTCTTCTATTTTATTCTAAATAAAGATCTTGAATTAAAAAAGGGCAGAGATGCTGAGAGTCCCTGGGTTTTAGGGGTAATATTCTGTCCTTTTAATATTTCCTAAAATATCTCATTTTCTTAGGAGATGGATGGGTACTAACTTCCTACAATATCAAAGGAAAATCTGCATCAAGTAGGATAGGATGCAAAAAGAAAAAAAGCAGACCCTTGAAAAAGATACGTACAGATGTAATCATGAGGATAAATAGACCAACCAAATTTATATTTGGGAAAATGAAGATATGACCTAAAGTAGAAAGATGTGTCTGTCTTTATACTTCCTAGATATGGAAGGCTGTCCTTCTGGGCTTCAAATGCAATAAATATGCTTTTCAAATTCTTCATCTGATTTACATGAGAAAAACAGTGAGCCAGGATCAGCCTCCTTCAGCCTCTGATTAATGTGGACTTGCCTGGAAAAAGGAATTTCCAGATAAATAGAAATAAAAACATTTTCCCACAGGTCTTCTACCTTAATCTTAATCTTTATTGTATTTCTATACCGCCCTCTCTCCCAGACGGGACTCAGGGCGGTGTCCAAGAACAATAAAAATATATAGAAAATCAAGTAGTTAAAACTGAATTAAATAAAATTTGGACCCGTGCTAAAAACATAATTAAAACCCAACTAAAATCAGCCATAAAACAGCTATGCCAGGCTGGCCGCATGAAAGAAGTATGTTTTTAGTGCCCGATGAAAGAGGCGAAGGTCCGTGATTGTACAGAGGGCGGGGGGCAGGTCATTCCAGAGGGCGGGGCCTGCCACAGAGAAGGCTCTTCCCCTGGGAGTCGCCAGCCGGCATTGTCCGGCGGACGGCACCCTAAGGAGGCCCTCCCTGTGGGAGCGGACAGGTCGACTGGAGGTATGTGGTAGGAGGCGGTCCTGCAAGTAACCAGGTCCCATGTCATGGAACCCTTTGAAGATGGTCACTAAGACCTTGAAACGCGCCCGGAAGGCCACAGGCAGCCAGTGCAGCTCGCGCAGGAGAGGTGTTACATGGGAGTGTCTTGAGACTCCCAAAATCCCCCAGGCGGCCGCATTCTGCACTAACTGGAGCCTCCTACCTCTTTAGAACTAGGTGACTATTTAGTTAGAAAGTCGATTAAGATTCTTTGATCTTTTGGTCCCTTCCTCCTTCCATTTCTCCTTGTTATTTATTGCTAAGTATATTTTTTTCCTGAACAACTGAAGAAAGTTGGGTGTTTGATGTCAACTTTTGCTCATCCATAATCTCAGGTGAAAAACCTTGAGTGATGGAGCATTCATAACTTCTGGGGCAAGTCATCCCACTGATTAATTATTCTAACTGTCAGAAAACCCCTCCTTCATTCTAAGTTGCTTCTCTCCATGATTCGTTTCCACCCATTGCTTCTTAGCTTCAGGTGCTTCAGCGAATAGATTATCCCCCTTTTTCTTTGTGGCAGCCCCTGAGATATTGGAACACAGCTATGTCTAAGTGGGCTGCACAACGAAGAGGGAGTCAATCTGTTCTCTGAAGCATCTGAAGGTGGAACAAGAAGCAGTGGATGGAAACTAATCAAGGAGGTAACCAACCTAGACTAAGGAGGAATTTCCTGACAATTAATCAGTGGAACGATCAGTGTTTGAGAAGACACCAAGTAGTGCAAATCTGGCTTAACAAGTAGTGCAAATCCCTCATCAGTGGTGGGATTCAATTTTTTTTACTACCGGTTCGGTAGCCGTGGCTTGGTGGGCATAATGTGGCTTGGTGGGCATGGTTTGGTGGGTGTGGCAGGGGAAGGATACTGCAAAATCTCATTCCCTCCCACCTCCTGGGGGAAGGATAATGCAAACTCCCCATCCCCTCCCACCTCCTGGGGGAAGGATACTGCAAAACCCCCATTTCCTCCTACCTCCTGGGGGAAGGATACTGCAAAATCTTCATTCCCTCCCACCTCCTGGGGGAAGGGTACTGCAAAATCTCCATTCCCTCCCCACTCCTGGGGGAAGGATACTGCAAAATCTCCATTCCCTCCCACCTCCTGGGGGAAGGATACTGCAAAATCTCCATTCCCTCCCACCTCCTGGGGGAAGGATAATGCAAACTCCCCATCCCCTCCCACCTCCTGGGGGAAGGGTACTGCAAATTCCCCATTCCCTCCCCACTCCTGGGGGAAGGATACTGCAAAATCTCATTCCCTCCCACCTCCTGGGGGAAGGATAATGCAAACTCCCCATCCCCTCCCACCTCCTGGGGGAAGGGTACTGCAAATTCCCCATTCCCTCCCCACTCCTGGGGGAAGGATACTGCAAAATCTCCATTCCCTCCCACCTCCTGGGGGAAGGATACTGCAAAATCTCCATTCCCTCCCACCTCCTGGGGGAAGGATACTGCAAAATCCCCATTTCCTCCTACCTCCTGGGGGAAGGATACTGCAAAATCCCCATTTCCTCCTACCTCCTGGGAGAAGGATACTGCAAAATCTCCATTCCCTCCCCACCCCACTAACCTGCTTTCCAGCTCCGTTCTCCTATGCAGGACAACAAAAGATGACCCAGTTGATCAGCTGGGACTCAGGAGGCAGCCAATAGATCGGGGGCGGGGCCAGCCACAGATGGCATTTGCTGGTTCTCAAAACTATCACTATTTCCACTACTGGTTCTCCAGAACTGGTCAGAACTGGCTGAATACCACCTCTGATCCTCATAAATGTTCCCAGCAGAGACATTTCAAAACTGGCATTTTCATATTCTTAGAAACTATGATCCACGTTAGAGTACCTTCTGCTGAAAGAAACGTATTTTTTTTTCTAGGAAAATAACTCAGAATTACAGCAAGGCGGGTGCTGAAAGGTCAGGTAACGGGCAACACAACTGTGAGATGAAAACCAGGAGAAGGAGGAAAAACTAAGCTACAAAAGAAGAGCAACAAAGGATTATGTAAAGAATACAAGAGGCAGCCCAACCCAGAGTTCTTAACAATTACCTGAGGAGGTATACCTGCAGCTATGTAGGACAGATCAACCTAAGTGAAAGTTCTGAAATAAGATGAAGTTATCTGAAAAACAAAGAATGAAGATGGTCCTATGATGGCCATTAACAACAGTAGAGAAGGACTGAAATCAAATCAAATCAAAGATTAACATTAAAATTAGGGGCCTGGAGGCTAAAACATGACAAATGGTTACAGGAATTGGATCGGTCTAGTCTAGTAAAAAGATGGACTAGGGGTGACATGATAGCAGTGTTCCAATATCTAAGGAGCTGCCACAAAGAAAGGGTTCAACCTATTCTATAAAGCACCTGAAGGCAGGACAAGAAGCAATGGATGAAAACTAAGCCAAGGAGAGAAGCAACTTAGAACTAAAGAGAAATTTCCTGACAATGAGAACAATCAACCAGTGGAACAGCCTTCAGAAGTTGTGGATGCTCCAACAGTGGATGTTTTTAAGAAGAGATTGGACAGCCATTATCTACTAAACTGCCTTCAGTTATTTGTAAAAATCATAAAGGAAGGATACACATAATAATCAAAGAAACAAAGACGAGGGGGTCAACTTATTTTCCAAAGCACCAGAAGGCAAGACAAGAAACAACGGATGGAAACTGATAAAGGAGAGAAGCAACCTAGAACTAAGGAGAAAGTTCCTAACAGGGAAAACAATTAACCAGTGGAACAGCCTGCCTTCAGAAATTATGAGTGCTGCTTCATCAGTGGAGGTTTTTAAAAAGAGACTGGACAGCCACTTGTCGGAAATGGTATAGGGTCTACTGCTTGAGCAGGGAACTGCATTAGAAGGCCCCCTTCCAACTCTGATGATGATGTTGATGTTGGTGATGACAAAGGAGGAGGAGGAGAAAAAGGAGAAGAAGAAGGAGAAGGAGAAGGAGGAGAAGGAGGAGGAAAAGAAGAATTAGGAGGAGGAGGATTAGGATTAGGAGAAAGAGGAGGAGGAGGAAGAGAAGGAGAAGAAGAAAAAGAAGGAGAAGGAGGAGGAGAAGAAAGGAGAAGGAGGAAAAAATTATGAGGAGGATTAGGATTAGGAGGAGGAGGAGAAGGAGAAAAAGTATAAGAAGAAGAAGAAGGAGAAGGAGGAGAAGGAGGAGGAAAAGAAGAATTAGGAGGAGGAGGATTAGGATTAGGAGAAAGAGGAGGAGGAGGAGGAAGAGAAGGAGAAGAAGAAAAAGAAGGAGAAGGAGGAGGAGGAGGAGAAGAAGAAGAAGAAGAAGAAGAAGAAGAAGAACTAGAAGGAGAAGAAGAAGAAGGAGAAGAAGAAGAAGAAGACGACGAAAACTCACATCTTAATGACAAGAAGCAAATATAAAAGTTGACATTGGCTGGACAATAACAATAGAAGTCATTATAAAATCCCCCCCCCCCCAGTATATTTGACATAATAACCAAGAGCACAGGTATGTTTTCACAGGATTAAACAAATAAGTAAGACAGGGCCTTGATGCTGTTCAATGACAAAAATGTTGTGTTTGAGATAGAGCTAAGCCAAAACTACCCACAACTTGTAGTCAGCAGTAACAGGTCATATATATCAGTTGTCAGCTAATCCTAACATTATTTCTATATCCGCTTCAAAATACAAAATCTGTGGAATCCAAAAAGTGTCATCTTAAATGACATTGATTAATAGCGGCTAAATTAAATGCTGTTTCATTTACTAGACAAAATAGACGAATCCAGGAAAAGCATTAGAAGCGCCAGCATTTTTGGATTTGTAAGCAAATGTGATAACTAGTTCAAAAAGTTAACCTTTTAAATTTGGGCCTTACAAAATCCAGTGTGTGCAAAATTTACAAATCGTGGAAAGGCAAATTTCAGGCAGTTTCCATCTGTACTTCTGTACAGTAGTCATTTTTGTAGTTTTCATATTTATTATTGTACGTTGATTCTACGTCTTATTTAAAAAAGGTTTGTTAAAAAAAGCTATCCACATTCTTTCCCATTTCTTTGATGAATGGGGTCGAAGAACTATCTTTTCAATGTTCAGTGGATATTTTACTTAATACAGGACATATAGTCATGTAGGGATGTGGTGGCTCAGTGGCTAAGATGCTGAGCTTGTCAATCAGAAGGTCGGCAGTTCAGTGGTTCGAATCCCTAGCGTCGCGTAATGGAGTGAGCTCCCGTTACTTGTCCCAGCTTCTGCCAACCTAGCAGTTCGAAAGCACATAAAAATGCAAGTAGAAAAATAGGGACTACCTTTGGTGGGAAAGTAACAGCGTTCCATTCTCCTTCGGTATTTAGTCATGCCGGCCACGTGACCAGAGAGACGTCTTCGGACAGCGCTGGCTCTTCAGCTTTGAAACGCAGATGAGCACCGCCCCCCAGAGTCGGGAACGACTAGAACATATACGCGAGGGGAACCTTTACCTTTACCTAGTCATGTAGTCCTTGACTTTTTAATCACAATTGAACCCAAAATTTCTGTTGCTAAGTGAGACATTTGTTGACTGAGTTTTGCCCCATTTTACAACCTTTCTTGCCATAGTTGTTAAGTGAATCGCTGCAGTTGTTAAGTAAATACCAGTATTGTTAAGTGAATCTCCACATTGACTTTGCTTGTCGGAAGGTCGCAAGAATTGATCACATGATCATAAGTAATGAACTAGTTCAACTCAACCCATCCAAGACCGAGTGGCTGTGGTTTCCGCAGTGGTTGATCACATGATCATAAGTAATGAACTAGTCGACTCAACCCGTCCAAGACCGAGTGGCTGTGGTTTCCGGCATCCCGGTACAATTAGTTTACTCCATCACTGGCCATTGGGGGTGAACATCTAGCCCCAGTGGATAGGGCACGCAATTTAGGTGTCCTCCTGGATTCCCGGCTGTCTATGGAAGATCATCTGACAGCCGTCGCCAGGGGGGCTTTTTACCAGGTAAGCCTGGTACGCCAGTTGCGTCCCCTTTTGGACCGGGACGCCCTCTGCACAGTCACTCACACGCTCATGACATCCCGTCTAGACTACTGTAACGCTCTCTACATGGGGCTTCCCTTGAGGTGCACCCGAAGGCTACAGTTAGTTCAGCATGTGGCCGCGCGGGGAATTTTGGGAGCCTCAAGGCATTCCCACATAACACCGCTCCTCCGCGAGCTGCACTGGCTGCCTGTGGCCTTTCGGGTGCGCTTTAAGGTATTGATTACCATCTTTAAAGTGCTCCACGGCACGGAACCTAGCTATCTGCGGGATCGTATCCTACCTCACACATCCCTTCGGCTGATTCGCTCCCACAGAGAGGGACTTCTCCGGGTGCCGTCCACTAGGCAGTACCAGGGTATTGGGGTTTAATTTATTTTAGTACTATTTATTGTTATGTGTGTCTTTTTATTCTATTTTAACTTCCTGTGCACTGCCCCGAGTCCCTTTGGAGAGAGTGGGGCAGTTTATAAATTTAATAAATTGAAATTGAAATTGATAGTTGCCAAGCATCTAAAATTTGATCACGTGAATATAAGGATGCTGTAATGGTCGTAAGTATGAAAAATGGTCATGTTCCTTTTTTCAGTGCTGTTGTAACTTTGAATGCTCACTAAATGAAGTGTTGTAAATTGAGGAGAAGAAGAAGAGAAGAAGGAGGAGGAGGAGGATGAGAAGAAAGAGAAGGAGAAGGAGAAGGAGAAGGAGAAGGAGAAGAAGAAGAAGAAGAAGAAGAAGAAGAAGAAGAAGAAGAAGAAGAAGAAGAAGAAGAAGAAGAAGAAGAAGAAGAAGAAGAAGAAGAAGAAGAAGAAGATCCAGTTCCATAAACACATCACATACTTTGGGATTGAAAACCAGGTTTTAAAGAACAGGAGATCAAAATCCTGTGCCAATTTCTTTTTGGAAACGATCAACTCTGTTCTGTTTAAGATCAACTTGGAGAATGTTGTTATGTTCTTATCAAAAAACAGACCAAGTAAAGTTCTCACCCAACCCTGTTTTAGAGGCCTCACATTTGGCAATAGATGTGTGCATTGGGATTCTCTTTATCGTTCCTGAAATCAGCATCTTCGTTAATTTCAACCAGATTTGCTCTTTTTCATGGCTCAAAATTTACCCAGGACAACATTTGAAAGAAATCAGGGTAGAACAACAGATCCATTATTGACATATGTTGTATTTCAAGCTGGCTTGCCCATCAGTTCTGCGTTGTGGTCAGATCTCACCATTTTAACGAAGGAACTCACGGAAGTCGAAAAGGGTGTCAACTAATGACCTCTGGGTGATACTTTGAAGTTCTCATTGTACAACCTATCCCTACATATTCTTTCTTTTCTGAGCTTTACCTCAACCTGACCTTGGCTTTTGAAGCTAAAAGAAACAAATACTGCTAGGCACAATGCTGTAACTCAGACAGGAAAGGTAGATTTTGGAAGATCATAGCTTTGAAAAGAGCCTAAACAAACCAATCTGTTCCCCTATTGTAAGCAACCGCCGTATCTTACTTTCCGATGAATGCCCACGTCTGGTTTGGCTGGACACACCTCTTCTTTTTGAGACCCTATTGAATCAAACAGTTTCTGTGTAAAGACAACCGAACTTCAAGTCGTGCAAAAAAAGAAAGAAAGAGCGAAAAAATCATGCACAGGAAAGAGCATGCCCCATTGAAAAAGAAGAGATCAGGGCAAGGAAACTGGATGGCAACTTGGGTGTGCTTACCACAATAATGCGCAAGGATGAAAGAATTTGCTAGGTGCGTGAAGGAAGTAAAATGTGACTCTGGTTAGTTTGCACTCTGAATTTTAATTATAGAGTACTTGATTCTCTATTTTTCTAATTGTTATCCTCAAATGGGAAATCTTTGGGCAGGTCACTCAAGCACTCGTCACCTCTCAACTCGACTACTATAATGCTCTCTACATGGGGCTTCCCTTGAGGTGCACCCGAAAGCTGCAGTTAGTCCAGAACGCAGCTGCGTGGGTGATTACGGGAGCGCCTAGACACTCCCACATAACACCAATCCTGCGCGAGCTGCACTGGCTTCCTGTGGTCTTTCGGGTGCGCTTCAAGGTTTTGACGACCATCCTTAAAGCGCTCCATGGCTCGGGGCCTAGTTATATGCGAGACCGCCTCCTGCCCCATACATCCCTCTGACCGATACGCTCCCACAGAGAGGGCCTCCTCAGGGTGCCGTCGGCTGGACAATGCCAACTGACGACACCCAGGGGAAGAGCCTTCTCTGTGGCGGGCCCAGCCCTTTGGAACGACTTACCCCCTGAACTTCGCACCATCTCCGACCTCCGCCTCTTCCGCCAATGTCTGAAGACACATCTATTCCATCTAGCCGGCCTAGCGTAACCTCCATTACAGACTTTTAGATAGTTTTAAATTTGGGGATTTTAATTTGGTTTTTAGCGCAGGATTTTATTGGAATAAGTTTTTAAAAATTTTATATGGTTTTGTATGTATTTTAGTATTCCTGGGTCTGTCTGGAGAAGGGCGGGGTATAAATTTAATAAAATAAAAATAAGAAATAAAATAAAGGTCACTCTCTGGCACCCCAACATGCCCCACTCGGTTGCTGTTGTTGGAAAACACATTCCTGATCATAGTGTCAGACCTGGGAGCCATTTTTTACACTTGGGCCTTCAAGCCTGCCACATTTTCTACTGTGGGAACATCAAAAACGTCATCAAAAAAGCACAACAGAGAATGTTCTTTCTGCACCAACTGCTCAAGGAGATGCTGATTCAGTTCTACAGAGGAATCATTGAGACTCTCATTTGCACCTCTATAACTGTCTGGTTTGGTTCTGCAACCCAACAAGACAGACATGGACTTCAGGGGATAATCAGAACTGTAGAAAAAACAATTACTACCAACCTGCCTTCCATTGAGGATCTGTACACTGCACCAGTCAAAAAGAGGGCTGTGACAATATCTACAGACCCCTCACATTCTGGACATAAACTGTTTCAACTCCTACCCTCCAAACAACGCTATAGGGCACTGCACACCAAGACAACCAGGCACAAGAACAGTTTTTCCTGAACGCCATCTCTCTCCTAAACAAATAATTCCCTCACCACTGTCAAACTATTCACTAAGGCTGCATTACTATTACTATTAATCTTCTCATCGTTCCTATCACCCATCTCCTCCCACTTATGACTGCATGACTGTAGCTATGTTGCTTCCATCCTTACGATTTATATTGACTGTTTCCTGATTGCTTATTTGTACCCTGTGACCAGTGGTGGGATTCAGCAGGTTCGCACCTATTCGAGAGAACCGGTTGGTAACTTCCTAAGCAGTCCAGAGAACCGATTATTGGAAGAAATCTCCTTTTGTCTTTTCCCCTCTTTACAGGGGATCCTGTAAGGAAGACAGGAAGGAAACATTCTGGTGTTGTTTCTAGCTTAATCTTTATTGCCCCGCTTAAAGAAACTGCCTCTCTGATTAACCCTTATGACATCGTAACACCTAAGACAAGGCACCGATCAACGTGAGTGACGTTGCATTGGCCACGCCCACCCAGTCACATGACCACTGAGCCACGCCTACCCAGTTGGTCATTAGGGCAGAGAACCGGTTGTTACATTATTTGAAACCCACCACTGCCTGTGACTATCATTAAGTGTTGTATCTTTTTTGCTTATGGGAAACAAAAGTGGCACAAAAATGAATCCTGTTGGAAGACAGTGCCCCAAGCCAGTGATTCACACAGAGACCTGATCTCTGCCAATGAACGATTTTTAGTGCTTTTTTGCATCTATTTAAGTTTGTGTTAAATTTATATTTACCGGCAAAGAAATAAAGGGAGACTACTAGTTGAAGGAAGATCTAATTCACGCTATTCAGCTCTCGGCAGCTAGCCATACCCTTCTGGGATTCAAAGAGCAACATAGCTTGAAATAGATCTATACTGTTGTTGTTGTTGTTGTTGTTGTTAGTTGCAAAGTCATGTCCGACCCATCGTGACCCCATGGACAACATTCCTCCAGGCCTTCCTGTTCTCTACAATCCTCTGGAGTCCATTTAAGCTCATGCCTACTGCTTCTGGGGCTTCATCCAGCCACCTCATTCTCTGCCATCCTCGTCTTCTTTTGCCCTCCATCTTTCCCAGCATGAGGCTCTTCTCCAGGGAGTCCTTCCTTCTCCTTAGGTGGCCAAAGTCTTTGAGTTTCCTCTTCAGGATCTGGCCTTCTAAAGAGAAGTCAGGGTTGATCTCCTCTAGGACTGACCGGTTGGATGGCCTTGCAGTCCAGGGGACTCGCAGGAGTCTTCTCCAGCACCAGAGTTCAAAGGCCTCCATTCTTTGACGCTTAGCCTTCCTCATAGTCCAACTTTCACAGCCCTACATTGCAACTGGGAAAACCATCGCCTTGACTACGCACACTTTTGTTGGCAGGGTGATACTAGTCTCCCTTTATTTCTTTGTTGGTAACTATACATTTTACACAAAAATTGTTTGCCGCTAAAGCAACCGCCTGTGAAGGCTCCTGGGATTGGGGCTGAAAGGCGGAAGTGGAAGCAATATGCTCCATCCCATTTTTGGGTAGACCAGGTTGCCCTGAATGAAAAAAGAAACATTCATTGAAGTTTGGATTGTGCCGTTCCCTTCTTCCTGTTGAACAACTTTATTTCACGCAAGGGTGATCTCAAGGCTGCTGGGATCCTTCCCAGGAGCCTGCAGTTCCTGGATTCCCTTATTTTCTCCTCGTGACCGTCTTGGTTCACCCACCACTGTGGCCCCATCACATGGCTCAGGAGTGACTGGCTCAGCGGGTGTGAGGGTTGTGTGGAATGAAGAAAGGCCAGGCTTTGCCCTTATCCCCTCCCTATCTCATTATTTCCCGAGGGCTGGCTTTCTTTTGGGACAATATAGGATTTCAGAGCCTGGTCCCACCTCACCGACCACTCCAAGACGGAGAGAATGACTCCGATGTTGCCGATAATTTGTGCGTTTCTCATGCAGTTCTGTTTACCTCACAGAATAGCTCAGATTCGTGGGGTGGCTCATCTTTTTGTATCCCAGGACTGTCCTCATCTTCAGGTACAAACGCCTTGTTGTTCCCAGGTCCTGTCTGCCTCCTTGGTGACGGATAGATGAGAACTGTTCCTTTGGCTCTGGGAATCTAATGTGATCTGAGTTGCAGGCAAGCAGAGCACAAGAGATTTAACACTATGAGAACTTGAGCAGGCTGTGGAGGTGCCGAGAGAGACTTCGGAGTGTTTTCTGAGCAAACGGGGTTGTGCAGATTTAACACTGCGATATCCAGAGTAATCCTGGAACATTTGCAGAAAATCATCATCATACAATACAATACAATAGCAGAGTTGGAAGGGACCTTGTAGGTCTTCTAGTCCAACCCCCTGCGTGGGCAGGAACCTTATACCATTTCAGACAAATGGCTATCTAACATCTTCTTAAAGACTTCCAGGGTTGGGGCATTCACAACTTCTGGAGGCAAGCTGTTCCAGAGGTTAATTGTTCTTACTGTCAGGAAATTTCTCCTTAGTTCTAAGTTGTTTCTCTCCTTGATTAGTTTCCACCCGTTGCTTCTTGTCCTGCCCCCAGGTGCCTTGGAGAATAGTTTGATTCCCTCTTCTTTGTGGCACCCTCTGAGATATCGGAACACTGCTATCATGTCTCCCCTGGTCCTTCTCTTCATCAAGCTAGACATACCCAGCTCCTGCAGCCGTTCTTCATATGTCTTAGTCTCCTATCATCATCATCATCATCATCATCATCATCATCATCATCATCATCATCATCATCATCATCATCATCATCATCATTGGCTATGGATGAAGCATGTCACAGTGACACCCATTGTCATCGGAGCACTTGGCACCATGTCCCAAAAGTTTACTAAATAACATCAGCAAATTGCAGCTTCCTGCAATAACACCAGCGGAACTGCAAAAAACGGCGCTACTTGGAACATCTTACATTCTAAGTAGATACTTGGTTGATACTTAGGATGCTGGAAGCAAACCGTATCAATCATTAGCACCAGTCAATGGTACTTGCAATGCATTTTTAAATGTTTCAGTTGACTGAGTTTCATGTTTCATGAATAAAGATAATAATAATAATAATAATAATAATAATAATAATAATAATAATAATAATAATAATAATAATAATAATAATAATAATAATAATAATATATCCTCCGACGTTACCTTAACAGTTCCTAGGTCCTTGGTTAGGACTCGAGCTGTTGAGCTACCAACCAGCCCCAAAGGCTGTGAATCTCACCAAAGATTAACCACAGATAATAATAATACCACCTCTGTAATGAGAAAGATGAGACAGTCGACCACCTGATCAGTGAGTGCAGCAAAATTTCACAAACTGACTACCTACAAGGTCATGACTGTGTTGCTAAGATCATTAATTGGAAATTAGTGCCAGATTTGAGTACAGCAAAAACCACTGGGAACATCAGGTTGAGAAAGTTTTAGAGAATGAGAAAGTCAAGATCTTGTGGGACTTCAGAATTCAGACTGACAGGCACTTGGCCTACAACACACCTGACATAACAATAGTTGAAAAGAAAAAAGTATGGTTCGTGGACATTGCAATACCTGGTGATGCACGAATTGAAAATAAGCAGCAAGAAAAAATCACAAAGTACCGGGACTTGCGAATTGAAGTTGAGCAACTGTGGAAAAAGAAATCAAGTGTTGTCCCGATTGTAATTGGAGCCCTGGGAGCAATACCTAAAGGGCAACCTCGCTCTTTGGAAATTCTAAATTTGCCGGACTTGAACATTCTGACTCTACAAAAAACCACCCTACTTGGAACAGCTTATATCCGCCGACATTACCTTAAGAGTTCCTAGGTCCTTGGTTAGGACTCGAGCTGTTGAGCTACCAACCAGCCCCAAAGGCTGTGAATCTCACCAAAGATTAACCACAGAAGAAGAAGAATAAAAGAATACTGAGTCAACTGGCTAGATGGGTGCAACCCAAATTTGCAGTATTTATCCCCCCCCCCCTTTATCTGCAGATTAGATGACAAAGGGATAACTGGAAGAGGAGATAAGAAGATGCATTTGTGAGATTGTGCATTTGTCCCAATCACAACACCTGCCTGGAAGCGGATGGGAACAAAACAAGACTAGGCTTCTAGTTTTCCAAGATATCCATCTGAAGTGAAATCTGATTCCAATCAGTGGAACATAATACAAGAAGGACTTGTAGAAAACAACAACAACAGCCAGTTGGGTTACCATGCAGTTTTAGTGGGATTTCAAAGGGATGTAAATTTGGGTCCATTTTGCATTTTCCTTCTTTTCTTGGCCTTAAGGTACCGTCTTCTTTATTCACTGAAAATCGGCCAGTAAGGGGCACAGTGGCTAAGATGTTGAGCTTGTCGGTTAGAAAGGTCAGCAGTTTGTCGGTTCGAATCCCTAGCGCCACATAATGGAGTGAGCTCCCGCTAATTCTCCCAGCTTCTGCCAATGTAGCAGTTCAAAATCACGTAAAAATGCAAGTAGAAAAATAGGGACCGCCTTTGGTGGGAAGGTAACAGCGTTCCGTGCATCTTTGGTGTTTAGTCATGCCAGCCACCTGACCACGGAGACGTCTTCAGACAGTGCTGGCTCTTCGACTTTGAAATGGAGATGAGCACCGCCCCCTAGAGTCGGGAACAACTAGCACATATGTGTGAGGGGAGCCTTTACCTTTACCTAATGGGCTTGTATTTGTGGAGTTTCAGAAGTGCGGCTGTTATCATTAGATAGGCCGATTTCAGCCGTTGGCTTGTTCTGTTTTCCATCTGACTGGACAGTTTGTTGAAAATCGGTATTTATAGGCACCAGGTTAGAAACCAGGAGACTGTGAGTTCTAGTTCTGCCTTGGGCATGAAAGCCAACTGGGTGACTTTGAGCCATTCACTCTTTCCCGGTCCAACCCACCTCACAGGGATGTTGTGGGGAAAATAGGAGGAAGAAGGAGTATTGGGTATGTTTTCTGCCTTGGGTTGCTTATAAAGTAATACAGGTGGGATAAAAATCAAATCAGTAAGTAAGTAAATAAATATTAATGTGAGACAAGGTTTAAATATCTTTTTCCTTTTCAGCTAGTCTCTCTCTCTCTCTCTCTCTCTCTCCTACCTACCTATCTCTATATCTATCCATCCATCCATCCATCCATCCATCCATCCATCCATCCATCCATCAATCTATCTATCTATCAATCTATCTATCCATCTTCCTCTCTCTCTCTATCATATCGCTCATATCTACCTACCTACCTATCTCTATCTAGCTATCATCTATCTATGTAATCTACTTATTTTGCCCTCTATTTTTCTTTTTCTATCATTTTCTTTTCCTGTTCTGTTTCATTAAATAAAAGGCCTCTTTAAAATAAAATAAAATAGCAAACACAGTTGTGTTTTTATATAACTTCTTTTTAATGCAGATTATTTGAATTTTCTGAAGCCTATTACAAAATCCGGTCAAGGGGCACAATAGTCTCATAATTGCTTTATAAATCCAATAATTTCAATAATTATTCCATGGAGACTGACAATTGACTGGCACAGAAATGGATCCTCTGAGCTCTTTGTATTGCAAGGGAATAGTCTTCAACTCTGGAAGGGAAAAAATGTATAGCCTCAGTTATTTAATGAAGACCTGATGTTATGCATGACTAATAGATAGGTTTCTTATAGATTATGTATGGATGCTTACAATGAGATAATAATCTGCTCAGAATATTAAACAGAAGAGTCCCAGCAATGTTTTTTTTTAAAGAAAAAAACATTTTTTCTTTAAAATCAATATGTAAACTTTGTATTTATACACACATGTATAAAAGTCTATATCTTTGTCTATCATCAAGCTAGATAAGCAGCATACAAATCTAATAAATCTATCTGATTTATTACATTTGTATGTTGCCTATCTAGATAGATTCTATCTATCTATCTATCTATCTATCTATCTATCTATCTATCTATCTATCTATCTATCTATCTATCTATCTATCTATCTATCTATCTATCTATCTATCTTACCCCTCGTGGAAATGTGCCCACCAGGATACCGTGCATTTCATCAACTGCGGGCCCTAGGCAGGGGTGGAGGCGTGGCGGTTATTATTAGGGAAAGTCTGGAGCCGAGAGAGACCACTGTGCCACAGACCACCGGCTGTGAGTCCCTCTACGTGAGGTGGGGCCCTGGGAGGCAGCTGGGCTTGCTGCTTGTGTACCTGGCTCCCCGCTACGTATCAGCAGCCCTGCCCGAGCTCCTTGAGGTGATAGCTGAGGTGGCGGTTGAGTCCCCCAGACTCGTAGTCTTGGGGGACTTTAACCTGCCATCACTCGGCGGATCAACCGAGGTAGCCCGGGAGTTCATGGCCTCCATGACGGCCATGGACCTGACCCAGGTAATTGAGGGTCCCACATACGAGGGAGGACATACGCTGGATTTGATCTTCATCTCAGGCCAGTGGAAAAGTGATCTTGGTATAGGGGATTTAGCCATTACACCCGTCATGGTCAGATCACTCACTTCTTCAGCTCAACTTTCCTACCGCTGCACCTCACCGCGGGGAGGCGGAGCCGGATATTCCTAGATGGTTCCGCCTCAGGCACCTGATGGAGCCTGAGAGGTTCCAGACAGAGCTTGGGCCATTACCTGTGACCCTGACCCGCGCCCCGATCGAGGACCTAGTGGCTGCATGGAACACCATGGCCACTGGAGCCTTGGATCGGGTCGCGCCCTTGCGGCCTCTCTTGCGGCGAAGAGTCACCTGGGCTCCTTGGTTTACCGAGGAGCTGAGGGAGATGAAATGCCACAAGAGACGCCTAGAGAGTAGATGGAGATCTACACGCTCTGAATCTGACCGAACACAGGTGAGAGCCCATTTACGGACTTACATTGTGGCGATGAGAGTGGCCAAGCGCCAATACTGTGCCACTCTTATCGCATCCGCAGAGAACCGCCCTGCCGCCCTGTTTGGGGTGACCTGCTCCCTCCTTCAACAGAGGCCGCGGGAAGCCCCTCTGCATGGTCGAGCAGAGGAATTTGGTGTTTATCTGCAGGATAAAATCGCTAAGATTCGGAGCGAGCTGATCTCCACCGAAAGTGGCCTAGAGGGATTGTCGGAAGCGGGTCTTGAGATACCATTCTGGGAGGAGTTTGACTCTGTTGCTTCCGAAGATATGGACAGGTTACGTGGGCGACTGAGAGCCACCACATGTTTACTGGACCCGTGTCCCTCCTGGCTTGTACTGGCATCCTGGGAGGTGACACGAGGATGGCTCCAGGAGTTAGTCAACGCTTCTCTGAGTGAGGGGTTCTTGCCGGCCTCCCTTAAAGAGGCGATGGTGAGACCCCTCCTCAAGAAGCCTTCCCTGGACCCAGCTTTGTTGGAAAACTATCGTCCAGTCTCCAACCTTCATTTTCTAGCGAAGGTTGTTGAGAGTGTGGTGGCACAACAGTTTCCCCGTCACCTGGAGGAAGTTGATTATCTGGACCCACACCAGTCCGGCTTCCGGCCCGGGCACAGCACTGAGACGGCATTGGTCGCGTTGGTGGATGATCTCTGGAGGGCCAGAGATGGGGGTTGTTCCTCCATCCTGGTCCTATTAGACCTCTCGGCGGCTTTCGATACCATCGACCATGGTATCCTATTGCATCGGCTGGAGGGGTTGGGGGTGAGGGGCACTGTTTTACGGTGGTTCTCCTCCTACCTCTCCGGCTGATCGCAATTTGTGTTGGCAGGAGGGCAGAGGTCGACCTCAAGACCCCTCACTTGTGGGGTGCCTCAGGGGTCGGTCCTCTCGCCACTCCTGTTCAACGCATACGTGAAGCCGCTGGGTGAGATCATCCGTGGTTTTGGGGTAGAGTACCACATCTACGCTGATGACACGCAGCTGTACTTTTCTACCCCAAACTACCCCAACGATGCCGTTGAAGTGATGTCCCGATGTCTGGAAGCCGTACGGATCTGGATGGGAAGCAACAGACTCAATCTCAACCCGTCCAAGACCGAGTGGCTGTGGTTTCCGGCGTCCCGGTTCAACCAGTTGATTCCATCACTGGCCATAGGGGGCGAACATCTGGCCCCCGTGGATCGGGCACGCAACCTAGGCATCCTCCTGGATACCCGACTGTCTATGCAAGATCACGTGACAGCCGTGGCCAGGGGGACTTTCCACCAGGTACGCCTGGTGCGGCAGTTGCGTCCCTTATTGGACCAGGACGCCCTTCGCACAGTCACTCACGCGCTTGTGACATCCCGGCTAGACTACTGTAATGCTCTCTACATGGGGCTCCCCTTGGGGTGCACCCGAAGATTGCAGCTGGTCCAGAATGCGGCCGCGCGGGCGATCTTGGGAACGTCTAGATATTCCCATGTAACACCGCTCCTGCGCGAGCTGCACTGGTTACCTGTAGTCTTTCGGGTGCGCTTCAAGGTGTTGATTACCATCTTTAAAGCGATCCATGGCACGGGGCCAAGCTACCTGCGAGACCGCATCCTACCTCATACATCCCTGCGGCCGATTCGCTCCCACAGAGAGGGACTTCTCCGGGTGCCGTCCACTAGGCAATGCCAGCGGGCGACGTCCAGGGGAAGGGCCTTCTCTGTGGTGGGCCCAACCCTCTGGAACGACCTACCCCCCGACCTCAGAACAACCACGGACCTCCGCACCTTCCGCCAGAAATTAAAGACACTCCTTTTCCATCAGGCCGGTTTGGCCTAAGTTATTTTCCTAGCCTTCAGTCTGCATTATAAATTGTTTTAATTGGGTTTTTAATGGATCATGTTTTAAACTTTGTAAATTTTAGCACAGGGATAACCTATTTAATTCGATATTAATTATTTATATTTTATATTGTTTGTTTTAACTTCCTGTGCACCGCCCCGGGTCCCTTCGGGGAGAGGGTGCGGTTATATAAATTTGACTAATAAATAAATAAATAAATAATAAATATCTATCTATCTAATCTATCTATCTTTCTACCTACTATCTATCTATCTATCTATCTATCTATCTATCTATCTATCTATCTATCTATCTATCTATCTATCTATCTATCTATCTATCTTTCTACCTACTATCTATCTAATCTATTTATCTATCTTTCAACCTACTATCTATCTATCTATCTATCTATCTATCTATCTATCTATCTATCTATCTATCTATCTATCTATCTATCTATCATCTATCTATCTATCTATCTATCTACTTACCTGGTTTAATTTTTATCTCCACTTTCAAAATTTTCTGAATTAAAATATGAATTATACTCCAATTTCTTTTGCTTTATCACATGTCCATCAAAGATGATATATAGTCCCTTCTTTATTTTTACACTTCCAACATTCATTTGATGTACATTTGTACATCTTAGATAACTTATCTGGTGTTGAATACCGGTGATACATCACAGATTATAATTCAATGCAAATTTTAAACCTTTTGTCCACATGTTTCCCCATTATTCAAGCACCACATTATAAAGGAATAGCCAACAATTAATTAGGGTGCCAAGGTTCCAAGTAACACTCCCAATGAAAGAAGATGCCGAGGCTTGAGTTTCCTCAAAGTTCCAGTTTATTAGAGATGCCATATTGGCACATCTGGGAAGACCCGAATCTGAAAGCTTCCAGGCCATCCAGTTGAAAGTCCAAGTCCCTGCCCATCACCCACATGTCCATCACCTGTCCCAATCAGGCACCGTCCCAACTGGAAATGCCTCCCAGTCACACCACTCCAGGTGAAGGGCAAAATGTCCTTGACTCTCTGAAAAAGGAATGTTATTGTCAGGCCTGCAGCCATCTTTTCTTTTGGATCTTTGGCCTGCCACACTAGTCTATTATGCATTTTCTATTGTGGAAAAATGGGGGGGGGGGGAATTGTAGGAATTAGACGTTATGTAGCCATAACCAAATTCTTTCTAGAAAGCCAAGGTCATTCTTTGTCTCTGCACCGCTGCACCTGACCGGAACTGGATGGGTGGAACTGCCAGCATGGCAGTGGGAGATGGGACCATGTGATGGGCTTGTGGATGGGTGGGTGGGGGGGCAAGATTTTGAACTTTCAACTGGGTGGGGAAAGCCTGGGTAGCTTTGAGATTTGGGTTTTCCCAGATGTGCCAATAAATTGGAACTTAATAAATTGAACCTTTGAGCAACCCTTTGCCTTGTACTCTGATTTAAATTTTGGATGCTATTTGGAACTCTGACAGTTATTATGACTATATACCTCCCTTGCTCCATTTAGCACACACCCCCTCCCATTTTCCCACAGCATTACATGTGGCAGGCCTGAAGGCCCAATGCAAAAGATGGCTTCCAGGCCTGACATAGAGTGTGTGTGTGTGTGTGTGTGTGTGTGTGTGTGTGTGTGTGTGTGTGTGTGATGTCAGTCTCTGTAGCTCTTAGCAACCGTCTCTGAATGAGGATGTGGAGACATCCTGTTGACTTGCTTCTCTTCTCCCCCGCCCCCCCAACCACCGTTTCTCCATTTGAAAATAGAATCTATGATTTCTATCATTTCCACTTAGATAGAAATGTGTTGTGAAAGGTAATTTTATTGCAAAGAAATAATCTTCCTAATGTTAGCCGTTATTTCACTCTCAGTGTGACAAGCTGGGTAAGTGTCAAAAATCGCTGTATATTTCAGTTAAACTCTCTTGACAACACAAGCAGAGGAAAGACGGAGGCGCTTTTTAAAAAGAAAAAAAAACTGTGTTCTTATTTTGGGGTTTTATGAAGAAACGCATGTAAACGATGGCTTGTCGTCGGCCTGGGGGGGGGGGGGGAAGAGTGGAAGGAAGAAGAGGAGAGGAGAAATAACACCTCGCAGGAGAACCCATGGTTTTGTTTCTTTGTCAAACACGTCAACCTGATCTCTTTCTAATATTTTTGTTATTACCATATTTTTCAGAGTATAAGATGCTCCAGAGTATAAGACGCACCAAGGTTTTGAAGAGGTAAATTTAAAAAAAAATTGCACTCTGCAAACCTCCCAAAAAAACAGCCCGTTTTTTGTGAAAAGGCACCCAGATTCTCAGCCTCTTTTTATGAGGGGAAAAAGGTGCGTCTTATACTCCGAAAAATACGGTATTTCTCCATCATGCTTCTAAAGGACTTTGGCATTGCAAGCCTTCTGGTTCCTGTAGAATTGCTTGGCCACGTGCTTTGCAATCAAGCCTGCAATTCCCACTCCGAGAACCTGAGTAAGGTTTGGAGAAATTCAAAGCTTCTGGAAGTTGAAAGCCTTTTTAAATTCTTTGCTGGAGGCTGGTTTATTTTTATTTATTTTTTAAACAAAAGTATAGCTCCTACTGCATAAACTACATCACAGTTCCGCTTGTGAAATTCAGGGTACGGGTGAGGATAAAAATGTTGCCAGAAAGAAGACAACTTTGTGAGCTGCTCTCAGCTAGAAATCACCAAAGACTAACGTTGGTCGCATGGGCTAAAATGTTTGTATACAACAGTGATTTGGACAATTGGCAAAAACTCTGGGAAAGGAATTGGAAATTGATATCAGCCACAGCATACAAAGAGAATATAAAATGTACTACAGGTGGCATCTCCCCCCCCCCCAAAGATTGGCTAAAATGTTCCCAAAATGTTAGAAATGTAAAAAATCACCAGGCACATACTACCACATTTATTTAATTATATTTGTATTTAATTACATTTGTATACCGCCCTTTCTCCCTTGCGGGACTCAGGGCAGTGAACAGGCAATAATAAAAACCACAATAAAACATCCAATAATTCAATAAATATACTAAAAATTCTAAAACTAAATTAAACAATGGGCCTGCTCTAAAATAACCTATAAAAACCCTAATAAAACAAATTAAAAACTATGCCAGGCTGGCCACACGAAATAGATGGGTTTTCAGGGCTCGGCGAAAAAGGCACAGGTCCGTGGTTGTGCGTAGGTCAGGGGGTAGGTCATTCCAGAGGGCAGGAGCCCGGAGGGCAAAAAACAGCCTCAAAAGAAGGGCAAAGTCATCTGCATTTGCACGGGACTTTTTGTTTTGTTTTTCCTTGAAAGCATTTCGCTTCTCGTCCAAGAAGCTTCTTCAGTTCTGAAGAAGTAAAGATGCTTCTTGGAGGAGAAGCGAAATGTCTTCAAGAACAAACAAAGGAAGTCCACAGAAAACAGGAGCTCAGGGAATCCTTCTGTTGGGATCTCATTTGCACTGGGGGAACAGAAACTAACAGGGCAATGGTACATGCGTCTGTCTTTCTTTCTTTCTTTCTTTCTTTCTTTCTTTCTTTCTTTCTTTCTTTCTTTCTGTCTTTCTGTCTTTCTTTCTTTCTTTTTTAATAAATTTTTATTACATTTTGAGCACAAAGAATGATACACCCAAACATTGAACAAAGACTGAGGAGTTTAATGCCTCCTCCAATTTTAGTCTAGTTCATCCCAAGCTGATAAATCTTATACACATCCCGCAGTCATCTTATAAATCCATAATTCTCAATATTTCCCCTACACTTATAATAAGAGCAAAGTTTGTGTAAAGGAAAGATTCAGAAACAATCATTGCAATAACTATTTCTATAAACCAAATCTTAACTGCTACTCCCATTAAAAACTGATATTCTGTTTCCCAGCCATAAATACCAGAAATCCCAACTTTTATTAAAAAACGATTCACTTTTCCCTCTAAGAATATATTTCATCCTGTCCGCTTCTGCACATCGTAGTATCTTATCCAGGACCTGTTGGTCCATCAGGATTTCCTTTGATTTTCAATATTGTGCGTATGTCATACGTGCCACTGTCGTGATATGCATTAATAAGTACCAAGCATCTTTACATACTTCTCTTGGTTTTATCCCCAGGAGAAATATAACTGGGTCCAATTCAGTGGTGGGGTTCTGCAGGCTCGCACCTACTCGCGAGAGCCGGTTGGTGAAATTTAGAGAACCGGTGAGAGGGGGTTCCACCGGCGTACCTGGAAGTAAATCTGGCCCCCCGCTGCCAGTGACCCAACACGAAGGAAAGGAAAGGAAAGGAAGGAAGGAAGGAAGGAAGGAAAGAAAGAAATAATAATAATCTTTATTGTCATTGTAAAAATTACAATGAAATTGGTAGAAAGAAAGAAAGAAAGAAAGAAAGAAAGAAAGAAAGAAAGAAAGAAAGAAAGAAAGAAAGAATGTATCATCACAATTGAGTCCAAAATTTTGGTTGCTAAGCAAGAGCGTTGTTAAATGAGTTTCACCACATTTTAAAAGGTGGCCACTCCCACCCTGTCACATGACTGCCAAGCCACGCCCACAAAATAGGCCACACCTACAGAGTAGGTATCTAAAAAATTTGAAACCCACTACTGGTCCAATTGAAAGTCAAATCCTGTAATTTCGAGCAACCGTTCCATACATTTGATGAAAGCAGGACTATGTAAGCATAGCTTTAAATACAAATGTGCTGGTTGTCCCCCATTATTTTTTTCCCGTCCAGGTTATTCTTTCTTGTGTTGGGTTTTCTTTCTCCCTTTGATCTGTTGCCATTTTGTCAGATAGAACTCCATCTGGCCGTTGTTTCTTAAATTGCCCCGTTTTATTGGGTGTTCTCATGATACTTATCGACGTAGTTTGTTACCAGGTGTGGGTAGCGCAAGTCAGATATGAAATTCTGCCTTTTAACAGGCTTCTCTTATCCTCTGAAAGCAGAGTCGTATGTCCCTTTTGCTAGGTTTCTGCAGGTTTCTCCCCCCCCCCTTCCCCCTGTGTCCTTATCTATTAATACTTTGGCATTTACTCCTTGACTTGCTACCTGCTTGTATTTTAAAGTGTGGGACACCAGATCTCCCAAGGGGATCCTCTTGGCTGTAGGTTCTCTGGAAATTTTCTTTCAGGCTAGGAATCTAACCCTTTTATTTCTCGTTGTATTAAATGTGCAGTTTACAAACTGTGTAAGATAAGGTTTTCATGTGTAAGATTTGGAAGCCAGACACAAGGACAAAGTGGCGCCTGGAAGATGATTCACACAACCATGTGGCTTTCTCTTGAAACAGAAAACCGCCACCTAAACCTTTAATCGATTTCAGGCAAAATTCTCCTCTCATAGTTAGGTTTAAGATATCTAGATCGTGCCTTCGTTGTACCCATATTAAGAGTTATTTATTAATGTTAAATATTAAAGTTATTTATTAATATTAGGCATTAAGAGTTGTTCGATTTCGCGAAGCTTCTTCTCCAGTAATATTGTACTGCAAACTACGGTATGCAAAACCTTTGCCAGACCAATCCTCGAATGCAACTCGTCTGCCTGGAATCCACAATGTATAGTGGACTTTAATACAATTGAGAGAATCCAGAGGTATTTCACGAGAAGAGTCCTCCACTTCTCTGCTCACAACAGAATCCCTTATGCCCATGATGGCGAACCTGTGGCACGGATGCCACAGGTGGCACGCAAAGCCATTCCAGCGCACACAAACATGCTGGCCAGCTGATTTTCGGCCTTGATTTTCAGCCATTTTTTGCCCTCCTGAAGCCCCCCAGAGGGAGAAAAATGGCACAACGGGCAACCTGGGAGTCCATTCCTGAACTTCCGGTTTGTGTGTTGGGCCTTTTTTCACCTGTCCCAGGCTCCTAGAAACCCTTCCCAGGCTTCTGGAGCCTTGGGAGGGCGAAAAATGGATCTACCAGGCCCACCAGAAGTCAGAAAACGAGCTATTTCTGGTCTCTTATGTGCGATATCGTCTACTGCCCCATACATCCCTTCGACCGATCCGCTCCCATAGAGAGGGTCTTCTCCGGGTGCTGTCGGCCGGGCAGTGCCGGTTGGCGATGCCCAGGGGAAGGGCCTTCTCTGTGGTGGGCCCAACCCTCTGGAACGACCTGCCTCCCGAACTCCGTACCACCTCGGACCTCCGCCTTTTCCGTCAGTGCCTGAAGACGCACATCTTCCATCAAGCCGGCCTAGCGTGACCACCCGATAACGACTGAGGTTTAGATCAACACATTTTTTAATCAGAGGGATTTTAAAATGTTGTTTTAGCACAGGACTTTCTAGTTTAATTATGGTTTTAGGATATTTATTATGTATTTATATATTTGTATTTGGTTTTAATCTCCTGTGCGCTGCCCTGAATCCTTTTGTAGGAGATAGGTGCGGGATATAAGTTTAAACAATAAACAATAACAATAAGGCCATTTTTGCCCTCCGCAGCCTCCAAGAAAGCTGTGTGTACATGCGCTGGACAGCAGGGGGTGTCACGCATGTATTCTCAGGGGGCACGGCATGGGAGGTATTAAATTATGGGGGTGGCCACACGAGCGTGCACAATTGCGCGAGCGTGTGTGCTTTTGGCCCCCAAAGCGAAAAAGGTTCGCCATCACTGCCTTATGCCAACCAGGCTTGAAATTTTGGGCTTGGACAATCTAGAACTACGCTGCCTACGGTCTGACCTAAGCATAGTTCACAAAATTGTCTGCTACAAGGTCCTACCTGTCAACGACTTCTTCAGCTTCAACCTCAATAATACACAAGCGCACAATAGATACGGACTCAAGGTAAACCGCTACAAACTCGATTGCGGAAAATATGACTTCAGCCACAGAGTGGTCAACGCCTGGAATGCTCCACCGACTCCGTTGTTACATCCTCCAACCCTCACAGCTTCAACCTTAAACTGTCTACCGTGGACCTCACCCCATTCCTAAGAGGTCCTTAAAGGAGGCCTGCATAAGCGCGCCAGCATGCTTTCCATCCCTGTCCTACTGTCCTCATTTATTCGTACCCATTTTCTGTGTTCATGTCCATGTTTATACTTACGCCTGTTATTTCGTACATGTTTGACAAAATAAATAAATAAAATAAAATATTGAAGGGTGCTACCTTGCATCTTAAAGTGGCAAGAGATGAAAATACATTTCCATTCACGCTTTTCCCATAAAAGAAAGAAAATCATGCTCCTTCCTTCTTAGAAAGAACATTCGTGATATCAGGAAGCAAGATACAGTAGGTGTTTCTGGGTGTCTTTTAAGTCAGGGGCCTCCAACCTTTGCAACTTTAAGTCTGAAGGACTTCAGCTCCCAGAATTCAAGATACAGTAGGTGTTTCTGGGTGTCTTTTAAGTCAGGGGTCTCCAACCTTTGCAACTTTAAGTCTGAAGGACTTCAGCTCCCAGAATTCAAGATACAGTAGGTGTTTCTGGGTGTCTTTTAAGTCAGGGGTCTCCAACCTTTGCAACTTTAAGTCTGAAGGACTTCAGCTCCCAGAATTCTCCAGCCAGCAAAGCTGGCTAGAGAATTCTGGGAGCTGAAGTCCTTCACACTTAAAGTTGCAAAGGTTGGAGACCCCTGTTTTAAGTGATACAGAAGAAAATAGGTTTTTTTTTTTTTAAAGGATGGGTCTTTGAGGCCTACAGCAGGGATGTCCAAGTTTGATAATATTAAGACTGGTGGACTTCAACTCCCAGAATTCAAAATCAAAATTTGAATCAGCTCAAAAATTTGGATGCTTGGCAACTGACTCACATTTAGGACAATTGCAGTCTTCTGGGGGTGTCATGTGATCACTTTTTATGACCTGCTGAAAAACAAAGACAATAGGGAAGCCTATTGGTCTTAACAATAGGGTTGTTAAGATTCACTTAACAACCCTGCTATTAACTCAACAACTGCAGTGACTCACTTAACAAAGCTGGCAAGAAAGATCACAAGATGGGACAAAACTCAAAACAACTGCCTCATTTAGCAACAGATTAATTTGGGCTCAAATGCGGTTTGCCACCATTGTAACTACCTGTGGTTTGCCACTTACCTATCAGGTATTAATCTTACCCAATCATCCGGGCAAAATTTCAAACTCCAAAAACATTACCAGTGTAAGGTTTCCAGTAACAGCCGTAGATCAAACTGAAATACATTTTCTAATAGGGTTTTACACAGTTGATATTGATTAAATTGTCTGATATAATAATTATATATTTTTTTGATGATGACTTACACTTACCGTTGGAAAAAAAGCAACCCACAGGTAAGAATGCTTTAATTGCCAACGCTGAGCTTGTTAAGTAGAAAAATACAGGATTATTCCAATCCATTCAGAGGCCATGTAGATTTGGCTATTTGCATGACACAAGAAGCACATTAACAGCTAACAGAAAATACCTCCCTCCCCCCTCCATGGCCATCACAAATCTTTAAATTTGTAGACCTTGTTCCATTATGCATTCTGATTCTGCAGTAAATTGGAGTAAATCAAACATTTTGATTTGATTTTGTGATGTCCAGATTACTTACAGGGTTTTTTATCCCCCTGTTGCCAAGACATTTTATTTATTTATTTATTTATTTTTATTTTATTCAATTTATATTCCGCCCTTCTCCAAAAGGACCCAGGGCGGCGCACAGGAATTTAAAAACCACATACAAAAATAATACAAAACATATAAATTTAAAAATCTATTAAATAGCAAAACCTGCGCTAAAACCAATTAAAATCCCCCATTTAAAAACTATCTAAGTTAGTCCCAGCGGAGGCTATGTTAGGCCGGCTTGATGAAATAAATGTGTTTTTAAACACTGGCGGAAGAGGCGGAGGTCGGTGATGGTGCGGAGTTCAGGGGGGTAGGTTCCACAGGGTAGGGCCCGCCACAGAGAAGGCCCTTCCCCTGGGTGTCGCCAGCCGGCATTGTCCGGCCGATGGCACCCGGAGAAGGCCCTCTCTGTGGGAGCGTATCGGTCTAAGGGATGTATTTGTTTTTTACTGAGATGTTTGTGTGTCTGTTCTTTATCTTTCATCTCTTCAATACTTGAAAAGGAGAAGGGTAAGGAAAGATATAGACTAGTCAACACCGATCACCAGGTAAGACATATCAAAAGTCTTACTTCTAGAACATGCTGATTCAGGAACACCAATGGAAAAAGAGATAGCGGTAGCTACCTGATGCCGCAGTTGCTCTTTCTTTGTTGTTTCTCTTGGGTAGCTCACGTTTCATTTGCCATGTCAGCCCAAATCCAGGGGAAGCTTGATAAAGAGAGATCCAACCTAGAAGGAAGGAGAAATGTTCTGACAGCGAAAACAATATCAATGGAATAGCTTGCCTCCCAGAATTTTGGGAGATCCATCAGTGGAGGTTTTTCATAAATAAACTAGAATAGAATAGTACAACAGAGTTGGAAGGGACCTTGGAGGTCTTCTAGTCTCACCCCCTGCCTTGGCAGGAAACCCTACACCACTTCAGATAAATCATTATCCAACATCTTCTTTAAAGCTTCCAGTGTTGGAGCATTCACAACTTCTGAAGTTGTTCCACTGATTAATTGTTCTAACGGTCGGGAAATTGCTCCTTAGTTCTAAGTTGCTTCTCTCTTTGACCAGATTGCTTCTTGTTCTACCCTCAGGTGCTTTGGAGAATAGCTTGATTCCCTCTTCTTGTTCTCTCCCTCCCGTGAGATATTGGAACACTGCTATCATATCTCCCCTAGTCCACAACTTCTGAAGGCAAGATGTTCTTCTTAGTAATTGTCTGCACTGTTAGGAAGTTTCTCCTTAATTTTGGGTTGCCTTTCTCCTTGATTAGACTAGATCAGGGGTCTCCAACCTTTGCAACTTTAAGTCTGAAGGACTTCAGCTCCCAGACTTCTCCAGCCAGCTTTGCTGGCTGGAGAATTCTGGGAGCTGAAGTCCTTTAGACTTAAAGTTGCAGAGGTTGGAGACCCCTGGACTACATTACCTCCTTGGACTAGATGACCTCCAAGGTCCCTTCCAACTTTGCTATTGTATTCTATTGATTAGTTTCCATCCATTTTTTTCTTGTCTTGCCTTCTGGTGCTTTTGGAAAATAAATTGACCCTTTCCTCTTTGTGGCAGCCTCACAAATACTGTAACGCTGCTACCATATCACCCCCTAATCCTTCTTTCCTCTAGACCAGCCAAACCCAAATCCTGCATCAGTTCTTTATAAGAATAAGATATAATAAAATAACTGTTATTCATAAGAATAAGAAAGATGACATTAACAGAGATGTGTAGAGCTAGTTGTCTAGGTCAGGGGTCTGCAAAGTCGGCTCTTTTAAGACTGGTGGACTTCAACTCCTGGGAGTTGAAGTCCACCAGTCTTAAAAGAGCCGACTTTGCAGACCCCTGATCTAGGCAAATAAAAATCCAAACTATCCAGATGACATTCCAAAGTGTAGTATAAGAGAAGGGAGGTGGAGTCAAGCAAGTAATCATGTTAGAGTCATTACATTCCCACAAATGTCCAAATTCAATCCTTTTTTAAATTCTGTTGACACTTACCTAGTGCCAATTTAGTGCTGACAATTACTTGATTATATTCTTATGAATAGGCATGAACAAAAACTGGAACTTAATGTGTGGTCTCGGTTCTTTGCACCTGACACAAAGTGACTCAGAAAGAGCCCTCTTTAATTCACTAAACTGTAAGAAGCTTTTGTTATGACAGCCCATCCCAATAAAAAGTATTTTTTTGTCATCTTGTGGAATTGATTTCATTGTCTGGTGTACCTAGCGATATTGACAGGTAACTCTAAGAGAAGGATATGTCTTCACCTCCTGGTTGTAAATTTCCAAGGGATGTTTAGCTGGCTACCAAGGAACAAAATGGTGGGCTTTGCTTGATCCAGCAAACCTATAATTATGTTTGTATGCTGTTAGAAAAGAAGAAGAAAAAGAAAAGAAAACAGCAGGCTTGCAGGGAGATGTTTTTGTAAATGAAATTGCCAGTGTAAATATGGCAACCACATAAAAGCTGTAGCGTAGTGCACAAGTTAAGTGAGCACACGGCTGCATTCCTATGTATACAAGGCGATCCAACCAGTCAGTCCTAGAGGAGATCAACCCTGGCTGCTCTTTAGAAGGCCACATCCTGAGGAGGAAACTCAAAAGACTTTGGCCACTTAAGGAGAAGGAAGGACTCACTGGAGAAGAACCTCATGCTGGGAACGATGGAGGGCAAAAGAAGAACGGTACGACAGAGAAGGAGGTGGCTGGATGGAATCACCAAAGAAGTCGGTGTGAGCTTAAATGGACTCCAGGGGATGGTAGAGGACAGGAAGGCCTGGAGGAACGCTGTCCATGAGGATTGCGATGGGTTGGACACGCCTTCGCAACTAACAACAACAACAAAGTCAGTTGCGTTAATTTGTGTGTAAACTTCTGTCACACTGCATTCTGTTTTACACTGAGTGTACTTTATTACAGCTATTGTGCGTATCTATAGTTTAATAAACTCTTCTGAAGTTTTAAAAATGGGACCAAATTTAATGGGGCAGAAGAAGCCAGAGAAAGAATGACGAAGTTTGAAAATGGAGTGGATCCCGTTCCAGGAAAACTTTTCCAGTAGATCCTTATGGGAGGGACAGTTGAGGAATAATCTGGAAGGCTGCTGACTCCTCCATTTTACTATGCACTTATTGAAAGAAATGTCCATCTGGGTTGAGGTCCAAGTGGGGAAAAAGACACTGGAAACATGGAGGCTGTTTGGAAAGATGATTTTTTTTAAGGGTGGACAGGATCACATGGTTTGAGTCCTTGAACAGAGAAGGGAAAATATGCTGAGAGATATCCTGGGGTTTTATGCCCTCTCTGGGCTTTGAACTTCCTGGGGCACTGGAAGAATATCCTGACTGGTTGCTTTCAGAGGTCATAGCTAGCATTGTAGGTTGTCTGTGTGCTACGTTTGGTTGAAACTTGGTGGATGGTGGAATGAAGGGCAATGAAATGGGGTAGATCTTTGTTATGTAGAATAGACTGACCCAGGCCTTAATGGCCCATTAACAAAGGCGGGGGTAGGTGGGAAGCTGAGTTTCTGCCTCTCTGAGTTTCCACTTCTTTTTTAAGGGGAAATATTCCGCCTTTTTAATATTTTTTAAGAATATCTCATTTTCCCAGGAGATGGGTAGGTGCTAACTTTTCTCTTCCCTTTTGGTCATGTGTTCCAGAGCAAAATGATTATTAAGGGCTGGAAAGAATTCCAAAAGCCACATTCCGCATGCTTCAAAGTTGGCAACCTTAAGGTTTGTGGACTTCAACTCCCAGCATTCCTCAACATGGCTGCCTGTGGAACGCTGGGAGTTGAAGTCCACAAGTCTTAAAGCTTTGCCGGGCTTTAGACATCTAGCAGTGGGTTTTATTTTTTTATTATTTTATTGATTAGATGTTTTTTCACTCCATGTTTATTATTTGTGCAAGTAACTCAAGGTGGTGAACATACCTAATATTCCTTCCTCTTCCTACTTTTCCCCCACAACCCTGTGAGGTAAGTTGGGGGAAGAGAGAGAGAGAGAGAGAGGGAGAGAGGGAAGGAGGGAGGGAGAGAAAGTCACCCAGAAGGGATTAGAACTCACAATCTCCTAGTTTCTAGACTGGTGGCTTAACCAGTAGAACAGCCTGGCTCTTCCTCAACTGGATTTAGAGTTCTCCTAACGTTACAACACTTTTCAGGAGAGTATCTTTTTTTATACAACAGTTTTTATTAGTTTATATTTATAATACAGCACACAAAGAAAATACAAAATTAAATGGTAGAGAAAAGAGGGAAGGGAAAAGTGAGGGAAATAAAATGAAAAACAAATAAACCCATTGTTGACTTCCAACTCCTTTTGGTGCAGTAAAATAAGGCATTAACATCAAACCACGACTTTTTTTTAAACTTTTACATCATAATCAAACTAGCCATTTCTATAACAACAAATCTATCTAACTGGTAAAACCCCAAATTAAAGTTTCATTTTTTTTCCACCTCAAGCACAAAGTCCAGAAGAGGTTTCCAAGTAGAAAGAAAAGTATTTCTATTTTTGTTTCTTTGATCAAAACGATCAATGTGGCCGTCTCCATCAATTTTTGCAACCCCTTGTCCATTGTGGGGATCAAGGTGACCTTCTATTTCTGTGCATAAAGTCGTCTTTCTGCCATCAACATATATAACACCAAAGTTCCTAATTTTTCCCCCAGATCTTTTTCCATGAAAGCCAAAAGAAAAGTCTGTAGTTCACGTTAAGAACTTTTCATGAGAGTTTCAAGGACTGCAGCAGACTGCAACTTTCTTCTTCTTCTTCTTCTTCTTCTTCTTCTTCTTCTTCTTCTTCTTCTTCTTCTTCTTCTTCTTCTTCTTCTTCTTCTTCTTCTTCTTCTTCTTCTTCTTCTTCTCCTCCTCCTCCTCTTCTTTCTCCTCCTCCTCTTCTTCCTCCTCCTCCTCTTCTTATCCTTCTCCTCCTCTTCTTTCTCCTCCTCCTCTTCTTCCTCCTCCTCCTCTTCTTATCCTTCTCCTCCTCTTCTTTCTCCTCCTCCTCTTCTTCCTCCTCCTCCTCCTCCTCCTCCTCCTCCCCTTTCTCCTCCGCCTCCCCCCCCCCCGTCCCCGTCCCCCCTGAATGAAAACTTAGAATAAGCACACCTAATAGCAGGAACTTTAGCTACTCAAGATGTTTAACCCAAGTTGTGAGAAATAATCATATTGAAAGCCTACAAGGGAGAAGGAAGAAAATGTCAGTTTTGGAAGCCAGGGGTGTTTCTTCTAACCCTGACGGAAAGTTTGTCGGACTTATCAAAAGTTCGCTTCCTCCTGGCCTCCTATTGATCCGGAGAGAGTTTTAAGAGCATTTAAAAAAAAAAAAAGGGGGGGGGATCAAGAGCTCCGTGGACCGTTAAGATTTATTTCACTAGAGGGCGCTACTACTTCATTGCCAGTTTGTACGAAGGACAAAGGACAACACCAGCCTGATTGTTTAACTTACTTTGTGCCCTCGTTTTTCAGAGGCAAATTTAATCACTTTGAGATAGTGGGACTTTTGAGTAATGGTTCGTCATATTAACTAGGGAAGGGAAGGGCTTTGCTTGCAAACCACCATTCAAAGCCTCTTGAATCCTGATCACTTTGCATTCTGGACACTTGGTGCCATGACCCTTCTGGCATGGCACACTTCTGAAAGAATGGATGCTGGGAATTTAATCGGTGTTTCGTCAAGGAAGGTTTTCTTTGGAGATTGCCTTGCAGCGGGCACTTCTTGAAAATCCTGGATGAGAGAACCATGGGCATCTGAATTCAAACCCATGCTAAGTTTTAAATCTCAGCGGAGAACTTAGAGCGAGAACAAATCCCACAACCCCTGTGACTGTAGTTGGTCCGAATACAATGAGAAAAAAGCCCAGGTGCGCCGCTCGGATTTCTTTCAGAGGGCGCCAAGGGGACATGCTGAATTTTTGAAAGAGACGTTTATGCAACCCAACATCAAAATGCACTCCGGAATAAGATGTGCATCAATGCCTCATTATTTATTGAATAAACAGGTATTTGTTTTATTTCAATAAAGAAAGCCCATCTGTGTGGCATAAATGCATACATAAATATTTTCAAAGATGGACCCGATGGAAAATTGGGGATATGAAGGCTACTGTCTCAAATGTTTCTTTTTTTTTTTAACTTGAATCTCCAGGGGGTCTACATTTGCATCGCCATTGTATCTGGCACAGAAAAATGCGGGCAATTTTTGAGTGCAAAAATTCCCAGGCTAACCTATAATCATATGGACTCAAGACATTTGGTTGCCGCCGCCGCCGCTTCTTCTCCTTCTCCTCCTCTTCCTCCTCCCCCTCCCTCCCCCACTCCTTCTCCATAGGTTTAGCAAGAATAAATACTCTATTGATTAATGGAAAACTCATCCGTTACTCTCCTTTTATCTAGGCCAGGGGTGCCCCCCAAAAATATGCCATACTTCACTTAATCCTCCAGGGAAAGATGGAAGGCAAATGAGGTCCAGGCAGAAGAAGAACATCGTGGCTACAAAACTGGTTTGGACAAAACTCAGCAGCACTTTTTCATGCAAACTTTGACAAAAATAGGATTGCCAACATGATCGCCAACATGGGATGATGGCTCTGGAAGGAGGAGGAGATGATGATGATGATGAAGAAGTAGGAGATGATGATGAAGAAGGAGGAGGAGGACGAGATGAGGAAGAAGGAAGAGATGATGAAGAAGAAGGAGATGATGAAGAAGAAGGAGATGATGAAGAAGAAGGAGGAAATGATGAAGGAGGAGGAGGAGGAGGTGGAGATGATGATGAAGAAGAAGAGTAGTCCAACCTTGGCAACTTTAAGACCTGTGGACTTCAACTCCCAGAATTCCCCAGCCAGCCATGGGAGTTGGGAGTTGAAGTCTGGGAGTTGAAGTCCACAGGTCTTAAAGTTGCCAGTGTTGGACACCCCAATTTAGGCAATGAGCTTCATCATCTACCACATTCTTTTCGATGCCAGCAGACTACCAGTATACTCCATAATTTACTATTTCCACCTGTTGTCTTTCTTTCAAATAAGGTATCAGGCAGGATGGTTGGGCGGTTGGCAGAAATTGGAGGCAAAGAATTTCAGGATTTCAGTTTTCAATTGAATGAACACATAAATTTGATTTGTTTGTGACATCTGTTGAAGATGTGTGCAAACATCCAATTCAGTTCACCCTTCTTAGTTTATTTCGACTGGTGAATTTAGCAAAAAGAAAAAGAAATATACCGTCAATTCTATGGATTCTCTTAATTTACACATTTGGCATACATTTTTCCTAATTTATTTGGGGGGGGGTCAGAGGCAAGGAATTGCTTCTTATGATAATATTTCTATGTCTGCTTTCCCTTGATATTGGCTTGCATTTTTTAAAGCTGCAAACTAAGCTGTAAAATATTTCAACACTGCAAGTGGGTGTGGCTTCTTTTTATGAATTTGGGAGCAAAGTGAGTTAATTGATTTTTGGGGGAAAATAACAGACTGAAGGAATTTCTCCCCATACCTGGAGAGAGGGCATGTTAACCATATTTTTATTTTAAATGAAGAAAAATAAAGAAAAAAAGAAGCAGTCAACTTATTTTCCAAAGCACCAGAGGGCAGGATAAGAAACAATGGATGGAACCTAATCAAGGAAGGAAGCAACCTGGAATTAAGGAGAAATTTCCTAACAGTGAGGATAATTAACCAGAAATTGTGGGTGCTTCATCACTGGAAGTTTTTAAGAAGAGATTGGACAGTCACTTGTCTGAATTGGGATAGGGTTTCCAGCTTGAGCAGATGGTTGGACTAGAACAGGGATGTCCAAACTTGGGAACTTTAAGACTTGTGGACTTCAACTCCCAGAATTCCCCAGCCAGCATAGCTGGCTGGAGAATTCTGGGAGTTGAAGTCCACAAGTCTTAAAGTTCCCAAGTTTGGACATCCCTGGACTAGAAGATCTCAAAGGTCCCTTCCAACTCGATACTGATTGATTGAACTAGTGCTGTGAATGTATAAATCTGGGTGCAACATAAGCTTCCAGGAGAATGAGTGAATAGTTAGAGGCCGAAAACCTCATTCTCAGTGGACAAGATAGTGACAGTAGTAAATCAGTTGGAGCTAGAAGGCCTTGAAACTGGTGAGGAATGGAAAGGATTTGGCAGTTCGAATCTCATCAGACTCACGGTTGACTCAGCCTTCCATCCTTCCAAGGTGGGTAAATTGAGGACCCAGATTGATGGGGGTTTTAATTGCCAATTTTAGCACGGGTGCAATTTAATTTAATTTATTTTTAATATCCTGTATTTATTGTTTTTTACATTTTATTCCTTTCCTGTGCGCCGCCCTGAGTCCAATCCGGAGATAGGTGCGGGATATAAATTTGATAAATAAAATAAAATAAAATAAAATAAATAAATGCTGTAAACTGCTTGGAGAGGGCTGTAAGACACTGTGAAGCGGTATATAAGTCTAAGCGCTATTGCTATTTACATTGTTTTCATTTCCATTCCCCACCTGTTAATTACAACCGATGAAGCTTCTTGGATGAGAAGGGAAACATCTTCACGAAATATCAAGAAAGCCCAGTTGCTTTTTTTTAAAAAGCATCTTCAGGACAACCCTGATCTGAACAACGGAGAACCTCCGTAGAATCAACAGGTGCTTTAGCTATCTACCACTTGGTTTTCTCAGAATATCCTGGAATTGACACCCTGTGTCTACACCTGAACAGGAAATCTGAACTATATAGGGACGTGGTGGTTCAATGGCTAAGACCCTGAGCTTGTCGATCAGAAAGGTCAGCAATTCGGTGGTTCGAATCCCTAGCACCATGTAACAGAGTGAGCTCCTGTTACTTGTCCCAGCTTCTGCCAACCTAGCAGTTCGAAAGCACGTAAAAAAATGCAAGTAGAAAAATAGGAACTACCTTGGGTGGGAAGGTAACAGCGCTCCGTGTGCCTTCGGCGTTTAGTCATGCCGGCCACATGACCATGGAGACGTCTTCAGGCAGCTCTGGCTCTTCGGCTTTGAAACAGAGATGAGCATCGCCCCCTAGAGTCTGGAACGACTAGCACACACCATATTTTTCGGAGTATAAGACGCACCTTTTTTCCTTAAAAAGAGGGTGAAAATCTGGGTGCCTTACTCTCCCTACTTAACTACCTACTGTATTTCTCTCTCTCTCTATCCCTTTATCTACCTACCTACCTAACTAACCAATTTCATTGTAATTTTTACAATGACAATAAAGATTATTATTATTATTATTAACTACACACTCTGTCTCCCTACCTACCTACTGTATTTCTCCCTCTCCCTCTCTCTCTTGCTACCTACCTACCTACCTGCTCTCTCTCTCCCCCTACCTACCTACTGTATTTCTCTCTCTTTCTCTCCCTCTCCATCCCTCTATCTACCTACCTACTTTTTTAAAAAAAATTGCCTCTTCAAAAATTGGGTTCGTCTTATACTCTGGTGCGTCTTATACTCTGAAAAATACGGTTTGTGTGAGGGGATCCTTTAGCTTTTTATAGGGGCAAAAGGCCATGTAGCTTATCTGTCTTGCTGTGTCTGTTCTTCAGCAAAGTGTGCAGAGCGACAACTTCTGAAAAGAAAGTCTGCTTGTGTCTACCTGAACCTACCAGTCAAGTTAAAAAAAAAAAAAGCCAACTAGAAAACTTTGCCACTCAGAACATGTATGTCAGCAACTAGGGGTCTAGGGACAGGATTATCAGCAAGGAGACCATTGTATGGCTCTTACCTTGTTATGTGGATTTAGTTTTCCTATTTAGGCATAATTACAGATCAGATCTAATTACAAACTTGGCCTTTGGACAATGGAAGGTGAGGGGAAGGATGTCAGTCACTGTTTCCTTTCAAAGTTGGTCTGGAATATTATCCAATTGTGTTGGGCCTGGGGGAAGTGGGGGGAGAGATTTCAAAGTATAGAAAGAAACTCAAGCCAGCATCAGATCTAAATATGGAAGGTCGTAGATATTTGATCTGTTCTCAGTTTGAATTCGTGAAATTGATCAAGAAATCTCTACTCATCTTCAGATTGTTGGGAATTTTTTTAATGGTTTTCGCATTCATATTTTTCTGAAATCTTGAACAGGATTTTGTCTGTCTGTCTGCTTGTCTTGCTAGCTGTCATCTATCTATCTATCTATCTATCTATCTATCTATCTATCTATCTATCTATCTATCTATCTCTATCTATCTATCTATCTATCTATCTATCTATCTATCTATCTATCTATCTATCTATCTATCTATCTATCATCTATATCTATCTATCTTTCTATCATCTATCCATTTATCCATCTCTGTTGGTCATCTGGCATCCATCCATCCATCTATCTATCTATCTATCTATCTATCTATCTATCTATCTATCTATCTATCTATCTATCTATCTATCTATCTATCTATCTATCTATCTATCATCTATCTATCTATCTTTCTTCTTTTTCTTTTTTTCTTTCTCTTTCTTATTAACTCTCTCTCTCTCTCTCTCTTTCTCTCTCTCTCTCTTCTTCATCATTATCTATCTATCTATCTATCTATCTATCTATCTATCTATCTATCTATCTATCTATCTATCTATCATCTATCATCTCAGTCTATCTGTCAAATCTATCAGCCACCCGTCTTACTATGGGGTAACTCTGGGTATCTTAGGCTGGCTTAGGACAAAGAAGATTTTCTTGCAAAAGAGGAATCTGGCTTTATGAAATGCTTTTTGAAAACCAGTAACTTTGAGATTGGGGGTATACAATCATCAGAGACCTCCAAAAGTAGTTACAAAATTTTAATTTACAATGTGACAGAGAGGGGGGATGATTAAATACACGATTAGAGAGAGAAATCGTTTTATCTATATTTAATTTTGATTAAATGTAAATGACATTGGAGTGTAATCATTTTTTTGCAACCACCTTTTATCTTGAGGTAGTGCAGGTCTCTCCTTTAGGACATCAATTAAGAGGCAATTTGGGTCTTTGGTCTGGAAAACCCATCATAAATCACAGTAAGTTTTTCCTGACGTTACCTTAAACCCAACATAAGATTATAATCATAGGCTTTAGGAGGAAACCACAATGGAGTCCTAGGATTATAGCTAAGGCAGGGAAATCAAAGAAATATCCAAAACAATAACAATCACAGACCCCTTTCACATTTTTAGAGAACTACCCTGTTCCTCTTGTTACCAGCAGCAAAGATTGATTTGAAGAAGAATGTATAATCACAAGATGATTATTATGCAGGTGTATGATGAAAGTGAAAGTGTGGAATGAAATGAAGTTCCACCATGTTGTTGTTGTTGTTAGTTGTGAAGTCATGTCCAACCCATCATGACATTCCTCCAGGCCTCCCAGGCCTCTACTTTCCTCTGGAGTCCATTTAAGCTCATGCCTGCTGCTTTGGGGACTCCATCCAGCCACCTCATTCTCTGCCGTCCCCTTCTTCTTTTGCCCTCCATCTTTCCCAGCAAGAGGCTCTTCTCCAGGGAGTCCTTCCTTCTCATTAGGTGGCCAAGATATTTGAGTTTCCCCTTCAGGATCTGGCCTTCTAAAGAGCAGTCAGGGTTCATCTCCTCTAGGACTGACCGGTTGGATCGCCTTGCAGTTCAAGGGACTCTCAGGAGTCTTCTCCAGCACCAGAGTTCAAAGGCCTCAATTCTTTGGTGCTCAGCCTTCCTTATGCTCCAACTTTCACAGTCATACATTGCAACTGGGAAAACCATAGTTTTGACTATATGCACTTTTGTGGGCAGGGTGATGACTCTGCTTTTTACTATACTGTCTAGATTTGCCATAGCTTTCCTTCCCAGGAGTGAGTGTCTTTTAATTTTTTGGCTGCAGTTCTAATGCTACTTTGACCTTTTACGTCTTAACGTCTGATGTCAAATTTGGGTCCATTGATTTGTTTGCACAAAGTTGATTCCGTTGCTCCTCGGCAGAATCTATCTGGCCACTATAAACCAGTACTATTGCCCGTCATACTTTTTGATGGAGAAGATTTTGTTGGATGGGCATTTGTAGGAAAGTCCTACGAATATGAATGATGCTTTAAATGTATTAAATATTTTAAATAAATGTTAAGTGTTTTAAATAAATAATTGATCAATTAAATATAAACTTTCTTAATGCCCTCCTGAGGATAACGTAGATCAGGGGGCCTCCAAGCTTGGAGACAGATACCTGCTTTACGTAATCCACACACCAGCTCGATGCATCTGGATTTCAAAGCTTCCTTAGTCCTTTCTATCATTTGCAACTTTTAATGCAAATTAGTATTATTTTCAGTAATAATGTAGATAACTCAGGATTGAACTGTTGGATTCTTTATGCTCTAAATCAGGGGTCTCCAACCTTTGCAACTTTAAGGCTTTGCTGGCTGGAGAATTCTGGGAGCTGAAGTCTTTCAGACTTAAAGTTGCAAAGGTTGGAGACCCCTGCTCTAAATAGATGTTTAGACGGGATTTAGCATTTTTGTCCAACGATCAATTGTCAAGCACCTAGGATAGGCAGATGTTGTTTAGAGGTGTTAAAGATATTGTCATAGGATGTAAGCTGTTCCAAGTAAACTGCCTTTTGCAATTGACTGATGTTGATTTTGTCAATGCCGATGGTCTGTAGAGATTTTCAGTCATCCAGATAATGGTTGCCCCAAAGATGCTTTATTTTAGAATAGAATTCTTTATTGGCCAAGTGTGACTAGACACACAAGGAATTTGTCTTTGGTGCACATGCTCTCTGTGTACATAAAAAGACAAGATACATTCATCAGGGATCATAAGATACAACACTTAATGATAGTCACATGGTACAAATAAGCAATCAGGATACAATCAATATCAATATAAATCGTAAGGATACAAGCAACAAAGTGACAGTCATGCAGTCATAAGTGGGAGGAGATGGGTGATAGGAATGATGAGAAGACTAATTGTAATAGTAATGCATCCTTAGTATATAGTTTGACAATGATGAGGGAATTATTTGTTTAGCAGAGTGATGACGTTTGGGGGGGAAAACTGTTCTGATTAATTGTTCTAACTGTCAGGAAGTTTCTCCTTAGTTCTAAGTTGCTTCTCTCCTTGATTAGTTTCCACCCATTGCTTCTTGTTCTACCCTCAGGTGCCTTGGAGAATAGCTTGACTCCCTCTTCTTTGTGGCAACCCCTGAGATATTGGAACACTGCTATCGTGTCCCCCCTAACCCTATTATTGTAGATATTTTTTTAATGACCAGTATCAACTAGGTCTATACAACAGCTAATACACATGTTCATGAAGTTTATCTTAACTCTTGGGCATGGTTTCTGATAATCAACAGTAATCTTCTTCTGTTCCCCCCCCCCCAAGTTGATACTGTAGTCTCATCTTTGAGATGCTGAATTCTAGATCCAGATGGGAAGATGGGAGATGCTGAATTCTAGATCCAGATGCATGATTTTGCTGGATCTTCAGCCTAGTAAAAAAAGCAATGACAAACCATTTCTGAAAAATGTTGCCAAGAAACAATACCTGACCATGCAGTTGCCAGGAGTCAAGGCTGATTTGAAAACGTGTTTGTGCATATCACACACATCTACAAAATCTAGTCTCCAGGCCTGGAATTTCCTGCTTATCTCTCATCTCAATATTAAGCTACTTTGCACAGGCCAGCAATAATCATCTGCCATTTGCAGTGAGTATAACAGAATAATAGAGTTGGAAGGGACCTTGGAGGTCTTCTAGTCCAACCTCTTGATTTTCTCTCTCCTTGATCAGTTTCCATCCATTGTTTCTTGTCCTGTTTTCAGTTGCTTTGGAGAATAGCTTGATCTCCTCTCCTTTGTGGCAACTCCTTAGATATTGGAACACTGCTATCATGTCTCCCCTAGTCCTTCATTTCATTAAACTAGCCATATCCAATTCCAGCAACCATTCTTCATATGTTTTATGCCTCAGTCTCCTAATCATATCTGTTGCTCTTCTCTGCACTCCTTCTAGAGTCGTGGATTGCTTTGGAATAATTATTGAGTGTTGTTCCATCAGCAAAATGAACTATTAATATACCCTATTGCCTTTGTGTGGGCTATCACATCTTCTTCAGAAGGTTGGAGGAATCTTTAGTGTAGATTCAGAATATGCAAGATGATGTGGAAGATAATGACAAGAGAGCCTGTAAGACGGAATGGAAGTGTGGTTATTCAAAATTGGACACTATGGTCCTAGAAGTTTCAGTTACAATTAACCCAAGCCAAGAGAGATAATTGTCTAAAGTCATCAACAAATCTTTAATAGTTTATTGGTAAAGGCTGCATTTTAATGGATTAATCACAAGAGCTTCAGTTGTTTAATTGATTAATTTAGTTTTTCTCCAGCTGGTGCACTCCAGATAAGTACAAAAGCACATACAGATCCATGAAAGTTAGACGGGGGGAAAAAAGAACAAAAGAAGAGGCTTTTAATTCAATGTGCATGTGTGAAATTGTTTAAATTGATGCCAAGGAATCAAATTTTTACATTATAACCAGCATTACCTGTGATATTTGCCCTGTCTAGGATGAAATATTCAGTCGTGATTCAAGAGTCACTGTATATTTCTAGAGTTTTAAGATGACCAAGAAGTAATAGAGATGTGTCCTTTCCTGATCACAGGTAATGAAGCATCCTGTCCTTTACCTTAAGACATTAGGCTACGCTAGCCAGTCCTCAGCAGGTTCTCCAACATCCTGTTGACACCTCATAGTATCTGCCACCTGTAGCAATTTCCTCGCTCTGCCTTCTGATAGGGCTGTCTCACATGCTCAAGACATTACTCTTTTCACCTCAATTTCAGAAGATCACGGACCAAAATATAATAAGATCCTTTTATACTTCTCCAAGGGCCACTTGAAATATGATGAACTTTTTTTTCTGGAGAGGAAAAGGAGTTCTGGAGAGGAAGAAAGCCTGTGAATCACATTTCACATGTCAATTTAAGAAAGTAGAGCAAAACCAGATAGGTGGACCATTTGCAAGAGTTCGCACTGTCATTTCCTATCTGAAATGCAGACCCAAGAGGGGAAGTCATCAGGTTTGAAGTGAATCTACATCCTTAAGAGTGACTAAAAGGGATCCTTCAACTTGCTTTTTCTGAATTTCAAAAAAGGAGCAGGGGAAAGAAAGTTAAATCTCTTCTATTGTGCTAAAAAGAGAGAGAAGAGAGAGATAACTTCCTGGAAAGATCTTGAAAATGTCTGGTTCGGTAGTATCTAGCTCCTGCAATCAAATTGTCTATCAATGTATACCCTGTCACACTGTGTATGAATGTTGCTATCAAACATATCCATATGCTCAGCGGTTTCACTCAAGCGAGCTTCGTTTTCAAAGTGCCTGCACATCGCCGAGTCCTTTTTCCCAGAGAAGGATGTCAATATTGTGGTATCGATTACTACGTAAGTCAATCCCCCGAAGTCCAGGATAAAAATCTCGCTCATCAGTATTCTTGTCGGACCGAAGGTCGATCTGAGACATTTCCTCTACAAAGGTTGATCTGAGACATTTCTTCTACGAAGAAGGGAAAGAAAAATGGCCTAGATCTGTGTCTCTGCCTGGTGTAGACTTTGGGGGGGGGGGGGGGGGAGAGGCAGAGAAGGGGGGAAAAAACTTTTGAGTTTTGGGTTCACCGAAGGTTAGGCTCTGTTTTGCGTTGCTGCACCGCTTTCCTGATGACCTCATTGCCGCTGTAGATGCTTACTACATTTTAGGAGAGCAAGACTTAGGGAACAGAGAGCTTGCGGTAAGGCTGTTACCCACAATTCACAGGAGGGGGGTGGGGAAAACAACAACCCCTGACGGATAGTTCCCACTAGGTTGTGGTCGGCTAGGTAACGGCAAGTTATTAATCTTGTGTCAGAGAGCCAGCTGCAACTGTGGCAGCTACCATATCTCACCACCAACTCCGTATCTGGACACCACCATTGTCCTTCCCTTGGCATGAAAAGCTCTACAAATCAGCTGCTTCTCCACACACACACACACCCTCCTTCCCACCCTCTTTTCAGACCCAGTTGGAAATTTTGCTGGTTTTTTTTTTAAATTATTATTATTTTGGCCTCTCCCCTTCCTCATCTTTGGATGCTTTCCTCCCCCACCCAGAGGAGTTTGAGTGGGGCGATCTTCACTGTGGTCAGGTTTACTAATTCAGAGAGAGTCTGCCTAGTTTCCAACTTTAATGATATTCCCTCAACATATCATTCCGGTTGCTTGGCGACCGGATTTCTACTAGGCTTTTCATTTGATTCCCACACATCAGGCTCTGAAAAGCAGGTTGCCCCCCCCCCTCCTCCTCCTCCTTCAGTCCCTTCCACCCCCTTTCTCCTTCTCCCTCTGCTTTTGATTGTGCGCCTCTGAAACCCTTCCCCCTGCGGTGTCAGTACGGGTGGGCAGAGCGGTGGTAGAATAAGGCCAGGGTGGAGGGCGGCTTTGGGGGCTACCGCTGGTCACACATCAAGGATCGCAAACAAAGCTGCCTGAGAGCCCTTCCTGGCAAACATAAATTCGCAGAAAGCAAATTTAGTCCTCCCTTCGTCGGGTGGGTGTCATTTTAAGACTTTTCCCTCAGATACTTTATTAAATCTGACGCTCCCTCTTGTTTTTGCGAACCTCTTCGTACAAAAGACTTCCTATTATCAACAAGTTGGCCATCGGGGTAGGCAAACAGCCGGTGAAGTCCTAACATAATCTAATAAGCAGCGGGCTCTTAATGCCCTTGTGTCTTTGCAGGTTTCATGCGTTGGATTTCAGCGGTTTTTTAACTTGGATTTTGCAGAATTTTGCAAACAAATGTATTTTTTCCCCCTCCCAGACTGCTCCGATTCTTTTTATTTTTTATTTTTTCAAAGTTCGTCAGGCAGGCATGAGAATTGTGTTCCTCTTTCTAGACTTTTGTCTCCTCAGATTGCGTGAGTGTAGTAAAAGCCCAAATTAGGCTAAAAAACAATAGCAACCCCGAACTTCAATAACTGTCTGATCTTCATTTTAGGGAAATAGATTTGGCACATTTCTACTTTCCCTGGCCCAATATCCTTGGGATTTTGCTTCCAGAATACTTTTTTTCTGGAAAAAGTATATAAGTACATTGTTGATCTATTTTAGCTTTTGTATAATTTAAAAAATATATATTTTAAGCGTGTAAGATGCCCAGAGTTACCCTGTAAGGTAAGCTGGGCCCGAATAAACTTTACAAACAATAATAGTACATAATAATACTGATATTGGGGTTTATTATGAACAATTTAATGAAATGAATGAAACTGGGCTTGCAGGAGGGGTGCAAACTGTAAGATTTAATTCAGGAAATAGTCCAATTTAATTGAGGTAGAACTAGAAGTACCTAATTAGATTGCAACTTTCCAGGCTAAAATTTCAACCTCCGATTTAATTTGAAGGACAAGATGCAGAAAATATTTTTTTCCATGTCCTTGGAAAAGAGTTCCCAGAAAGGAGACCAAACCAGGGTATGATGTTTTCTTATGTTCCAGGTTCAAACAATTCCTATGATGCCAGAAGTTGGTTAGAAGAACTGAAAGTGGTTTCACTGGAAACACTCTTGAGTCTAATCTCTCTAAGCAAGGCTTGTCATAAACCTCAGAAAAATCAATGGAGACAATTAGCAAAGGAGGTGATTTGGGGAGACAAGATACCTCTTTTCTCCTCTCTCCTGGATTTTGAGGGCTGCAGAGGATGCAACAGGTGACTTTTGGCCTTTCTGTATTTGGGTGGATTCTGTATAAAGCATGTCTGTATAGAGTAGATAGGGTATATACACCCTATTATAGGAATTAATTTGTCCTTATTGAAAATCCATATTTTATTGACTCGTGTCAGTAACTGTGTTCTAGGGCAGGGGTCCCCAACCCCCGGGCCGCGGACCGGTGCCGGTCCGTGGCTTGGTAGGAACCGGGCCCAAGGCCGGAGAGGAGGAGGGAGGGAGGAGAGAGAGAAAGAGAAATAAAGAGAGAGAAAGAAAGAGAGAAAGAGGGAAAGAAAGAGAAAGAGAGAGAGAAAGGGAGAGAGAGAGAAAGAGGGAAAGAAAGAGAAAGAGAGAAAGAAAGAAAGAGAAAGAAAGAGAGAGAGAAAGAAAGAAAGAAAGAAAGAAAGAGAGAAAGAGAGAAAGAGAGAAAGAGGGAAAGAAAGAGAAAGAGACAGAGGAAGAAAGAAAGAAAAAGAAAAAAAGAAAAAAAGAAATAAAAAAATAAAGAAAGAAAGAAAGAAAGAAAGAAAGAAAGAAAGAAAGAAAGAAAGAAAGAAAGAACTTATGACCACAATTAAGTCCAAAAGTTTGGTTGTTAACCAAGACCATTGTTAAGTGAGTTTCACATTTTCCAAGTTGGCCACGCCCACCCAGTCACATGACTGCTGAGCCACTCAGCCGGTCCGCAAAACTTTCTTGAAAATGAAACCGGTCCCTGGTGCAAAAAAGGTTGGGGACCCCTGTTCTAGGGAGCCTCATGGATTGGAGAAATGGAGCTGGGAACCATTAGACTCCTAAAATAGAGACTGAATAAAAAATAAAAATAATAAAATAAAATAATAAAATAATAAAATCAGCCCTTAGATAGGCAATACAGGCAGCAAAAATTGGAAATATGATCTAACATCTAAGGCAGCCTTGCACAACTCTCTCTCTCTCTCTCTCTCTCTCTCTCTCTCTCTCTCTCTCTCTCTCTCTCTCTCTCTCTCTCTCTATCTATCTATCTATCTATCTATCTATCATCTCTCTCTCCCTATTGATCTATCTATCTCTGTCTCTCTATCTCTCTGTATCTACTATCATCTATTATCTATTTATCTACCTATCAAGCTCTATCTATCTATCTATCTATCTATCTATCTATCTATCTATCTATCTATCTATCTATCTATCTATCTATCTTACTTTTATCCCACCATTATTATTTTTATGAAGATCTCAAGGTGGTGAATGTACATAATGCACTTTTCTCCTTCTATTTCCCCCCCACAACAGCTGAGCTGCCGATCCTATCGGACCTCTGAATTATTTTAAAGTAAGCATTCTTGAATCCAAGGGCACCATTTTTACATTTTGCTGCGCTCTGATACCAAAGTTTAAATGTTTCTTTTTTTAAAGTTTACCCAGGAGGGCGTGTGTGTGTGTGTGTGTGTGTGTGTGTGTGTTGCTGTCCTTCTCTTCTTTAAGGGCAGAAGAAGGGGAAAGGGTGAGCAGAAAGCCAAAAGGAAAATAAATAAATAAAAGCATTGTGTGACTTGAGCACCTCTTAAAATCCACTTTGGGAAGGCACCAGACAGACACTTGAAAAGGAGGGGGGTGTCGCTGTTTAGAAGTTAGCCAAACCGGGATTTTGTCTCGTATTGTTTCTTTTAAAATGCTTTTTGCTCCATGTAATAAAGTTTTCCTGCCTGTACTCGGGGAAATCTTACTCTGCTTTTGAACAACGATGCAACAGGCTTCCCTCCCTACTCTCAGCCCAAGAAGATGCTTACAAAAATATTCCTCCCCCTCTACTTCTTTCTCCAATGTAATACTTATTTCCAGTAAAGTGACATAACACATAACCCAACTTTTTTTTTTTTAGAAAAAAAAAATCAATTTGACATTATGGATAAGATGGAATAGATTCTCGACATGTCTAATTCTGTATTATTTTCGCGAACCCCTTCATGCTTTTCTCACTTACAATGAAGATTTTTTTTTTAAGGCATTCGCATTAGCCCCAGAAAAGAAAAGAAGCGGAAGGTTAGGAATCCTAAATCTTTACGATCACAATGAACATTCTTTTCCGTGGATTTCCAGAATAGAAACGGTACATGCCTATAAATGAATAATCACTTAAAAAAATAAAAATAAAAAGCTGCATACATTTCTGACCAAAGACAATTGAGGTTCCCTAAAAGGAGACTCAAGACGTGGCTCAGTGGCTAAGACACTGAGCTTTTTGATCCAAAAGGTCGGCAGTTCAGCGGTTCGAATCCCCAGCGCCGCATAACGGAATGAGTTCCCGTTACGTGTCCCAGCTTCTGCCAACCTAGCAGTTCAAAAGCATGTAAAATAGCGAGTAGGAAAATAGGAACCACCTTTGGTGGGAAAGTAACAGTGCTTTTAACATTTAGTCTTGCTGGCCATACGACCACAGAGACGTCTTCGGATAGCGCTGGCTTTGAAATGGAGATGAGCACCGCCCCCTAGAGTTGGGAACAACTAGCACATATGTGCGAAGGGAACCTTTGCCTTAAAAGGAGACAGCTGCTTTATGTGATGGTGTTGCAAAATGTTAAGTTTCCTTTACTTTGTTGGTGCATGTGAGGGCTGAAGTCATCAGCTGTAATCCCCTGATCATTTACTTCAGATCACTTTCCTTTACCAAAGTTTCAGGGGTGCCCCAGAAGTGCTTAGTTAAGCAGAAAGGTGGGCTTGAAATAAATAAATAACACAATTACTCTCTGGCTGGTTGCCACCGCAGGCTCAACTCAAACCCAAAATTGTCTCAAGACAATTGCTGTGTTCACATCGCCTGCTGTGCTGAGCAAACCATAATATAGTTTAATGGGATGGGTTGGTTCCCTCAGAATGCTGAAACAATGGCTGTATCCCCACAACGAGCTACAAATCATCAATCCACATTTTACCAGGTCTAACATGTTGTATAAAAACCAGCTAGTTAGTTGTAGGAGGGGGAAAAAACAATATTTAATCTCTCTCCTGTAGGTGAGGCTGCCTATTTATTATTTATTTATTTATTAGTTAGACTTATATAACCGCTCCCTCTCCCCAAAGGGACCCGGGGCGGTGCACAGGAAATTAAAAAACACATAAATATCACAAATATAAATAATTAAGACCGAATTAAATAAATTATCCCTGCGCTAAAAATTTTAAAACATTAAAACATTAACCCCATCTAAAACCCAATTAAAACAATTTAAGGTACAGACTGTAGGCTAGGTAAATAACTTAGGCCAAATCGGCCTGATGGAACAAGAGAGTCTTTAATTCCTGGTGGAAGGCGCGGAGGTCCATAGTTGTTCTAAGGTCGGGGGGGTAGGTCGTTCCAGAGGGTTGGGCCCAACATAGAGAAGGCCCTTCCCCTGGGCGTCGCCCGCTGGCATCGCCTGGCGGACGGCACTCGGAGAAGTCCCTCTCTGTGGGAGCCTAAAAGTAAAGGTTCCCCTTGCACATACGTGCTAGTCGTTCCCGACTCTAGGGGGCGGTGCTCATCTCCGTTTCAAAGCCGAAGAGCCAGAGCTGTCTGAAGACGTCTCTGTGGTCCTGTGGACGGCAAGACTAAATGCCGAAGGCGCATGGAACGCTGTTACTTTCCCACCAAAGGTGGTCCCTATTTTTTCTACTTGCATATTTTTACGTGTTTTCGATCTGCTAGGTTGGCAGAAGCTGGGACAAGTAACAGGAGCTCGCTCTGTTATGTGGCACTAAGGATTCGAACTGCCGAACTGCCGACCTTTCTGATCGACAAGCTCAGGGTCTTAGCCACTGAGTCACCGCATCCCTCTTGAGGCTGCCTGGTACATTAAATTATTCAACGGGTAACATTTCTAAAATAATGTAGACCCCATTAAACAACTCAATTACATTAACAACATGAACTGCCGATTCTTGGAAATCTTCCACGCAAGCAACGAACAGTTTGACAGGTAAAGAGATTTTGAAAGTAGATTTAAATCTTTAAAAATAAAGACCACATAGTTTATAGCTTCTTCTTTTTGTGTGTGTGTGTATTTGCCATTTAAGGCTCATTCCAGACAGTCTCGTGACTCAACCCCAGCACATTCCTTACGTGAAGCTCTTGATTGGAGCCTCCTTTCCTTCTCGGTGACTTCATTTGTGGGTTTTTTTGCAGGGGGCACCCAAAAGGTAGAATACATTAACAGGAATTATGGATAGTTTTGACTCTGAACCCTCGAACGAAGGAGAAATTTCCCATCAGTGAGAACAATTAATTAGTGGAACTCTGATTTTGCCTCTCGAAATTGTGGCTGCTCCAACACTGGCAGTTCTTAAAGAGAGATTAGATAAACATTTGTCTGGGATGCTATAGGGCAGTGTTGGCTAACCTTTTTGGTGTCCAAAGCAGGGGTGCCCCAATCCCCAAAATGCAATGCACCCCACCCCATGTGCACATTCCCTGTGCATGCGCCTCTAGCACATGCGCCCTGTCCCCAGCCCCCATTTTGGAGTCCTTGGTAGACTTTACTACCAGAAAGTTACTTCTGAATAAGGATTACACCTTGTTATTTTTGCTCAGTAAATATAATTCCAATAACTATGTTGCTTCTCCCAACATGCATTCTTTCTGCTTTGCAAAGCTGCCTATTGGAACATTAATCCTAATAACAAGGGCACCAGGGAAATGCCATTTTATTGCCTAATTTTGTCATTGAGCTTGTGGAAACCACAACAGAGAAGGCAAAACAGCAGCCATTGACGTCTCTGGGTGGATGCTGTAGAAGCTTTTAAATAAATAACCAGAGAAACAGATGACCAGCTAATCAGTCTCTGGAAGGTCTCCACTTATCCAGAGCTAAACATGCTGTGTTGACAAGTATTTTTGATCTATCAGACTATCACCCTGACAACCAAAGTGTGCATAGTCCAGGCTATGGTTTTCCCAGTTGCAATGGATGGCTATGAAAGTTGGACCATAAGAAAGGCTGAGAGCCAAAGAATTCAGGCCTATGAACTATGGTGCTGGAGAAGACTCCTGCGAGTCCCTTGGGCTGCAAGAAGATCCAACCAGTCAGTCCTAGAGGAGATCAACCCTGACTGCTCTTTAGAAGGCCAGATCCTGAAGATGAAACTCAAATACTTTGACTACCTAATGAGAAGGAAGGACTCACCGGAGAAGCCCCTAATGGTAGGAACACTGGAGGGCAAAAGAAGAATGGGACCACAGAGAATGAGGTGGCTGGATGGAGTCACTGAAGCAGTCGGCGTGAGCTGAAATGGATTCCAGAGGATGGTAGAGGACAGGAAGGCCTGGAGGGTACATTGTCCATGGGGTTGCGATGGGTTGTGCATGACTTCACATACACAACAATCATACACATAGGAATTCTAATTTTGAACTTAGCACATTCTGGAAGTAAATTCTCAAGTGAAGTGCCAAGGCAAATTAGGATAGCCAGGAAATTCAAATCAATATAAAGATTTGTTGCAAGCTTAAGCTCCCTATAAGAATCTGAATAACTAACAGCCAAAACAAACTGGAGATATATAAGAGTTAATGGAATTCAAGATGGGCTGCAGTTAGATCTCTTGTGGGCACAAAGGGTCTCAAGACTGATGACACATTTGATCCCTCCCTCAGGCTCAGCCTGGTCATCTCCTACAAAAAACGATCTTGCAAAAGAGACAACAAAGCCAGGGGCCTTTAAATCATTTCCAGAATGAAACCGGTTGCTTTGGTAATATCTAACTAAGCTTTAAATAATTCTGAACATTTGTATATAGATCAGCTTTTCGTAATACTTTCTTATAATAATGCGAGCCTAGAAACCAGGAGGCGGTGAATTCTAGCCCCTTCTTAGGCATGAAAGCCAGTTGGGTCACTTTGGGCCACTCATCAGGAGCCTGTGAGTTCTAGTTTTCTAGGACAAAAGCCAACTGGGTGACTTTAAGCCAGTCACTCTTTTTCAGTCCAACCCACCTCGCACGGTTGTTGTTATGAGGAAAATAAAGCGAGGAAGGAGAATTAGGTAAATTCACTGCTTTGAGTTACTTATAAAGTAATGAAGGCAGGATAAAAAGCGAATATGTAAATTAATTAAAGAAATAATCAGGAAGATTATAGTTTCGAAAAGACTCATCACTTTCAGAATAACAGAACAGAATAACAGAATTGGAAGGGATCTTGGAGGTCTTCTAGTCCAACTCCCTGCTCTGGCAGGAAACCTTACACCACTTCAGACAAATAGTTATCCAATCTCTTCTTAAAAACTTCCAGTGTTGGGGCATTCACAACTTCTGGAGGCAAGTAGTTCCACTGATTAATTGTCCTAACTGTCAGGAAATATCTCCTCATTTCTAAGTTGCTTCTCTCCTTGATTAGTTTCCACCCATTGCTTCTTGTTCTGCCCTCAGGTGCTTTGGAGAATAGTTTGACTCCCTCTTCTTTGTGGCAAGCCCTGAGATATTGGAAGACTGCTATCATGTCTCCCCTAGTCCTTCTTTTCATTAAACTAGACATTCCCAGTTCTTGCAACCATTCCTCATATGTTTTAGCCTCCAGTCCCCTAATCCTCTTTGTTGCTCTTCTCTGCACTCTTTCTAGAGTCTCCACATCTTTTCTACATCTTGGTGACCAAAACTGGCCAAGTATGGTCTTACCAGGGCATTTTAATGCAAGTCAGCCTGATTGTGTATCTGAGAAAGGCCAGGATATGATATTTTTGTATTTTTATATACGGTTTAAAAAAAAAAGAATTCTGCATAGAGCATTTAAGATTTATTCTCCCCTCTTCATTCTCTGAAGGTTTTAATTAACATCTTAAATACACTGCAATGGACCACTTAAGCAAAAGGCAAATCTATTTATGTTGTCAGTTGATATAACTGGTTGGTAATTCAACTCTATTCAAATATAGTGGATATTTTTTATCTGTATTTCTATACACTTAATCTAGTGCATGGCAATATTTCTGCCCTCCATCGCTGTCCATGACACCAGGCTGCCAAGCCTGAACAAAAACACACAACATAAGAAAATAGGAAACAGTAAAGATCATGTTGGGAATATAGGTAGTTCTTTGATTTATGACTGCAGTTGAGTCCAAAATTTCTGAACTCTTGTGTGTGAGGTGATTTTAAAATGGCCACCATCTACTTCAAAGCTCTTAGCCAGAGCTAATTGAAAGAATTGTTATTCCATTGCTTTTGTTGCTTCTTCTGATATCTTAATAAATTAGATATTAGAAAGAGTGCAGAGAAGAGCAACAAAGATGATTAGGGGACGGGAGACTAAAACATACGAAGAACGGTTGCAGGAACTGGGTATATCTAGTTTAATGAAAAGAAGGACTAGGGGAGACATGATAGCAGTTTTCCAATATCTCAGGGGTTGCCACAAAGAAGAGGGAGTCAAACTATTCTCCAAGGCACCTGGGGGCAGGACAAGAAGCAATGGGTGAAAACTAATCAAGGAGAGAAGCAACTTAGAACTGAGGAGAAATTTCCTGACAGTTAGAACAATTAATCAGTGGAACAGCTTCCCTCCAGAAGTTGTGAATGCCCCAACACTGGCAGTCTTTAAGAAGATGTTGAATAGCCATTTGTCTGAAATGGTATAGGGCAGGGGTCTCAAAGCTATGCTGGCTGGGGAACTCTGGGAGTTGAAGTCCACCAGTCTTAAAAGAGCCAACTTTGCAGACCCCTGGATAGGGCTTCCTGTCTAGACAGGGGGTTGGACTAGAAGACCTCCAAGTCCCTTCCAACTCTGCTATTGTATTTTAAATGTTAGAAGGAAACCCCCCCCCCCCCCCATGATTTAAACTCTGGTAGAAAAAAGAAGACTGCTATCATGTCTCCCCTGGTCCTACTTTTCATTAAACTAGACATACCCAGTTCCTGCAACCGTTCTTCATATGTTTTAGGAACTCAACACATATCCAAACCACTTTCTTCCTTCTAATTTCCCCACAAAAAACAATCCTTTGAGGTGAGTTGGGCTGAGAGAGAGAGAGTGACAGGCCCGAAGTCACCCAGCCGGCTTTTATGCCTAAAATGGAACTAGAACTCCCAGTCTCCCAGCTTTCTAGTCTGTCGCCTAAACCACTCGGCCAAACTACAGCTGTTATAACTGATTTAGGAACCAATCAACTGCCTTCATGAAGTAATTGGGGAACAATGTGAGCACGGAAGGATTAACGCTCTGGAAATACGTCGGAGAGGTTGGTAGCAAAGAAAGAAGGCAGGTCAGAACATGGTTTCTGATTGGTAGGATTTTTTTTTAATGTTGTACTTATTTTATTTATAACTAGCCGTTCCTGGCCACGCGTTGCTGTGGCCCAGTTTGGTTAAATGGCCAACCAATTTGTGTGTAAATCTACACCTGCACACACAAACACGTACACACAACCACCATGTAACCCCCAACCTACCTTCCTACTGTGTTTCTCCCTCTCTCTCTCTCTCTCTCTCTCTATCCATCCACCTACCTACCTACCTACCTACCTACCTACCTACCTACCTACCTACCTATTGTATTTCTCCCTCTCTATCCCTCTACCTGCCTGCCTGCCTGCCTACCTACCTACCTACCTACCTACCTACCTACCTACCTACCTACCTACTGTATTTCTCCCTCCCTCTCTCTATCCACCTACCTACCTACCTACTGTATTTCTCCCTCCCTCTCTCTATCCCCCTACCTACCTACCTACCTATCTACCTACCTACTGTATTTCTCCCTCCCTCTCTCTATCCACCTACCTACCTACCTACCTACCTACCTACCTACCTACCTACCTACCTACCGCATTTCTCCCTCCCTCTCTCTATCCCTACAGCTGCCTACCTACCTACTGTATTTCTCCTTGAATCTAATGGACAGTGTATTTTATGTCATAAAGGATGACATAATACCTGTGGCCCACTGCTCTCTCTGTATCCATCTACCTACCTTTTTTACAATTTTTTTACATTTCCCTTGCATGTACCTGGCACAGTTGTGACAATCTACACAATCCATATATATCATTGGTGCCGCATTTGAAAGGAATGTTGTGTGAAAATTTGGAAGCGATCGGTGCAGTACTTTTGGAGATTACCTGTTTTGAACAAACTCATAGTTACATTTGTATTGATATAGATACTTTTCGTCTTCATCAAACCGTAGGTGAACTGGGTACAATTCTTTGAGAATTTATAGTCCACCTATTTGTTGTTATATTCATTACAATAGCATTTATAATACCACTGTGTATTAAAATAATTACAATAATACATAATATCATCATAAGCTTCTCTCCAAAGCAACATTTTCTCTTCTTATATCGCCTCCTTCTTAACTTCTGTTTCTGTTCTCTAGTCATTGATAAAATACATCCCAGGTCAAAAAATATTCGGTTTCTTCTCTATCCTTGATAATGAGCATTAATCTGTCCATTTCTCTGCATTCCATCATTTTCTGAATCACCCTTTCTCGGACGGGATCTCCTCACTCTTCCACTGTTGCGCAAATACAATCCTAGCTGCAGTCAGTACTTGTAGAATCAAATATATAGCCTTTTGGTCATATTTTTCCAGTAGGATGCCCAGCAAAAATGTCTCTGGTCTCAGTTCAATATACCTCTTTGCCATTTTTGCCAACCAGATATGTATTTTTGACTAGTTGTCATGCCTGCAAGCCATCTTATCTTTTGGACTTCAGACCCAACACACTTTCTACTGTCTGTTTTCTATTGTGGGAAAATGGGAGGGGGAGATTATATGGAGTTGGGTGATATGTAGCCATAACAACATTCTTCTTAGAAAGCCAAGGTCATCTTTGTCTCTGCACCTGGCCAGAAGTTGCCAGTGTGGCAGTGGAAGATTGGACCATGTGATGGGCTTGTGGGTGTGGGAGCAGGATCTTGAACTTTCAACTGGGTGGGAAAACCTGGAAGCTTTCAGATTCGGGGTTTCCCAGATGTGCCAACACGGCTCTTTTAATGAATTGGAACTTTGAGGAATCCTTTGCCAAGGACTCTGATTTAATTTTGGAACCCTGACACGAGAATTTTTTAGTTTTAGGACATGTCCACCACATATGGTAATACGAACCCGGGATTTGGTTACATTTCCAACATTTAGCTGATCTATCTTTGTACATTCTAGCTAACCTTGCCAGTGCAGATCGGTAGAAAATTTTTGAAGCTGTCTCAGGGAAGTTCCTGGAACATCTATCATTGTTATCCTACGGCAGCAAGCTTGGCTGATGCGTGCTACGGGGGCTTCCCATCCCCTTTGACTCCTACTCTCCCCCTAAACCCTTGGCAACTCCACCCCTGCGTTCCGATGCACTGAAGTCAGCCTCCGAAATGAGTTTGCCCAGATTAGAGAGGTGCTATTCACCCCCTTTTTCCACTTCAGCGAGCTGAGCTTTGGACATGCTGAAAAGCAGCATTTAGAATTAATTAAAGTGGAGCGGTTTTCCTTGGTTTTGCCACTGCTGACCATTGCGTATTTTTTTTAATGAGGCGAGTCGGGAGCAGAGGGTCCATTGTTGACGTTTTTAACACGGGAGCAATGCATATTATGTCATATTAATGAAACAGGAAACTTTGTTGAGAGGGAAAAAAAAGGAGAATTCAGATGAATATGAATCATGCTTCAATGATGCCTTTGGTATCTTTTAAAAAGCAGTACCACAATACTCTAGCCTTGGCTACCTTACATCAAATGATAACATATATTCATATATGTTAACATGCAGTTTATAATAATAATAATAATAATAATAGTAATAATAATAGTAATAGTAATAGTAATAGTAATAATAATAATAATAATAATAATAATAATAATAATAATAATAATAATAATAATAATAATAATAATAATACTGTGCAGATAGTCTTCAGTTTATGACCAAAATAATAATAAATGTGAATGCAGCAAAATCGTACAAACTGATAACAAAACTAGACACGACCGAGTTGCTAAATTAATCCACTGGTCATTATGTAAAAAATATGGTTTTACCTGTATCCAGAAAGTCATGGGAACACAAAGTGGAAAAGGTTATCGAGAATGAGAGGGTGAAGATCTTGTGGGGCTTTCGAATACAAACAGATCGTCATTTGGAGCACAACACACCAGATATCACGGTTGTAGAGGGCCGAAGTGTACAGTTCATTGATAGCGCTGTTCCTGGAGATGCCAGAGTCGAAGAAAAAGAACTAGAAAAAAGAATGAAATATCGCGACCTGGCCATCGAAACAACACGGCTATGGATGAAGCATGACACAGTGACACCTATTGTCATCGGGGCACTTGGCACCATGTCCAAAAAGTTTACTAAATATATCAGCAAATTGCAGCTTCCTGCAATAACACCAGCGGAACTGCAAAAAACGGTGCTACTTGGCACATCTTACATTCTACGAAGATACTTGGTTGATACCTAGGATGCTGGCAGCACACTGTATCAATCATTAGCACCAGTCTATAGTATTTGCAATGCATTTTTAAATGTTCAGTTGGCTGAGTTTCATGTTTTATGAATAAAGTAAATAATAATACTGTGGAAAAAGAAATTGTGTGTTGTCTCAATTGTAATTGGAGCCCTTGGAGCAATACCTAAAGGGCTACTTCGCTATTTAGAAATTTGAAATTTACTGGACTTGAACATTCTAACTCTACAAAAAACCACCCTACAGCTTATATCCTCCGATGTTACCTTAAGAGTTCCTAGGTCCTTGGTTAGGATTCGATCTGTTGAGCTACCAACCAGCCCCAAAGGCTGGGAATCTCACCAAAGATTAACCACAGAATAATGATAATAATTGTGAGGTTTTTGGTCAACCTGTCACTCTTGCATAAGAGTTTTAAAACTTTTTAATGCAATTTTAACTAAAAATCTATCTGTATCTAATTTATGAATAATTCTCTGCTGACATTTATAGGTAGAGCAAGTATGAAGCAAATATTTGGGAAGTTGATTACACAATATGAGGAAAAAACACAGTTTCAAAATATCAGGTGAGCAATATCAGTTTCAGTTTTATTCACTTTCTTATTTTCCCATTGTAAATTTGTCTCCTTGCGTTCCTGTGCTATTTTGAGCGTTTATTTTGTAAAAAAGAAAAAAAAATCTATCTATACTTATGTTTACTTTGTTTGTAAAATGCATGCACGATTTTGGTTGTATTTTTGCTAATTTATATAGCTTTTTGGGTGGGGATCCTTTTATATCATGCATATGATATGTTATTTTCTTAAATCTATACAGTTTCCTATTTTTATTTTGGATTGGCAATCTGCAGGGCAAAACTGAGACAACTGTTTTGGTGTGCGTGCTGTTTCAAATTTGTTAGAATGTTGGCATTCAGATTAAAGGGAAATAAATTTCTCCTTGAACTCTTGTGTGTGAGGTGATTTTAAAATGACCACCGTCCACTTCAAAGCTCTTAGCCAGAGCTAATTGAAAGAATTGTTAATTGCATTGCTTTTGTTGCTTCTTCTAATACTTTAATACATGTTAGAAAGAACCCCCCTCCCCCCAACTGTGATTTAAACTCTGGTAGAGAAAAGAAATTACAGATAGTCTTCAATTTATGACCAAAATTGAGCCCAACATTTCGACTGCTAAGCAAGAATGTTAAGTGAGGTGTTTTTTTTTAAACCACAGTTGTTAACTGAATCTCTTCAGTTGTTAAACTAGTAACATGGTTGTTAAGTGAATCTGGCTTCCCCATTGACATTGCTTGTCAGAATACAATAATACAATAATACAATAGCAGAGTTGGAAGTGACCTGGTAGGTCTTCTAGTCCAACCCCCTGCGTGGGCAGGAACCTTATACCATTTCAGACAAATGGCTATCTAACATCTTTTTAAAGACTTCCAGGGTTGGGGCATTCACAACTGCTGGAGGCAAGCTGTTCCAGAGGTTAATTTTTCTGACTGTCAGGAAATTTCTCCTTAGTTCTAAGTTGCTTCTCTCCTTGATTAGTTTCCACCCATTGCTTCTTGTCCTGCCCCCAGGTGCCTTGGAGAATAGTTTGACTCCCACTTCTTTGTGGCACACTCTGAGATATCGGAACACTGCTATCATGTCTCCCCTGGTCCTTCTCTTCATCAAACTAGACATATCCAGCTCCTGCAACCGTTCTTCATATGTTTTAGTCTCCAGTCCCCTAATCATCTTGGTTGCTCTTCTCTGCACTCTTTCCAGAGTCTCCACGTCTTTTCTACATCGTGGCAACCAAAACTGTATGCAGTATTCCAATTGTGGCCTTACCAAGGCACTATACAGTGGCATTAACACTTCACGTGATCTAGATTCTATCCCTCTGTTTATGCAGCCTAGAACTGTGTTGGCTTTTTTGGCAGCTGCTGCACACTGTTGGCTCATATTTAAATGGTTGTCCACTAGGATTCCAAGATCCCTCTCACAGTTGCTACTATTGAGCAAGGTACCACCTATACTGTACCTGTGCATATTTTTTTTTTGCCTAAATGTAGAACCTTACTTTTTTCACAATTGAATTTCATTTTATTAGATAGTGCCCAATGTTCAAGTCTGTCAAGATCTTTCTGTATTTTAAGCCTATCTTCTGGAGTGTTGGCTATTCCTACCAGCTTGGTGTCGTCTGCAAATTTGATGAGTTCCCCATTTATCCCCTCATCCAAATCATTGATGAAGATGTTGAAGAGTACTGGGCCTAAAACAGAGCCTTGGGGGACTCCACTGCATACTTCCTTCCATGTAGATGCAGTTCCATTGAGGACTACACGTTGAGTGCGGTTAGTCAGCCAGTTGCGAATCCATTTGGTGGTGATGCTGTCTAACCCACATTCTTCTACTTTATCTAATAGTAGGTTATGGTCTACTTTATCAATCAGAAGGTCGCAAATGAGGATCATATGACCCTCTAGGATAGTGCAACCGTCATAAATATGAGTCAATTGCCAAGCATCTGAATTTTTATCCATGGGGAAGAAGAGGGTGACCATCCTATTTTCCAAAGCACCAAATCATTGGTGGATTGGATGCTGAGATTGTCATAAATGTGAAAAATAGTCTAAGTCACTTTTTCGAAGTTCTTTTTCTGAACTTCAGATGGTCACTAAATGAATGGTTGTATATCAGGGACTACCTGCATGTAATTATTAAAGTGAAAAACTTTATCAGGTGGCACAAGTATTATGGTGAAATACAGCAACAAGGCAGTAATGAAAGCATCAGGCTAAATTCATTTTGATTAGATTAACAGAGTTGGAAGGGACCTTGTATGTCATCTAGTCCAACCTCCTGCCCAAGCAGGAGACCCTACACCATATCTGATAAATGGCAGTCCAATGTCTTCCTGAAAGCCTACAGGATGAAGCTACCACAACTTCTGAAGGTGACTTCTGTTCCATGGGTTGATTGTTCAACTGATAGGAGACTATCAGTTCTAGTCCTGTCTTAAGCACAAATTTGGGTGTGTAACCTTGGGCCAGTCATTCTTTCTCAGCCCTAGAAAAGAAGCAAGGGCATTCATTCTTTTATTCGGTTTTATGGGTTCAGTTTTAATTTTTATAAATTTGTACAGGGTTATTTAATTTGATTTTAACTTTGTTTGTATTGTCATGTTCTTAATAGTTTTTAATTTCACCTGTACACCTCCCCGAGTCCCTTCGGGGAGAGGGGGCGGTCTAGAAATCCAATAAAATAAATAAAATAAATTCTCTCTGTCTCTCTCTGACTCTCTCTCTCTCTCTCTCTCTCTGTCTCTTTCTCTCTCTCTGTCTCTTTCTCTCTCTCTGTCTCTCTCTCATTCTCTCTTTCTCCCTCTTCCTCTCTCTTCCTCTCTCTGTTTAAGATATATAAATAAATAATAAAGATTTTATCACAAATCATTATGGTTCTTGAGGACTACAAAGTTACAATGTGGAAAAAAACCCCAGATAAACCCCAGAGAAAATATTGCTTACTCCAACTTCATATTTAGAGGTTATATTTTTGCCTATGGATCGTTGGTAAGTCACATCCCTTAGAGTCTGATATTGCAGTTTTTCATTATGATGAAACGTAGCTAAAAGTCAATAGGCTTGACCATCTAATGACATTCTAAATATGCTGGAAAATTTAAATCCCCACAATACTTATTGAGATTTATTCAGACAAACAAAGGTAACAAAAGTCTTTTGTGCGTTTGTCACTCATTTCCAGTGCTCTGTTGTTGCAGTGTCAAATAATGCCAGTGATTTCAGGACAATTACTGTAATTTTAAACTCTCAACAAATTAAATGATAAAGACTAATCGTCCAAAGAGGACACTATCCCGTTTCCCCCTCCCTACTTTACAAGTAAATTTTAATTGGTGGAGGATGAATTTCAAATCCTGACTGATTAGAAAATTGACCCGTTTCACCACTAACACATTTGATTTCTTACAAATAAAAGCTGTTCCTTGTAAGTATTTTTTTTTTAATTAGGTTTCCTGCCACCTCAGATCGCAATGAAGATGTAAAGATACATAAGGATTGCTTTTCTTCCTTGTTTGTTTGTTTGTTTTGTATTGACTGCAGATGGCTTTAGCAACAAAGTTAATTCCTAATGCTAAATTAACGATAAGGGAAAAATTTCCCAATCTGGTACCTTTCATCAATATTAGTACAAGGAATGAAAATAAACATGGTTAGAGAGATGGCCCCAGGAGAAAGAGGCATCCTTGTAAATAAAACAAATTCTAGTTATTCAGATCCCTTTATTCTGATGATCATCAACTTAGCGGCAAGTATATCTATATAAATAAAAATGTAACTATGAGTTTGTTCAAAACAGGTAATCTCCGGAAGTACTGCACCAATCGCTTCCAAATTTTCACACAACATTCCTTTCAAATACGGCACCAAGGATATATATAGGTTGTGTAGATGTCACACCTGTGCCAGGTACATGCAACGGAAATGTAAAAAATTGTAAAAAAGGTAGGTGAATGGATACAGAGAGAGCAGTGGGCCACAGGTATTATGCCATTCTTTATGACATAAAATACTCTGTCCATAAGATTCAAGGAGAAATAGTAGGTAGGTAGGTAGGCAGCTATAGGGATAGAGAGAGGTAGGTAGGTAGGTAGGTAGGTAGGTAGAGGGATAGAGAGAGGGAGAAATACAGTAGGTAGGTAGAGGGAGAGAGAGAGAGAGGGAGGGAGAAATACAGTAGGTAGGTAGGTAGGTAGAGGGATAGAGAGGGAGAGGGAGAAATACAGTAGGAAGGTAGAGGGAGAGAGAGAGAGAGAGAGAGGGAGAAATACAGTAGGTAGGTAGGTAGGTAGGTAGAGGGATAGAGAGAGAGAGGGAGAAATATAGTAGGTAGGTAGGTTGGGGGTTATACGGTGGTTGTATGTACGTTTTTCTCTGTGCAGGTGTAGATCTACACACAGATTGCTTGGCCATTTAACCTGACTGAGCCACAGCAATGCGTGCCCGGGTACGGCTAGTTACACAATATAGAGCTAGCCCTTGACTCACAACCACTAATCCTCCCACTGTACAAATGCCTAAAGGCACTGTAAGAAGGGCTGTATGAGCGGGTTTTCCCTCACCTACGACTGTTGCAGCATCCCCATGGCCAGGTGATCCATATTCATGGAATGGGTCTTGATGAAACCTACACCATCCTAGGGCCGTGCGATGGTCCTCCATAATCTTCCCATCAGGAGTCAGACAGGCAATGTGGCTAGCAGATTTGCTTAACGACAGATGATTCACTTGGCAAGGGCAGGGATTCTCGTCACCACTGTGGCAAAGATGCAATTCACTTCGCAAGCCCCTTGCTTAGAAAGGGAAACCGAGGGCTGAATTGCCATGGCAAGTCAAGAGCTAGCTGCATATCACAAAAGGTAGCTTTTAAACTTTGACTGACTGGGTGGGAGGAGTACAGGTGGGCCTGGGCCTGGGTCAAGAAAGCGTTGCGTTCTGTTCGGCAGGCTGCAAGTGGCACCAAAAGTCTTAAAGTGTCAGCAAAAAGGGGCAAAAGCCTACAGCACCTAGTATTCCCAGGCAGTCTCCCATCCAAGTACTAACCAGGCCTGACCCTGCTTAGCTTCCAAGATCAGATGGGATCCGGTGCTTTCAGAGTAGTATGGCCGTAGACCAGTGGTGGGTTTCCCCCTGGGAACCACCGTGTTCCCCCCCCCCCCCCGTGCCCCATTTTGGGCCTAGTAGGCATCCCTGCAAAAACGGGGCGTGTGGGGACTCCTGGAAGGGGAGGGGCCAGCCAGCAATTTAACAACTGGTTCACCTGAACCAACCCAAACTGGCTGAATCCCATCACTGCTTTAACGTAGCTGGAAGTTAGCAAACTCGTTGCTTAATTTCTTCTGAACCATAACGGAACCGCCAGCAGCAATCTCAAAAGGTAGAATAAAGCAGAGAATCTATTCCAAGCGACAGGTAGTCCTCGACCTATGGCCACAACTGAGCCCAAAATTTATGTTGCTAGGGAAGACATTTGTGAAGTAAGCTTTGCCCCATTTTACGACATTTCTTGCCTCAGTTGTTAAGTGAATTACTGCAGCTGTTAAATCAATAACACATTTATTAAGTGTATCTGGCTTCCCTATTGACTTTCCTGATCAGAAGGTCACAAGAGGTGATCTCATGACCCCAAGACACTGCAACCGTCATAAATATGAGTCAGTTGCCAAGTGTCTGATTTTTGATTATGTGAGAATGGGGGAGAAGAGGGCGTCAACCTATTTTCCAAAGCACCAGAAGGCAAGGCAAGAAACAATGGATGGAAACTAATCAAGGAGAGAAGCAACCTGGAGAAAGTTCTGAACAGTGAGGACAATTAACCAGCGGAACAGCTTGCAATCGACCCAAGTGTGAAAAATGGTCATAAGTCACTTTTTTTCAGTGCCATTGTAACTTTGAACAGTCACTAAACAAACTGTTGTAAATTGAGGCCTACCTGTAGTTGCCCTGACTTTCTGAGCTTAAAACACCTCACTGAATTCTCTGCTGGGAGAAGTACAGGGCCCCCTTTCAATGACTCATTTGCGGCCCTGGTTTAAGACAAATGTGTTGATTCAGGAATTTGCAAGATAAATATTAGCCCAGAACCAATATCTTAACCAAACCAAACTCTACTGTATCCATAAATGTTTTCGGTGTTGATAGAATGTTTTCAATCACGGCAGGTAAAATGTTATACTGTATAACATTGTTATAATGCCTTGGTAAGGCCTTATATTTGGAATACTGCATTCAGTTTTGGTCGCCACGATGTAGAAAAGATGTGAGATTCTACAAAGAGTGCAGAGAAGAGCAACTAAGATGATTAGGGGACTGGAAGCTAAAATATATGAAGAACGGTTGCAGGAACTGGGTATGTCTAGTTTAATGAAAAAAAGAACCAGGGGAGACATGATAACAGTGTTCCAGTATCTCAGGGGTTCCCACAAAGAATAAGGAGTCAAGCTATTCTCCAGGGCACCTGAGGGCAGAACAAGAAGCAATGGGTGGAAACTAATCAAGGAGAGAAGCAACTTAGAACTGAGGAGAAATTTCCTGACAGTTAGAACAATTAATCAGTGGAACAGCTTGCCTCCAGAAGTTGTGAATGCCCCAACACTGCAAGTCTTTCAGAAGATGTTGGATAGCCATTTCTCTGAGATGGTGTAGGGTTTCCGGTCTGGGCAGGGGGTTGGACTGGAGGACTTCCAAGGCCCCTTCCAACTCTGCTATTGTATTGCATTGTATTTTATTGTAATAATACAATACAATACAATAGCAGAGTTGGAAGGGACCTTGTAGGTCTTCTAGTCCAACCCCCTGCATGGGCAGGAATCTTATACCATTTCAGACAAATGGCTGTCTAACATCTTTTTAAAGACTTCCAGGGTTGGGGCATTCACAACTGCTGGAGGCAAGCTGTTCCAGAGGTTAATTGTTCTTACTGTTAGGAAATTTCTCCTTAGTTCTAAGTTGCTTCTCTCCTTGGTTAGTTTCCACCCATTGCTCCTTGTCCTGCCCCCAGGTGTCTTGGAGAAAAGTTTGACTCCCTCTTCTTTGTGGCACCCTCTGAGATATCGGAACACTCCATTGTATATATGTTTGGTCATTATTATTCTGTTCCCTGCTCTAATTTCTTTTAAGTACGATGTGGTCACTATCATCCTTATTTTTACTCCCATCTTCACACATTTTAATAACATTTTTAATTAAGTTATAGAGCAGTGATGGCGAACCTTTTTCGCCTCAGGGGCTGAAAGCACGCGCATGTGCACTATTGCACATACTCGCTTTCCTACCCCCGTACTTTAATGCTCCCCTTCACTGTGCCCCCTGCGCATGCATGCATGACCCACTCTCCCGTTGCCCCGCACATGCACGCACAATTTTTTTGGAGTCTAGGGAGGGTGAAAATGGCCTTCCCCCCTCCCCCTGGAGTCCCTCTGGAGGCCAGAAATGGCCCATTTTCCAACTTCTGATGGGCCTCATAGGTCCATTTTTCACCCTCTCCAAGCTCCAGAGGCTTTCTAGGGGCCTGGGCAGCAGTGGTGGGTTTCAAATTTTTTAGAACCTACTCTGTAGATGTGGCCTATTTTGTGGGCATGACTTGGCAGTCATGTGACAGGGTGGGAGTGGCCACCTTTTAAAATGTGGTGAAACTCATTTAACAACGCTCTTGCTTAGCAACCAAAATTTTGGACTCAATTGTGATGATAAATTCTTTCTTTCTTTCTTTCTTTCTTTCTTTCTTTCTTTCTTTCTTTCTTTCTTTCTTTCTTTCTTTCTTTCTTTCTTTTTTTTTTTCTTTCCGTTCCGTTGGGTCACTGGCAGCGGCGGGCCAGATTTACTTCCAGGTACGCCGGTGGAACCCCCTCTCACCGGTTCTCTAAATTTCACTAACCGGCTCTCGCGAGTAGGTGTGAGCCTGCAGAAACCCACCACTGCTGGGCAGGGTGAAAAACGGCCCAACATGCAAACCAGAAGTTTGGGAATGGGCTTCGGGGTTGCCCATTGGGACCTCCAGAGGGTGAAAAATGGCCAAAAATCAAGCCCAAAAACCAGCTGGCCAGCGTGTTATAGTGTATTGTAAAATACAAAATACAAAAGTAAATAGAAGAGCAATGAGGGAGGGAGGAGGGGGAAGGCCGGCGAGTGGCCCCCGGGGGAGAGCCTTCTCTGTGGCGGGTCCGGCCCTCTGGAACGACCTCCCCCCCTGACATCCGAACCATCACGGACCTACGCCTCTTCCGCCGGCACTTAAAACACATTTTTTCCACCTGGCTGGTTTGACATAGATAGATTAATGAATAATTTTAAATTGAATTTTAATAATTTTAAACTATTTTAGCACAGTTTAATTATTTTATTCCATTTTACATTGTTTTTACTTGTTGTGGGTTTTTATCTTTTCTGTGCACCGCCCTGAGTCCCACCCGGGAGAATAGGGCGGTATATAAATCCGAAAAATAAATAAATAAATAAATAAATAAAAGAAATGAGGAAGGATAGGGGAAAAGAATAAGAAGCATTGACTTCCCACCCTCTCTGTTATAGTAAAATAAGGCATTAACATCAAATCACAACTTTTTGCTTTTCCATATTAGTATGAACGAGCCATTTCTCTAAAGATCTATCAGTCCAATCTGTAAAACCCAAAGTCAGAGCTTCATTCTTTTTCACCTCAAGCATGAAGTTCAGAAGCGGTTTCCACGTGCAAACAAAAGAACTTATGTTCTTTTCTTTAATCAAAGGAGTTAGTTTTGCCATTTCAGCCAACTCCATCAACTTCTGCAACCATTCTTCCATGGCCAAATCAAAGTGCCCTTCTATTTCTGTGCATAGAATAGTTTTTCTGCTGTTAGCATATATATAGTAAAGTTCCAAGTTTTTTCTCCAATTCTTTTTCCATTAGATCCACCCCCCAAACACATTTTTTTTGTTAGACTTAGCACGATGTCAGGGTTCCCTCCCCCCTGAAAAACCCTCTAATAGTCCTAATATGCTGTGTTTTAGATAGTTTAAAAGAAAATGGGTGGGGAAGGGTGGCGAAACCCACCACCAATGTTGCTCGTAGGAAGAGTGGAATCAAAATGAAGTTTATAACATTATTTGTTTGGTCCACAAGAAAGTTCTTAAGTATTGACTCTAAAGTAAGTTTGCCATTTTGCCATGAAATTTCATTATGTCACAACTGAGCCCTCTTTAATGGAATTAAATTTCACCCTTTCTAATTATCTTTTAGAGCAGACAATCTTTACAGAATCATTAGTAACAGAAGTACACAATGGATTATTGTCTTTACAGTGACAAAAGAAATCCTAGAAGAAGCTCTAAATCTTAAGAAAAGATCACAGAAAATACACCCTATCTTCGCTTTGCTTCCTCTATATGATGTAGGATTTGACAGAGTCAATGCAATTTAAACACAATGGCTGTAATTTAACTGCTCTAAATGGCCAACTTTTAAGATTCTTTTAGAGAACAATATCTACAGTTCTCTTCTAATTAATCAAGTCTATAGATAAACAGTCTTTTTGTCTTCAGTTTAACTCCTCACATTTCAAAATCTATAGCAAAACGGTCCATTAGAAAAGATGGTTTTTATCTAACTTTCCCTGCTCGGATAGTACTATTTTATTACATCTTATTTTACCTCCAGCAGACAAAGGCATGTAGCTGAATAACGCTTTCCCCCTCCGTGAGTTGTTAAAACTGGATTAATAAATTCAATGCTCTTTGCACTATTAAAGCTTAATTAAGGTGTGCGAGGCAATGATTTCAGTCCTATAATCTATTTCAGTTATATGGGGGTGATAGTGATGTCTAAGATGTGTTTGATTTTCTGCAGCATGCTAAATTTGGAACTTTTTCTGTTTGTATGAAATTTGAAACTTGTTCCCCATATGAGGAACAAAACAAATAAATCTTTGCCCATACTTTTTTTTCTTAATTCTTTTCATTACCCTGACAAATTTGATTTGCTTTTTTTTTAAAAAACAAGAAATTCCAAGCAGGTGGATGTTACACGAAAGGAAGAATTAAAATACAATATTACGGTATTTCCAATGCTTAATTGTTTCATTTAGCCGGCCTAGCGTAACCTCCACAAATGACTATTTTAGATAGTTTTAAATTTTGGGATTTTAATTTGGTTTTAGCGCAGGACGGTATTTAATCAGTTTTTAAATTTCTTACTTGATTTTGTTATGTATTTTTAAGTTTTCCTGTGTGCTGCCCTGGGTCCTTTTGGAGAAGGGCGGGGTATAAATTTAATAAAATAAAATAAAATAAATAAATTCTACTACCACAGTCTGAAGGTATGTACATATTCTACTTTGCTGGAAAAATCCTCTAAAAATATCCTCTATCTAAAGGTTTTTAAATCCAGTAAAAAGATGAGTGTTTTCTTTTTCATTTAGAGATAATAATTGCTTATTCATTCATTCATTCATTCATTCATTCATTCATTCATTCATTCATTCATTCATTCATTCATTCAATATATACTATATAGCTGCTCATCTATAAAAAAGATGTTGAGATTCTAGTAAAAGTTCAGAGAAGAGCAACCAGAATGATTAGGGGACTGGAGACTAAAACATATGAAGAATGATTACAGGAATTTGGCATGGCTAGTCTAGTGAAGAGAAGTACCAGGGGAGACATGATAGCAGTCTTCCAATATTTGACAGGCTGCCATAGAGAGGAGGGGGTCAAGCTACTTTTCAAGGCACCCGAAGGCCAGACAAGGAATAATGGATGGAAACTGAACAAGGAGAGATTCAACCTAGAAATAAGGAGGAACTTTCTGACAGTGAGAACAATTAACCAATGGAACAGCTTCGCCTTCAGAAGTTGTGGGGGCTTCATCACTTAAAACTTTCAAGGAGAGATTGGATTGCCATTTCGGGGTCAAGCTATTTTCCAAAGCACCTGAAGGCCAGACAAGGAATAATGGATGGAAACTGATCAGGGATGGCATTCTGCCAGTTCGCACTGGTTCGGGCGAACCGGTAGTGACAGCAGCATGAGGCTCCGCCCACCCACCCATCAATCACGGACCTTCTGTGCATGTGCGCGCTCCCGCTACCGAACCAATAGTGAAAATAATAAGATACCATTACTGAAACTGACCAAGGAGAGATTCAACCTAGAAATAAGTAGGAACTTTCTGACAGTGAGAGCAATCAACCCATGGAACAGAAGTTGCCTTCGGAAGTTGTGGGGGCTTCATCAGTTGAGACTTTCAAGAAGAGATTGGACTGCCATTTGTCAGAAATGGTGTGGGATCTCCTGCTTGAGCTGGGAGGGTGGACTAGATGACCTCCAAGGTCCCTTCCAACTCTGTTAATCTGTTAAATCTGTTAAATCTCACTCTTATGTAACTGTATGTAAATTATTGCTTTTACTTAAATTATACTGATTATTTCTAAATTTGCCTCTCTACTGATCTTGAAATTTTATGCAAATCTTGGTCCTATCTAGATCTTCACTTTTTTGTGGGTTTTTTTTTGTCCAAATGAGAACTGCTCTGTCATGTGATGAATGCAAAATTCATGGAGCAAACTGTTCCACTGATTTAAGTGTTCTGTCACTTCTCCTTAGTTCTAGGTTGGTTCTCTTCTTGATTAGTTTCCATCCATTGCTTCTTGTCTTGCCCTCAAGTGCTTTGGAGAATAGGTTGTGGCAGCCCCTTAGATATTGGAAGATTGCTATCATGTCAACCTTAATCCTTCATACATAGTTCCTGCAACTGTTCTTCATATGTTTTAGCCTCCAGTCCCCTAATCATCTTTGTTGCTCTTCTCTGTACTCTGTACTCTTTCTAGAGTCTCAACATCTTTCTTATATTGTGGTAACCAAAACTGGATGCACTATTCCAAGTGTGGTTTTACCATTTTCTTATCGACTTGTGAACCAGTGAATACTATGTGAAGTTGTAACTTAAAATAGAACAGAACTTGGATCTGTTTTGTGATGTTCAATTGCCTAGCCAGAAACCATTCAAGGTGCAGTTGGATATAACAGCATTCCTTATTTGTGTGTGCTTATATAGCATAAAACATGTTTGTGCAAGTAATCACATAAGGATCTTAACTATATATACTTATATGTTTATGTTATTTTTAAGGCATGTCCTTACACATTATTTTTCTGTTACTGCATATAGTCTATTAAAGACTAAGGGGAGGGTATACCCCATTAATAACATGGTAAGCTTGATTGGGAATCCTTTAATAATTAATAATTTTATTAGAGATTACAATAGAAAAAAAATAAAAACTAATAGAAACTACAAGAAATATCAGAATAAAAATAGAAAGTGTAGGCAAGAGAAAATGAGAAAAACTTTGGTGACAAGTATATTTTAGTGATTCTCTTAAAATACAATAAATGGTGACAAGTATATTTTAGTGATTCTCTTAAAATACAATAAATGTTTTTTCTTCCCACATTCCCAATTGTTCCCAGCTCTTAACTCAAAACAAAATCCAAAAACCTCATCATAATTCATTCCTTATCAGCAATCCATTAAGGGTTACCAGAAATAATTAATATCTACTTTAACCTTGATCAAATAAGTCTATTCTATATTCCTTCCCTCACTATTAGCAATCTTGGTTTTTAATCCCTTCAAATAATGTCCTAAAACTTGCTTCTTTTAATTTTTTTTCTTTGTTCCTTATCTGAAAATTCTTGAAAACTTTAACAGATCTCTTTTGTACAACCAATTTAAAAAGGTTTTCCAAACCACATGTCCTCTTTAGGTATTTAAACATCATATCATTTCATTTGTATGTCCAGTGTATCATCTTTTTCCATATCATTCATGTAACTTCTCATATTTAAATCCCTCTTCAAATCATTTTAATCTTATCTGGCATAGTTTGTTCTTCTTCTGTGATATCATTAACATATCATCTAACTATGTTATCAGGTATACTTAAAATTGATTCCTGGGTCCATTGTTCAAAAATATTCTTCGAAACAGTCACTGTTAAAGTATTATTCTCTATTCTTTGTTAACAAGTTGAATCTAAGTATTCTTCTTTCATTGTAATCTTTAATTTATTTTAGTGCCCTCTAGGGACCAACCTTCAAAGTCCCATCCTATCAATTTGCTTTTTTCCCCAAAGAACCCAAACAAGAATAGTTTCCCATTGGAAGGATATATTTAATTATTTCTAAATTTTTATTTCAAATCCATCTAGATTCTTAATCTATGTCATGCCTTATTTAGGACTAGAACTCACAATCTCCTGGTGACTGACCCAAAGTCACCCAGCTGGCTTTCATGCCTAAAGTGGGACTAGAACTCACAATCTCCTGGTGACTGACCCAAAGTCACCCAGCTGGCTTTCATGCCTAATTTAGGACTAGAACTCACAATCTCCTGGTGACTGACCCAAAGTCACCCAGCTGGCTTTCATGCCTAATTTAGGACTATATCTCACAATCTCCTGGTGACTGACCCAAAGTCACCCAGCTGGCTTTCATGCCTAAAATGGGACTAGAACTCAAAATCTCCTGGTGACTGACCCAAAGTCACCCAGCTGGCTTTCATGCCTAAAATGGGACTAGAACTCACTGTTTCCCACTTTGTAACCTGGTACCCTAACAAGTTGACTAAACCAGCTGTTATGACTGAAACCAAGAATGTATTGGAGGTATTTTTTTTAAATTATGTGCCCCTTAATCTCTAATGCTCCATCTGAACATCTACTTCCTGAAGTAGCTGCCTCACTTTAAGAACAGAAGCAACCCCCCCTTCTTCTCATCTTATTTCCTTGACCCAACAGAAGACTTAATCACATTTACTTTCCATTCTGCAAGTAATGACAGAAACTAACATTGCAAAGACCTCTGGATAGGACTCCATCCCATTTGCCGATTCCTCGCTGTTTACCTTGTTTTACGCTGTTCTGTTTAATGCTAATGAATCATTTTGGCTGGAAGGAGAAGCACTTATTCCCTTGGTTAGCCTGAATTGTTTTATTTTATCCCGTCCTCCTCTTCCTATCGAGCTTTGATCTTCTGCTTTTCTTTAAAACCCCAACCAATTTACCTACATATTTTCATTGTCTAATCAGACTTAAGCCCATAAAACATGCGTTGCCTCGCTTAATGCATTTCGTTAGCAAGTCAGACAGCATCTCATGGATTCCCGCATGGCCCCCCCCACGCCCCCCACCCTGGTGTTTTCTTCCCCGAAAGCTGTTTGGAAGCCTTGTTCGTGTCATTGCTCCAAAGGAGAAAGACGTTGTTGGCAGCACAGCGAGTTCCCAACACTGCTCTTGGCTTTACCCAGCAAAGATTTGTCAAATGACTCAGAGGTGAATCACAGGTTTCTGCAGGTGTACACTGGGGAGGGCTGGCCTGCTTCCATGTCTCGGCGATGGCAAATGTTTACTTCATTAGTTCATGGGGTTACCCAGCAGCTCTAGCCAGCTCTATTTCTCAATATTAATGGATGTTTAGGAAAACAGAATAAGAACGGGGAGCCTAGGGAACCGTTGCCATTCAAGGCGATAACACAGCGTGGAAAATGTCATTTTGAGAGGAGAATTTCATCCGCACTTCAGGAAGGGAATTAGAAGAGTTTTCAGGTCTCCCTCTTTCCCTTTTGCCTTCCTGAGCTCCGAGTTTCCTCAGCAAGCAATAGCAATAGCACTTATGGCTATTATTTTTACCACTGCGTGCACACTTGCTTTGTGTCCGTGCGGCATCTTCTGTGCCTGCACCGGGCCTTCCGTGCATGCACCCACCTCAAAAACATGGTTAAATAGGACAGCATAGAGCTGGGTTGGTTGCAGGGGGGGGGACACAATCCAGATCTCTGCAACCGGTTCACCCGAACCTGTCCAAACCGACTGAATACCACCTCTGCATTTATACCACTTTACAGTGCTTTACAAACCTTGCTAAGCAGTTTACAGAGTCAGCCTATTGCCCCCAACAATTTGGGTCCTTATTTTACCCCCCTTGGAAGGATGGACGGCTGAGTCAACCTTGAGCCTGGTGAGATTCGATCTGGCAAACTGCAGGCAGACGGCAGTCAGTAAAAAGTAGCCTTCAGTACTGCACTCTAACCACTGAGCCACCGAGGCTCAAGACCATATAAAGTCCCATTACACTATGACGGAGCCATCAGTCTATCCATCTCGGGATTATCTACAGTGGGGGGGGGGGAACTTGTCATGGTCTCCAACATGGATTTTCCCCCCAATTTTCCCATATAAAATACCCTAATAAGAACAACAGGCACAGGCTCAGTGGCAAAACGTGGTCATTCTTAGATGCAAAGAATCAGGACCACATGATAAATTCCAGTTAAGCTGATCTATTGCTAAAAATCTAATCTAATAAGGTAAAGGTAAAGGTTCTCCCACACATGCTTCCTAGAGTTTTTGGCTCTAGGGATGGTGCTCGTTTCCGTTTCAAAGCCGAAGAGCCATTGCTGTCCAAAGATGTCTCCGTGTTCATGTGGCCGGCATGACTGAACGCTGAAGGCGCACACAACACTTCCCACCAAGGTGGTCCCTATTTTTCTACTTGCATTTTACATGCTTTTGAACTGCTAGGTGGACAGAAGCTGGGGCAAGTAATGGGAGCTCAGTCTGTTACGCAGTGCTAGGGATTCAAACTGCTAAACTCCCAACCTTTCTGATCGACAAGCTCAGCATCTTAGCCACTGCATCCCATAGTCAATTAATAGTCAGCACTAAATTGGTGCTTGATAGGAATCCATGGAGTTCAAGAAGGATTGGACTTGAATCACTTGTGGGAACGTAACGACTCTAGGCTGGTTCCTGTCTTGACCCCACCCGCTGGCTCTGCCTGTCCTATTGCTGTTGTCATTGGATCAGTACAAAGAATAGATAGGCAGGGGGAGGGGGGAATGATTGGTTTAATCATATTTCATGCAATTCATTGAGTTGACGTCCGCACAAAGTTGCCAAGATTAAGAAAAGCCACTTGCACACTATTCCACTGTGGGTTTTTTTTTAAGTTTATTGCTTTGAACAAACACCTGGAACATCTCAATTTGTTTCTGTAGAAATGCAAGGCCAAAGTTGCTGTTAATGCCAATTCTTTGGAACCTTGCCATCCGCTATTGTTGTAAGTTTTTCAGTGGGCCACTTATCACATAATAATATATGTCAAAGACTCAAGCTATTTTATCTCAAAGTGATCCTTTTGTTATTTAAATGAATGGCATCCATAGGACATACAATAAAATACCCCAACAAATGTCCTTCAAACATACACTTTGTTTCACTCCTAAGAGCCAGTTTGGTCTAGACCAGGGGTGTCCAAACTCGGGAACTTTAAGACTTGTGAACTTCAACTCCCAGAATTCCCTGGAATTGAAGTCCACAAGTCTTAAAGTTCCCAAGTTTGGACACCCGTGGCCTAGGGGTTAAGGTATCAGGTTGGAAAGCCAGAGAGCATGAGTTCAAATCAGGCATGCAAGCCAGCTGGGTGACTTTGGGCCAGTTACTCTCTCTCAACCCAACCCATCTAATGGGCTTGTTATAGAGAAAATAGGAGGGGGAAGGTCAGTGGTGGGATTCATTTTTTTTTACTACTGCTTCTGTGGGCATGGCTTTGTGGGTGTGGCAGGGGAAGGATACTGCAAAATCCCCATTCCCTCCCCACCCCACTAACCTCCTTTCCAGCTCCGTTCTCCTGTTCAGGGCAGCAAAAGAAGATCAGCTGGGAGGCAGCAGGGGCGGGGCCAGCCTATTTGCCAGTTCTCCAAATTTCCACTACTGCTTCTCTAGAACCTGTCAGAACTGGCTGAATACCACCTCCAGGGAAGGGGTGTCGGATATGTTCGCCACCTTGAGTTAATTGTAAAAATAATGACGCTGGCAAATCGATAAATGAATAAATCTTGGATATTTATTTTTCACAACCAGCCATTGAACTACAATTCCCAGCATCCCTTATCATTAGAAATGCTGCCTGTGAACGCTGCAAGCTGTAGTTTAGCAACATCCGAAGGGCCATAGATTACTTAGGCTATCTACCTACAACAGCTGCATTGCAGTGGTGGGTTCCTACGGTTCGGATCGGTTCAGCCAAACCAGTAGTGGTTTGGTGGCTTGGGTCACTGGAACTGGTAACAACCCAGGCCTGCCATGCCCCCGAACTGGTTCCCCGAACTCTTCGCTCGTCGCCAGCATGTTTCTGCACATGCGCATCAACACCCTCTCTCAGCAAACTGCTAGTAAACCGGTTAGAAACCTACCGCTGCTGCATTGGTTCTAAAAGAATGGACCCGGCCAGAATTTCATTAGTTATACCAAGATGAAATTACAGAAACAAGCTTGAAAATGCTTTGAAATTTTTCTAGAAATTTACTAACTGGAAATGTTGGGTGCTGTCAATGCAATCAGACAATGCAATCAGTTAGTTATGGATAGGACCACTACAATTATGACTAAAGTTCTAGTCCAACCCTCTGTTCAAGCAGAATAACCTATATCAGGGGTCTGCAAAGTCGGCTCTTTTAAGACTGGTGGACTTCAACTCCCAGAATTCCCCAGCCAGCTATGCTGGCTGGAGAACTCTGGAAGTTGAAGTCCACCAGTCTTAAAAGAGCCGACTTTGCAGACCCCTGACCTATACCATTTCAGACAAACAGCTTCTTAAAAGCTTCCAGTGATGGAGCACCCACACGTTCTGGTGGCAAGCCATTCTGATGAATTGTTCTCACTGTCAGGCCATTTCTCCTTAGATCTAGATTGGATCTCTCCTTGATTCGTTTCCATCCATTACTTCTTGCCCTGTCTTCTGATGCTTGGGGAAATAGGTTGCCCCACTCTTCTTTACAACAGCTCCTTAGATATTGGAACACTGCTTCCAATAACACCCTTAGTCGTTCGCTTTTACTACCGACTTGCCTGAACCGGGAGTAAAATATGCTTTAAAATGTAAAAAACAACAACAACCCAGTTCCGATGATCAGCTGTGCCGCACGGTTTATATTCGCTAGAAAGCAGGAAATCCTGTTTTCTAGCGAATCTAAATCAGGCAGCACAGCTATTACACACACACACACACACACACACACACACACACACACACCCTTGTATATACTTACCTTTGCAGACTCAGAAAAGGCTTCTTAGCGCCTGCGGGCAAAATGCGCCTGCACACACGAAATGAACCAGTAGCAGACTTCAGGGCATTTCACCCCGATCTTGGGATTCTAAAGTTCAAAGGACTATAGTCTTCAAATCTAACATTTGAACATCCCGCCCAGTGGTGGGTTTCAATTTTTTTTAGAACCTACTCTGTAGGTGTGGCCTATTTTGTGGGCGTGGCTTGGCAGTCATGTGACAGGGTGGGAGTGGCCTTTTAAAATGTGGTGAAACTCATTTAACAACGCTCTTGCTTAGCAACCAAAATTTTGGACTCAATAGTGATGATAAATTCTTTCTTTCTTTCTTTCCTTTCTTTCCTTTCTTTCTTTCTTTCTTTCTTTCTTTCTTCCTTCCTTCCTTCCTTCCCTCCCTCCCTCCCTCCCTCCCTCCCTCCCTCCCTCCTTTCTTTCTTTCCTTCCTTCCTTCCTTTCCTTTCCTTTCCGTTGGGTCACTGGCAGCGGCGGATCAGATTTACTTCCAGGTACGCCGGTGGAACCCCCTCTCACCGGTTCTTTAAATTTCACCAACCGGCTCTTGCGAGTAGGTGTGAGCCTGCAGAAACCCACTACTGATCCCACCCCAACACAGAGTAGGGAAATTTATAGACAATACCTTTCACATTCCATACAAGGAACAATTTAGGGGAATGTTTTTCTATAGAAAAATGCAGACTGTCCATAGTAGCATTATACTTGTTACTAGGCTACAATTAAGTTAATTTTACTTGTCTCCGATGTGTTAATATATTATGCACCCACACATATGTACATATAGGGTTTCCTGCCGAGGCAGGGGGTTGGACTAGAAGACCTCCAATGTACCTTCCAACTCTGTTATTGTATTGTATGTGTTGCTTATTCAAAGATGTTCTGGTTGTAAATATATTTTTTAAAAAAGCTTTTATTAAGCATTTTACCTTTAAAAACAGGGGGGGAAAACACACACAAAGAACAAGCAAGATAAACATAACAATATAAAATATTTATACAGCCTTCTGTATTGGCATTCATGTTTAGCCTTTGTAATTCTCCATTGCCTTCCTATCGATTTTAACTTCTGTAATAGTGTGATGACCATTGTACTAACACTTGTAATAATATATTATATTTACATTGTGGTCAATATTTTAAGTTTGATAGTAATTCGTAACTTTGGTTAATTTTTATTCAATACTAGTTTAGAAAAAAAACACAAAGAAAGACTTCTATTTCCTATTTTGGCTTCTGTTTTCTAGCCACATAAATTCTATTCCATATTTTATAGAAATCCAATTATTCTCTTTCTTTTAATTCCAACAACTTAGGGAAATGCTTTTCGATAGAAAAATGCAGGCTGTCCTTAGTAGCATTGTACTTGTTAATAGGCTACAATTAACTTAGCTTTACTTGTCTCCAATGTATTAATAAGTTATGCACCCATACATATGTACATATATTTACTTCTATACACACAGTATATATGTTGCTTACTCAAAGATGTTTCAGGTTGTAAAGTTGATATATTTTTTACTTATTACTGTACTCACGATTATTTAAAAAAAAAAGAATGGTTATTTTTTTTAAACAGTGGATAAAGTTCTAAAATGCTGTTAATTTTAGGCTCATATACAAGCTAAAAACGAGACAATAGACTTATTCAAGCTGAAAGCATTCTCTTTTTATCTCGGATTTCCTCCCTATTGTTCAGAGCTTGAACTTTTGCATCAGCAATTGTTCAGATCGCTTACATTTCTTGTATAAACATGTGCAGGATAACCCCAGTAAGCAAAACCCCATTGAACTCAATGGAACTTACTTCTGAATAGGCATTTTCAGTTCTCCTCGCTCAGCTAAGCCAATAAATAGGCCTTTGGCTCAGAAGACTTGCAATTCGAAAACTTAGTTTCTGTATCCCAAGAACCTTGCCCTTCACTAGTCCTCGGTGAAGTTGTTTGGGTGATATCCGATGCCACTGATGCTAGTGGGCAGATTGCTATTTCTATGGTGTTGTTAACGGTGCACTGTTTTGTTTAATGTATGCATTCATTATTTTTTATAAATAATTCAAGGAAGTGAATATACCCAATACTCCTTCCTCCTCCTATTTTCCTCACAGCAACAATCCTGTGAAGTGGGTTGGGTTGAGAGTGAGTGACTAGCCCACGGGCCAGCAACCTGGGGCTCTGGAGCCCACATGTGGCTCTTTCATCCTTTCACTGTGGCTCCCTGATGTCGGTCGGCTCTACAATTGATAGGGCTTTCAGTTAGGAAAGGTAGAGGAAAAAGGATGCCGTGCTAGGAGGAGACTCTATGGTGAGGGAACCAGACTTCTGGTCGGCTCCAGAATTGAATGGGGGGCTTCCGGTTAGGACTTTTGTGGCTCTTTGAGTGTTTAAGGTTGCTGACCCCCGGATTAGCCTAAAGTCATCCAGCAGGCTTTCATACTTATAGGGCCATGATGGCGAAACTATGGCACATGTGCCACAGGTTGTCATGTGGAGCCCTTTCTGTGGGCATGTGAGCCGACGCCCGGCTCAGCTCTACCGCACATGTATGTGCCTCCCACTGGCCAGATGTTTTTTGGGTCTTTGCCGCATAAGTAGGAGGCGCATGTGCATATATAGTGGTGGGGGCATGCGAAATGCCTCCCTGTGCCCCATTCTTGGTCCCAGGAGGGTTCAGGAAGGCCTGCTAGGCCCAAAATGGGGCACGGAGGGGTCGCATGCATGCGTGGAGGGAGTGGGGGGGAGCGTGTATGCGTGGGGGGTCGGGATGTGGGGGACGGTCATGCACGCATGCACAAGGGGGTGGGGCACATTGTATTATTGATGTGGGCACACACACACACACATGCTATTGTGTGCGCAACTGAGCTTTCGGCACGCAAGGACAAAAAGATTATCCATCTTTAGGGGATTTTAGGGCAGGGATAATTCTGTTTAATTCGTATTTTATCTATTTATTTATGTATTCTATATCAGTATTTTTAATTTCCCTGTACACCGCTCCGAGTCCCTCTGGGGAGAGGAGGCGGTTTATAAATAAAATATGATTATGATTATTATGATTATTATGATTATTATGATTATTATGATTATTATGATTATTATGATTATTATGATTATTATGATTATTATCATACATCCTCACGGCCGATTCGCTCCCACAGAGAGGGACTTCTCCGGGTGCCGTCCACTAGACATTGTCAGCGGGCGACACCCAGGGGAAGGGCTATCTCTGTGGCGGCCCCGGCCCTCTGGAACGACCTTCCCCCCGATATCAGGACGACCACGGACCTCCGCTCCTTCCGTCTTAAATTAAAAACTCACTTTTTCTGTCTGGCCGGCCTAGGATAAGTCTCTCTGTCTTTGGGGTTTTTATTGGGAAATTAGTACTGCTTAGTTTTAATGGGGAAATTTTAGCGCAGGTTATGTTTAATTTGTTTTTAGAATTGTTCGTATGTATTTATTGTTTTTATTCTACCTGTGCACCGCCCCGAGTCCCTGCGGGGAGAGGGTGCGGTTTTATAAATATTAAATATTATTATTATTATTATTATTATTATTATTATTATTATTATTATTATTATTATTATTATTATTATTATTATTATTATTATTATTATTATTATTATTATTATTATTATTATTATTATTATTATTATCCCTGTTACAGGGGAACTAGAACTCACAATCTCCTGGTGACTGGCCCGAAGTCACACAACTGTTTCCCCCCCTAAGGTGGGACTAGAACTCCCCATCTCCTAGTGATTGGCACAATCAGGCAACTTTCATGCCTAAAGCAAGATTAGAATTCACCATCTCCTGGCGATTGGCCCAATGTCACCTAGCTGGCTTTCAGCCTAAGACAGGACTAGAACTTACAGTCTCCTAGTTTCTAGCCTGGTGCCATAACCACTATGTCAAACTGGCAAACCTTCCCCTTAGGCTACAGAAATATTCTTCACCTATCTACCCCCCTTTCCAACCTACATAGATGTAAAAAAATTGTCTAGGAAATTACTGCAAATATCCATGCCTTTGTGAAATAAATTATCTGCCCGGGAAAGGAAGAAAGCTCACTTGTTTTGGATAGGTAGTTCTCTCTCCAAAGTTGCATAATCGAAATTTCTTGAAAATCCCCAAATCCGTGCTAAGCAGGCTGTCAGCTCTTAAAACACAACCAAGGCAACACCTTAGAGGCACGTCATAACATGAGGATGCTATCTCAGACTGATGCCAATGCATGTCCTTGTCCTGGAATCCTGACGGTGTGCAAACAAATGTTTAGAACTGCTTTAATTTGGAAAGAAAAAGAAAAAAAAGAAAAGAAATGAAAAAGCAAAGAAAAAGAAACTTCTTCGTTTACATATTTGATGTTTATTAAAATAAAATAGCTGAATGGCAACGGAAATCAATATCGGCTGAATTCAGCGACAGGTGGGCCTTCCTTTAGGCTAAAAGAGCAATGAATCTTAATTTGATAAATATCCCGGTTTAATATTCTGCAGTGGGACCCAGGTAGGCGTTCTCACCTGGCAGTTAATAAGGGAAAGGTATGTCAGTTTTTACAACCCACACACCTCCTACTGCTTGGCGGCTGTAGGCCAACAATCTCAACCACAGCTCTCTGCCAAAACTTGACTCTGCTCCCGTCAGATTAACCGTCTCTATTAAACAAACTGGCGTTCCTTCTGAGGATTCTGATTGAAAAGATAATCTTGAATGACACTTGTCTTAAACAAGATGAGCCTTCTTCCGAGGGCTGTGATTAGGCAATCAGAGCTGCAGTCAATTGCAGAAGTTTCTGCTGAATGCTGACTGACCTATCCACTCACTGGAGAGCTGCTTTGCCATGCGTGAATTTCCCATGGCTTGTTGCATTTGTTACTAGCGCTGTGGATTCATAATCATGTTCCATGAAAACCGAACCTAGATCGGTGACTCATGAGCTATTCGGTCCATGAGTTGGATGATGGAGCTGGGATGATCACCAAAGAGTTCTTAGTTCTCCACACTGAGTTCAGAATAGGATTCAGTGCATGAATTAATGGCAGCGAGAATGATTGTGTAAATACTTCTCTTGGCCTGGTTCTCACACAGAAATCAATTGCTTGGATCATCCATGTCTATAGCATGGATGATGATGATGGTAATGATGGTGATGATAGAATAGAATAGAACAGAACAGAACAGCACAGCACAGCACAGCACAGCAATAGCAATAGCACTTAGACTTACAGTATATACAGCTTCACAGTGTTTTATAGCCCTCTCTAAGTGGTTTAGAACAGGGGTCCCCAATCTTTTTTGCACCAGGGACCGGTTTCATTTTAAAGAAAATTTCATGGACCGGCCAGCGTAGAGGGGGAGCGGGGGGGGGGGGGACAGGTGGCATATGTGCACGCGGGCTGTGTGTGAGTCAGCTCACTCACCCCTCTAGGGCCCCCAACAGCATGAGTGCCTGTGCTCTCCCGCCCCCGGTGCATGCTCTGCCCAGGGGGCTGCCCTGTCCTCCCTCTTCCTCCTCTCTGGCACTGCGGCCCAGTTCCTATCAAGACGCAGGCCGGCACCGGGGGTTGGGGACCCCTGGTTTAGAGAGTCAGCTCATTGCCACCAAACAATCTGGGTTCTCTTTTTACCCACCTCAGAAGGATGGAAGGATGAGTCAACCTTAAGCCTGGTGAGATTCGAACTGCTAAACTGCTGGCAGCCGGTGATCAGCAGAAGTAGCCTGCAGTACTGCACATAGTAACCACTATGCCACTGCAGCTCAACAAAATAGAATAGAATAACAGAATTGGAAGGGATCTTGGAGGTCTTCTAGTCCAACACCCTGCTCAGGCAAGAAACCCTACACCACTTCAGACAAATGGTTATCCAGCCTCTTAAAAACTTCCAGTGTTGGAGCATCCACAACTTCTGGAGGCAAGCTGTTCCACTGATTAATTGTTCTAACTGTCAGGAAAATTATCCTCAGTTCTAAGTTGCTTCTAACAAGTTTGCGTGTTGGGCCTAGTTTTTCAACCTCTGGAGGCTTCAGGGAAGCCACCTGAAGCCTCTCGAGGGAGAAAGACGGTCCAATGTGCAAACCAGAAGTCCGTTCCTAAATTTCTGGTTTGCATGATCGCTGTTTTTGCCCTCCTCAGGCTCCAAGAAAGCCGTGCACGCATGCGCGGGGCAGCGAGAGGGGGGGAGGGTCATTCACGCATGTGCAGGGGCATAGTGTGGGGGCCATTAAATTATGAGGGGTGGGCACGTGAGCAAGCGCAATAGCGTGCTTTTGGCACCCAAGGTGAAAAAGGTTCGCCACCACTGCCCTATACCATTTCAGATAGATGGCTGTCCAGCCTCTTCTTAAAAAACTCCAGTGATGGAGCTCCCACAACTTCCGGAGGCAACTTCTGTCCCACTGGTTAATTGTCCTCACTGTTAGGAAGTTCCCCCTCAATTCCAGGTTGCTTCTCTCTTTGATTAGTTTCCATCCATTGTTTCTTATCCTTCCTCGCTTCTGGTGCTTTGGAAAATAAAGTTCCTTGAGTGAGTCTCATACAATATGCTAAATTTTAAAGTCAGATTAGCAAAACCTTGAATTTCAACTTCTTGAGTGGACCCAGTCATAGGCTAAAACACAGCGGGATGCTACTTAGATTATGGTACAATGTTGTGGGCCGTTATATCATCACGCTCTGTAACCAGAACATTGTATTCAGTGGTTTCTTTCTTTGGCCATGGAACGTTACGTACAAGTAGCCCTCAACCTGCAACCATGACTGGGGCCAGAATTTCCATCGCTATGCGAAACAGTTAATAAGTGAGGCACACCCAATTTTATGACCTCTTTTCCTGAGAAATTTCCTGACAGTTAGGACAATTAATCAGTGGAACACAAGTTGCCTCCAGAAGTTGTGAATGCCCCAACACTGCAAGTCTTCAAGAAGATGTTGGATAGCCATTTGTCTGAAATGGTATAGGGTTTCCTGCCTAGGCAAGGAGTTGGACTAGATGACCTCCAAGGTCCCTTCCAACTCTGCTCTTGTATTGTATTATTATTGTATTCTTTTGCTATGTTTGTTAAGTGAATCATGCAGTCGTTAAACAAATCCAACTCGCCCCAATTGGCTTTGTTTCTTGGAAGCAAGCTGGGAATCACACAACTCCATGCAACTATTATAAATACACACCAGTTGCCAAGCATCCGAATTTTGATCATGTGACTGTAGTGTAACTGTACCAGTGGTGGGTTTCTGCAGGCTCGCACCTACTCGCGAGAGCCGGTTGGTGAAATTTAGAGACCTGGTGAGAGGGGGTTCCACCGCCGTACCTGGAAGTAAATCTGGCCTGCCGCTGCCAGTGACCCAACGGGAAGGAAAGGGAAGGAAGGAAGGAAGGTAGGAAAGAAAGAAAGAAAGAAAGAAAGAAAGAAAGAAAGAAAGAAAGAAAATTTATTATCACAATTGAGTTCAAAATTTTGGTTGCTAAGCAAGAGCGTTGTTAAATACAATAATACAATAATACAATACAATAGCAGAGTTGGAAGGGACCTTGTAGGTCTTCTAGTCCAACCCCCTGCATGGGCAGGAATCTTATACCATTTCAGACAAATGGCTGTCTAACATCTTTTTAAAGACTTCCAGGGTTGGGGCATTCACAACTGCTGGAGGCAAGCTGTTCCAGAGGTTAATTGTTCTTACTGTTAGGAAATTTCTCCTTAGTTCTAAGTTGCTTCTCTCCTTGGTTAGTTTCCACCCATTGCTCCTTGTCCTGCCCCCAGGTGTCTTGGAGAAAAGTTTGACTCCCTCTTCTTTGTGGCACCCTCTGAGATATCGGAACACTGCTATCATGTCTCCCCTGGTCCTTCTCTTCATCAAACTAGACATACCCAGTTCCTGCAGCCGTTCTTCATATGTCTTAGTCTCCAGTCCTCTAATCATCTTGGTTGCTCTTCTTTGCACTCTTTCCAGAGTCTCCACGTCTTTTCTACATCGTGGCGACCAAAACTGTATGCAGTATTCCAAGTGTGGCCTTACCAAGGCACTATACAGTGGCATTAACACTTCACGCGATCTAGATTCTATCCCTCTGTTGATGCAGCCTAGAACTGTGTTGGCTTTTTTGGCAGCTGCTGCACACTGCTGGCTCATATTTAAATGGTTGTCCACTAGGATTCCGAGATCCCTCTCACAGTTGCTACTATTGAGCAAGGTACCACCTATACTGTACTTGTGCATTTGGTTTTTCTTGCCTATATGTAGGACCTTACTTTTTTCACAATTGAATTTCATTTTATTAGACAGTGCCCAATGTTCAAGTTTGTCTAGATCCTTCTGTATCTTAAGCCTATCTTCTGGAGTGTTGGCTATTCCTGCCAGCTTGGTGTCGTCTGCGAATTTGATGAGTTCCCCATTTATCCCCTCATCCAAATCGTTGATGAAGATGTTAAAGAGTACTGGGCCTAAAACAGAGCCTTGGGGGACTCCACTGCATACTTCCTTCCATGTAGATGCAGTTCCATTGAGGACTACACGTTGAGTGCGGTTGGTCAGCCAGTTACGAATCCATTTGGTGGTGGTGCTGTCTAACCCACAATTTTCTACTTTATCTAATAGTAGGTTATGGTCTACTTTATCAAATGCCTTACTGAAGTCCAGGTAAATTATATCAACAGCATTCCTCTGGTCCACTGATTTTGTTACTTTGTCAAAGAATGCAATTAGATTCGTCTGGCATGATCTGTTTTTGACAAACCCATGTTGGCTTTTGGCTATTACTTTGTTTGCTTCTAGGTGTTCACTTATTTGTTGTTTAATTATCTTTTCCAGAATCTTTCCTGGTATTGAGGTCAGGCTGATGGGTCTATAGTTTCCTGGATCTGTTTTTTTTCCTTTTTTGAAGATGGGAACCACATCTGCTCTTTTCCAGTCTTCTGGCAGTTCCCCGGTGCTCCAGGATCTCTGAAAGATATAGTTCAGTGGTTCTGAGATCTCGTCTGCCAGTTCCTTCAGAACCCTGGGGTGTAATCCATCCGGTCCTGGTGATTTGAACTCGTGATTTGAACTCGAAATGAGTTTCACCACATTTTAAAAGGTGGCCACTCCCACCCTGTCACATGACTGCCAAGCCACGCCCACAAAATAGGCCACACCTACAGAGTAGGTTCTAAAAAAGTTTGAAACCCACCACTGAACTGTACGTACAAGGACCTCCAGTCATAAATCACTATTTTCAGTGTCTTAGTAACTTCAAACAGTTGGTAACAGATGCTTGTAAGCAATGGTGGGTTGCCAATTTTCTTACTACTGGTTTGGGCGCACTCCCGCTTGCAAGTGCATCGCTTCTGTGCATGCGTAGAAGCATCCAGGTGGGTGAGCGGAGCTGGTTCGACTGATCTGGCCCAAACCAGCAGCAACCCACCTCTGCTTGTAAGTCAAGAGCTGCCTGTGTATATCACAGTTCAGTGGTGCGTTTCAATTTCTTTTAGAACCTACTCTGTAGGTGTGGCCTATTTTGTGGGCGTGGCTTGGCAATCATGTGACAGGGTGGGAGTGGCCACCTTTTAAAATGTGGTGAAACTCATTTAACAATGCTCTTGCTTAGCAACCAAAATTTTGGACTCAATTCTGATGATAAATTCTTTCTTTCTTTCTTTCTTTCTTTCTTTCTTTCTTTCTTTCTTTCTTTCTTTCTTTCTTTCTTTCTTTCTTTCTTTCTTTCTTTCTTTCTTTCTTTCTTTCTTTCTTTCTTTCTTTTTCTTTCCTTCCTTCCTTCCTTCCTTCCTTCCTTCCTTCCTTCCTTCCTTCCTTCCTTCCTTCCTTCCCTTCCCTTCCCTTCCCTTTCCTTTCCTTCCCGTTGGGTCACTGGCATCGGCGGGCCAGATTTACTTCCAGGTACGCCTGTAGAACCCCCTCTCACTGGTTCTCTAAATTTCACCAACCGGCTCTCGCAAGTAGGTGCGAGCCTGCAGAAATCCACCACTGCCACAGTTGTGTTATGCTAAACCATACATCCAATTCTGTAAATTGGTTTAGCATGTTATATGACCCAGCCTGATAGCATCCTAGCTTGTATGGCTTATTCTATTTATTTCTTGTAATTTATTAGCTGGAGGAGTTAGGATGGACTTTTAATTTTAATTAATATGATTTTCATTAATATGATTTTCATTAATATGACTTTCATTAATACGATTTTCATTAATATGATTGAACTGGTCCACAGGTACTTCACGAGAAGAGTCCTCCACTCCTCTACTCACAATAGAATATTTTATGCCACCAGACTTGCAATTTTGGGCTTGGACAATCTGGAAATGCGCCTGTGGTGTGACCTAAGCCAGGGGTCTGCAAAGTTGGCTCTTTTAACACTGGTGGACTTAAACTCCCAGAATTCCCCAGCCAGTCATGGTTGGCTGGGGAATTCTGGGAGTTGAAGTCCACCAGTCTTAAAAGAGGCAACTTTGAAGACCCCTGATCGAAGCAATTGGTTCTCAATCTGTGGGTCGGGACCCCTTCGGGGGTCGAACAACCCTTTCACAGGTGTCACCTAAGTCCATTGGAAAACACATATTTTCAAAAAAAATACTGAAAACATGAAATAATGTTATGGTTGGGGGGTCACCACAACATGAGGAACTGTATTAATGGGTCAAATACAATAGCAGAGTTGGAAGGGACCTTGGAGGTCATCTAGTCCAACCCCCTGCCTAGGCAGGAAGCCCTATACCATTTCAGACAAATGGCTATTCAACATCTTCTTAAAGACTGCCAGTGTTGGGGCATTCACAACTTCTGGAGGGAAGCTGTCAGGAAATTTCTCCTCAGTTCTAAGCTGCTTCTCTCCTTGATTAGTTTCCACCCATTGTACATTTATAATACAATAGCAGAGTTGGAAGGGACTTGGAGGTCTTCTAGTCCAACCCCCTGTCTAGACAGGAAGCCCTATCCAGGGGTCTGCAAAGTCGGCTCTTTTAAGACTGGTGGACTTCAACATAGCTGGCTGGGGAATTCTGGGAGTTGTGAGAGAGGGTCCAGACCCGGTTGATCCAACGGCTTTTATTAACAACAGTTCAACAAGAACAGCAACAGTAAGTTGTAATAACAAAAAGCGCGCGCCTTCTCTCTGACAGCTCCTTTTATATGGAGCTGTCATTGAGCCGGCCAATCCGCGCGTCTCCCGCTTCGGCTGCAGCCAGTCGCGTCTTGGCCAATCAGACGCGACTGGCTGTTGCCGGGGAATTCAAACGGGTGTCAGTATATAACACTCCTTCCCCCCCAGCGAGTACGCATGCGGGCCCATTAGCATACGTACTCGCTGAGGTAGGCGGGGCTGCGTCGACTCCGCCCCGAGCGCCTCAGATCGACCTCGGGAGGTGGAGGAGGAGGACGTGTCCGAGCGGGCTCCTCCCTGCCGGGGATGTAGCCCCGGACTACGTCAGAGAGGCCTTGCGAATAGCCGGAAGCCTCCGAAACAGGTAGGATGGGGCGAGGGGGCGTGGCGATCGGGTTGGAGTTAAAGTCAAGTCCCCGGCGCGGTGGGGACGGGTAGGCCGGGCGAGTCGGGCCTAGCGATTCGGAGCGAACAGGGGGCCGAGCTGTTTGTCGTTGGTAGGCGGCGTCCCGGGGCCCCCCCAGGCAGGGCTGTTCCTTCGCCGTCAGCCCCGGGGATGGTCCTGCAGTGGAGTTGGTGCCCGCTGCGGGCCAGGGCTCGGCCGGCTGTGCCAGGTCGTCGAGCGGGATGTCGGCCGCTTGGTCCGCGGTTGTCGGTCGGGGACACGGGACGTCTGGCACTTAGTTGGTCCACATGGCGCCGCCACTCGGATCCATCAGGTCTCCGAACCCTATAAGAGCACGGCCCGGTTAGTGAGTCTATGGTCGCGGGGACCCATCGGGGGTCTCCCGCAAAGTTCCGGGCAAACACTTCCTCGCCCGAGGTGAAAAGGCGGGGAGGGGGAACCCCCAGGTTGCACGGCTGCACTTCGTTGTAGAGGGGGTGCAGTCGATCCAACTCGGTTCTCAGGCGGCGGCCCAGCAGCAGCTCCGCGGGGCTTTTCCCTGACGCCGGGCAAGGCGTAGAATGCTGACCGAGGAGGTAAGCATCTACCCTTGCCTGCCAGTCCCCCCCGGCCATCCTGCCGAGGGCCTCCTTGGCCGAGCGAACGGCCCGTTCCGCCCGGCCATTGGTGGCAGGGTGGTAGGGGGCGGTAGGCGCATGACGGATCCCCAGGGAGGCCAGGAATTCCTGGAAGGTGGAGGAGTGAAATTGGGGGCCGTTGTCGGAGACCAGGGTGTCCGGCAACCCGTGCGTGGAAAAGAGGCGTCGGAGCGCACGCACGGTACTCTCGGCTGTGGTGGAGGCAGTGAGAATGACCTCCACCCAGCGGGAGTAAGCGTCCACCACCACCAGGAAGGACCGGCCGTGGAACGGGCCCGCGAAGTCGATGTGGATGCGGGCCCACGGTGACTTGGGGACATCCCAGGAGCGGGAGGGAGCAGCGGGAGGGGCTGGGCGGGAGGACTGGCACGCTTGGCAAGCGCCAACGAAGGCGGCCACCTCCTCGTCCATGCCCGGCCACCAGACATAGCTCCGGGCGAGGGCCTTCATGCGAGCTATGCCTGGGTGGGTGGCATGGAGGGCTTCGAGTACCTGACGGCGCAGGGGCAGTGGAAGGATGACACGGTCCCCCCAGAGCAAGCACCCGCTGTGGAGCGACAGCTCCAGCTGGCGGGCCTTGAAAGGCCTGAATTCGGCGGGCACGGCGGCCGATGGCCACCCCCGCAGGACCCATGTGGAGACCCGAGAGAGGACGGGGTCGGATCTGGTTCGGGCCGCCACGTCCGAAGACGTGAGGGGAAGCCCGGCGTAGGCCACGGACAGGACGGAGAGGGCCGGCACCGGCTCCTGGTCCGCCTGAGGAAGGGGGCAGCGACTGAAGGCGTCCGCGTGCCCCAGGTGCTTGCCCGGACGGTAGAGCAGCGCGTACACGTATGCGGCCAGGAACTCCGTCCACCGCGTCATCCTGGGCGAAAGGATGGGGGGGGGGCCGGCCACCGGCCAGAAGCCCAAGGAGCGGCTTGTGGTCCGTGAACACGGTGAACGAGCGGCCGTACAGGTACTCGTGAAATCTTTTAATCCCGGAGACCACAGCCAGAGCCTCCTTATCGATCTGGCTGTAGTTCCGCTCCGCTGGAGTCAGCGTCCGGGAGTAAAAGGCGATGGGGGCCTCCGAGCCATCGGACAGGACATGGCGCAGGACAGCCCCCAATCCGAAGGGGGAGGCGTCTGCCGCTAGTGTCAGGGGCTGGCTTGCAGAATATTGCACTAGCACGGCCTGTGACGTCAGCAGCTCTTTGACAGCCACGAACGCATGCGCCTCGCGGCTGCCCCAGCACCAAACCGCCGAGCGATCGAGCAATCGATGCAGCGGCTCGGCTAGCGATGCCTTGTGCGGTATGAAGGGCGCGTAGAAGTTAACCAGGCCGAGGAATGCCTGCAGCTCCGTTTTGGAGCTTGGCACAGGGGCCTTGTGGATGGCCTCGACCTTGGCAGGAGCGGGGTGGATGCCCTGGGCGTCGACTACGAAACCCAGGAACTCCACCCTCGGCACAGCAAATTTGCATTTGCTGAGCTTTAATTTAAGACCCGCGCCCCTAAAAATGTGGAGGACCTTCCGGAGTACTTCGGCGAGGTCTGACAGGCTGGCCGCAGCTATCAAGACGTCGTCGAAGTACGGTACGACGCCCGGGAGCCTGTGGAGCAGCCGCTCCATGAGGCTCTGGAAGATCCCCGGGGCAACGGAGACGCCGAATTGGAGGCGACGACAGCGAAAAGCTCCTCGGTGAGTGACGATGGTCTGGGCATCAGCCGCATCGTCATCCACCGGCAGCTGCTGGTAGGCCTGAGCCATATCCAGTTTCGCGAAGATGCGCCCCCGCCCCAAGGAGTGGAGCAGGTGCTGCACCACGGGAACTGGATATGGGTTCGCCTGAAGCCCGCGGTTGATCGTCGACTTATAGTCGGCGCAGATGCGTATGGACCCGTCGGGCTTGATGGGGACCACAATGGGGGTCTCCCATTTCGCCTGGTCGACGGGCTCCAATACGCCCTGCGCTACGAGACGATCAAGCTCCGCGTCAACTCGCGGCTTCAAGGCGAACGGCAGCCTGCGGGCCTTGAGCCGAATTGGGGCAACCTGGGGGTCGAGGTTGAGGGAGACAGGGGTGCCCCGATAGGAGCCCAGCGAGCCGTCAAAAATATCCTTGAACTCGGCCAGGACCGCCTCGACGGCCTCGACGGCGGGCACCCGATGGACCCGCTGGATGGAGAGGCCCAGGGCGTCGAACCAATCGAGGCCTATGAGCGCAGGAAGGGGGCGCTCGACTATTAGGATGGGGAGGGCCCCGGAGAAGCGTCCGTACGCGACACGGACTCGGCGTAGGCCCATGACAGCGATGGGGTTGCCCTGGTAGTCCCGGAGCATGGCGTCTGGGCGGGAGAGGTCCCCGGGTGACAGGTTGGGGCACAAGGCCTTCAGTTGTCCCCACGAAATGAGGGACCGGGACGACCCCGAGTCAACCTCCATAGACAAAGGGCGCCCCTCAAGGGTCAGGGAGGTGGAAATTCGCCTACGGTCATCGGAAGCGATGGGAATGGTGTCCCTGAAGTCCGTCGTGGCGTAGCAGGCCGCATCCGGAGCCGGGCGTCGGTTCGGGGGCCGTCTTCCATAGGCCGGAGCGGGCGGCGGAGCTGCCGCCGCGGGTCGGTGGGGGGCCTGGTCCGCCTGGCGGGAGAGGACAGCGCGGCACGCGCGGGCGATGTGGCCCCGTCTATCACACCGGCGGCAGATGGTATCCTTATAGGGGCATTCGCTCCTCGCGTGGGCACCGCCGCACCCGGCACAAGCGGAGGCCCCTTTTCGGGAGGCGCTAGGCCTGGCGTTGCCGCGGCCGGAGGCCTGCAGGCGGGCAACGCTGTCGAATGGCGAGCTGTCCTCCAGGGGGTCGAGCGGTACAAGTTCGTTCACGAGGCAGGCCCGCGGGGAAGGCAGTGGCTGCGCCGGCTGGCCCAGGAAGAGGTCGGACGTAGCGTCCGCTAGCTCCGCGGCTCTTGCATCCTCGATGGCCTGCTCTAAGGTAATGTCCGAGCGGGCCAGGAGCCGGCGGCGGAGCTTAATGTCCCGGAGCCCCGCCACGAACTGCTCGAGCAGGGATTCATCGAGGAACGGGGCTGGAAATTCACAGAGGAGGGCGGCCGCGCGCAAGGCCTGCAAGAAGTCGGTCACCGACTGCGTTGGCAGCTGGCGGCATTGCCTGTAAGCGCAGCGGCGCGAAATCTTAGAGGGCGCCGGGGCGAAATGGGCCTTGAGGCGGGCTTGCAGGACGCCCCACTCCAGGTCTTGGACCGCGGCCGGGGCGGCTATGTTGCGCGCGACAGCAAAAACAGTCCGGCCGCCGCAGCCAAGGAAAAGGCCCAGGTGCCTCGCGGGGGTGATGTCACCGGTCACGTCGGTGAGGAGAAAGCAATCGAAGCGCGCCAGGAAGGCCTCCCAGGACTCCGCCGACGGGTCGTAGGTTGCGAAGGGAGGCAGAGTGGCCATGATCGTGAGGCAAAATAGGCTTTGCCGGTGAAACGCTATATCTCTTCGATCCGTAGGGTGAAGAGGTCTGGTTAGGAGGATCGATGCCGGGCCCCAGTCCTCGTCGCCAGTGTTGTGATTTGTGAGAGAGGGTCCAGACCCGGTTGATCCAACGGCTTTTATTAACAACAGTTCAACAAGAACAGCAACAGTAAGTTGTAATAACAAAAAGCGCGCGCCTTCTCTCTGACAGCTCCTTTTATATGGAGCTGTCATTGAGCCGGCCAATCCGCGCGTCTCCCGCTTCGGCTGCAGCCAGTCGCGTCTTGGCCAATCAGACGCGACTGGCTGTTGCCGGGGAATTCAAACGGGTGTCAGTATATAACACAGACCCTTGCCCTATACCATTTCAGACAAATGGCTATTCAACATCTTCTTAAAGACTGCCAGTGTTGGGGCATTCACAACTTCTGGAGGGAAGCTGTTCCACTGATTGATTGTTCTAACTGTCAGGAAATTTCTCCTCAGTTCTAAGCTGCTTCTCTCCTTGATTAGTTTCCACCCATTGCTTCTTATTCTGCCCTCAGGTGCTTTGGAGAATAGTTTGACTCCCTCTTCTTTGTGGCAACCCCTGAGATATTGGAACACTGCTATCATGTCTCCCCTGGTCCTTCTTTTTATTAAACTAGACATACCCAGTTCCTGCAACCGTTCTTCATATGTTTTAGTCTCTAGTCCCTTAATCATCTTTGTTATGTTAGATCATGGCATTAGGAAGGTTGAGACCCACTGATCTACGCAGAAGTACACAAAATTGTCTTCTACAACGTCTTACCTGTCAATGACTTCTTCAGCTTCAACTGCAATAATACATGGGCACACAATCGATACAAACTCAAGGTAAACCGCTCCAAACTCGATTGCAGAAAATACGACTTCAGCCACAGAGTGGTCAATGCCTGGAATGCTCTACCTGACTCCGTTGTTACATCCACAAACCCCCACAGCTTCAACCTTAAACTGTCTACTGTTGACCTCACCCCATTCCTAAGAGGTCCGTAAAGGGGGCGTACATAAGCACACCAGCATGCCCACTGTCCCTGTCCTACTGTCTCCATCTATTTGCATTGATTTCTTTCGTTTATATTCATGTTTATATTTATACCTGCTATCTTGCACATGTTTGACAAGCTAATAAATACAAATAAATAAAAATGTTCATCCTGTTGTGGTGGTGGTGGTGGTCTTGTAATCTTATCCATTACTTATCTTAAAAATCCATTTGTAGAATTTAGGTAGTAAGCATTTTAAGGTGTTCTACTAACTTTGCTCCTCCTCATGTGTGTAGTTCTACCTTCAATTCTCCTTTCTATCTTAAATCAGGAAAGAATTTTGGAAGAGAGAACTTGACTTTATAATTGATTCTATAAGACTGAAACTTTATACAACCCAAAAGATCTTGGTACAATTTCAAATCATTTCCCTTATGAAACTTAAGGTGGATTATTTTGATGGAGGGAAAAAGAGCCCTTCGGTTGAATGAATAATGACTTGCAATAATAACAAACAGACTAGGTTTCCATAAGGAATGCTGTGCAAACGTAGCCCTAATTGGTCTGTTGTTACCTTTTGTTCACCCTTCAGAAAGGGATACTGAAACAGCCAAAAACAGTCCAAATCCTTTTCTTTTCTAAATTGGATTAATTAAAATTATCATAGAAGCAGAGGAACAAAGCTAGCTAGTAGCATTAATCATACCATGAGTAATTAGTGCCAGAAAATAGAAGATATATATATATACAGCATGTGTGTGTGTGTTCGTATGTATATGTACATGTCTACTAGAGGTGGTATTCAGCAGGTTATGACCAGTTCTGGAGAACCAGTAGCGGAAATTTTGAGTAGTTTGGAGAACCGGTAAATACCACCTCTGAGGAAGAAGAGAGGGTTAGGAGACAGCACAGAGCGGTGGAGGAAGAAGAGGAGAGAAAGAAGGAGTGGAAAGAGGAGAGAGGAGAAGGAGAGAGGAAGGGGAAGTAGAGAAGAGAAGGATGGCAGAGGGAAGAGAGGGAGAAGAAAGTGAAGGCTAGGGTACAAATATGGTGTATGGAGAGCAGAAGAGCCAATGATAGTTCTTGGGGGTTGATGGCAAGATGAATTGACATAATATTTAATAATACAAAATAGTGTTGATTATGTAACAGTATACAGGTCGTTATTAGTATGAAAATCTATATAAATAAAAATGTAACAAGAGTTTGTTCAAAACCACTAATCTCCAAAAGTACTGCACCGATCGCTTCCAAATTTTCACACAACGTTCCTTTCAAGTACGGCACCAATGATATATATAGATTGTGTAGATGTCACACCCGTGCCAGGTACACACAATGAAAATGTAAAAAATTGTTTAAAAGGTAGGTAGGTACAGAGAGAGCAGTGGGCCACAGGTATTATGTCATCCTTTATTTTTTATTTTATTTTTATTTTATTACATTTATATCCCGCCCTTCTCCGTAGAGGACCCAGGGCGGCACACAGGAGATTTAAAAAACATACAAAATAGAACATAGATGAATAATTAAAATATATATTAAATCCCAAACCTGTGCTAAAACCAATTATTAATTAAAAACCCAATTTAAAACTTTTCTAAAAGTCCCCATGGGAGGTTAGGCTAGGCCGGCTTGATGAAAAAAGCATGTCTTTAGACATTGGCGGAAGAGGCGGAGGTCGGTTATGGTCCGGAGTTCAGGGGGTAGGTCGTTCCAAAGGGCAGGGCCCGCCACAGAGAAGGCTCTTCCCCTGGGTGTCACCAGTCGGCATTGTCCGGCCGACGGCACCCTGAGAAGGCCCTCTCTGTGGGAGCGTATCGGTCTAAGGGATGTATGGGGCACGAGACGGTCTCGCATATAACTAGGCCCCGAGCCATGGAGCGCTTTAAAGATGGTCATCAAAACCTTGAAGCGCACCCGAAAGACCACAGGAAGCCGATGCAGCTCGCGCAGGATTGGTGTTATATGGGAGCTTCTGGTAGCTCCCGTAATTACCCGCGCGGCTGCGTTTTGGACTAGCTGTAGCTTTCGAGTGCACCTCAAGGGAAGCCCCATGTAGAGAGCATTACAGTAGTCGAGACGGGACGTCACGAGAGCTTGAGTGACTATGCGAAGGGCAGCCCGGTCCAGTAAGGGGCGCAATTGGCGCATCAGGCGTACCTGATGAAACGCCCCCCTGGCCACGGCTGCCACATGGTCCTCCAAGGACAGCCGGGAATCCAGGAGGACACCCAAATTGCGCGCCCTCTCCACGGGGGCCAGTGTTTTGCCCCCAATGGCCAGAGTTGGAGTAATCTGGCTGAACCGGGGTGCCGGAAACCACAGCCACTCAGTCTTGGCAGGGTTGAGCTTGAGTTTGTTACCACCCATCCAGATCCGTACGGCCTCCAAACACCAGGACAGCACTTCGACGGCATCGTTGGGGTGGTCTGGGGTGGATATGTACAACTGAGTGTCATCAGCGTACAGATGGTACTCCACCCCAAAACCACGGATGATCTCACCCAGCGGCTTCATATATGTGTTGAAAAGGAGGGGCATAAAATACTCTGTCCATAAGATAGGTAGGTAGGTAGGCAGCTATAGGGATAGAGAGAGGGAGGGAGAAATGCAGTAGGTAGGTAGGGAGAGGGATAGAGAGGGAGAGGGAGAAATATGGTAGGTAGGTAGGTAGAGGGATAGAGTGGGAGAGGGAGAAATACAGTAGGTAGGTAGGTAGAGGGATAGAGAGGGAGAGGGAGAAATATAGTAGGTAGGTAGGTAGAGGGATAGAGTGGGAGAGGGAGAAATATAGTAGGTAGGTAGGGAGAGGGATAGAGAGGGAGAGGGAGAAATACAGTAGGTAGGTAGGTAGAGGGATAGAGTGGGAGAGGGAGAAATACAGTAGGTAGGTAGGTAGAGGGATAGAGAGGGAGAGGGAGAAATACAGTAGGTAGTAGGTAGGTAGGTAGGTAGGTAGGTAGGTAGGTAGGTAGGTAGAGGGATAGAGTGGGAGAGGGAGAAATACAGTAGGTAGGTAGGTAGGTAGGTAGAGGGATAGAGAGGGAGAGGGAGAAATACAGTAGGTAGGTAGGTAGGTAGGTAGGTAGGTAGGTAGGTAGAGGGATAGAGTGGGAGAGGGAGAAATACAGTAGGTAGGTAGGTAGGTAGGTAGAGGGATAGAGTCGGAGAGGGAGAAATACAGTAAGTAGGTAGGTTGGGGGTTATACGGTGGTTGTGTGTACGTGTTTGTGTGTGCAGGTGTAGATCTACAAACAGATTGGTTGGCCATTTAACCAGACTGGGCCACAGCAACACATTGCTGGGAACAGCTAGTGGGGGGAAAAAAACACGTTATTATAAAAAAAAAATCCACCTCTGACGGGCCCTGCCCCCATCTATTCTCTGCCTCCAAAGTCCCAGCAGATCGGGAGGGAATGTGGATTTTGCAGTATCCTTCCCCTGTCACGCCCACTAAGCCACGCCCACAGAACCTGTAGTAAAAAAAATTGAATCCCACCACTGATTTATACATATAGACACACATATCTAAAGGCTTGGCCACTGGCATGTATTTATGACAGTTGCCCTGCACCTATGGGATCACATTTTCTGATCTTCTGACAAGCCAGGTCCATGGCGGAACCAGGGTCCTAGAAAGCCTCTGGAGCCTGGGAGGGTGAAAAATGGGTCTACCGGGCCAGTGGTGGGTTTCAATTTTTTTTAGAACCTACTCGCTAGGTGTGGCCTATTTTGTGGGCGTGGCTTGGCAGTCATGTGACAGGGTGGGAGTGGCCAACTTGTAAAATGTAGTGAAACTCATTTAACAACGCTCTTGCTTAGCAACCAAAATTTTGGGCTCAATTGTGATGATAAATTCTTTCTTTCTTTCTTTCTTTCTTTCTTTCTTTCTTTCTTTCTTTCTTTCTTTCTTTCTTTCTTTCTTTCTTTCTTTCTTTCTTTCTTTCTTTCTTTCTTCCTTCCTTCCTTTCCTTTCCTTTCTTACTTTCTGCTTTCCTTTCCTTTCCTTCCCATTGGGTTACCGGCAGCAGCAGGCCAGACTTACTTCTGGGTCCGCCGGTGGAACCCCCTCTCACCGGCTCTTTAAATTTCACCATCCAGCTCTTGCGAGTAGGTGCGAGCCTGCAGAAACCCACCACTGTAGCGGGCCCACTGGAAATCAGAAAACAGGCCGTTTCCAGCCTCGGGGCGGGCAGGGGAGGCTGTTTTCGCCCCCCCCCAGGCTCTAAGACAGCCGTGTGCATATGCGCGGGGCAGTGGGGAGGTGGACACTGCACAGGAGGAAATTAAATTATGGGGTGGGCAGCTGAGCGCATATACGAGTGCATGCATGCGTGCTTTTGGCACCCGAGGTGAAAAAGGTTCGCCATCACTGTCCGAGGTGATGGATTTGGCTGAATCAAATTCCATTGGAAGGGAGTAGAAATTGGTCTGAGTAATTCCTTGTGAAGGGCAAAAGACTATGAAATAAATAAATAATTAAAAAAAAAACCTTCTACAAAGATTTTTTTTTTTTTTTTACAAAATTTGGGACCTAAGCACAATCAGCCTTGTTTGTAACCAGACGGAGAAGTGGCTAGAACATTATGGGATGTAAATTAGTTTGGGAAGTTGAAAAAAATTCCCAAGAAAACAATGACTAAGGGAGCCCTTGATGCTCTCTGAGCTAGATCGTTTGGTTTCCGATGTTTCATTATTCATTACTGATCATAACTCTTCCCTTCTCTTCCACTCCCCTCCCTTCCCTTCTTTTTCCCTTCCCTTCCCTTCTCTTCACTTTCCCTGGCCTTCCCCTTCCCCTTCCCTTTCCCCTTCCCTTCCCCCTCCCCTCCCTTCCCTTCCCTTCCCTTCCCTTTCCCTTCCCTTTCCCCTTCCCTTCCCTTCCCCTCCCCTCCCTTCCCTTCCCTTCCCTTCTCTTCCCTTCCACTCCCTTCCCTTCTCTTCCTTTCCCTTTCCCTTCCCTTTCCCCTTCCCTTCCCTTCCCCTCCCCTCCCTTCCCTTCCCTTCCCTTCCCTTCTCTTCCCTTCCACTCCCTTCCCTTCTCTTCCCTTCTCTTCCCTTCCACTCCCTTCCCTTCTCTTCCTTTCCCTTTCCCTTCCCTTCCCCTCCCCTTCTCTTCCCTTTCCTTTCCCTTTCCTTTCCCTTTCCTTTCCCTTTCCTTTCCCCCTCCCTTCTCTTCCCTTTCCCTTCCCTTCCTTTCCCTTTCCCTTTTCTTCCCCTCCCCTTTCCTTTACCTTCCCCTTCCTTCCCCTTCCTTTCCCTTTCCTTTGCCTTCCTTTCCCTTCTCTTCCCTTTCCCTTCCCTTCCTTTCCTTTTCCTTTTCCTTTCCCTTTCCCTTTCCCTTTCCCTTCCCTTCCCTTCCCCTCCCCTTCTCTTCCCTTTCCCTTCCCTTCCTTTCCCTTTCCTTTCCCTTTCCCTTTCCTTTCCCCCTCCCTTCTCTTCCCTTTCCCTTCCCTTCCTTTCCCTTTCCCTTGCCTTCCCCTCCCCTTTCCTTTCCCTTCCCTTTCCCTTCCTTTCCCTTCTCTGACTTTCCCTTCCCTTCCCTTCCTTTTTTCCTTTCCTTCCCTTCCCTCTAAATCGGAAACCAACCTGAAGTAGTGACAAAGCAGCTTGGCATTTTTTTTTTAACCAAAACCGAACCTCAATTTTGCCTACACAATGTCCAGATTCTGTGCTCAACTCAAGGAGGATTTCGTGTAAATAGTCTCCCTGCTTTAACCCACTTTCAAACAGAGGGGAAACGGTCTTTATTTTTGTGGTTAGGAAAGACACTGGGGGGGGGGGGGGGGGGGAGGAATAAATAGGAGGTTGTGGAACGGTGTGGTTGCCTGCTCCTGCTGCAAAAGATATTTGCCAAACTGGGTTTTCTTTGGTTTGTTTGTTCATTCATGCATGGAATAAAAATAAAGCTGCAAAGGCATGCCAATGTTACTATTAGCTGATGACGGCTGTTTTATGGAATAGTTGTTATACATAACCCCATGGGTTGCAAACACCAGTTTGAAATTCAACAGCCATAGCAACAGCTTTGAGGAGGAAGCAGTCAGACAAGCTGTTCAGTGACTTAATATCAATTATGGAGTTTAATTAACTAGATCAAGTGAAGAAACATTGGCTCCATTTAGAGTAAATATGCTGTTCAAGCACGTTGGGTGGGAGAAATCGAGGGAAAGTAGCCAACAGATATTTTCAGATGTGACTTCCAAACTCTCAACAATTCTTCCTGACAGAGATGCCAATCAATAGATTTGTCACATTAGCCTTAGAAGGCTCAATGATCACTGCCCAAGAACCCTTGGCCAATTGAGCTGACAGTTCAATGCAACAGAAAAATCAATGTGGGCGACAATTGCTCCTTTCCACACTTGCTTTTCTACATGTTCGTCAAGTATTAGGAAGGAGAAATGGTGTTCTTCCAACATGTCTTCCCAAAACTTCTCTTCTCTAACATTCTCTGATCTTGGTTCACCAGATGTTGCTACAAAGCCTTCAGGTCTACAATACCATCTTACCAGGGGTGGATATTCACTCACCTTCCCTACCGGTTCGCAAATGTGAGCGCACGGGCCAGAGGTTGCATTCAGCAGGTTCTGACCACTACTGGAGATTTCCAGGAGTGGAAATTTTGAGAAGTTCGGAGAACCGGTAAATACCACCTCTGGCTGGCCCCGCCCCATCTATTCTCTGCCTCCCGAGTCCCAGCTGATCGGGAGGGAATGGGGATTTTGCAGTAACCTTCCCCTGTCATGTCCACCCAGCCACGCCCTACACTCACTGAGCCACGTCCACAGAACCGATAGTAGAAAAAATTTGAATCTCACCACTGGCGCGTGCATGCACTTTGGCTAAAAAAAGTGCCTAAATGGGATGCCATAGAGCCAAGATGAGTAGGCAGGGCCACCCGTGATTTCCGCTACTGGTTCATGTGAACTGGTCTGAACTGGCAGAATACCACCTCTGCACCTTACTCTTAAAAAGTCCATGCCAGTTATAAATCAATTTACCTGCTGCTGGCAGGTAAATGGAGGAGAGATAATAGGCAGAGATCACATAGGGCAAGTGTTTTTGGCACTGAGTGCTGAAACGGGAGTGTGCGCGTGGAGGAGTGCCAGAAACCGGAAGAGCAGCTCCCCAGCGCACATACATGTGCCAAGAAGCTGAGTTTCTGGCATGTGCATGAGCACCAACCACTTAATCTTTTGGTTTCTGGCACACATGTGCACGCGAAGACCAGCTGGCCGGCGCACATCAGAAAACAGCTCAGCTTTCCAGCGTGCATCTTGCATGCTGAGGAGCTGCTCTTCCAGGTTTCCAGCGCTCCTATGTGCAAGAAGACCAGCTAGCGCACCAGAACACGGAATAGCAACGGGCGACAGCTGGCATGCCTGGAGAGATGGCTCTGTGTGCCACTTCTGGCATGCATGTCATAGGTTCGCCATCACGGACATAGGGGAAGCGGATAAAGACAAATCTTCTTGTAGACTATGTTAGCATTATTCTAAAGACATTTATGCAGCCGCGCGGGTAATTATGGGGACAACACGACGCTCCCATGTAACACCCTTCCTGCTTCTGCCACCAAGAGCCTCCCACTGGCCAGTACGCTCCCATAGAGAGGGTCTCCTCATGTAACACGCTTCCTGCGTGAGCTACACTGGCTTCCGGTGGTCTTCCAGGTGCGATTCAAGGTGTTGCTTACCACCTTTAAAGCGCTCCATGGCTTAGGACCTGGGTACCTACGAGATCGCCTTCTGCCACCGAGAGCCTCCCACCGGCCCGTACGCTCCCCTAGAGAGGGTCTCCTCATGGTGCCGTCGACTAAACAATGTTGACTGGCAACACCCAGGGGGAGAGCCTTCTCCGTGGGAGCACCTGCCCTCTGGAACGAATTGCCCCCGGAGTTACGAATTATCCCTGACCTACACACCTTCCGCCGTGCTCTTAAAACTTTTCTTTTTCAACAAGCAGGGCTGACGTAAATACAAATTCTATTAATTTTAATTGGGTTTGTTTGGTTTTTAACTTTATTATGGGCCAAATTATTTAATATGTTTTTAAATTGTTTTAACTTTTGTATATCTGTGTTTTATTTTGGCTGTACACCACCCTGAGTCCTTCGGGAGTAGGGCGGTATAAAAATATAAATAAATTAAACGAAACTAAACTAAACTTGAGGCTCTACATACCTTCCTCAAAACGTACCAGGCTCAGTCAGGCCATCGCTAAAACATGGTGGTTGAGCACAAACGACATACTTAATCAGGACAATTAAAGACTTAATTGATGTATTCACCTAACAGGTTTAGTTTGGTGAGAAGTAACCATGCACGTCCGCAGATGTGTTTAGTGTGTTGTGCTGATTCCATTAGCTGTTTTATGGTTCAGTGTACCATGTGAACTCAAAAAATGAATGAGGTCAGTCAGCAGACTAAACACATTGTGTAAGAAATGTCTGCTTCCTAGCTAGCGTGGAACTATTTTGAGTAGCATGAATGCAAATTACTTAGAATTTACTCAGGGAAAACCATTCAGACAATAACGATTGATTGAGCAAGACCTGTTTTTTTTTAAATAAAAAAATAATAATAATAAAGCCAACATGTAATCCCTTTCTCATTTTGCCACTCCACTGATGTGGCAAATAATATTCGCGTCTGATTGTATGGGTGTTTTCTAGAAAATTGAAATCAGAGAATATAGGATGAGTTGTCTCTAGTTCGCATAACATAATGCCGTCTTTATAAACTTGTGTCTGAGTGATTTTTAAAAATTTTTTAGACATAATTGTAAATGTCGTGTCTGAACAAAAATCATTTGATAAATAATGCATAAATATTGGGGTGGCACAAGAGAAGTTGGTATAGAACCTGGTGCAGATTTCCCGGACCAGATCCATCCTTCCTTCCTACCTTCCTTCCTTCCTCCCTCCCTCCCTCCCTCCCTCCCTCCCTCCCTCCCTCCCTCCCTCCCTCCCTCCTGAAAGAGTGCAGAGAAGAGCAACAAAGTTAGTTAGGGGGCTGGAGGCTAAAACACATAAAGAATGGCCGCTGAAATTGGGTACATCTAGTTTAATAAAAATAGGAGTTACATGATAGGGGCTGCCACAAAGAAGAGTGGGGTGGAGTCAACCTATTCTCCAAAGCACCTGAAGTCAGGACAAGAAGCAGTGGATGGGAACTAATTAAGGAGAGAAGCAACCTAGAACTAAGGAGAAATTTCCTGACAGTTTGAACAATTAACCAGTGGAACAACTTGCCTCCGGAAGTTGTGATTGCTCCAACACTGGAAGTCTTTAAGAAGATGTTGGACAACCCTCTGTTTGAAATGGTATAAGGTTTCTTGCCTGAACAGGGGGCTGGACTAGAAGACCTCCAAGGTCCCTTCCAACTCTGTCATTCAATAACAATAAAATGCTAAATTATAATGCTAAAACGGATGCAAACGGCCCTGATACAATAGCCAACCTCCCAGAATACACCGGAGACCTCATACAATTTTGCCATTTTTCATTGATGAGCTAATTTTGTGACAACTCAGGGTTTCAAAAACCTATTTTATTTATTTTGGGGGGATGCTTCTTAGAATGCCCGGAGTGCTTCTAAAATGCTGTTCCTTGCCACATCAGCCACCAAACCAGAGGTCTGAGGGGTTTTGTAATTTGTAAATTAAAGGATGGTTTTGCCTTCATCTGCCAGACTCTTGCACTAAAGAGATTTCTCACTGGAGTGTCATGTCCTTTTGATAACCGATCCTTCTCTTTGATAACAGGCCACTCTGCCAAAAGGGGCTCACCCATTATCTCCAATTGCTGGCAATTCGAGCTTTAAGGGAGCCTGTCTTTATCAACCACTGTTTTAACAGCTGATTAATTATGGGGCTGTAGGGAATCCAGTGGAGAGTTTTTATCTGAAGAGCAGTTCAACCATTAGCAGAAGAAACTTCCTTGTACACTCCTAGCTCAGATAACCGAGCCAGATAATAGCCCGCAATCCCTTTCTAGCTAATTCAAACAAAGGCACTCCCTCTTAAGCCAACATGGAGGAAGTTAAATAAACCCCCCCAGCGTAATATATCATTGCAGTCTGGCATTCTGTGATGCAAGTAAATAGAAGTGGAAAAGACACCTGAAGGCTTTCCAAGCATGGGAGCCTCACAGAAGGGAAATAGACTGCCTGGCATTGAATAACAGCGAAGTACGCTGACCACCACAGACGCACCTGCTTGTACGTTCACTGGGGACATTAAACAAGAATCTTGCATCTGCTAGGCCTGTGATGGCAAACCTATGGCATGCGTGTCACAGGTGGCACAAGGAGCCCTCTCTGCAGGCAAGCAAGCCATTGCTCCGCCTCAGCTCCATCATGCATGCATGCACGCCTCCCACCGGCCAGCTGAGTTTTGGGTCTTTGCCATGCATGTGGGAGACGCATGTGCATGCATGGGGGGACGCGTAAGGGGGGCACTCCCACAGCTCATTTTTGGTCCCAGGATGCTTCAGGGAGGCCTGATAGGCCAGTGCATTCCCCGCTCCCGCAATGTCGTCCATTTTTGGTCCCAGGAGGCTGCAGGGAGGCCTGCTAGGCTCAAAACGGGGGTGGGTGGGTGGGGGGGGGGTCATAGGCAAATGCATGATGGGCAGGGGGAGCACGGGGGGGGGGTCCCACACACATTGCATCTTGTTGGGTTTCAATATTTTTGGAACAGGGTTCTTCCCCCTCCCTCCTTAACCACAAATATGGCCTAGATTAATCTAGGACAGCAATGGCGGACCGTGGAACTCACCATGTTAAACATTCAACAAATGCCTACCTTGGCTCTGAGGTCACGTCATCTTCACGCCACTCCACAGACTGCACCCAGTTTTGGTCACCACACTATAAAAAAGATGTTGAGACTCTAGAAAGAGTGCAGAGAAGAGCAACCAGGATGATGAAGGGACTGGGGGCTAAAACATATGAGGAACGGTTGCAGGAACTGGGCATGGCTAATCTAGTGAAGAGAAGGACCAGGCAGTGGCAGATTAAGGCTCACTGGCGCCTTAAGCACTGACAAATCTTGGTGCCCACCCCCTCCTTTGCACATACTGTACAAATCTTCATTGGTTTTGTTTTCTTTCTCAACTTTGTGGTGCCCACAAGGGCCTGGTGCCCTAAGCACTTGCTTAGTCTGCTTAATGTGTGTGTTCCAATATTTGAGGGGCTGCTACAGAGAGGAGGGAAGGTCAACCTATTTTCCAAAACACCTGAAGGCCAGACAAGGAACAATGGATGGAAACCGATCAAGGAGAGATTCAAACAGGAAATAAGGAGAATTTTTCTAACAGTGAGGACAATCAACCACTGGAACAGAAGTTGCCTTCAGAACAGTGGTGGGTTTCTGCAGGCTCGCATCTACTCGCAAGAGCTGGATGGTGAAATTTAGAGAACCGGTGAGAGGGGGTTCCACCGGCGGACCCACAAGTAAGTCTGGCCTGCCACTGCCAGTAACCCAATGGGAAAGAAAGGAAAGGAAGGCAGAAAGTAAGAAAGGAAAGGAAAGGAAAGGAAGGAAGGAAGAAAGAAAGAAAGAAAGAAAGAAAGAAAGAAAGAAAGAAAGAAAGAAAGAAAGAAAGAAAGAAAGAAAGAAAGAAAGAAAGAAAGAAAGAAAGAAAGAAAATTTATCATCACAATTGAGCCCAAAATTTTGGGTGCTAAGCAAGAGCGTTGTTAAATGAGTTTCACCACATTTTACAAGTTGGCCACTCCCACCCTATCACATGACTACTAAGCCATGCCCACAAAATAGGCCACACCTAGAGAGTAGGTTCTAAACAAATTTGAAACCCACCACTGCTTCAGAAGTTGTGGGAGTTTCATCACGGGAGGCTTTCAAGAAGAGACCGGACTGCCATATGTTAGAAATGGTCAGGGTCTCCTGCTTGAGCAGGGGTTGAACTAGAAGACCTCCAAGGTCCCTCCCAGGTCTATTCTGATTGAAAATGAAAATGTGGAGAGAAAAAATAAACACCAAACAAACACCCAAAACAGAAATGCAAGAAGATAAATTAAATTGTACTTACAGAGAGAATAATCTCTCCCCCACTGTAAAAACAGCTAAAAGAAAATTAAGATTACCTTGAGTATACCTTTGCATTAATTTTGGAGGAAATGTAATGGATGATGACAGATCAAAGCATTTATTCTGTTCCATCAGTTAGTCATACATTTATTTATTTTCAAGTGCTTTCATTACATAAATGTTTTCATTTATTTGGGCATGTAATCTGAGCTAGACCTACTAGGTCCCTTCCACCTCTGTTCATCTGTATCAGACAAAAGAGAAACAAAGAGGAATCAATTAAATGCATTTATTTATTTATTTACTTTTATGTAATACTGGTAGTCCTCGGCTTACGACCACAATTGAGCCCAAAGTTTCTGTTGCGAAGGGGGACAGAATTTTAAGTGAATTTTGCCTCATTTTGGGACCTTTCCTGCCACTGTTGTTAAGTGAACCACTGCAGTTATTAAGTTAGTAACACAGTTGTTCAGTGAATCTGGCTTCGCCATTTGACTTTGCTTGTCAGAAAGTCGCACAAGGTGATTCCCGTGACCCCTGGGGCAATACAATTGCCAAGCACCTGAATTTTGAGTGTGTGACCATGAACAACAAAGATGATTAGGGGACTGGAGGTTAAAACATATGAAGAACAGTTTCAGGAATTGGGTATATCTACTTTAATGAAAAGAAGGACTAGGGGAGACATGATAGCAGTGTTCCAATATCTCAGGGGTTGCCACAAAGAAGAGGGAGTCAGGCTATTCTCCAAGGCACCTGAGGGCAGAACAAGAAGCAATGGGTGGAAACTAATCAAGGAGAGAAGCAACTTAGAACTGAGGAGAACTTTCCTGACATTTAGAACAATTAATCAGTGGAACAACTTGCCTCCAGAAGTTGTGAATGCCCCAACACTGGAAGTCTTTAAGAAGATATTGGATAGCCATTTGTCTGAAACTGTATAGGGCTTCCTGCCTATGCAGAGGGTTGGACTAGAAGACCTCCAAGGTCCCTTCCAACTATTCTATTCTATTCTATTCTATTCTAGGTTGTTGCAGTGGTTGCATGTGTGAAAAATGGTCATAAGTCATTTAACGTGGGAGAGTTAAAAATTTGGGGTGCTTAACAATATATAACTATGCAAAATTAGTATGAGTTTAGCAGGAAACTGGAATCTGGCTCACACTTTGCCCAAAAAGTAGGCTTTATTTGGGGGGTGGGTGGGGTGAGTCAAATAAGTGAATTTTGAAATATGTATACCACTAAAAAGAGGATGTATGTAAAATTATAAATATGAAAGGTGTTTATTGGAATGTAATTTTCAATACCAGAAAGTATTAAATGAAGTGTGCCCAGATGCTGAAATACACCATGTAAATTAATTGGAGAGAGTAGGAAGGAAAGCTAGAGGTAAGGAGAAAGAGAGGAGACAGGAGAGAGGGAAATAGAAGGGAGAGGAGAAGTAGGAGAGAAAGGAGTGGAAAGAGGAGAGAGGAGAAGGAGAGAGGAAGGAGAAATAGCGAAGGGGGGGATAGCAGAGGGAAGAAAGAGATGGGGAGGAGGAGAGAGGGAGAGGAAATAGGACGGTGATGAAATAGGACATAATATGGTGTATTGAAAGCAGAAGAGCAAATGACAGCTGTTGTGGGTTGAGGGAATGATATAATAATGGACAATACAAAAAAAATCTGTTCAGATGTAATGGTAGACTTGTGGTTATATGTATGAAATTAAAATAAAATAAAATAACTTTTTCAAAAAAAATAGTCCTAGGTCACTTTTTGCATCTGAAACTTCAAACAGTCACTAAATGAACTGTTGTAACTCTGTTGTAACTCCAGAGGATGGTAGAGGACAGGAAGGCCTGGAGGAACATTGTCCATGGGGTCGCAATGGGTCGGACACAACTTCGTAACTAACAACAACAAAGTCAAGGACTATCTGTAAATAAATTCTTCCTTAATTGTAAATGTTTCCAAAATGCCTATGTGAGGCTGTTACAGGTCACACAAGACTTAAAAACTTTGGAGAATGCCTTGTGTGACTTTGCAGCCCCTGGAAAGAGTGGAAAGCACACCACATTCTTGCACACTTTTTGAAGCCTTCAGAGGCTACATGAGAACAGAGTTATTTTCTGCAACTTTTCAGAGGGTTCAAAGGTTGGGCATGTCATCAAACATGTCGTGGCATGTCACCTATAATACATGTGTCATACGTTTGCTATTACCCATCTAGGAAGTACTGATGGACCTCTCAATTAGCTTTCTTCCATGGTCTTCAGAGACCATTAGAACATAGAATAATAGGGTTGGAAGGGACCTTGGAAGTCTTCTGCTTCAACCCTCTGCTCAAGCTGGAGAACGCAGGGGTGAAATCCAGCAGGTTCTGGAGAACCGGTAGGAGAAATTTTGAGTAGTTCAGAGAACCAGCAAATGCCACCTCTGGCTGGCTGTAGAGTAGGGTGGGAATTGAGACTTTGCAGTATCCTTCCCCTGCCATGCCCACCAAGCCATGCCCCCAGAACCGGTAGTAAAATAATTGAATTTCACCACTGGAAGAACCCATACCATTCCAGACAAATGGCTGTCCAGCTTCTTCTTGGAAACCTCCAGTGATGGAGCACCCAAAACTTCTGGAGAACAATTACTTGTTCTCACTGTCAGGAAACTTCTCCTTAGTTCTCCCTTGCATCTCTTTTTAACAATTTCCCACCTGTTAATTCTTGTCCTGCCTTCAGGTCAGGGGTGGCCTTCAAACATTTCAGCAATAGGTTCTCTGCTCGGTTGCTGGATGGGCATGGCCATGGTGGGCGTGGCCTAGTCACCTGCACTATGGCTGGGAGGGGGATTTTCACCCTCCCCAGGCTCCGGAGTTTTCCTTGGGCCTCTGGGAGGGCGAAAACTGACTCCCCCTGGGCTTTGCAGACCTTCTGGGAGGCCCATTTTTTCCTCTCCCTGTGGCTCGGTGTGGGGCCTGCACTTACCTCGCATCCCAAATGGGCCGCATGCAGACTCCTGGGAGCAAAGGGGCAGAGTGAGTGGAGCTAGCCAGAGGTGGGATTTGGCCATAACGTTAGCTATAGGTTCTACCAAACCCGGTAGAACCCGTAGGAGCCCATGCCCTCCTTCAGGTGCTTTGGAGCATTGGTCAACCCTTCTTCTCTATGACAAATCAAGTACTGGAAAATCGCTATCCAATCACCCATGCTCCTTCTCTCCCTTAGACTAAATGTACCTAGTTCCCTCAATTGTTTATCATATGATTTAGCCTCCAGATCAGTGGTGGGTTGCAGGCGGTATGCCCCAGTACAGGCGTACCGGTGCCTGCCGGGAGCACCAGATACCGTTCCAGTATGGTGCTCCGGAGGGGCCACCCACCTGCCCATCCTTACCTCCTTACCTGTATTTGAGCACTTTGGTGCTTCCGCACACATGCACGGTGCATACGGCGCCTGCGCGACACTCCGCCGAGCAGCTGGAGCCCCGTGGAGCATCGCAGGAGGTAAGGACGCATGTGGGTGCTGCACGCGTTCATGTGGTGGACGCCAGGCCCTGTTGCACCATACCAGTTGCAACGGGATCTGGAACCCACCACTGCTCCAGATCCTTTATAGCAGGGGTCTCAAACTCAATTTACCTGGGGGCCACTGGAGGCAGAGTCTGGATGAGGCTGGGCCGCATATTAATATTATATTATATTAATATTATAATATATAATATTATACTTTCATATTACGGTGGGGGCCACAAGATACCGTCCTGCGGGCCGCAATTGGCCTGCGGGCCGCGAGAATGAGACCTCTGCTTTATAGTTTTTATTCTCTTCTCTGCACTCTTTCTTAAGGTCTCAACATTTTGGGGGTGGGGGGCATCTTAGTGACCAGAATTGGATAGTATTTCAAATGTGATCTCATCAGTCACCATAAAGTGGCACTAGCACTTCACGTGCCCTTGATCCTTCTGTTGATGCCACCTGGACTGCATTAGCTTTCTGGGCAGCTGCAGCACACCGCTGGCTCACACTTACGTCTGAACTGTTCCACTGGGTCCGACTGCAAGGCCTTATCCCTTGACATTTTTCCTAAGTGCAGAGTGTTCCCGCTACCCCTTTCCAAACTGAAATAAATATTTCTGGGTGACCTTTCCCCAAATGCACCTACACATTTTTGAATTAGGAGCTCCATCACTCAAGGCAAGTGCAAATTTCAGGGTGTTCAGTTTCCCAGCAGTATTTGGGAAGGGCACACCGAGTTCACGTCAAACCGCCCACTTGAACTAATTTCTCACTTTTCCCCGTTGCCAAAGGCGCGAGTAAATAATAAAAAAAAAAGATGTGCACACAATGTATTTTCTCTCCCTCTCTCTCCCTCTCTCCCCTGTACCGCTGATAATATTCTACATTAATGCAAGGAAGTTCTTTAGAGGAGCAAAGATCTTGTAATGAAAATTATATTTTGAATTAATATTACCCATGAAAGCCTTCCGTGTGGGGCTCATTGATATTAAATGGGCTTTTTCTTCTACATTTCAAGGAAAGGAGAAGGAGGGGTAGCTATCTGTATGCTCTATAATTAAGCATTTCTCAGGCTCCCGTTCCCCCGATATCTTCCGTGAAATGACTGACATATGGTATCACTCTTAGATCTGCAAATCACAAAGAGAGGAAGAGGGGCCCTTTTATTCTACCATAATAACACGCTTGGAATATTCCAACAGCTATAATGAAATGTGATAAGTATGACAGCCGCAATCTGCTCCCAGAAATGTCTTGAGCCGTTGGTTGAATTGCCACACTTCAGAAAATATGTCATGTCAGAACTAAATGCAAAATTCACAGAGGTTTCGAAAGGAGGGGGGGGGAGGGAGGGGCGGGAGCCTTAATTTTCACATTTTGCTGTGTAGCGCAATTTTCAAATGACGGGTTGTCTCGAAGCGATACTAATTTTTAGTTGTTTTCGATGGGGACTGCTACCCACCTGATCATTTCGGGTTAGGGACACTGGAAAAAAAAACGTATCGGAAGGGCTAACTTCCCTAAATATAGAGATGCCCAAGCTGGTTATCAGAAGAATATGAATAAAAGAATAATTCATTTGAAACCTGGACTTTCTGGAGGTAAGATCCTAATCGATGCACTTGAAAAGGGGCACCAGGGGTGGTAATCACTTACCTTTCCTACCGGTTCACAAATGTGAGCATGCACATTCCACCTTCTGGGCATGAACTTTGCCTTAAAGAAAGGGCTTAAACGGGATGCCGTAGAGTTGGGGCGGGTGGGTGGGGCCACCCGTGATTTCCGCTATTGGTTCAGGTGAACTGGTAGAATACCACTACTGAAGGGCACAGAAAGTTTTTAAGCACGTTCAGAGCATTGGTGGGATTCAAATTTTTTTATTCTGGGTTCTGTGGGCGTGGCTTGGTGGGCATGGCTTGGTGGGCATGGCAGGGGAAGGATTCTGTAAAATCTCTATTCCCTCCCGATCAGCTGGGACTCGGGGGGCGGAGAATAGATGGGCGGGGCCAGTCAGAGGTGGTACTTACCAATTCTCCAAACTACTCAAAATTTCTGCTACCGGTTCTCCAGAACTGGCCAGAACCTGCTGAATACCACCTCTGCTTCAGAGGATAAAAATGCATTATCATCAAGTCAATAAAGAGTTGTGAGTGGCATCCCAAAATGATGAAGCTACATTAGCTGAATCAGTAAGCCAAACTAAAGTTTGGGCTTTTACCTGGTGAGTTGGAATACAAACCAGAGCTGGGCCTAATCTTTCCTTGATATACCAGCGGCAATTTTATTATGGTGAGTAATTACTAAAGTTTAGCAATAGCAATAGAGGGACTTTTCAGAATCATTTTTCACCAGATACGTGCTAATATGATATTTCTAATAAAGCTATTCTTTGAGGAATCTACTGTATAAGACGCAACGTAGAATAAGACGCACCAAGGTTTTGAAGAGGCAAATAAAAAAAAAGTTTTGCAGACCTCCCAAAAATGGCCTGGTTTTCATGAAAACAGGCCCGGTTTTTGTCAATAAAAGGGCATGCATAGCCTTTAGGAGGCTTCCAGGGGGCTCCTGCGGGCTGGGGAGGGGGGAAAACAGCTTCTTTTTCACTCATTTTGCCCTCCCCAGCTCCCCAGGAGCACTCTGGAAGCAGTGGTGGGTTTCTGCAGGCTCGCACCTACTCGCGAGAGCCGGTTGGTGAAATTTAGAGAACCGGTAATTGGGGGTTCCACCGGCATACCTGGAAGTAAATCTGGCCTGCCGCTGCCAGTGACCCAACGGGAAGGAAAGGAAAGGAAGAAAGGAAAGAAAGGAAAGAAAGAAAGAAATAAAGAAAGAATTTATCATCACAATTGAGTCCAAAATTTTGGTTGCTAAGCAAGAGCGTTGTTAAATGTGTTTCACCACATTTTAAAAGGTGGCCACTCCCACCCTGTCACATGACTGCCAAGCCACACCCACAAAATAGGCCACACCTACAGAGTAGGTTCTAAAAAATTTGAAACCCGCCACTGTCTGGAAGCCTCCTAAAGGCTATGCATGGCCAATTTTGCAAAGGGGGCGGGGTTTCGGGAAGCCAAAAATACTGTATTCAGTGTATAAGACACAGTCAGATTTTCAGCCTCTTTTTTGAGGGAAAAAGGTGCACCTTATACTCCAAAAAATACGGTACTTGCCTTGGAGTTTTGCTTTATATGGATCTATTACTGGGAACCCTGACATTCAGCTTTGCTGTGGTTGAATCAGTTTCTCATCAACATGAGCCTTCTTGACAGCCTTGGATGCTCTAGTCAAGGTATTTTAGTGTAATGGTGTGTGGGAATGACCTTGGGAGACAAAGGAAGAGATTAGGAAATGATCAGATAAGAGGAGGGAGAAGCCCAGAGAAAGTAACTAAAACCTCCCCAACTTATCAGGCTACAAAAAGAGATGGTGGGAGATTTGAATTTTTAGACTAGCATTATTCTGTTAATGTGATTTTACAATAACATAGAATTAGGTGACTTGGTTGTGTTTCCTGTCTGATCAGTCTAGGAAGACTGACATCAATCTTCCAATTGTCTGAAAGTGGAATTTATTTGCAGCCTGATAAATTACAAAGGATTCTTTCTGAGTTTTGTTCTCTGCTTGTAATATAGTCGTGAATTTTCTTCCCCCACCTCTTATCTGATTATTCCCTAGATTCTCTTCTCATTTCATTTCATTTCATTTATTCGACTTATTAAACGCCCCCTCTCCCCGAAGGGACTCCGGGCGGTGCACAGGAAAATATACAAATACAATACATCACAATAAATACATAAATACATTAAAACTATATTAAATTACACCCTGTGCTAAAAACTACCCCATTAAAAATCCCTAAAGCCCAATATAAAATTTCTCTACTAAACAACTGATGCTAAAAACGGTAGGTTAGGCCAGGCCAGCCTGTTGGAAAAAGTAAGTTTTTAGTTGCTGGCGGAAGGAGCGGAGGTCCGTGATAGATCTAAGTTCGGGGGGAAGGTCGTTCCAGAGGGTCCTTCCCCTGGGCGTCACCCGCTGGCATTGCCTAGTGGATGGCACCCGGAGAAGTCCCTTTCTGTGGGAGCGAATCGGCCGAAGGGATGTATGGGGTAGAATGCGATCCCGCAGATAACTAGGTCTCCCCTCTGTCTGCCAAGTTTATTTACACATTCCATTACTCTTAGTGATCCACAGTTTCCTGCTTATGGATTTTCCCATTTGGTAGAGCTTTGGGAAGTAGTAGATTCTTTTTCATTGGTGGTGGACAATGGACATGTGTTGGGGACACCGTAGCAATAGCCCTGAGACTTAGATACCGCTTCACAGTGCTTCTACAGCCCTCTCTAAGCGGTTTACAGAGTCAACTTGTTGCCCCCAACAATCTGGGTCCTCATTTTACCCACCTCAGAAGGATGGGAGGCTGAGTCAACCTTGAGCCTGGTGAGAATTGAACTGCCAAATTACAGGCAGACAGTAGTCATCAAAAGTAGCCTGCAGTACTGCACTCTAACCACAGCGCCACCGTGGCTCATTTGTAGCAGTGGATTCCTTCACCGAGCAGGAGATTGGATTAGATCGGGGTGTCAAACTCATGGCCCGCGGGCTGGATGTGTCATGTGCTGGCCACTCCCATCCCCGGTTAAGCCAAGGGAGAAAAAGTTGCAATATATCACATGACAACAACGTGTCATGATGAGTTGGACACCCCTCCAGTGGTGGGATAACTGGTTGTTAACTTTCTAAGCAGTCCGGAGAACCGGTTGTTGGAAGAAATCTCCTTTTGTTTTTTTCCACTTCACAGGGCTAATCGTGTAAAGAAGGCGGGAAGGAAACATTCTGGTGTTGTTTCTAGCCTGATCTTTATTGCTTTGCTTACAGAAACTGCCTCTCCGGTTAACCCTTATTACATCGTCACAGCTAAAGCGAAGCGCCCATCGACGTGAGTGACGTTGAGTGGGCCACGCCCACCCAGTCACATGACCACCAAGCCACGCCTACCCAGTGGGTCAATAGGGTAGAGAACTGGTTGTTAAATTATTTTGAATCCCACCACTGTACCCCTCAATTAGACAACCTCCAAGACTCCTTCTCATTCGTGCCTTCTGTGATTCTGTGACTCTTACTGACTGCAGTTAAGGGAAATTATACATTGGGCTGGTTTAAGAAGGACTCCAGCCATGCCACCCCCATGAAATGACTCAGTGAAGAAGCATCTCCCTCTTTAAGGCAGGTGTCATGCATCGCAGAACGTTGGCAACCAAGTGTGAAGGCAAAGGATTTGAAATTTTCCCATGTCCTGTTCAGAAATGATTGTGTAACCCAGATAAACAGGCCAAAAATAATTTAAAAAATATATAACTATAGGTAGTCGTTGACTTACAATCATGCGTTTAGTAATCATTCAGTTATAATTAAAAGAAGTCTCTTATCGTATTTTTTGGAGTATAAGATGCACCTTTTTCCCCTCAAAAAAGAGGCTGAAAATCTGGGTCCATCTTATACCTGCCGTCAGTGGGCAAAACCTCTGGTGTAGCTCGGGAGTTCATGGCTTCCATGACAGCCATGGACCTGACCCAGGTAGTTTTAGGCCCTACCCACGAGGGTGGATGCACCCTGGATCTAATCTTCGTCTCGGGACAATGGAGTAGTGATCTAGGAATAGGGGATTTAGCCATCACACCCCTGTCATGGACGCCGCACCTCACCGTGGGGTGGCGGAGCCTGACATTCCTATATGGTTCCGCCCCAGGCTCCTGATGGGCCCGGTAAGGTTCCAGAGGGAGCTTGGGCCAATTCCTGTGGACTTGCCCCACGACTCAACTGAGGACCTAGTGGCCGCATGGTTAAGTGTGGCCACGGGGGCCCTGGACCGAGTTGCGCCCTTGCGGCCTCTCTTGCGGCGACGAACCACCCAGGCTCCTTGGTTCACTGAGGAGCTTAGGGAGATGAAACACCACAAGAGACGCCTAGAGAGCAGATGGAGATCTTCTCGCTCCGAAGCCGACCGAACACTAGTTAGAACCTATATTAGGACTTACTTAGTGGCGATAAGGGTGGCCAAACGTGAGTATTGTGCCACCCTTATTGCATCTGCAGATAACCGCCCTGCCGCCCTGTTTGGGGTGACCCGCTCCCTCCTTCAACAGAGGCCGCGGGACGCCCCTCTACAGCGTCGAGCAGAGGAATTTGGGATTTATCTGCAGGAGAAAATCACTCGGATTCGGAATGAGCTACCCTCCATCGACAGTGGTCCAGTTGGACTGTCCGAGGCTGTTCTTGAGACACCATCTTGGGAGGAGTTTGACTTTGTTACTACCGAGGATATGGACAGGTTGTCAAAGAGACTTAAGGCTACCACATGTTTATTGGTCCCGTGTCCCTCCTGGCTTGTACTGGCATCCTGGGAGACGACACGAGGCTGGCTCCAGGGCATTGTCAATGCATCTTTGAGTGAGGGGTCCTTGCCTGCCATCTTGAAAGAGGCGGTAGTAAGGCCCCTCCTCAAGAAGCCGTCCCTGGATCCAGCATTATTAGAGAACTATCGCCCGGTCTCCAACCTTCACTTTTTAGTGAAGGTTGTAGAGAGTGTGGTGGCCCAAGTTTCCGCAACACTTGGAGGAAATTGATTATCTAGACCCGCGCCAGTCCGGCTTCCGACTCGGTCACAGCACTGAGACGGCATTGGTCGCGTTGGTTGATTATCTCTGGAGGGCGCGGGATAGAGGATATGCCTCTATCCTAGTCCTATTAGACCTCTCAGCGGCTTTTGATACCATTGACCATGGTATCCTATTGCGCCGACTGGGGGGGTTGGGGCTGGGAGGCACTGTTTTGCGGTGGTTCTCGTCCTACCTCTCTGGTCGGTCGCAATATGGGTTGGCAGGGGGGCACAGGTCGGCCTCGAGATCCCTCCTATGTGGGGTTCCTCAGGGGTCGGTCCTCTTCAACACATATATGAAGTTTTTGGGGTGGGATATCATCTGTACGCTGATGATACTCAGCTGTACATATCCACCCCAGACCACCCCAACGATGCCGCCGAGGTGATGTCCCAGTGTTTGGAGGCCGTATGGATCTGGATGGGTAGTAACAAACTCAAGCTCAACCCGTTCAAGACTGAGTGGCTGTGGCTCCCGGCACCCTGGTTCAGCCAGATTACTCCAACTCTGGCCATTGGCGGCGAAACACCGGCCCCCGTGGAGAGGGCGCACAATTTGGGTGTCCTCCTGGATTCCCGGCTGTCCATGGAGGGCCATGTGGCGGCCGTGGCCAGGGGGGCATTTCATCAGGTACATCTGATGTGCCAATTGCGCCCCTTACTGGACCGGGCTGCCCTGCGCACAGTCACTCAAGCACTCGGTACGTCCCGACTCGACTACTGTAATGCTCTCTACATGAGGCTTCCCTTGAGGTGCACTCGAAAGCTGCAGTTAGTCCAGAATGCAGCCGCGCGGGTGATTACAGGAGCGCCTAGACACTCCCATATAACACCAATCCTGCGCGAGCTGCACTGGCTTCCTGTCATCTTTCGGGTGCGCTTCAAGGTCTTGACGACCATCTTCAAAGCGCTCCATGGCTCGGGACCTAGTTACATGCGAGACCGTCTCCTGCCCCATACATCCCTTAGACCAATACGCTCCCACAGAAAGGGCCTTCTCAGGGTGCCGTCGGCCGGACAATGCTGACTGGCGACACCTAGGGGAAGAGCCTTCTCTGTGGCAGGCCCAGCCCTTTGGAACGACTTACCCCCTGAACTTTGCACCATCTCCGACCTCCGCCTCTTCCGCAAGTGTCTGAAGACACATTTGTTCCATCTAGCCGGCCTACCGTAACCTCCATAATGACTTTTAGATAGTTTTTAAATTCTGGGGATTTTAATTTGGTTTTAGCGCAGGATGTTTATCAAATAAGTTTTTAAAAAAATTTTACGTGATTTTGTATGTATTATAATATTCCTGTGCGCCTCCCTGGGTCCATTTGGAGAAGGGCGGGGTATAAATTTAATAAAATAAAATAAAAATACACTGTATACAGCATTTTTGGCCTCCTGAAACCCCACCCCCTTCACCCAAATGGCTGTGCGTAGCCTTTAGGAGACTTCTGGAATGCTCCTGGGGGCTGTGGATGGCAGAAATGAGTGGAAAATTGGCCATTTTTGCCCCCAGCCCCCAGGAACACTCTATAGGTCTCCTAAAGGCTATGCATGCCCTTTTTTGACCAAAAACGGACCCATTTTCACAAATACGGGTCATTTTTTGCTTGTTTTTAGGCCCCCCCAAGGAGGACTCTACAAGTCTCCTAAAAGCTATTCATACCCTTTTTTTTGTGACAAAAAAACGGGCCCATTTTTGTGAAAAACAGGCCATTTTTGGGAGGTCTGCAGAGTGGAAAAACTTTTCGGTTTTCACTGGCAGAGGGCTGCAGGAGGCTGTTGCAGCCAGAAACGGAGCGCAGGAACCAGTTTTTGCTGGCAGAGAACTGGGGGGCCCCCACAGGTGCCCTTGACACAAGTGAGATCAAGCTGGCCATGCCCACCCTGGCCACACCCATCCTCCCCTGAGTTCCAATACAACCCTGATGCGCCCCTCAATGAAATTGAGTTTGACACCCCTGTTATAGACGAAATATGGATGCATCCATAAGATTAGCCAAGAGACCAAACTAACTTGCATGAATTTTTTTAATGTGTGTAGATGAGCAAGGAAAAAGATGATGAGCTTTATTCGACCTGGCATGAAGCTTCTCTGCCTGTCTCAAGATTAAAAAGAAACAAAAAAAACAACAACGAACGAAACACTGCACAACCCTGGTTTTTGAAAGAGCACCAATGGTCACCCAAGGGTGCTTCACACACGGAACCTCACTGGGTGCCTTGGAGGCAACTCAACTCTTTCATCTCTTCCTACCTCACAGGGTTGGTGCTATGAGCATAACACGGAGATTCTCCACATAAATGGCTTTGATTTTCCTGAAGGAAAAGTGGGATATAATGTAAATCTATCCAAGTTTTCATTCAAAGCAGTAACACTAACACCCCTGAATATAATCCCAACAGTTATTCACATATCTTCTTTACTTGGAGGGTGACCTCATATTCCTGGGTATTTGGTCAGCAGGTGGGCTTCAAAAATTTCAGCAATGGGTTTTCTGCCCGGTTGCTGAGTGGGCGTGGCCATGGTGGGTGTGGCCTAGTCAGCCTTCTGCACCATGGCGGGGGGGGGGATGCGTTTTCACCTTCCCCAGGCTCCAGAGGCTTTCCTCGAGACTCTGGGAGGGTGAAAACTACCTTCCCTGTGCTCCAGAGGTCCTCTGGAGTCTGAAAATGGGCCCATTTCTGGCCTTCCGGAACTTCCAGGAGGACCGTTCCCCCTCCTTCCCAAGTCTCCATGCAGGCCATACAGTTACTTTGCATCCAAAACGGGCCGCGTGGAAACTGAGGGGAGGAGAGGGATTGGGCAGGGCCAGCCAGGAGTGGGATTTGGAGGTTCTCCGAACCAGCCATATCGTTAGCTAGGGGTTCTCCCGAACCTGGGCGAACCCGTAGTAGCCCTCCCCTGTATTTGATCCCTTGACTTCTAAGCAAAGTGGCAGAAAAAAAATAGACTGAAATATAAGGGGTAAAAAGAATGTTGTGTGTGGGTTAGCTGAGGTCCATTGTTTTTGTAAGCCTGGGCCCCACAGAGTCTATGAAAAAAGTAATAATCCCCATTTGATCCAAAATGTGTGTTATTTTTACCTTCAGGGGAAACCTTTAATTAATGGATTAGTTCATCACCACGCATACTGTTAATCAGAGAAGATTCCTTTAATCAAGCCCTCGATAATTGCTCATAGCTGAAATTCCACCCAGCATAAAATCTATCACTACAATGACCGAGTCAATTTGGGTACTGTTTGTTTCCCCGTGCCTTTAAAACCACCTGCACCGAGTGAAACCCGACTCACGGTCTCAACATTACGGATTTAAATCTTTATTTTCTGAGCATGTATCATGACACCGTATAAACGTGGAGTGAGCTGGCAAAAAGCCCAACGGCTACCTCCTTACATGGCTTGTTGTTGATTAAGCCAGAATGGCCTGCTTTGCAAATCACACTAAGCCACAATCACCGAACAACAGAGTTGGAAGGGACCTTGGAAGTCTTCTAGACCAAGACCCTATACCAGGGATGGCTAACCTTTTCCGGACCGAGTGCCCAAAGCGTGTGCCCAAACCCCAAAATGCAATACACACATGCCCACCACACATAAGCCAGTGGTGGGTTCATACTGGTTTGGACCAGTTCAGCTGATCCGGTAGTGGTTTGGCGGCCTGGGTTGCTGGAACGACCCCCCCCCCCGATATCCGTACCATCACGGACCTACGACTCTTCCGTCGGATGGTAAAAGCTCATTTCTTTGACATAGATTAGGGACTATTTTAATTCGTTATTTATGGTTTTAACTATTTATTCAATTTTAGCACAGCTGTATGGGTTTAATTGTTTTTTAAATTTTGTATATTGTGGGGTTTTATCTTTCTGTGCGCCTCCCTGAGTCCCTTTTTGGTGAAAAGGGCGGTATATAAATTGAAAATAAAGTAAAGTAAAGTAAAGTAAAGTAAAGTAAAGCCAATCCAGTAGTGGTTTGGCTGCCTGGGTTGCTGGAACCGGCAGCGACTCAGGCCTGCCTTGCCCCTGAAATGGTTCTCCGGGCAGCGCCATAGGTGCCGCCATCTTGTTTTTTTGCTTCTGCACATCGCAGAATTTTTTTTTGCTTCTGTGCATGCGCAGAACAATTTTTATTGCGCTGTGCATGCGCATACAGCATGCATGCACAGTAGTGCCTGCCGGAGCCCACCCCTGACATACACCCCACCGCCCGCATGCACCTCATACATGTGTGGCCTCCTGCACATGCCCCACCCTGTGCATGCACATGGCACCCCCACATTCCACCTGCCCCTCAAGCATGCGTCGGCGGGGCCCCACACATGGCCCACCTCTGCGGGCAGAGACTCGAAGATCAGCTGGCCTGCAGGAGGCATGCGCGCATATGCGGCAGGCATGAACTGGGGCAATAGCTCGTGTGCCATCAGAGAAGGCTCTGCGTGCCACCTCTGGCACATGTGGTTAGCCATCACGGCCCTATACTATTTCTAACAAATTGTTGTCCAATCTCTTTTTTTTAAAAACGTTGTGTTGGAGCATTCACAACTTCTGGAGGCAAGTTGTTGCACTGATTAATCGTTCTGTGAGGAAATGTCTCCTTAGTTCCAGGTTGCTTCTCTCCTTGATTAGTTTCCACCCATTGCTTCTTGTCCCGCTTTCAGGTACCTAGGAGAATAGCTTGACTTCCTCTTCTTTGTGGCAACCCCTGAGATATTGGAACACTGCTATCATGTCTCCCCTGGTCCTTTTTTTTCATTAGACTAGACTTATTATGGCTTTGTGTGGTGTGTAAACCCATCTTCACACTCACTACAGAAAGTTTTCAACTGAGCAAATCTAGAATTTTAGCCTTTGCTTTCGCTTAAAATGTTTGTCTTGTTTCAGAAGACAAATTCAATACAGCAATTCTTTGAATAGTGGCCCATCAGCTCAGTGTGGCTGGAGAGAGAAGTAGCAATGACTTATATACAGTAAGATTTCTATGAAGTCCTCTGGTGTGACAATAATATTCTCCTTATCCCAGATGCTCCAGGTAGTCCTTAAATCTCCTGCAGAGCATCCCCAAATTCCGGGACCATATTTCTGGGGTTTGTGGAAGGAAGTTCTAATAGAGAATGTCTACAATGTGAATCTGATACAACTTTATTTCAACAATGCCAACCTGATTACCTTAAATGAAAGGCAGATTTTGCCTCTCTAAGACATTCTGCCTGAATGCATAGAAAACCCTCTTCCTTCTTGTCCTGTCACAAAGATAGAAAATTCAAAGATGCAGCCTTTGTCTACATCTTAATAAATTTCACTTGTTTTCTTGGACCTTAAACATACGTCTCTAGATATTTAAGAGACTCGCTGGAGAAGACTTCTGTGGGTCCCTTGGACTGCAAGGTTTTAATTATGAATTTTTAGCACGGATTCTTAACTTGATTTAATTTATTTTTAATCATATTTGATTGTATTTATGACTTCTGCTTTTATTATTCCTGTGCACCGCCCTGAGTCCGATTGAGGAGAGACAGCGGTATAGAAATATAATAAAATAAATAAATAAATAAAATCAAACAGGTCAGTCCTAGAGGAGATCAACCCTGACTGCTCTTTAGAAGGCCAGATCCTGAAAAGGAAACTCAAATACTTTGGCCACCTAATGAGAAGGAAGGACTCCCTGGAGAAGAGCTTTCATGCTGGGAAAGATGGAGGGCAAAAGAAGAAGGGGACGACAGAGAAGGAGGTGTCTGGATGGAGTCACCAAAGCAGTAGACATGAGCTTAAATGGACTCCAGAGGATGGTAGGATGGCAAGAAAGCCTGGAGGAGTGTTGTCCATGGGGTTGCGATGGGTTGGACATGACTTTGCAACTAATAACAACAACAACAAGATATTCTTAAGGTGTTATTCTTGCTAAACTTCATGGTTCTCCAAATTTGGCATTTTAAGACTTGTGGACTTCAACTCCCAGAATTCTGGCTGGAGGAATTATGTGAGTTGAAGTCCAGAAGTCTTATAAACCAATGTTACCTTAGTCCTTCTCCTACACAGCCCATCGAGGTTATCAGCTTGAGGAAGGCTGCTTTTCACATACAACATGCGCCTTGGACTTCAACATGCCAATTCTGAGATAGGAGGAATGGAGGTTCTGCTAATCAATCACTCAATGTCTTCCCACAATCTTTCCAAACAAATAGGAAGTAAGTCCTATTTGCTCACATGTGTGAAAGAATTTTACGTGTGTGGTTTGGGAACACATCATGAACTCTGCTCTAGCTCGGATTACAGGCCCAAATAGATGAAAACATTTATGTAACGAAAGCACTTGAAAATAAACAAATGGATGACTAACTGATATAACAGAATAAAATGCTTTGATCTGTCATCATTAATTACATTTCCTCCAAAATTAATGCAAAGATATACTCAAGATAATCTTGATTTTCTTTCAGTTGTTTTTACAGCGCGGTGAGATTATTCTTATTATTGCAATTTAGTTTCTTCTTGCATTTTCGTTTTTTTCATTTTTGGGATCCAACATTTTCAATCAGAATAGAGCTGGAGTGGACCTTGGGGGTCTTCTAGTCCAACCCCTGCTCAAGCAGGAGATCCTATACAATTTCAGGGAAGTCGTTGTTTAGTCTCTTCTTAAAAACTTCCAGTCATGAAGCTCCCACAACTTCTGAAGGCAACTTCTGTTCCTTCAGAAGTTGTGGGATAGGCATGGATATGCAGAGGGGGTGGGGCGTGCAGGGTGTCAACTTGTGAAGCATTGCCATGACTATTATCAGGTTGGCATTGGAGGGAGGATTCCATGCATACCTTCGGCCAGAGCCGGATCTCATATTTCTACAACCTTTTTGGTGAATGTGATTTATGACACAGGCAGAGGGGAGGCGACACAGGGGTAAAGTTCAGACGCCATTAAATGGAAACCAGTTTCGGCTCCACAGAAGAACATGCCAAGATGTTGATCCTAATGAAAGAATGTGGTTTTTATTGAACTTTGTCTTGAGGGTTGTAAATTAATTAGGTCATCTTTTGGGAACTTCACACAGGGATGGGGGTGTTGCATGCACATTGCATTGTGGGTGTGGGCCTGCATATTTGCACTTTCGGCCAGCGGCGACAAAAAGGTTAGCCATCACTGACCTAGAATATATAATAAACCAAAGAATGATATCCCTCCCCCAAGTGCTTATTTGCTTCTAAGCTCAGCTTCTGGAAGCACATAACAGAAATAAATCTTAGATAAAGCTTTCTTTATCTATTCAATCTTTATAGGCTTCTGTTTTTCTAAGACTAACTGTGTAACCTAAGATGACTTTGATACGGGATAGCCAAATAATATTTGCATTTCACTGTAAGACTTGAGTGGCATGGTGGCCTAGTGGTGAGGACGTTTGCTTTCCATTCAGAAGGTTGAGGGTTCAGTCCTAGGCAGATGTTTCTCTCCTAGGGCACAAAGAGAAAATATCTGCTGCAAACTCTGCATAGGTGACGCACCTTTTCCAACAAGCCGGCCTAACATAACCTCCCGTTTTAACCGTTTTTTTAGATAATTTTAATTTGGGGGATTTTATACAATTTTAGCACAGGGTATATTTAATAGTTTTTAAAATTTTGTACCTTTGTTATATTTGTTATGTTTTAAATTTCCTGTGCGCTGCCCTGGGTCCTTTTTGGAGAAGGTGCGGGGTATAAATCTGAATAAATCTAAATCTAAATAGGTGTCAGGAAGGGCAATAAATGCTCAGCTCTATCCAGTGAAAAGGGAACAAATATTTTTAGCAGCTGGTATAAATTACCTCAATTTACCTCAACTTTTTACCTCAAAAGGTTATTTTTAGTTACCCAACCGAAACCGCAAAAGGGAAAGGAAAAAAGTCATTTGAAACTTTTTAAATTAAGTAATATATGATTTATCAGTTCATGTTATTCTGAGATAGCAGTATTCCGATATCTCAGAGGGTGCCACAAAGAAGAGGGAGTCAAACTATTCTCCAAGGCACCTGGGGGCAGGACAAGAAGCAATGGGTGGAAACTAATCAAGGAGAGAAGCAACTTAGAAATAAGGAGAAATTTCCTGACAGTTAGAACAATTAACCTCTGGAACAGCTTGCCTCCAGAAGTTGTGAATGCCCCAACCCTGGAAGTCTTTAAAAGATGTTAGATAGCCATTTGTCTGAAATGGTATAAGGTTCCTGCCCATGCAGGGGGTTGGACTAGAAGACCTCCAAGGTCCCTTCCAACTCTGCTATTGTATTGTATGTTGTGTTCATGGTTTTGTTTAAATATGGGGGGGAAATGACCTTTTCAAATATACATGAAATTGGACCGGGCGGGGGGGGATTTTTATGATTTTTTTTTATTACTCTTATTCTACGTCTCTGCTATAAGAACCAGTTTAGCTGAGGCTGCTGTAGATGTCCAACAGGGCATTTTTCACAAGATGCCATTAAAAATGTTCTGCTATGCGTTTCTGTTGCCGTTGCCAAGAATTGAACAAATGGCCACTGCTGTCAACACTCTTGTCTGTTTACCACTGTTTAATTATTATTATTTTCATTCTCTGTCAAAGATTTCAATAGACAGCCACTGGACCGTCCAAAGAGAAGGAAGTTGGAAATAAAGAAGAAGAATCTTGGTGACCTCGGTTCCTAGGTTTTTAATAAGTTTTCTCCAACTGTGGCTTCTTCCGTTGTACCGCAACATTGAGCTGCAGGCCTTTGCCAAAATCTGCTAAGGCGCTATGACTAAATGGTACCTTCTGGCTTAATGTGAGTTTGATTAGTGCACATTCTGAAGTTTGAAATTTTTATTCCCTTCTAGGCCACTCAGAGGGGATGCGGTGGGGCTCAGTGGCTAAGATTCTGAGCTTGTCGATCAGAAAGGTCGGCAGTTTGGCGATTCGAATCCCTCGAAAATATACTACAAAATCTCCATTCCCACCCTACTCTGGGGCCACTGGTTCTTTGCCGGTTCTCTGAACTACTCACAATTTCCACTACCGGTTCTCTGAACTACACAAAATTTCCACTACCGGTTCTCTGAACTACTCAAAATTTCCACTACCGGTTCTCTGAACTACTCAAAATTTTCACTACCGGTTCTCTGAACTACACAAAATTTCCACTACTAGTTCTCTGAACTACTCAAAATTTCCACTACCGGTTCTCCAGAACCTGTCAGAACCTGCTGGATTTTACCCCTGATGGGAAGGTAACAGTGTTCTGTGCACCTTTGGCATTTAAGTCATGCTGGCCACATGACCACAGAGACATCTTCAGACAGTGCTGGCTCTTCAGCTTTGAAACAGAGATGAGCACCGCCCCCTAGAGTCGAGAATGCCTGGCACATAGATGTGAAGGGAATCTTTACCTTTAGGCCACCCTATCTCTTCCCCTCTTTTTTCTCAAACCTTTCCAAGGCCATAATGACATTTCCTAATCAACCACTTCGTAATCTGAATGGACCAAGCAAAGACTCAGTACGTTGTAAGCTTCACATCCCGCAGTGTGGTCTGAGCAAGGACTACATGAAACTTTTGGGGACCTTTCAGTAGCCAGAAGAGAAGACAAGAATATTTAGTTGGGGTTTTTTGGAAGGAGCTCCGAAAAAATGGGGGTGGGAAGGGGGAGGGTTGGCTTATGCAATTCTTTAAATGTAGTTTTAGGAAATATTTACTGCACATCAAGCAATATGATAGGCTTACTGTCATACAATATATCAGATAAATTCACTTTTCCATCTAGATATATCAGGCTCTGGATGTTCAGCTTTAGAAATTAAGAGAATGGCTGCAGAGTGATTTGGAGTGGTGCTTCATGTGTCAGAAGACATAAGGTAGCAAGTATTTATGACACCGATACCTTTGCTGAAACTTTGACCCTGGACTAGCTGTCATCTAGCTGTGTTGGTGCTGTGGTTAGAAGCATCTAGCTATCTGCGAGATCGCATCCTGCCCCATACATCCCTTCAACCGATTCGCTCGCACAGAGAGGGACTTCTCCGGGTACCATCCACTAGGCAATGCCAGCGGGCTACTCCCAGGGGAAGGGCCTTCTCTGTTGCAGGCCCTATCCTATGGAACGACCTACCTCCCGACCTCAGAACAACTCTGGACCTCTGCTCCTTCCGCCGAAAGCTCAAAACATATTTCTTCCAACTGGCCGGCCTGGCCTAATCTATCTTTCACACCTTTAGGGGGTTTAGTGTTTTAGGTTTTTTAGGTTTTAGTGCAGGGTATTGTAATTTAATTTAATTTTAGATATTTATATTGTTGTATGCTTTTATGTTTTATATTCCCTGTGCACCGCCCCAAGTCCCTTCGGGGAGAGGGAGCGGTATAGAAATAAACATTCAATTCAATTCAATTCAATTTAGTACTGCAGGTTAACTCACTGCTCACTCCAGGAGTTCGATTCTGAGCAATTCAAGGTTGATTCAGCCTTCCATCCTTCTGAGGTCGGTTAAATGAGGACCCAGATTGTTGGAGGTAAATATGCTGACTCTGTAAACTGCTTAGAGAGTGCTGCAAAGCACTATGAAGTGGTATATAAGTCTAAAAGCTATGGCTATCTGTGGAATTTTTCAAGTCTTGGTAATTAAAGATAGCCCTCAATTTTTCAGGGTCTCTTATCAGGAGTGAGCTTGTAAAAAGGAATTATATCTTGGACAATATTCACTTGCTCCTCTTCCTTAGGGGACAACCAGCTAAATATGAGCCAGCAATGTGCAGCCAAAAAAAGCCAATGCAATCCTAAATTGCATTAAAAGAGCGATATAATCAAGATCAAGTGAGGTACCAATACCGTTCTATAAAGCCCTAGGAAAACTACACCTGAAGTACTGCAACCAACTTTGATCACCACACTATAAATAAGATGCTGAGACTCCAGAAAAAGTGCAGAGAAGAGCAACCAGGATGATTAGGGGATCGGAGGCAAAAACATATGAAGAACAGTTGCAGGAACTAGGCATGGCCAGTCTAGTGAAGAGAAGGACCAAGGGAGACATGAGAGCAGTCTTCCAATATTTGAGGGGCTGCCACAGAGAGGAGGAGGTCAAGCTATTTTCCAAAGCACCTGAAGGCCCGACAAGGAATAATGGATGGAAACTCAACAAGGAGAGATTCAACCTAGAAGTAAGGAGGAACTTCCTGACAGTCAATCCAGGGAGAGACAGTCAATCCAGGGAGAACAATCAACCCATGGAACAGAAGTTGCCTTCGGAAGTTGTGGGGGCCCCATCACTTGAGACTTTCAAGAAGAGATTGGACTGCCATTTGTCAGAAATGGTTTAGGGTCTTCTGCTTGAGCGGGGGGTTGGACTAGATAACCTATAAGGTTCCTTCCAACTCTGTTAATCTATTTCTATTTCCTTCTACCCCAACTACCGTAGGAGGACGACTTGAATACTGGATGTTAAATAAATAAATAAATAAATAAATGTTTTGTTTGTTGTTATAATAACCAGCATCACCCTGGTTGCTACCCACCTTTGTATGCTGCACACCTTGGGCTTAACCTTGATCAACAAAGTTCTCAAATAATTAATGGCCCATGGCCATTTCACAATATCCTATACCCTTTATATTTTCCACACTCAAATGACTGTTCTCAGATGATATGATGGACATCCTAGTTATGGCATCGCTTAAACTGGCTCCGAGCCCAGCCTGAGTCTGCGCGAACTGATCTGAAAAGAATTGCTCGGATTGTTCCGGATGGAGTTCAGATGGCAAGTGGATACTAGCCAGAGCGACCGATGCTATGGACGACTGGCTGAGTTACCCGAAAGAGTTTCCTTCCACAATTTTTCCTCAGATGTGCTCTTCATATGCTGATCTTTGAACTCATTTCACAGGATGGTAGAAGGTAGATCAGGTGATGAAACGTAGCTCCTTGAAAGTCCCGTGATGAAATAACTTATGGTTTTCCGGTTACCTTGTGACCTCAATTCAAAATTAACACCAGCATTTAAAGTCTTACCTGACTTAGGGACTTACAGTAACTAGATCCAATCCACCTCTCTCTTTTAAATCATCAAGGAGGGTAGCTTTTCTAGTATCTGCAGAAACGCTTTGTCATCTACAGGCAAGTCTGCTTTCTCTGTGGTGGAGTTCGGCCTGCAGAACAAATTGCCACTAGAACTAAAGCAAGCCCATGCCATCTTATAATTCAGAAGCTAAATCAAAATACGTACCTTACCAAGGTTTTCATATGACCATTTTAATTTCCACAAAACTTTATTACTTTGGCTTTGTGGTTCTGAGCTATTTTTAGTAGTACCTATGTTGTTTTAATAATATTTAATAATAATAATCAGTGGCTAAGACACTGCGCTTGTCGATCAGAAAGGCGGTTCAAATCCCTAGTGCTGTGTAACGGAGTGAGCTCCCGTTACTTGCCCCGGCTTCTGCCAACCTAGCAGTTCGGAGGCATATAAAAAAATGAAGAAAAAATAGGGACCACCTTTGGTGGGAAGGTAACAGTGTTCCATGAGCCTTCGGCATTTAGTCATGCCGGCCACATGACCACAGAAACGTCTTCGGACAGTGCTGGCTCTTTGGGTTTGAAACGGAGATGAGCACCGCCCCCTAGAGTCGGGAACTACTAGCACATATGTGCGAGGGGAACCTTTACCTTTATGTTGTTTTAACCAAGGCAGTTTTAAGTCCACTAAAACAGGGGTCCCCAACCTTTTTGGCACCAGGGACCGGTTTCATGTTAAAAAAATTCCGCCGACTGGTGGCCATGGCTCGGCCGGTGTAGAGGGGAAGCAAGCAAACAGGCGGCGCATGCGTGCGCAAGCATGGTGGTGAGTTGGCTCACTCGCCCTTCTCGGGGCCCCAACGGTGCAAGCAGCCACGCCTGCGCTCTCCTGCCCCTGGCACAGGCTTTGCCCAGGGGGCTGCCACCTCTTCCTCCTCTCCGGCCTTTTCTAAGAGTTGTGCCGCTCACTGCGGCCCGGTTCCTATCAAGCCACGGACTAGCATCGGTCCACGGCCCTGGAGTTGGGGGCCCCTGTACTAAAAAGTCCCAATGAGTCATAAACCCTGATAGTCTAAAGGCCAGGAGAAAATACAGTTAGACTAAACCTTGAGCTGGCTAATATTAAACTGATGTTAGGAGCTTTATTTATTTATTTTATTTAATCACATTTATATCCCGCCCTTCTCCACAAAGGACCCAAGGCGGCGCACAGGAATTTAAAAACATACAAAAGAATAAATACATAATTTAAAACATATTAAATCATTATAGTCCTATGCTAAAACCAATTTTAAAATCCCCAATTTAAAACTGTCTAAAAATAGTCCCCACGGGAGGTTAGGCTAGGCCGGCTTGCTGAAAAAGATGTGTCTTTAGACACTGGCGGAAGAGACGGAGGTCAGTGATGGTACGCAATTCAGGGGGTAGGTCGTTCCAAAGGGCAGGGCCAGCCATAGAGAAGGCTCTTCCCCTGGGTGTCGCCAGACGGCATTGCCCGGCCGACGGCACCCAGAGAAGGCCAACTCTGTGGGAGCGGATCGGCCGAAGGGATGTATGGGGCAGGAGGCGGTCTCGCATATAACTAACTTTGATGGAGAAAACAAAGTACTTAGAATCTAACAGACCCTCAAACTGCCCTGATGTATTTTTCTGACTTTGGAAAGAAGCAGAATTAGAGGCTGGTAGAGGAACGGGGGTATGGAATTAGATTTCCCCCTCCGAGTGTGGGGAATTCCCTTCAATTTCGAAGAACATGCTGTATGTTTTTTGAAAATTTTCTCAGAGATCATACATTGGCTGTCCAAACTGTGAAATCCACATCTCATTGAAAAACAAAATATCATAAAATTTCATGTTTTTACTTATATAAGGTAAAGGTTCACCTCGCATATATGTGCTAGTCATTCCTAACTCTAGGGGGTGGTGCTCATCTTTGTTTCAAAGCGGAAGGGCAAGCACTGTTTGAAGACATCTCCATGGTCATGTGGCCGGCATGACTAAATGCTAAAGGCGCACGGAACGCTGTTACCTTCCCACTGAAATGGTCCCTATTTTTCTACTTGCATTTTTACGTGCTTCTCTAAGGCATCTGAGGTTAGAACAAGAAGCATGGTTGGAAACTAATCAAGGAGAGAAGCAACTTAGAACTGAGGAGAAATTTCCTGACAGTTAGAACGATTAATCAGTGGAACAGCTTTCTTCCAGAAGTTATGAATGCACCAACATTGGAAGTCTTTAAGAAGACGTAGGATAGAATTCTATTCTATTCTATTCTATTCTATTCTATTCTATTCTATTCGATTCTATTAACTCTACTCTATTCTTTATTCTATTCTATTCTATTCTATTCTATTCTCTTGCTAATTCTATTCTATTATATTCTATTCTATTCTCTATTCTATTCTATTCTATTGTTAATTCTATTCTAGTCTATTCTCTTGTTAATTCTAGTCTATTCTCTTGTTAATTCTATTCTATTCTATTCTATTCTATTCTATTCTATTCTATTCTATTCTATTCCATTCCATTCCATTCCATTCCATTCCATTCCATTCCATTCCATTCTATTGTTAACTCTACTCTATTCTTTATTCTATTCTTTATTCTATTCTATTCTCTTGTTAATTCTATTCTATTCTATTGTTAATTCTATTCTATTCTCTTGTTAATTCTATTCTATTCTCTTGTCTATTCTATTCTACTCTATTGTTAATTCTATTCTATTCTATTCTCTATTCTATTCTCTTGTTAATTCTATTCTATTCTATTGTTAATTCTATTCTATTCTCTATTCTATTTTATTCTATTCTATTCTCTATTCTATTCTACTCTATTCTCTTGTTAAATTATATTCTATTCTCTTGTTAATTCTATTCTATTCCATTCTATTCCATTGTTAACTCTACTCTACTCTATTCTATTGTTAATTCTATTCTATTCTCTTGTTAATTCTATTCTATTCTATTTCCCATATGTGGTACCAATAAAGGAGAATATTTGTAGCTCTGGATTGAAATGAGGGGTCATTGATGCAGACATTTCATGACATACTTGATAGTCACTTAATAATGAAATGGGGAGCATGCAAATTTAACAAACAAATAAACAAATAAATAAAGTTTTAGACCTACAGGTAGTCTTCGACTTACGACCACAACTGAGCTCAAAATTTCCATTGCTAAGAAAGACAATTGTTACGTGAATTTTACCCCATTTTATCAGCTTTCTTGCTACAGTTAGGAACACATTGACCCATTGACCTAAATTCCCCATTGATTTTGCTTGTCAGAAGGCCTCAAAAGGGTGATGGCATGACACCGCAGCCGTCATAAATATGAGTCAGTTGCCCAGCATTCGAATTTTGATCACGAAACCGCAGAGATGCTGTAACGATCGTAAGTGTGAAAAACGACCATAAGTCACTTTTTATATATTGCCAGTCAACTCACCAAATGACTTTTCGAAGGTGGCACAAAAAAGAAAAGAAAAGAGAAACGCAAGGATCAAAGTTAAAGAAAGAAAATGGACAAATGACAGAAGAAATATTTTTTTATATATGCAGACATGCACTTACACTTTCTTAATATTTACCACTTTTTTTTTAATTGTCTGGCTTTAAACATAGCGATTTCCTACATATGTTGGAAGACTTTTTTGCTCTCATCACTATGATTATGGCTGAACTATCTTTATCAAGGAAAAAAAAAAGAGGTACAACATTTTGGCTTTTTGATAGGGAGTTTAACCTTCTCCGAAACCTTTCTCTGCATTTAATATGAGTTCTCTCTGAATCCCCTGGTGGGGCTCAATATTAAAAGGCAGGCACGTGACTTTTCCAGCAACTGAAGGTTTAGGTTTTAGGTTTTATTATATTTTTATACCGCCCTACTCTCGAAGGACTCAGTACAGCCAAAATAAAACACAGATATACAAAAGTTAAAACAATTTAAAAACATATTAAATAATTTGGCCCATAATAAAAGTTAAAAACCAACAAACCCAATTAAGATTAATAAAGTTTGTATTTGCGCCAGCCCGGCTTGTTGAAAAAGAAAAGTTTTAAGAGCACAGCGGGAGATGCGTAGGTCAGGGATAATTCGTAACTCCGGGGGCAATTCGTTCCGGAGGACAGGTGCTCCCACGGAGAAGGCTCTCCCCCTGGGTGTCACCAGTCAACATTGCTTAGCCGAGGGCACCAAGGGGAGACCCTCTCTATGGGAGCATACTGGCTGGTGGGAGGCTCTCGGTGGCAGAAGGTGATCTCGTAGGTACCCAGGTCCTACGTCCAAGGTGAATCATTGATTGTCGGACCAATGGAAGTTATGCTTGATAATCCCCCTTGATGTTTTGTAAATGGGGGGGTATGAGGGATGGAAGGAGGGAGGGAGGGAGGGAGAGAGAGAAAGAAAGAAAGAAAGGAAGGAAGGAAGTTATTCCATATAATCTGAACTTTGAGGACTAGAATAAAAACATCAAAGAATCTTGTTATGAAAGGAAAGAAAGAGAAAGAAGCAAAGAAAGAAAGAAGGGAGTGAGAGAGAGAGGGAAAGAGAGAAATAAGGACGGTAGAGAGAGAGAAAGAGAAAGAAAGAGGGAGAGAGAGACAGAGAGGAAGTTACTCACATAATCAGAATTTTGAGGACTAGAATAAAAACAATCAACGAACTTTGTTATGAAAAGAAAGAAAGAAAAAGAAAGGAAGGAAAGAAGAAAAGAAGAAAGAAAGGAAGAAAGAAAGGAGGTAAAGAGTGTGTGTGTGAGATAGAGAGGAAGTTACTCCCATAATCTGAATTTTGAGGACTAGAATAAAAACAATCAAAGAACTTTGTTATGAAAAGAAAGAAAGAGAAAGAAAAGAAGGAAGGAAAGAAGGAAGGAAGGAAAGAAGGAAGGAAGGAAAGAGTGTGTGTAAGAGGGACAGAGGAAGTTACTCACATAATCAGAACTTTGAGGACTAGAATAAAAACATCAAAGAACCTTGCTGTGGAAAGAAAGAAAGAGAAAGAAAAGAAGGAAGGAAAGAAAGAAGGAAGGAAGGAAAGAAGGAAGGAAGGAAAGAGTGTGTGTATGAGGGACAGAGGAAGTTACTCACATAATCAGAACTTTGAGGACTAGAATAAAAACATCAAAGAACCTTGCTATGGAAAGAAAGAAAGAAAGGAAGGAAGGAAGGAAGAAAGAAAGAAAGAAAGAAAGAAAGAAAGAAAGAAAGAAAGAAAGAAAGAAAGAAGGGAGGGAGGGAGGGAGGGAGGGAGGGATGGGAAAAGAAAAACAGGAGAATTGGAGTAGGGAGGGAGGTAAGAAGGAAGGAAGGGAGAGCCTCAACCCATTTAAAAAAATGAATTTGTCAGCCCTTAGGTCTTTTGCATGGCCTGCAAATCAATCAAACCCAACCCAACCCAAATCCATTATCCTTTCCTTGCAAAGAAGACACACACCGTAGCTGTCGTTTTGCAGGAGCCCTCTTCTTTTAAGGGGCATCTTTTCTTCAAGGAAAAAGCAAAGCAAAGCAAAAAAAAAAAAAACCCACTAAAAGAGAAGGGAGAAAGGGGGTGGGGAGGGTGGAGGGTGGAGGGAGAGAAAGCCCTCCACCCATTGTTATGTCCTATTCAGCTTCTTTTCAGAGTCATTCACTATGCATTAATTACCGCTTTCTTCCCATTCCCCAGGAAGCACCCGCAGCTATCCCTCTGTTTCCAGAAAGGCACGCTTCCTGGGAGCCTCTCCTTTTTACATGGAGAACCTGATGAATTTCCACCCTCCACCCTCTCCATCCATGCCCCCCCTTCCCATTCCGTCCCATGCCTCTCATTTTTGCATACTGTAAGTGTGTTCCTTCCTAAAGGGAAAAGAAAAGAGGAAGCAGAGGGAGGGGGGAGGAGTGGAACACAACAACCCCCCCTCCCCAATTTCATGCTTTGGGCCGTGTGGTTTGCATATCTTTCATTTTCTCTTCCAGCTGTGACTGGGAGAAGAACATTCTTTACCGGTTGCCCTCTCTACTATCCCTATGGTAATTTTTAAAAAAAACTTTCTTCAGCTTCTTTTATCCTTCTGCATTGCGTAGTAGCTTTGTGCCTCATTCCTGGCTCCAATCACCAGCATATATATATATATTTCCTGCTAGAGACTTTCAATACAATACAATACAATAGCAGAGTTGCAAGGGACCTTGGAGGTCATCTAGTCCAACTCCCTGCCTAGGCAGGAAGCCCTATACCATTTCAGGCAAATGGCTATCCAACATTTTCTTAAAGACTTGCAGTATTGGGGCATTCATAACTTCTGGAGGCAAGCTGTTCCACTGATTAATTGTTCTGTCAGGAAATTTCTCCTCGGTTCTAAGTTGCTTCTCTCCTTGATTAGTTTCCACCCATTGCTTCTTGTTCTGCCCTCGGGTGCCCTGAAGAATAGCTTGACTCCCTCTTCTTTAACACCTGAGATATTGGAAGACTGCTATCATGTCTCCCCTAGTCCTTCTTTTCATTAAACTAGACAGACCCAGTTCCTGCAACCGTTCCTCATATTTTTTAGCCTTCAGTCCCCTAATCCTCTTTGTTGCTCTTCTCTGCACTCTTTCCTGAGTCTCAGCATCTTTTCTACATTGTGGCGACCAAAACTGGATGCCGTATTCCAAGTGTGGCCTTACCAAGGCCTTATAAAGTGGTTATGGATGGAGTCCCCATAACTTCTGAAGGCAAGTTCTAATTGATGGTTCTAATTGTTAGGAAAATATGCCTTACTCCCAGGTTGCTTCTCTCCTTGATTAGTTTCCACCTATTGCTTCTTGTCCTGCCTTCAGGTCTTTTTGAGAATAGAAAGCCCCTCAAATATTTGAAGAATGCTATCCTGTCACCCTTAGCTCTTCTCTTCATTAGACTAGACCAGGGGTTGGCAAGCTTTGCAATTGTAAGTCTGAAGGACTTCAGTTCCCAGAGGTCTGAGAGCTGAAGTCCTTCAGACTTAAAGTTGCAAAGTTTGCCCACCCCTGGACTGGACATATCCTAGACATTGTTGTGGTCCGCCAGCGGCCAGAGAAGCTGGCAGCAGATTCGGAGAGTGAGGAGCTTGGGGAGGAACACGGGCCAGTCCTGGAGTCTGGGAAAGGCTCTGTTGAGGGCTCTGTGTCAGAGGCAGAGAGGGGGCCAGAGCTGTATGCCAGTTATAATCAGACATCAGTGAGGCAGAAGAACAGCTGGAGCCTATTCCAAGTGTGCGCATGCGCAGAGTTGCCAGATGAAGGGAATAGCTAAAGAACAGGGGGTGACTTGGGAGTAGGGCACAGGTGGATAATGAAGGGCCACTCCCAGAGGAAATAAAAGAGGAGCGAAAGAGTAGTGAAGTCTGCAGGAGACAATTAGTTCGCTTAATTGGTTCATGACTGACTGAGACTCCTTGCCAAGTTCTGCAGATATCAGCCTGGCAGCTCTCCAAGCCAGAGAAGGTCTGTGACTGTAAATCCTCCCTCGAAAGATTTTGCTGGACGTGAATGAGCAGAATTCACAGTCAATTAATAAAAGGAATTTTTGTCGGGACAAGGAATTTTCTTCCTGCTGTTGAGAAGCCTCGGTCAGAACAGTCATCTTTCCTCTGGAAGAAGTGGTCCACCCAGCTACTTTGCCCCCCAAAACCCCAAAAATGTTGGAGAATTTCAAAATGCCGTATGCACTCATCTTAATTTGTACCCCTCTGCCTGCAGGTGATATATTGGAGTGTGTGTGTGTTTTTGTGTGTGTGTGTGTATGTGTGTGAACGAGGGAGGGAAGGAGAGAGCAATGGAGATGGGACAGATACACACATATACATCCAAGAAAGGTTTTGAAATCAATTTGAATATGTCGTACCAAATTATTTTTCTAAAAGATTAAGCAAGTCTTCCCTCATCTGGATAATACCGTTTTCTCTGCTTTTGTCACTATATTGTTCCTAAATGGTTTAGATATCCATCTACAGAACAAAGCTCACTCATTATACCTTAACGAAATTGAGTTCACGGCTTTAAAATAAAGAGGGGGAAGAGAGTTTGCGCTTGCAAATTAAATTATTTTTCTCAAGTTCCTTTTTTTCCAGAAAAACTAAATATAAACTTAAATATAGCCTGAGATATAAAGAAGCCCAGTTAGAAACTGTAAAAGATGATCGCCATCCTTGAAGGTCTTATAACTTTACAAACAATCATAGCTTACATGAAAGGAACTGTAACCTTTTCTGGACCCAGTTTTAATCCCATCCAGTTTTAACTCAGTCTGATTTCTTGCAAGCAATACAAATAATCTTAGATAAATTCTCAAGCATTTCGAGCACATTTAGAATAGAGGGAGTCCTTCAGAGCACTGGTGGGTTGCAGGCGGTATGCCCCAGTATGGACGTACTGGTGCCTGCCCAGAGCACCAGGTACGGTTCCGATACAGTGCTCTGGAGGGCCCACCTGCCCGCTCAAACTCCTTACCTGTCTTTAAAGTCTTTGATGCTTCCACACATATGCATGGCACAATACAGCACCTGCACGACGCTCCGCTGAGCAGCTGGAGTGGTTCGCAGGCTGTCGGAGGCATGGCTGGAAGGTAGGATGTGTGTGAGCGCGCGCACTGCACATGTTCAAATGGAAGACGCCAGGCCCCATTGCAACTGTACCATTTGCAATGGGATCCAGAACCCACCACTGCTTCAGAGGTGGTATTCAGCAGGTTCTGACCAGTTCTGGAGAATCAGTTCTGGAGAACCAGTAGCGGAAATTTAGAGTAGTTTGGAGAACCAGTAAATACCACTTCTGGCTGGCCATGCCCACATCTATTCTCTGCCTCCCGAGTCGCAGCTGATTGAGAGGAAATGGAGATTTTGCAGTATCCTTCCTCTGGAGTGGGGAGGGAATGGAGATTTTACAGTATCCTTCCCCTGCCATGCCCACCAAGCCACGCCCACAGAACCGGTAGTAAAGGGATACAGTGGCTCAGTGGCTAAGAAGCTGAGCTTGTCAATCAAAACAGTCAGCAGTTTGGTGGTTTGAATCCCTTGCGCTGCTAAATGGAGGGAGCTCCCGTGACTTGTCCCAGCTTCTGCCAACCAAGCAGTTCGAAAGCACGTAAAAAATGCAAGTAGAAAAATAGGAACCACCTTTGGTGGGAAGGTCACAGCGTTCCGTGCTCCTTTGGTGTTTAGTCATGCCGGCCACATGACCACAGAGACGTCTTCGGACAGCGCTGGTTCTTCGGCTTTGAAAGGGAGATGAGCACCGCCCCCTAGAGTCAGGAACGACTACCACATATGTGTGAGGAGAACCTTTACCTTTGTCCTTGACTTATGACCTCAACTGAGCCCAAAACCTCTGTTGCTAAGCGAGACATTTGTTAAGTGGGGTTTGCCCCATTTTACAACCTTTCTTGCCCCAGTTGATAAATGAATCTCTGAGTTGTTATGTGAGTTAAGTTGAATCTGGCTTGTCGGAAGCCAGAAGAATGATTATAAGAATCAATGCTGCTAGTCCTCCACTTATGACCACAGTTAAGCCTAAAGTTAATGTTGCCAAGTGAGAAATGTCTTACTTGAGTTTTACCCCATTTTACAACTTTTCTTGCCACATTCGTCACTGAAGTTGTTCCGTTAGTAACATGGTCATTAAGTGAATCTGGATCCCTCATTGACTTTGCTTGCCAAACAGGAGAGAAGCATGACCCCAGGACGTTGCAACCGTCATACATCTGAGTCAGCTGACAAGCATCCGAATGTAAATCACACAACCCTGGGGACGCTGCAACGGTCATAAGTGTGAAACATGGCCACAAGTCACTTTTTTCAGTGCTGTTGTAACTTTGAACGGTCACTAAATGAACTGTTGTAGGTCGAGGACTACCTGTATAGTAGCTGTTCCATAGGCAAAGTGCTGTCAGGTTTTAAAAAAAGGGGGAAAAAAACCTCTATTTTCCAACAATAGAGTTTTTGTTTTACCAGGAAATAGCAAAAAATAGGATGGGAATCTTTCCAGATTTGGGACTCCATCCAAGTAAAATGTCTAACGCTATTAGTCACTCGTAGAGGGTGAGTAAAACAGTAGTTGTGCAATGTGATTTGTCACTCAGCTAGGCTGCATAAAACGAAATCCCAAATCCACCCACGATTAATAAATGTGGCAAGATTTGCTGATAACAGAGACTTCATTTCCTTAGAGTCCTGCAAAAAAAATCAGGTGGAACAACGGCTGATGACCTCTTTCTATCGGTCCGCCATAGAAAGTGTCCTCCCATATTGCATGACAGTGTGGTATGCTGGTTTAACAGCTGCGGACAGGAAGGCACTACAGAGAGTGATCAATTCGGCACAAGGAATCATCGGTTGCCCTCTGACACCACTGGATGACATCGCCAGGTCTCGCTGCTTTAGTAGAATAAGGAAGATACTCAGAGATGATTCACACCCTGGTCAGTGTCTCTTTGCACTTCTACCATCGGGCAGAAGATATCGAAGCATAGCCAGACGAACAAACAGGTTTAAAGATAGTTTCTATCCTTGGGCTGTCAGACTCTTAAACACAACCACAATCACTCCATGCACATGCTAGTTTTTTTTTCTTTTTCTTTCTTTTTTCGTTTCTGCTATAATTTTGCATCAGAGAGGTTAAAACCAATTTTATTGTATTTAAGTACAATGACAATAAAGATTATACTTATACTTACAATAGGGATTCGATACATCTGCTTTCTAGAAAAGGTTGGATGACAATTGCCAGAAAACACGAACCCATTAATTTATTGGTAGAGAGACGTGGATTTCTGCCAATGGACAGCACCTGCGCTTCTCAAAGACAAACTTTACATATAAGGATGTGCGGATGAATCGTCCTTCGAATCCACTACAGGTAAGTCCTTGATTTACAACTGTTTGTTTAATGGCCGTTAGAAGTGTGGGAAGAAATGTCCATCTGGGTTCAGTTCCAAGTGGGGGAAAAGACACTGGAAACATGGAGGCTGCTTGGAAAGATGGTTTAATGGTGGACAGGACCACAGGGCTTGAGGAAGGAGGGAGGGAGGGAGGGAGGGAGGGAAGGAAAGAAAAAAAGAAAGAAAGAAAGAAGGAAAGAAAAAAAGAAAGAAAGAAAGAAAGAAAGAAAGAAAGAAAGAAAGAAAGAAAGAAAGAAAGAAAGAAAGAAAGAAAGAAAGAAGTGTGGGAAGAAATGTCCATCTGGGTTCAGTTCCAAGTGGGGGGAAAGACACTGGAAACATGGAGGCTGCTTGGAAAGATGGTTAAATGGTGGACAGGACCACAGGGCTTGAGGAAGGAGGGAGGGAGGGAGGGAGGGAAGGAAAGAAAGAAAGAAAGAAAGAAAGAAAGAAAGAAAGAAAGAAAGAAAGAAAGAAAGAAAGAAGTGTGGGAAGAAATGTCCATCTGGGTTCAGTTCCAAGTGGGGGAAAAGACACTGGAAACATGGAGGCTGCTTGGAAAGATGGTTTAATGGTGGACAGGACCACGTGGTTTGAGGTCCTGGAGGGAAAAGGGTAGAGATGCTGAGAGTGCCTGGGCTTTATGCCCTCTCTGGGCTATTGAATTTGACCTCCTATTCTGATTGGTTGTCAGACTCCCATGGGGCCATGCAGGGGCAGCTCTGTAGGCTGTCCAGAATCCCAAGCTTGGTTGACTTTTTTCTGGGTGGTGATGTGATGATAGGGCTTTGGGATTCTTAGTATGGCTCTGCCTGAAGGAAGTAGATCTTTGTTATGTAGAATAGACTGCCTCAGGCCTTAATGGCCCATTGACAAAGGTGGGGATCAATGTCTGCCTTCCTTTTAGGGGAAATATTCTGTCTTTTTAATATTTCCTTAAATATTTCATTTTTCTAGGAGAGGGGTTGGTGCTAACTTCCTACAGAAGCTACAACACCCCTCGAAAAAGTGACCTACAACCATGTGATTTATGGCCATCCCAGCATCCCTATAATCAAGTGTTCAAAATCTGGGCACTTGATAACCAGCTTGTATTAACAATCACTGCAGTATATATAGTCACATAATCACCAATACATGGCAAAGGTAAAGGTAAAGGTTCCCCTCGCACCTAGGTGCTACTCATTGCTAACTGTAGGAGGTGGTGCTAATCTCCATTTTAAAGCCAAAGAGCCAGTGCTGTCCGAAGACGTCTCCGTGGTCATGTGGCCAGCACGACTAAATGCCGAAGGCACACAGAACGCTGTTTCCTTCCCATCAAAGGTGGTGCCTATTTTTCTACTTGCATTTTTTACATGCTTTCGAACTGCTAGGTTGGCAGAAGCTGGGACAAGTCACGGCCTAGTGCCTCCATTATGCGGCACTAGGGATTCGAACTGCCAAACCGCCAACCTTTCTGATCGACAAGCTCAGTGTCTTGCGTCCCTACCCATAGGATAAACAGGGGCAAAAGTGGACACAATTCTAAGCCTTGCTTAGCCACCAAAATTCTGGTCACAATTGTGGTCGCAACTAACATTTGCGAGCTTTATGCTGAGCGGTAAAAATTCTCCAAAGAAAGTAGGATTTGGATCACATCACACAGGTAAACTAGGACGGTTAAAACCGAATAGCTGCATTCACACAAAACTTTAAGCGTGATTTTAACTTTGGATCATTTGGGGAAGCTTGGCATGTGGTGCAAACCCAGACAGTTCAGTTAGAGGGTTTTACCTTGTTCATACACTCTCACAATCCCCCCCCCCCCCGGTGTCTAGCATTCAGTTTTGGTCACCACGATGTAGAAAAGATGTGGAGACTCTGGAAAGAGTGCAGAGAAGAGCAACCAAGAGGATTAGGGGACTGGAGGCTAAAACATATGAAGAACGGTTGCAGGAATTGGGTATGTCTAGTTTAATAAAAAAGAAGGACCAGTCGAGACATGATAGCAGTCTTCTAATATCTCAAGAGTTGCCACAAAGAAGAGGGAGTCAAGCTATTCTCCAAGGCACCTGAGGGCAGAACAAGAAGCAATGGGTGGAAACTAATCAAGGAGAGAAGCAACTTAGAATTGAGAAGAAATTTCCCAACAGTGAGAACAATTAGTCAGTGGAACAGAAGTTGCCTCCAGAAGTTGTGAATCCCCAACACTGGAAGTCTTTAAGAAGATGTTGGATAGCCATTTGTCTGAAACGGTATAGGGCTTCCTGCCTAGGCAGGGGGTTGGACTAGAAGACCTCCAAGTTCCCTTCCAACTCTACTATTGTATTGTATTGTATTGTATTGTATTGTATTGTATTGTATTGTATTGTATTGTATTGTATTGTATTGTATTGTATTGTATTGTATTGTATTGTATTGTACTCAGCTACTAATAGGTATCCAGCTTTAATTTGGAACTGTGGAAATTTGGGACCTGAACTTTTTGCCCACAAAACAGGACCTCTGTTCTTAAGCCACATTGCTCCAAAGTTCAGGAAAATAATAATAATAATAATAATAATAATAATAATAATAATAATAATAATAATAATAATAATAATAATAATAATAATAATAATAATAATAATAATAATAATAATAATAATAATAATAATAATAATAATAATAATAATAATGGAATAAATGAAACTGGCATGGATTGGCATTACGTTGGCATAATGGATTTTTAGTTTCCCCCTAATGCTGATTCTCTATTGCTTGGGTTGAGCAGATGGAAGCATTATACAGGTGTCCTTTTTTAAAATAATAATAAAAAAAACCTGCATATGCACACAGCAGAGTTGGAGAACCCTACCCAGAATAATGCAGTTGGCCAATAGATGATTGCTATTCATCATCCCTTTAAGCCCTTAACAAAAGGTGTTTGACACCTGACCTTGTAACCTTTGGGAAGAACATTTGCATTCTCTCCACATTAAGCTCGCTGATCTTCGGACATCCTTGTGACCTTCCCCCTCTAGCTTTCCGGTGTAGTTTGGCAGGGGGGGGGGCATTATTTATGCTACTGTTGCATATGCAGGGCCATCCCAGGTATCCAGAGGGTGGAGGGTGATGGAAGCTCTCCTGGGGAAAAAAACATCTGAGGCCAAAGTTCAGCTCGAGGGCAATATTTCATCTGCTGCTGTGGCCTAGAGGTGGAGCTCTCGCCTCCCAGTCAGGAGGTTGGGAGTTCAATCCTCGGTAGAGGCAGATGTAGGGTCTCCTGCTTGGGCAGGGGGTTGGACTAGATGACTTGCAAGATCCCTTCCAACTTTGTTAAAAACATTTCCACGGGTCAGCCCTGTGGTCCTCGGAGCTCTTGGCCCAAAGGGGAATACAATACAATACAATACAATAGCAGAGTTGGAAGGGAACTTGGAGGTCTTCTAGTCCAACCCGCTGCCTAGGCAGGAAGCCCTATACCGTTTCAGACAAATGGCTATCCAACGTCTTCTTAAAGACTTGCAGTGTTGGGGCATTCACAACTTCCGGAGGCAACTTCTGTTCCACTGGTTAATTGTTCTGACTGTCAGGAATTTTCTCCTCAGTTCTAAGTTGCTTCTCTCCTTGATTAGTTTCCACCCATTGCTTCTTGTTCTGCCCCCAGGTGCCTTGGAGAATAGCTTGATTTCCTCTTCTTTGTGGCAGCCTCTGAGATATTGGAAAACTGCTAACATGTCTCCCCTAGTCCTTCTTTTCATTAAACTAGACATGCCCAGTTCCTGCAACCGTTCCTTATATGTTTTAGTCTCCAGTCCCCTAATCATCTTTGTTGCTATTTTCTGCACTCTTTCCAGAGTCTCCACATCCTTATTACATTGTGGTGACCAAAACTGAATGCAGTATTCCAAGTGTGGCCTTACCAAGACATTATAAAGTGGCATCATAAAGTGGAAACTCTTCTAGACACTTCCAAACCGATTATTCCTATACCATTTTAGCGTGGCCCAATATTACTAGATACAATTCACTGTTTGGAAGTTTAGGAAAGAGATCAGCTGTTTGTGGGCATAGGTGTATGTTTATTTGAGTTATTTTTTTAGTTTTATTTTTGTTTTATTATTTTTATAAATAACTCAAGGTGGCAAACACACACAATGTCCTTTCTCCTTTTTTCCCCCTACCATCATAACAACTCTTTCAGGTGAGTTGGACTAAGTTTGAGAAACTGGGCCAAAATCACCCAGCCAACTTGCATGTGTAAAAAACTAGAACCCACAGTCTCTTGATGATTGGCCCAAGGCCACCCTGCTGGCTTTCATGCCTAAAGTGGGACTAGAACTTACAGTCTCCTGGTGATTGGCCCAAAGTCACCCAGCTGACTTCCATGCTTAACGTGGGACTAGAACTCACAGTCTCCTGGTGATTGGCCCAAAGTCACCCAGCTGACTTCCATGCTTAACGTGGGACTAGAACTCACAGTCTCCTGGCGATTGGCCCAAAGTCACCCAGCAGACTTTCATGCCTAAAGTGGGACTAGAACTCACAGTCTCCTGGTGATTGGCCCAAAGTCACCCAGCTGACTTCCATGCTTAACGTGGGACTAGAACTCACAGTCTCCTGGCGATTGGCCCAAAGTCACCCAGCAGACTTTCATGCCTAAAGTGGGACTAGAACTCACAGTCTCCTGGCGATTGGCCCAAAGTCACCCAGCAGACTTTCATGCCTAAAGTGGGACTAGAACTCACAGTCTCCTGGTGATTGGCCCAAAGTCACCCAGCTGACTTCCATGCTTAACGTGGGACTAGAACTCACAGTCTCCTGGCGATTGGCCCAAAGTCACCCAGCAGACTTTCATGCCTAAAGTGGGGCTAGAACTCACAGTCTCCTAGCTTCTAATCTAGTGCCTTAACCAATACATTTAGATGATTCTGAGGTAGGCCTCAGAATCCGAACTTGGAAGTGCCGTTGGCCAAGGATTCTTCCAGAAGAGGGCAATTGCCTTGAGAGATTCTCTGCAGATGCCACACCTGTGTGGATTGCAGCCTTGTGTATGTGATGTTGGTGCCAGGAATGTGGGCCACCTTGATTCTGTTCTGCTTCTGTTCTCCAAGCAGTCAACGACCCAGAACCTTCCAAGAAATCATCATTTCATTGTGCAGAGGCAGGATTGTACATTCTACCTCTGAAAGATTTGCCCGTGGTGGTGAGGAACCAGTTCTCCCTCATGCTGACTCATAGCAATGGCACGGTGGCATTTTTATAGTGGGCCAACTATTTTTTCTCCTTTCAAATTCCACTTTGGTGCCTTCCTGTTTTCCTTCCTGTTAGAGGCTGAACAAAGTCCCAGACAGGACTCCTCTGCAATCTTGTTCAACTTGAAAATCTGAGTCACCACGTTGCCTTTTCAAAAAGGCCTCCACGGTTTAATCTCAGGTTCAACTAAGGACACCTATATAAATACAATACAATACAATAGTAGAGTTGGAAGGGACCTTGGAGGTCATCTAGTCCAACTGCCTGCCTAGGCAGGAAGCCCTATACCTTTTCAGACAAATGGCCATACAACATCTTCTTGAAGACTTCCAGTGTTGGGGCATTCACAACTTCTGGAGGCAACTTCTGTTCCACTGATTAATTGTTCCAACTGTCAGGAAATTTCTCCTCAGTTCTAAGTTGCTTCTCGCCTTGATTAGTTTTCACCCATTGCTTCTTGTTCTGCCCTCAGGTGCTTTGGAGATATAAGTGCCATTCCCGTGTGGTGGTCAGAATTCCAAAAATGTCTGGGAGACGGTTGAGGGTGGAACACTCAACTCACATTAATGGCAGCTGATTAAATAATAGAGAGCACCAGCAGATCCCATAAAGATCGAGGGCTTTAATTGTGCGCTTGCTTTCACTCGTTAACTAGTTGCCCACTTTTAACAGACCCTTCATGATGCTAAATAAGGACACGTAGACAGGTAGTCCTTGACTTACAACCATTTCTTCATACCCATTCAAAGCAGTGGTGGGTTGCAGGCGGTACGGGCGTACCGGAGCCTGCCCGGAGCACCAGATACCATTCTGGTATGGTGCTCTGGAGGGCCCACCCGCCCGTCCGAGCTCTTTACCGGACTTTTAAGTCTTTGGTGCTTCCATGCCTGCACACAGCGCATACAGTGCCTGCGTGATGCTTCGCTGAGCAACTGGAGTGTCGCCGAGGCTTGTGGAGGGCTAAGACGCATGCGCACACCGCACACGTCCACGAATCCGGAACCCAGTCTTGATTAGCAACAGAAATGTTGTGCTCAAATCTCGTCATACACTGAGGAGTACCTGTGATCACCAGTGTCTGTTGAAGTCATCTAAAGAGATATACATATACATATGGATATGGATATAGAAATAGAAATAGAAATAGAAATAGATATGGATGGATGGATGGATGGATGGATGGATGGATGGATGGATGGATGGATGGATGGATGGATGGAAGGAAGGAAGGAAGGAGGAGGAAGGACGGAAGGAAGGAAGATCGAAAGAAAGAAAGGAAGAAAGAAAGAAGGAAGGAAGGAAGGAAGGAAAGAAAGAAAGAAAGAAAGAAAGAAAGAAAGAAAGAAAGAAAGAAAGAAAGAAAGAAAGAAAGAAAGAAAGAAAGAAAGAAAGAAAGAAAGAAAGAAACTTTTTCTTACTGGCCAAGTGTAATTGGACATACAAGGAAATTGTCTCCAGTGCATAAGCTCTCAGTGTACATACAAAACACAGAAACATATAGTTTACATACAAGCATAATCTCTCAGTGTACAGTGTACTCAGTGTCAATTTACAACCACAATTGAGGCCAAAATGTATGCTGTTAAGTGAGAGTTTTATTTAAGTAAGTTTTGTCCCATTTTACGATTTGTTTTTGCCACATTTGTTAAGTAAAGCGCTGCAGATATTAAATTAGAAATACACTTCTTAAGTGAATCTTGCTTCCTTATTGACTTTGCTTATCAGAAGGTTTCAGAATCACACAACCCCGAGACACTGCAACCCTAATAAATGTGAGTCCATTGTCAAGCATCTGAATCAGGGGTGGGTTCCTGCCAGTTCTAACCTCCTCTATAGAAAGACTTTCCACAAAACTGCAGTGCCGTTTAGAACCGGTTCCAGCTCCCTCCCCCGGCCCGTCCTCCCATCATCAAGATGAAGAGCGAGAGGAGGAATTCTGGGAGTTGAAGTCCACAAGTCTTAAAGCTGTCAAGTTTGAACATCCCTGGGGTTTTTTTCCCTAAAGGGTTAGGGGTGTTACAAAGGTCTTGTCACTTGACAGCTTTAAGACTTGCGTGCTTCAAATGCCAGAGTTTCTGAGCCAACATTTTGATTGCTAAGCAAGAGCATTGTTAAGTAGGTTTCACCACATTTTGCAAGTTGGCCACGCCCACCCAGTCTCATGACTGCCAAGCCACTCCCATCCAGTCACATGGCCGGCAAGCCACTCCCACAAAGCAGGCCACACCTACAGAAGACGTTCTAAACATTTTTGAAACCCACCCCTGATCTGAATGTAAATCACACGACCGTGGGGATGCTACAACGGTCCCAAGTGTCAACAATTGTCCCTTTCTTTTCAATGCCATTGTAACTTTGGTCACTGAATGACCTGTTTGTAAGGCGAGGACTAGCTGGATAGACCAAAAAAAGCGATAAATCGTAAGATACAATCCCAAATCATAAGAGACGAACAACACGGTGATAAATCATAGGATACCAACAGGAAATGATAATAGCAAAGATGAGAAGGGTAAAAAGCAACGTACGGTTCGATTTTAAGCTTCAGTCTTGAGACAACTTTTTTTATTTTTCAGTGCAGGATCTTGAAACCTGAGATTTGGCCTCTCGCGAAAATAGTTGGAAAGGACTGAAGACTGGGACATGGCAGGGTGTTAGTGTTGCTGCACCCTAATTGTCTTTCACACACAAAAAAATGTACTAATTGACAAATCAGAGGTGACCCATCTGATAGTCGCTGATTGAAAGTGAAAGCAAATATTTTGAGTGTAAAATTCTCACTCTTCGGCTTGCAGGCAGCCGCTTGCCCTAAAACTTCCAAACCAATGAGTTGTTTTCCTTCTGGATGCCCGTTAACTTGGCAGGACACTGTTGAGCGCAGTCCTGCAAGGGGGCTTCGTCAATTAAGAACAGAGGCGCTCCTTCCTGTCCAAAATAATTAAGTACCGTTTGAGGTACAGCGAAGCAGATATGTGGGGGGGGGGGGGTAGCTGCTTTGTGTGCAAATTGTGCCAGGGGAAATAATAGGGAAGACACAATTAGGAACAAAGCAAGAGATTAAATCAGCCAACTCTGCTTTGCAGGAAATAGACGGATCTCGGTTTCATCACCTTTTCTGGGTCCATTAGTGCTGCTTAACATCAAGTGAGACTTTTATTTATTTATTTATTTATTATTCGAATTTATAAGCCGCACCCATCTCACCACATAGGGACTCGGGGCGGCGCACAGGGAATATAAAATATAAATATACAAAAATAAAACATTCTTAAAACTAAATTAAATTAACCCACCCTGCGCTAAAAACCCATATTAAAACCCCTGAATTAAAACTTTGGTCACTAAAAGCAGTACGGTGTTCGAGTAAGATCATGCCAGGCTGGCGTGTTGGAAAAAGTGCGTTTTTAACCGCTGGCGGAACAGGCGGAGGTCCGAGACGACACAGAGGTCGGGGGGAAGAGCGTTCCAGAGGGTTGGGCCCATCACAGAGAAGGCTCTACCCCTGGGCGTCGCCAACTGGCATTGCCCGGTTGACGGCACCCGGAGCAGACCCTCTCTGTGAGAGCGTATCGGTCGTAGGGACGTATGGGGCTTGGTCCGTAGGACTGAAATTCTTCCGTGACTTCATGGATTTCTCTTTATTGTTTTACTTCGTTGAATTGTGTACCCAAATCTTCAGGGCGACAATCTTTCCCCAGATAGCTTGGGGCAATTTAAAAACGAAAACACCGGTTTCAATACATTGGAATCACAGTAGCAAAAGCTTAACGGGGGCTGCTCATTATTAGAAAAATAAAGAAACACAAACACATACATAACAGTGGAATGAAAAGAGAGAGAAGCTTCAATGCACAGTCAAGGAAGGGAGGTTAAGGGTAAGAAAATTCTTCCGCAGTGGAGCCATTCTTTAAAAATGGCTCCATTTTGGGGCAGAATCCAGAAATTAGATGGGCCCTGAGTTCCATCTCAGGACATGGCAGGATTAAAATGGCTTTAAGTAGATAGCTTGTGGCTTAAATTAACTTGGAATTAAGTTGGAAATCCCAGGAGAAATATCAACAAGCTCAGATATGCAGATGATACCACTCTAATGGCAGAAAGTGAAGAGGAGCTAAAGAGCCTCTTGATGCATGTGAAGAAGGAGAGTGCAAAAAGTTGGCTTGAAACTCAACATTAAGAAAACATTAAGATCATGGCATCTGGCCCTCTCAATTCCTGGCAAATAGATGGCAACCACATCCCTTAACCTGCTTCCCACCCCCAGGGGGATAACAAATAAAAGTTTTATTTGTGTGTATTGTTTAATAGACTACTATATTGGCCACACGCACCCAGTCACATGATCACCTAGTCACGCCCAACTAGTCACATGACCACTTAGCTACACCCACCTAGCTGGTCTGCCCCCTCCCCCCAAACAATCTGAGGGATCATGAATTGGCCCCCTGTTTAAAACGTTAGAGGGCCCCTGGTATATAGAGCCTCCTGCTTGTGCAGGGGGTTGGGCTAGAAGACCTCCAGGTCTTCATATCCAACTCTGATATTCTGTTCTGAAAGGCATCGGGATTAGTGAAAAGAGAATTATCCCTAAAAAGAAAAAAAAGGGGACGACGACACTAGAAAAAAGCTTTGTGGCACTGTAGAGAGGGGGTGGGAAAACAAGGAGGGAGCCAATGAGCTTGGCCTTTGTAGAGGTTATACAAAGGTTACGTAAGGACATGCGCAGCAAACTGCCATGATCTCAGTAGCTGGTTACCTCTTAACCTAGGAGCTCACCTAATTAGTAGAACCAGGCACTACCAGGCAGTTAGGTGAGATTCTACCCTGGCTGAGATTGACAAGGAGGATAAGCCAATAGCGATGCTGCTACCTTTGCTCTTGCTTTGCTTGTTGAAACTGTATAAAAGCCATATAAACTCTGTGGAGGTGGACAGACATTTTGGACATCTGCTGTGATGGATTTCTGAGACCTACAGCCTTCCCCGAATGGATGGGCAGGGCAGGAAGCAGAATAACAACCAATCAGCTCAAGCAATAGTGCTAACTGGGATGGCGCGCAGCCCGATGCCATCGCCAGACCATTCCAATCCAGACTGGGATTTTTAAAGTTGATTTTGAAGAGCAACCAGGAGAAGTGCAGGAGACAAGCAGTTTAGGCACCAGCGCAGGACTGCCCTCCGTTCCAGACTTCAGAACATTCGTGTCTGCCTTTTATTTACCCTCTGGCCGTGTTGCACTCTGTCTTGTTTGCTTTGATATATTTTTATTAACAAGGATTAGGTTACTTGGCATTATGCGCTCAGCTTAAACCTGTAAGAGGACTCAAACTGGTTGGTCTCCTTTTCAAACTGTATTTACACATTGGGAACATTTCGCCCTCCGCGGTCCTTTCCTTGCCATTCTTTCTCCACCAAAGACAATTATTAAATTAATCGCCAACTTATATTTAAATAGGTTTGGAAATTCCTACCCAGAAGGGCATTTAATTAAAGCCCGCTTTGGAGAGGGAAGGCGGGACATGAAACAACGGTTGATGGCCATATAAATCCTTGCAAGAATTCGCCAACGAATCACTAGTGTTTTGAGGGTTAGGTTCAGAGGTGGGTTCCTCCTGGTTTGGACCAGTTTAGCTGAACTGGTAGTAACTTGGCGGCCTGGGTCGCTGGAACCAGCAGCAACCCAGACTTGCCAGGCCCCTGAACTGATTCTTTCGGTGGCACCGTAGGCACTGCCATCTTGTTTTTGCCTTCTGCACATGCACAGAGCAATTTTTGTTGCACTGCGCATGAGCATGTGGCACATCCCTGAGCAAACCGGCAGTAGTGGCAGCCAGAACCCACTCCTGGTTAGGTTACACCCTGGACCCACCCCCTTGTTTCCCTCTTGATCCTCACTTTGTAAAGGGGAGCCGCCTGTCAACCTGCCAAATGACTTCAGCTGAAGCCGTTCTTTCTTATGCTTTCGAACTGCTAGGTGAACAGGAGCTGGAGCAAGAACAGGAGCTCACCCCACTGCACGGCGCTCGAACCGGTCGGTCAGCTTCCCAGCTGACAAGCTCAGTGTCTTTATCTGCTGAGCCATCATGCTCCCCCACCCCCCAGAGGCCATGTAAGTTACAATAGTACCTTCCTTTGAGCTTTGATTCTTCTTCCTGGTAGCCCACCCACCTCAGCACACATCACCATCCCTGCAGCCACTTAAAGGGGGGGGGGAAGAGAAATTTTGAAAGCAGCCTTACCTGCTCAGCCTGCCCCATTTTGTTGATGTTACCAAGGAGGAAGCAACGTGTTTGACAGAAGCCTGGCCAAGCAGATCCTTTACATAGCTGTGAATACAAGCTGACAAGTAAATCAAGCAGAAGGGGACCATAATTGCAGTGAATGCGTTCCTTTATTTGTTAATTCATATATACAATATTATAACAACTGAATATTGTGTAAAAGGCTGCAGAAGAGACACGGCCTGTCAGTTCTGGCAGAACTCAACAGGCAGAGCTCAAGAGACAGAGTATTACTATTCCTTTATAAAAGCCTTAGTAAGACCTGAAATACAGCATCCAGAGTTGGTCATCACTTTACAAAAAAGATGTTGAGACTTTGAAACAAGTGCAGAGAAGGATGATTAAAGTATATGAAGAACGGTTGCATAAATTGAGTTATGGCTAGTCTAGACAAAAGAAGGACTGCAGGGGACAGGACAGTGGTGGGTTTCAAAAATGTTTAGAACCTCTTCTGTAGGTGTGGCCTGTTTGTGGGAGTGGCTTGCCAGCCATGTGACTGGGTGGGAGTGGATTGCCTGCCATGTGACCGAGTGGGAGTGGCCTGGCAGTCATGTGACTGGGTGGGCGTGGCCAACGTGTAAAATATGCTGAAACTCACTTAACAAAGCTCTTGTTTAGCAACCAAAATGTTGGCTCAGGAACTCTGGCATTTGAAGTGACAAGACCCTCGCACCCCTCACCCTTTAGAAAAAAAAACCCCAGGGGTGTTCAAACTTGACAGCTTTAAGACTTGTGGACTTCAACTCCCAGGATTCCTCCTCTCGGTCTTCCTCTTGATGATGGGTGGATGGACAGGGGGAGGGAGCTGGAACCAGCTCTGAACGGCCCTGTAGATTTGTGGAGCCTCTTCTATAGAAGAGCTTAGAACTGGCAGGAACCCACCCCTGAGACATGATATCATTATTCCAGTATTTGAGGGGCTGCCATAAAGGAGAGGACGGGGGGGGGGTCAACTTGTTTTTCAAAGCACCAGAAGGCAAGACAAGAAACAATGGATAGAAATGAATCAAGGAGAGAAGCAACCTGGAATTAAGGAGAAACTTCCTAACACTGAGGACAATTAACCAGAGCAACAGCTTGCCTTGTAGATGCTCCATCACTGGAGATTTTTAAAAAGAGACTGGACAGCCACTTGTCTGAACTGGTATAGGGCTGTGATGGCGAACCTATGGCACGCGTGCTACAGGAGGCACACAGAGCCGTATGTGCAGGCATTGAGCCGTTACCCCAGCTCAGCTCCACCATGCATGCGTGTGCACCTCCTGCCGGCCAGCTTGTTTTCGGGCCTCTGCCGTGCATACAGAGAAAGAGGGCGCATTCGGGAATGTGTGTGCATGCACGGGGGCTGGGGGAGCACAGGGGGTGCGCACACATATGTGGGGGGCTTGACATGCTGGAGGGATCACACACACATACATGGGAGTCACACACATATGTGGGGAGGTGGGGCGCATGTGGGGGTCATGGGTGCATACATGGAGGATGTAGGAGCACAGGGGAGGTCACGTGTGCATACGTAGGAGGAAGGGCACACACGGGAGGACACACATGCATGCATGGAGTATTTGCATGGGGGGTGTCGCACGTGCATTGCATTATGGGTGCGCACGCACCCGCATTCGACATGCAGTGACAAAAAGGTTAGCCACCACTGGTATAGGGTCTCCTGCTTCAGCAGGGCGATAGACTAGAAGACCTCCAAGGTCCCTATTCTGAATTTGGCTCTCTTGGTCTGCTTACTGTAGAATTGAAGCAATGGGTCACAAAATCAACTTTGGCCAAAGATATTGACAATGTTCCTAGGCACCCCGTTTTGAATCCAGCTCTAACCTCTCTGAGACCCTAGTTCCATCCATGCAATTCTTGATCGTGCTTGGGTCTTGTCCTTCTTTGACCAAGAATGTTCGGGGTTTAAGTAAGACAAGCCTCAACGTTCATTCAGAACTTTCAATGGAGGTAAACTGGAGCAACAAGGAAGTTCACCAGTGAAATGATTCTAGCCTTGGTAACCAACTACCTTCCGAGCAAAGCTCAGGTTTCTAGTTTTTAAGTTGTAAGGCCTGAAATGCCTTACTAATGGTGTGGACGTCCATTTCAATATGCTTTGACTTATTTCTTGAGCATTAAGATGGGGAGGTAAAATCTCCTTAAAGAAAGTTGCTTTGGGGCCTTTGGGTGCTTGGTAATCGGCAGTATAAATCAGAGGGGGTGTTCAGCCAGTTCTGACCAGTTCTGGAGAACCAGTAGCAGAAATTTTGAGTAGTTCGGAGAACTGGTAAATACCATCTCTGACTGGCTCCGCCCCCATCTATTTGCTGCCTCCTGAGTTCCAACTGATTGGCTGGGTAATCTTCTGTTGCTGGAGAGCAGGTTGGTGGGGTGGGGAGGGAATGGGGATTTTACAGTATCTTTCCCCTGCCATGCCTTCCAAGCCATGCCCACCAAGCCACACCACACCCACAGAAACAGTAGTAAAAATTTTTGAATCCCACCACTGGTTTTGCAAAAGTGGGTTAAATTTGGTGTGTAGGGAAAAGACAGCAAAAGGCACAGTAAGGTGGGTTTGATTCAGCCTGGGGGATCTGCAGAAAATAATTTCATTTAACCCCCCCCCCCCCACCAATGTAGCCCAAAAGGTGCTTTTTCAAGAGGCAACTGGACTTTCTTGTCTATCTTTGAAGACATTTCGCTTCTCATCCAAGAAGCTTCTTCAGCTCTGACTGAATGGGGACCGGATGGATTTATATTCCTTGCAGACAGCTGGTCATTTGCATCCTTTTAGACCAGTGGTAGTCAACCTGGTCCCTACCGCCCACTAGTGGGCGTTCCAGCTTTCATGGTGGGCGGTAGGGGTTTTATCCGATACTGAAGCACTTTCCTTTTTTAAAAATTTAATTGACTTCCTTACTTTATAAATCACCATTACTGTGGAACCGGTGGGCGGTTAGAAAATTTTACTACTAACAGAGATACAAAAAGTGGGTGGTAGGTATAAAAAGGTTGACTACCCCTGTTTTAGAGCATTGTTGAGACCGCTTGGAGATTTGTCTGCGTCCTCAGGGTCACCTGAGTGGTGCCAATGGGTGCGTGGAGTTTTCTTGAAAGGAGGAGAAACGAAACATCTTCAAAGAAAAACAAGAAAGTACAATTGCCTCTTGAAAAAGCATCTTTGGGACAACTGTGACCTGGATGACAAAATCTCCATAGACCTCCAGTGTAAAAGTAAAGGTCCCTTTGCACATATGTGCTAGTCATTCCAGACTCTAGGAGGCGGTGCTCATCTCCGTTTCAAAGCCGAAGAGCCAGTGCTGTCCCAAGACGTCTCCGTGGTCATTTGGCCAGCATGACTAAATGCCAAAGGCGCATAGAACGCTGTTATCTTCCCACTAAAGGTGGTTCCTATTTTTCTACTTGCACGCTTTCGAACTGCCAGGTTGGCAGAAGCTGGGACAAATAACAGGAGCTCACTCCGTTATGCGGCGCTAGGGATTCGAATCACCAAACTGCTGGCCTTTCTGATCAACAAGCTCAGCCTCTTAGCCCCTGAGCCAAAAGGGGGCGGGGCAACTATTCAACATGGTGTTGACTCCTCCGTTCCAAGCCCCTCCCTCTTCCAGTCACATGACTCCTAACACAGCTCTCATTAAGAAGTCAGAAAACTAATTTCACAGCCATGCTCTGCGTGCATCCCTTATCTTGATTCCTTTTTATTTATTTTGTTATTGCTTCTGGGTTAATTTTTAACATCACGGGCCTCTTCAATCACAGCAATTGATGGCAGACTGTAGCCATTGAAATTCAAATCCTTGGAATGGGAGTTGGGAAAGGCTGAATAGTCTCTGGCTGATTAATTATTCTCTCTCTTTTTAAAGGTTCTGGCAACAGCAATCTTGCCCCTTGTTGCTCGAAGCTCAAGCTAATACAGCAGTGAGATTCAACGGAATTAACCTATTCTTGATATCTCACTTTTTACCTTCCCAGCAACTCAGTGGAGTGATGTGGGTTGGAAACAAAATGGCAGCAGAAAAAGATGAAAAAGACTTACCTTGAGGTAAAATGGCTGGCTATAAATTTTATAAACAAGCCAATAAACATAAGACTTGAGATCTACTACCTCTTGGCTTTTGGGGCTCAACTTTCACCAAGCTGATCCAATAAGAACATTTTTGTGCTTAGCTCTATTTTGGATCGTCTGCACCAACAGAAATAAAGGTATGTTTTTTCCAGTTGCTTCAGGCTACAGGCATGTTTAGCAAAAGGAGAGAAATGGTTGCAATCGCACAACACACAACTGCAGTGCTGGGATTCAAATAATTTAACAACCAGTTCTCTGCCCTTTTTTCATGTTTCTATCATCCATCCATCCATCCATCTATCTTGTATCCATCATGTATGTATGTATGTATGTATGTATGTATGTATGTATGTATGTATGTATGTATGCATCATCTATCTATCTATCTATCTATCTATCTATCTATCTATCTATCTATCTATCTATCTATCTATCTATCTATCTATCTATCTATCTATCTTTCTATCTATCTATCTATCTATCTATATCTGTCCTAATGACCAGCTGGGTAAGCATGGCTTGGTGGTCATGTGACCATGTGGGTGTGGCCAACTCAATGTCATTCATGTCAATGGGCGCTTCACCTTAGCTGTTACAATGGAACAAGGGTTAACCGGAGAGGCAGTTTCTGTAAGCAGGGCAATAAAGATGAGGCTAGAAACAACACCAGAATGTTTCCTTCCTGCCTTCCATACAGGATTAGCCCTGGAAAGTGGAAAAAAACAAAAGGAGATTTCTTCCAACAACCGGTTCTCCAAACTGCTTAGAAAGTTTAACAACCGTTCTCCCGAATAGGTGCGAACTGGCTGAATCCCACCATTGAACAACCCACTTTCTTAATTAGCCCATTTTCTGGATACAATAGTCCTCGGCTCAACAACCCTTCATCTAATGGCAGTTCAAAGTCATAATGGCACTGAAAAAAAGTTACTTACAACAGGTACAGGAAGTTCTCGACGTGCGACCACAGGTGAGCCCAAAGTTCCTGTGGCTAAGTGAGATGTTGGTTAAGCAAGTTTTGCCCCATTTTGCAACCTTTCTTGTTGCAGTTGCTAAGTGAGTGACCGCAGTGTTAGTAACATGGTTGTTAAGTGAATCTGGCTTCCCCACTGACTTGGATGTGACTCCTTTAACAAAGGTTAAATTCTGCTCCCAACTCCAGTCGTAGGTTCAGCACTACCCATGCTACAATAAAGAGATTGAGTTACAAATTAATTGAAAGGATTAGGTTCTCATGGCATGCCAACTCCAAGCCAAGATTTAAAACTAAGCTTAGCATAATGTGTGCATGTGATCATGGGGTTTTAAATTGGCCTGACTATCTGTACTACACGAACCCAACCTTAATTAGCACATCACTCTCTAATAATAACTCTGCAGATTGTGTATGCAGGTATTTTGTTAACAGTCAGACATGTCTGCAGGGTGTGGTCAAAATGTCAAGATGGCAGCTGGGTTTGTACACTCAAAACTCCACCCTTGTTTTATGTATAAATTTAATAAAATAAAATAAAAATAAATGTGCTAACTGCTACTGTACTCTTTCTTCAAAGTCTCCTTTAGAAGATTCAGAAAATAACAGAGTTGGAAGGGACCTTGGAGGTCTTCTAGTCCAACCCCCTGCTCAGGCAGGAAACCTTTATACCATTTCAGACAAATGGTTGCCTTATTCTCTTCTTAAAATCCTCCAGTGTTATGTTAGATATAGGCTCAGAATCTGTGGATTGCAATGACAATCCTTCCTTAGCAGTTAAGGAAATGCAAACAGGATGAATGAGATATTGCTAACATAAAGTTCATTTCATACACAAAAGATTGCCTTTTGCAGACTGTAGTTTATCTGAAATTGCAGACAGACTTGGCCAATAAACAATCCTGTCCTGTCCTATCCTATCCTATCCTATCCTACCCTATCCTATCCTATCCTATCCTATCCTATCCTATCCTATCCTATCCTATCCTATCCTATTCTAAGGCAGGGGTGTCAAACTCCCCCAGTCCCCTCGGGGAGAGGGGGCAGTCTAGAAATCCAATAAAATAAAATAAATAAATAATAAATAAACTCAATTTCTTTGAGGGCCGCATCAGAGTTGTGTTTGACCTCGGGGGGGGGGGGGGGCAGAATGGCCAGGTTCTGTTTTCAGCTGGGACAGCCTCCTGCAGAAGCATCACGGGCCGGTCATTTCCTATTTCCACAGACCAGCTCTAAGCAACCCACGGGCCAGATCTGGCTTGCGGTTTTTGAGTTTGACACTCCTGCACTAAGGGATGTTTCTCCCCATCACAGTGACTAAGATACCCAGCCACAATTCCTTTTTAGGGGAATTTTGGCATGACCTATACACCTTGTCCAAAATCTATTTCAATTCCAAAAATGTTGAAGGGTAGGGGAATAAGTGGCAGGTAAGAGTAAAAGTCTATGGAGATTCTCAGTCATCCGGTTAAAGGTTGCTGATGGTTCAGAGACAAAGTATTAAGTGGATTTATAGCTTTCAGTGATGCCTTTAAAGGTAAAGGTAAAGGTAAAGGCTCCCCTCGCACATATGTGCTAGTTGTTCCTGATTCCTGATCTCCGTTTCAAAGCCGAAGAGCCAGTTCTGTCCGAAGACGTCTCTGTGGTCATGTGGCCAGCATGACTAAACGCCGTAGGCGCACAGAGCGCTGTTACCTTCCCACCAAAGGTGGTTCCTATTTTTCTACTTGCATTTTTACATGCTTTTTGAACTGCTCGGTTGGCAGAATCTGGGACAAGTAACAGGAGCTCACTCCGTTACGCAGCGCTAGGGATTCGAACCGCCAGATTGCTGACCTTTCTGAACGACTAGCTCAGTGTCTTAGCCACTGAGCCACTGCTTCCCTACTTGATGCCTTTAGTACAATCAAAATATCACATGATGTCCGGTTGGAAAATCAGCACACCAATCAAACAGCCCTGAAGATTATCCTCATTGGTTGAATTGGGAATATTCTGTTTTTCCTTTATAATCCAAACAATAGCTTTGAAGGACAGGTGAGGAATCTAACCAGGCTATTTTTTTTCTCTAATATAAAAGGGAATAAAATATTATTCATGCTGCAATTTTCCTCCACCAACATCAAGAATCAAACTGGAGAGCCAGTTTAGACTAGTGGTTAGAGCACCAGGATAGAAAGCAGGAGACCACGAGTTCAAGTCCCGTCTTAGCTATGAAAGCCAACTGGGTAACTTTGGGCCAGTCCCTCTTTCTATTAACCCAACCACCCCTCACAGGGTTGTTGTTGTGAAAAAAACAGGAGGAGGAAGATGTGCTGGGGATGTTTTCTGCCTTGGGCTGTTTGTGAAATTAATAAAGGCAGGATTTTGCTGTTGTTGTTAGTTGCAAAGTGGTGTCTGACCCATCGCAACCCCATGGACAACATTCCTCCAGGCCTTCCTGTCCTCTCCCATCCTCTGGAGTCCATTTAAACTCACGCATATTACTTCAGTGACTCCATCCAGCTACCTCATTCTCTGTCATCCCCTTCTTCTTTTGCCCTCAATCGTTCCCAGCACGAGGCTCTTTTCCAGGGAGTCCTTTCTTCTCATTAGGTGGCCAATATTTGAGTTTCCTCTTCAGGATCTGGCCTTCTAAAGGTTGATCTCCTCTAAGACTGATGGGTTTGATCGCCTTGCAGTCCAGGGGACTCGCAGGAGACTTCTCCAGCACCAGAGTTCAAAGGCCTCCATTCTTTGGCGCTCAGCCTTTCTTATGGCCCAACTTTCACAGCCATCCATTGCAACTGGGAAAACCATAGCCTTGACTATATGCACTTTTGTTGGCAGGGTGATGTCTCTGCTTTTTAGTCTGCTGCCTAGATTTGCCATAGCTTTCCTCCCCAGGAGAAAGCCTGTTTTGATTTCTTGGCTGCGGCCCCCATCTGCGGTGATCTTGGAGCCCAGGAAAATAAAATCTGCCACTACCTCCATTTCTTCCCCATCTATTTGCCAGGAATTGAGAGGGCCAGATGCCATGGTCTTAATGTTTTCTTAATGTTGAGTTTCAAGCCAACTTTTGCACTCTCCTTCTTCCCTTGCATCAAGAGGCTCCTCTTCACTTCATTAGTTCCTCTTCACTTTCTGCCCTTAGAGTGGTATCATCTGCGTATCTGAGGTGGTTGGTATTTCTCCCAGCAATCTTAATTCCAACTTTTGATTCATAAATCAAAACATACCACTGTCTGCATGCTGCACAGATAGGACCACCCAGGTTCCTTGTTAGAGCTAAGCCAGGGTTAGAACTGTCAGATGTTCCAGGCTTCCTTTTAATTCCTTGAGTGTTGAATGCCTAACAATTTACACTTTGCATTTTGCTTGGTTCTCCTCCCAGCTTCATTCACTGAAGGGATGTTTTCCTTCAGACGCTGACCGAGCAAAAGTAAACTCAATAATTATATTGCACTGCCAGCAAGGAGTCAATATTGTTCTCCCCCTCTTCCTTGCCAGAGGGTTACAACACATTTACACCCTAGGGAAGGCTTTTCTCTTTGCACCTCCAAACTGTAATGCAAACTCTTCTTTTATTCATAACTGCTCGGTCTCCAGCTGAGATAGGCACTTTCCTATTACCCCAGATGACAGATTTCTGTGTTCTTTCCAAGCACGGGGTTTTTAATAAACATATCTGGCAATCTCTCGATAGCTGGAGGGCCTGGGATGACACCGTGTGTGCAAACAATGTTCTCTGACTGGTAGGGAAACAGGTTTATTCAATTATTCAATTAATAGATTACAGTCAAGATTTTTTGTTATCCTACAAGGAAAGATGGCAGAAGAACGTAGAGAATTAGGGTAGGACAAGGGATAAGTAGCAGGCAGAATTAGGAGCCAAGTGAGGGGAGAAAGAAGAAGAGGCCTTCTTCATTGAAGTAGGGTTACTTGGAAGGGAAGACATTAGATCAAAAATTAGCGAGTCAAGCATCAGATGTACAATACAATAGGAGAGTTGGAAGGGACCTTATAGGTCTTCTAGTCCAACCCCCTGCGTGGGCAGGAACCTTATACCATTTCAGACAAATGGCTATCTAACATCTTCTTAAAGACTTCCATGTATTGTTTGTAGAGCCATTTGCAAACATGTCAAATATGGCCAATATCTTAGGTTCCCTAGTGTATATACCTAGAACGGAAGGCAATTATTCTGATCTAGGCTTCCCAAGAGCATGAAGCAAACCATTTGTCTCAACAAAAAACCCTTTTATTACTTGACTGTGAATTCTGCTCATTCACATCCACCAAAGTCTTTCAAGGGACGATTTACTGTCACAGACCTTATCTGGCTTGGAGAGCTGACAGGCCGATATCTGCAAAACCTGGAAAGGAGTCTCAGAGAGTCACAAACCAATTAAGCAAACTCCACTCCCCTTTCACTCCTCTTTTATTTCCTCTGGGAGGGGCCATTCTTCGTCCACCTGTGGCTTTACTCCTGAGTCGACCCCTGTTCTTTAGCTGTTCCCTTCGTCTGGCAACTCTGTGCATGTGCACATTGGAACAGGCTCCAGCTGTTCATCTGCCTCACTGATGTCTGACTCCGAAGGCAGCTGGTAGCTGGCATACGGCTCTGGCCCCCTCTCTGCCTCCGACACAGAGCCCTCATCAGAGCCTTCCCCAGACTCCAGGACTGGCCCACATTCCTCCCCAACCTCCTCACTGTCCGAATCTGCTGCCAGTTCCACTGGAGGACCGCAACAGACATTCAGTAGTAAAACAGACTTGGCTAATTCAAACTGCCTTTGTCATTTTTGAAGTCATTCTTCAAGAGTCAAAGCTTGATTCTTGTCCTACCTTTAGGTGCTTTGGAGAATAGCTTGACTCCCTCTTCTTTGTGGCAGCCCCTGAGATGTTGGAACACTGCTATCGTGCCTCCCCTAGTCCTCCTTTTCATTAGACTGGACATACCCCATTCCTGAAATCGTTCTTCATATGTTTTGGCCTCCAGTCCCCTAATCCTCTTTGTTGCTCTTCTCTGCACTCTTTCTAGAGTCTCCACGTCTTTTCTACATCGTGGCGCCCAAAACTGAATGCAGTATTCCAAGTGTGGCCTTCCCAAGGCATTTTCAAGTGGTATTAACACTTTACGTGATCTAGATCAGGGGTCCCCAACCTTTTTTTCACCAGGGACCGGTTTCATTTTAAAGAAAATTCTGTGGACCGGCTGAGGGGCTCAGCAGTCATGTGACTGGGTGGGCGTGGCCAACTTTGAAAATGTGAAACTCACTTAACAATGATCTTGGTTAGCAACCAAACTTTTGGCCTCAACTGTGGTCATAAGTTCTTTCTTTCTCTCTCTCTCTCTCTTTCTTTCTCTTACTTTGTCTCTGTCTCTCTTTTTTTCTCTCGCTATTTCTTTCTTTCTCTCTTTCCCTTTCTCTCTATTTCTTTCTCTTTCTCTTTCCCTCTTTCTGTATCTTTTCCTGTCTCTTTCTTTCCTTTCTGTCTCTTTCTCTCTGTCTGTCTTTCTCTCTCCCACTTTTTTCTTTCTTTCTCTCTTTGTGTCTCTCCTTCATCCGCCCATTTCTGTCACTCTGTGTGTGTGTGTGCGTGTGTCTGTCTGTCTTGCATTCATTCAATCACTCCTTCTGTGTCTCTGTCTATCTTTCTCTCCCTCCCTCCCTCTGTCTCTCTATGTGTGTCTGTCGTCGTCATCGTCGTCCCGTCCCCCCGCCCCCAGCCTCCTCATCCCGCCTGCCACGCTTGGTCGCTCGTTCGCTCGTTCAGGCTCCGTGGCTGGATAGGTGCCGGGCTGGAGAGGAGGAGGAGGGCAGCCCATTGGGCAGAGCGCACGGGAGAACGCAGGAGGATGGTGGGGGCTCTTCCTCCACCCTCGTCGACGGAGGGACTCCTGTGCGCCGCCGGAGCAACCCGCCAGTTCCCTCCCCAGCCCGCAGAGCCTCCTCAGTCCCTGGAAGAAAATGAGTGGCCAGCATGCCAGCAGGGGAGGGAATCGGTGGCCGGTCCGGCGTCGTCCAGGAATCCTTCCGTCGACGAGGGTGGAGGAAGAGGCACACTCCAACGGCACGAACAGCCGCGCCTGCGTTCTCCCGCGCGCTGTGCTCAGGGGGCTGCCTCCTCCTCCCTCCTCTTCCTCTCTAGCCCTGCGGCCCGGCTCCCATCCAGCCACGGACCGGCACCGGTCCGCGGCCCGGGGGTTGGGGACCCCTGATCTAGATTCTATCCCTCTGTTGATGCAGCCTAGAACTGTGTTGGCTTTTTTGGTAGCTGCTGCCCACTGCCTAAGCAGGGGTTGGCTTAGAAGACCGCCAAGGTCCCTTACAACTCTGTTACTTTGTTAAATTCTCATCAGTTCCAGTCCACTTGACCAATGTCTAGATTTGATGGGATTATACTGTAACAATTCCCTACATCTGGAGGATTCAAAACTTCTCAACCCTGCATGAATGGAGGAAAAATGTGATGGAATAAAAAGAAAAGCCCTATTTCACCATTGGTGCACCTTAAGAAGACTTACATGGGATTTTTCTTATGAGCTGGACTGACACAAAAGAAATGTTAGAGGGAGAAAGCAGGAAATAAAGAAGCAATCTTTGCTTCTTTGGGTGAAGCTGGGGGATTTTTGCTTAATAACCAACTACAACCTTGAAACCTTCAGCATGTCTGTAATGCTCTCTACATGGGGCACCCGGAGGCTCCAACTGGTCCAGAATGCGGCCACGCGGGTAATTATGGGGGCGATGCAACGCTCCCATGTAACACCCCTCCTGCACGAGCTACACTGGCTTCCGGTGGTTTTCTGGGTGCGATTCAAGGTGTTGGTTACTATCTTTAAAGCACTCCATGACTTAGGACCTGCGTACCTACGAGATCGCCTTCTGCCACCGAGAGCCTCCCACTGGCCAGTACGCTCCCATAGAGAGGGTCTCCTCATGGTGCCGTTGGCTAAACAATGTCGACTGGTGACACCCAGGGGGAGAGCCTGCTCCATGGAAGCACCTGCTCTCTGGAACGAATTGCCCCCGGAATTAAGAACTAGCCCTGACTTACGCACCTTCCGCCGTGCTCTCAAGACCTTTCTTTTTCAACAAGCCGGGCTGGCGTAAAAACGAATTTTATTAATTTTAATTGGGGTTTGTTGGTTTTTAATCTTATTAGGGGCCAAATTATTTAATATGGTTTTAAATTGTTTTTAAGGGCAGTATAATAAAGGGAGTAGGGCAGTATAATAAATAAATAAATAAATAAATAAATAAATAAATAAATAAATAAATAAATAAATAAATAAATAAATAAATAAATAAATAAATAAATAAATAAATAAATAAATAAATAAATAAATAAATAAATAAATAAATAAATAAAGAAAGAAAGAAAGAAAGAAAGAAAGAAAGAAAGAAAGAAAGAAAGAAAGAAAGAAAGAAAGAAAGAAAGACGTACAGGGAAAGATACTTTCCCAAAGCACCTGAAGGTAGGACAAGAAACAATGGATGGAAAATAATCGATGACAGAAGCAACCGAACTAGAAGAAAGAACTAGGGAGAAATTTCTTGACAATTAAAACAATTAATCAGTGGAACAACTTGCTTCCAGAAGTTGTGAATTCTCCAACACTGGAAGTTTTCAAAAAAAGAGATAGGACAGCCATTTTTCTGGAATGGAATAGGGCAGTCATTTTTATCATCACGTGCTGAAAGTGTGTCCGATAATGCAATGCATGCGTGACCCACCCACCCATCCCTGCGTATGCATGCACAACCCCCTCTGCAGCCTAGTAGGCCTCCTTGCAGCCTCCTGGGAGCAAAAATGGGCCACGGGGGGTGGGTGGGCTGCCCCACCTGCGCCCTGCGCATGAGCCCTGACCCATGCGCATGTGTGGCAGAGATCCGAAAATCAGTGGGAAGTGTGCAGGCTGGGGTGATGGCCTGTGTGCTTGTAGAAAGGGCTCTGCGTGCCATCTGTGGCACACATACTACAGGTTTGCACATCACAGGAATAGGGTTTCCTGTTTGAGCAGGGGTTGGACTAGAAGATTTCCAAGGTCCCTTCCAACATTGTAAGGACAATCATTTTTCTGGAATGGAATAGGGTATGTTCTGCCTGAGAAGGGGTTGGACAAGAAAAGGGGTGAGTAAACACTCAAAGTGTCTTTTGTTTCATTTTGTTTCATTCAAATAATGCATTTTCCAGGACAACAACGACAAAAATCCCTTTATGTATCTCTCACAAAACCAATGCACAGGAAAGGCCCCCTTGGTGTAACCCAGGGGTCAGCAACCTTAAACATCCCAAAAGCCACAAAGGTCCTAACTGGAAACCCCCCATTCAATTCTGGAGCCGACCGGAAGTACGCAGATGACACCGAGCTGTACATCACCCCGGGCCACCCCAACGATGCCGCGGAAGTGATGTCCCGGTGTCTGGAGGCCGTGCGAGTCTGGATGGGGAGAAACAGGCTCCGACTCAACCCGTCCAAGACCGAGTGGCTGTGGTTTCCAGCGCCACGACATAGCCAGCTGGTTCCATCGCTGGCTATCGGGGGGCGAGTCATTAGCCCCTGCGGAGAGGGCTCGCAACTTGGGCATCCTCCTGGACACTCGACTGTCTTTAGATGACCATGTGACAGCCGTGGCCAGGGGGGCTTTTTATCAGGTATGCCTGATATGCCAGCTGCGCCCCTTTCTGGATCGTGACGCCCTACCCACGGTCACTCAAGCCCTCACCATTTCCCGCCTGGACTACTGCAATGCTCTCTACATGGGGCTTCCCTTGAGGTGCACCCGGAGACTCCAGCTAGTACAGAATGCGGCCGCGCGGGGGATCTTGGGGCCTCTAGATGTTCCCATGTAACACCTCTCCTGCGCAAACTGCACTGGCTGCCTGTGATTTTCCGAGTGCGCTTCAAGGTGTTAGTAACAACCTTCAAAGCGCTCCATGGCAATGGACCTGAATATTTGCAAGACTGTCTCCTACCGCATACCTCCCATCGACCAGTCCGCTTCCACAGAGAGGGTCTCCTCAGGGTCCCGTCAGCTAGCCAATGTCGGCTGGTGACCCCTAGGGGGAGAGCCTTCTCTGTGGCAGCTCCGGCCCTCTGGAATGACCTTCCCCCTGACCTGCGCACAACCACGGACTTGCACCTCTTCCGCCGGGCCCTGAAAACTTATCTATTTCGTGCGGCCGGCCTGGCGTAGCTTTTAAATTTATTTTATCAACTGGGTTTTATTGGGACTTTTTAGAACAGGTTCTTGTTTAATTTGTTTTTATTATATTTATTGTACCTGAGGTTTTTATGTTTTATGATTGCCTGTTCACCGCCCTGAGTCCTGCAAGAGTGATAGGGCAGTATATAAATTTGAATAAAGTAAAGTAAAGTAAAGTCTGGTTCCCCCACCATAGAGTCTCCTCCTAGCGCAGTGTCCTTTTTCCTCTACCTGTCCTAAGCCTTATCAATTGTGGAACTGACCAGTGACAGGGAGCCACAGCAGAGGGATGAAAGACCCATGTGCGGCTCCAAAGCAGCAGTTTGCTGACCCCTGGACTAGAAGACCTCCAAGGTCCCTTCCAACATTGTAAGGACAGCCATTTTTCTGGAACAGAATAGGGTGTGTCCTGCCTGAGCAGGGGTTGAACTAGAAGACCTCCAAGGTCCCTTCCTACACTCTTATTCTGTTTCTGGAGTTATGCTAGCCAAGAATTCTAGAAGCTGCAATTTCAGCACATGTAGAAGACACCTGTTAGGAGAACACCAACATAGAGGAAAGTTGCATGGTTTCTATTCACAACCAGGCACCACTTCATGGCAAATTGTCTAGACCAGAAGTGTCCAATCTTGGCAACTTTAAGACTTGTGGACTTCAACTCTTGTGGAATTAAAGTCCACAAATTCTAAAGTTACCACAGTTGGATACTTCTGATCCAGATGTAAAACTGTTCTTCAATTATATATTGTGAATCTTAAATATCCATCCAATTTGACATGTTGGTCTTTTTCTCCTTTCTAATGGAAAGTGTTTTCTGTTTTTTTTTAAGATAGCCAGTGGCCATGTATTTGTATGTGTATATATGTGTTCAAGGGAATGACCAGTTAGGAGTTCTGCTCTGTTTATTTTGAACAAGGAAAATTGCCTAAAAGATGGAGATAAAACTGCATGGAGAATGCTTTCAGAGCTGATGTGGAAACCTCACAACTTTTCCCATTAAATCTACACAGTGGGTGGAGGAAATGAGTTTGCTTGAAGAAATACAGAAAGACAAAGGGTAAAAAAAGATGAATTGTTCAACAATTTGACTGAAATACAACAGCAACAAGAATATCACCTCACAGTTATGTTATACAGTATTTAATTCTGCACTTCTTTGTTGATCATTATCCATTATGGAAAAATTAGTTGATCAGATCAGTTTGGTTGCTACTCTATATCAGCCTGAACTCTGGTGCTGGAGAAGACTCCTGTGAGTCCCTTGGACTGCAACTGCCATCAAACTGGTCCGTCCTAGAGGAGATCAACCCTTGTGGCTCTTTAGAAGGCCAGAACCTGAAGGCGAAACTCAAATACTTTGGCCACCTAAGGAGAAGGAAGGACTCACTGGAGAAGAGCCTCATGCTGGGAAAGACTGAGGGCAAAAGAAGAAGGGGACGACAGAAAAGGAGGTGGCTGGATGGAGTCACCAAAGCAGTAGGTGTGAGCTTAAATGAACTCAAGAGGATGGTAGAGGACTGGAAGGTCTGGAGGAAGGTTGTCCATGAGGTCGCAATGGGTCAGACACGACTTTGCAACTAACAACAATGTTGTAGGAAAAGGCCAAGACACACAGACAAGCTCTTCAAAGCAGCAAAGATTTATTGTGCACGGTTGCAGAGATGGGCACGTAGCCCATACAAAATGTCTGAACCCCAATAATCAGAAAGGGGTCCGTTCTTATACCCTTGGTTACGTATACATTCCTGTTAACATACAGTTACCCAAATATGGAGTTTAGGGCCAGTAACAGCCTGCGCTGGACAGAAATGCTTAGCTCAACAAGATATATGTTCGGGGAGGCTATTTGTAGATATTGGTTTGATGAATTAGGGAACTATAGAGATGCGGATCATGTGAAATGGTCGGTTACAGTCGGTTACAGGAAACATCTGTCTGGGTCACAGCGACCCTTCTGCATTTTCCCAGCACATACCAAAAGAGCTGCGTTAGCAATCTTCCTCCAAAGAGTCTTGACCAGAGTTCCATACCTGAGGCCTAAGGCCAGCTTCAGACCTCGGTATCTCCTGTTTCTACCTCAACAACATATATCAGGGTTGTTGAACATTGGCAACATTAGGATTTCTGGACTTCCACTCCCAGAATTCCCTAGTCAGCCATGCTGGCTGGTAAATTCTATGAGTTGCCCCCAAGTCTTAAGGTTGCCAAAGATGGACACCCCTGCTATATGTAACTTCCTACACACAGAATCGAGATAGTGAGTCATTTTTCACTTGTGATACTGCAGAAGTAAGGATCTTATATATCATTTTATTTTGAACTTCACTTTGTTTCATTATTCCATTTTCTGAACCATAGATGATACTAATACTATTTCCATCTTGAAAGCACTAAAGTGCTCTGTAACGAAAGGATTAGCCAGTGACATCATCATTGCCCAGGGGATGCCCAGTTGGGAGCTCATTCATGTCCCCCTGAAGTTGCCCACTAATGTGATATCCATTTATCTACTTTTGATTGCCTGCTTTCGAATCACTGGGTTGGAAGGAGCTGGAGGGTATGACAGGAAGCTCACCCTGCCCCACAGCAGCAAAGGGACTCAAACACAAGGCTGCCAGTCATCAGTCATCAGTTCTAACCCAGTGGTGGGTTTCAAATTTTTTAGAACCTACTCTGTAGGTGTGGCCTATTTTGTGGGCGTGGCTTGGCAGTCATGTGACGGGGTGGGAGTGGCCACCTTTTAAAATGTGGTGAAACTCATTTAACAACGCTCTTGCTTAGCAACCAAAATTTTGGATTCAATTGTGATGATAAATTCTTTCTTTCTTTCTTTCTTTCTTTCTTTCTTTCTTTCTTTCTTTCTTTCTTTCTTTCTTTCTTTCTTTCTTTCTTTCTTTCTTTCTTTCTTTCTTTCTTTCTTTCTTTCTTTCTTTCTTTCTTTCTTTCTTTCTTTCTTTCTTTCTTTCTTTCCTTCCTTCCTTCCTTCCTTCCTTCCTTCCTTCCTTTCCTTCCTGTTGGGTCACTGGCAGTGGCGGGCCAGATTTACTTCCAGGTACGCCAGAGGAACCACCTCTCACCGGTTCTCTAAATTTCACCAACCGGCTCTCGCGAGTAGGTGCGAGCCTGCAGAAACCCACCACTGTTCTAACCTCATGAACCATCACACATTTCTCACCATAGATGATACTATGCTAGAGCTGTCTAGCATTTTCAGTTCTTGCATTAGTTTTAGGGTAAACTGATTCCTGGAACATAAACATTTATCTCAAAGTTTTGGAATTTGAATTGTATAAATATACGTTTCAGTCCTCTTCCGTCCATGTTTAATTAGGGCAGCCGACTTAGTCATAAGGATGCAGTTAACAAGCAGTGCCAAGAAAGTTATTCTGTTAAAAGGTGCCTTCAAAAGATCACAATCATACGCATTGAGCCAAAGGGGAGCCCAAGCAATTTGCAGAAGATCAGTTGAGAGAAAGGCCGTTGGAACCCAATTTTGGCTGTCAAGGAAACCTGCAGAAATGTTTTTGTTCAATCATCAAATCACGATCTGTTTGATGAAATGTTCCTATTCACACTCCTAGGTACACCTTAATAGAAGAGAAGAGAATTCTTTATTGGCCAAGTGTGATTGGACACACAATTAATTTGGTGCATATGCTCTCAGTGTCCCTAAGGTGAATAAAATGCATTCATCAAGAATAAAACGATTCAACACTTAGTGATAGTCAAGGTAACAAATAAGCTAACAAATTGTACTAGGAAACAAATATAAATTGTAAAGATACAAGCAACATGGTTATAGTCATAAGTGGGGCGAGAGAGAGAGACTAGGAAGGAAAAGAAGAATAGTAATACAGTTTTAGTACATTATTTGACAGTATTATGAGAATTAGTTGTTTAGCAGAGTGATGGGTTTTGGGGGGAAACTGTCCTTGTGTCTAGTTGTTCTGGTATGCAGTGCTCTATAGCAGGGGTCTCCAACCAGTGGTGGGTTTCTGCAGGCTCACACCTACTCGTGAGAACCGGTTGGTGAAATTTAGAGAACCGGTGAGAGGGGGTTCCACCGGCGGACCCAGAAGGAAAGGGAAAGGGAAAGGGAAAGGGAAAGGGAAAGGGAAAGAAAGAAAGAAAGAAAGAAAGAAAGAAAGAAAGAAAGAAAGAAAGAAAGAAAGAAAGAAAGAAAGAAAGAAAGAAAGAATTTATCATCACAATTGAGTCCAAAATTTTGGTTGCTAAGCAAGAGCGTTGTTAAATGAGTTTCACCACATTTTAAAAGGTGGCCACTCCCACCCTGTCACATGACTGCCAAGCCACGCCCACAAAATAGGCAACACCTACAGAGTAGGTTCTAAAAAATTTGAAACCCACCACTGTCTCCAACCTTTGCAACTTTAAGTCTGAAGGACTTCAGCTCCCAGAATTCTCCAGCCAGCTTTGCTGAAGCCAGGAGCTGAAGTCCTTCAGACTTAAAGTTGCAAAGGTTGGAGACCCCTGCTCTATAGCATCATTTTGAGGGTAGGAGTTGGAACAATTGATGTCCAGGATGCGAGGGGTCTGTAGATATTTTCACGGCCCTCTTTTTGACTCGTGCAGTGCACAGCTCCTCAATGGAAGGCAGATTGGTAGCCATTGTTTTTTCTGCAGTTCTAATTATCCGTTGAAGTCTGTGTTTGTCTTGTTGGGTTGCAGAACCAAACCAGACAGTTATGGAGGTGCAGATGACAGACTCAATAATTCCTCTGTAGAACTGAATCAGCAGCTCTTTGGGCCGTTTGAGTTTTCTGAGTCGGAGCAGAAAGAACATTCTTTGTTGTGCTGTTTTTGATGTCAGGTGTCCATTTTAAGACTTGAAAGCCAACCAACCACAATGATTTATTGAAATGTCATGGAAATTGGCTAGGGAGGAATCTGGAAAGCTGAATGGCAAAGAAATTAAAGGTGGATAAGGAGATGGCAGAAAACTTAAATCGATTCTTGTCATTGATATTCCCTCCATAAGCTCTGCAGCTAAGAAACAAATGCTTACATTTTGATTTTCAGAATGAATATGGAAAGACATCATGATGACAAGAGAGGAAGTCAATATTGTTATGTATTGACAGCTATTCAAATCCCCCGGCAACAGCCAGTCGCGTCTGATTGGCCAAGACGCGACTGGCTGCAGCCGAGAGCGGGAGACGCGCCGATTGGCTCCCTATCTGACAGCTCTGAATAAAAGAGCTGTCAGAGAGGGAACGCGCGCTTTTTGGGTTTTACTTACTGTTCGTTGCCGTCTTGTGCCGTTCTGTTGTGTTCCAATAAAGCCGTTGGATTTAACCGGGTCTGGACTCCCTCTCTCTCTCCGCGAATATAACACTGGCGACGAGGGCTGGGGCCTGGCTCTAATCCTCCTACATAGCAGCTCTTCTCCCTACGGGACCGAAGAGACACACCGTCATTCAGACAACTATTCCCTCAGACGCCGAGCGCCCGAAATGGCCACCTTGCCGCCTTTCGACCCCTTCGACGCATCGGCTGAATCCTGGGACGCATTCCTCGCCCGTTTTGACTGTTTCCTGCTCGCGGGCACCCACGGGGACATCACCCCGGATAAACGGCTCGGACTATTCCTTGGTTGCGGCGGGCGCGCCGTCTTTGCGGTGGCACAGAACATTGCCGCTCCGGCCGCGGTCCAAGACGTGCCTTGGGACACCTTGCGTGCTCGCCTCAAGGCCCACTTTGCCCCGGCCCCCTCCAAGATTGCGCGCCGGTTTGCCTTCCGCCAATGCCGGCAGCAGCCCACCCAGTCCACGGCCGACTTTTTACAGTCTCTACGCGCCTCAGCCATGCTCTGTGACTTCGCCGCCCCATTTCTGGACGAGTCATTAGTCGAGCAGTTCGTCTGCGGCCTTAAAGATACCAAGCTGAGGCGCAGACTTTTGGCCCGCTCGGATATCACATTGGAGCAGGCCGTGGAAGATGCCAGGGCCGCGGAGTTGGCAGACGCCACCACCTCTGAGTTCGCCTCGGGGCAGCCCTCCCCAAGGGCCTGCCTGATTGACGAGCTCGCCCCCCTCGACCCGCTGGAAGACTGCACGGACTACGACCGTGTGGCTCGCGTGCAGGCTTCCCACCGTGGCCGCGCCAGAGCCCAGCCTTCCCGCCCACCCACCTCACTCTGCATCGGGTGCGGGGGGGGGGCATGCTAGGGCCGATTGCCCGTTTCGGGCTACCATCTGCCGCAGATGCAACAGGAAGGGCCACATCGCCCGTGCCTGCCGCGCCAGCCTGCCCACTCTGCCCCCACCATCGGAGACCCGCTCAATGGCCGCCCAGGCTGCGCCGTCCTCCACCTATGACCAGCGCCGCCAGCCTCGCCGTCCACGTTCCGGGGCCGACTGCTTTGCGCTGACTGAGATCCGGGACTCCGTTCCTCTAACCCCGGATGACCGTAGGCGACTTTCTACCTCCTTGCTCCTCGAAGGGCGCGCGCTGGCCATGGAGGTTGACTCGGGATCGTCCCGGTCCCTCATCTCTTGGCCTCAGCTGAAGGACCTCTGCCCCACCATCATGCCCAAGAACCTGTCCCAGCCCGAGACGTTGCTCCGAGACTACCAGGGCAACCCCATTACTGTGATGGGTCAGCACAATGTCCACGTCCAGTATGGGCGTTTCTCCGGCCTCCTACCCATTTTGGTGGTCGAGCGCCCCCTCACAGCGCTCATAGGCCTTGACTGGTTTCCCGCCCTAGGCCTCTCGGTCCAGCGGGTGCACCAGGTGCCTACCACCTCCCCCGTGGAGGCCGTGCTTGCTGATTTCCCAGATATATTCGACGGTGCCCTGGGCTCCTACAAGGGCACCCCCGTCTCCTTAAACCTCGACCCCCAGGTTGCCCCAATTCGGCTCAAGGCCCGCAGGCTGCCGTTCGCACTGACGCGGAGCTTGATCGTCTAGTGGCGCAGGGCGTATTGGAACCCGTTGACCAGGCAAAATGGGAGACCCCAATCGTGGTCCCCATCAAGCCCGACGGGTCCATACGCATCTGCGCGGACTATAAGTCGACGATCAACCGCGGGCTTCAGGCGAACCCATATCCAGTTCCGGTGGTGCAACACCTGCTCCACTCTCTGGGGCGGGGGTGCATCTTCGCGAAGCTGGATATGGCTCAGGCCTACCAGCAGTTACCGGTGGACGACGATGCGGCTGAAGCTCAGACCATCGTCACCCACCGAGGAGCTTTTCGCTGTCGCCGCCTCCAATTCGGCGTCTCCGTAGCCCCGGGGATCTTCCAGAGCCTCATGGAGCGACTGCTCCATGGGCTCCCGGGTGTCGTTCCGTACTTCGACGACGTCCTGATAGCTGCTTCCAGCGTCTCAGACCTCGCCGAAGTACTCCGGAAGGTCCTCCGTATTTTCAGGGGCGCGGGCCTCAAATTGAAGCTCAGCAAATGCAAATTTGCTGTGCCGCGGGTCGAATTCCTGGGCTTCGTAGTCGATGCCCAGGGTATCCGCCCCACCCTGTCCAAGGTCGAGGCGATCCACAACGCCCCCACGCATAGCTCTAAGACGGAGCTGCAAGCGTTCCTCGGCTTGGTTAACTTTTACGCGCCCTTCATCCCCCACAAGGCGTCACTAGCCGAGCCGCTCCATCGATTGCTCGATCGCTCGGCGGCCTGGCGCTGGGGCAGCCGCGAAGTGCATGCGTTTGCGGCTGTCAAAGAGATGCTGACGTCACGGGCCGTGCTGGTTCAGTATTCTGACAGCATGCCCTTGACGTTGGCATCTGACGCCTCCCCCTTCGGTCTGGGGGCGGTCCTGAGCCATGTCCTGCCCGATGGCTCGGAGGCCCCCATTGCCTTTTATTCCCGGACTCTGTCTCCGGCGGAGCGCAACTACAGCCAGATAGACAAGGAGGCTCTGGCTGTAGTGTCCGGAATAAAAAAATTCCACGAGTACCTGTACGGCCGTTCCTTCGCCGTTTTCACCGACCATAAGCCACTCCTTGGGCTTCTGGCCGGCGACCGGCCCACCCCGCCCATCCTCTCGCCCAGGATGACCAGGTGGACGGAGTTCCTGGCAGCGTACGAGTACACGCTGCATTACCGTCCGGGCAAACAGCTAGGGCACGCAGACGCCCTCAGCCGCTGCCCCCTCCCCCGAGCGGACCAGGAGCCGGTTCCGGCCCTCTCCGTTCTGGCCGTGGCCGACTCGGGCCTCCCTCTCACGTCTACGGATGTGGCGGCACTGACCAGGGCCGACCCCATCCTCGCCCGGGTCTCCACCTGGGTTCTGCGGGGGTGGCCCTCGGAGACCCTGCCTGCCGAGTTCCGGCCTTTCAAGACCCGTCAGCTGGAGCTGTCGCTCCACAGCGGGTGCTTGCTCTGGGGGGACCGGGTCATCATCCCCCCTCCCTTACGCCGTCAGGTACTCGAGGCCCTCCATGCCACACACCCAGGCATAGCTCGCATGAAGGCCCTGGGCCGGAGCTATGTCTGGTGGCCGTGCATGGACGAAGAGGTGGCCACCTTCGTTGGCGCATGCCAAGCGTGCCAAGCCTCTCGCCCCGCCCCTGCCTCGGCTCCCCACCGGGACTGGGATGCTCCAAAGTCCCCTTGGTCCCGCATCCATATTGATTTCGCCGGCCCGTTCCACGGCCAGTCCTTCTTGGTGGTGGTGGACGCCTACTCCCGCTCGGCGGAGGTCATTCTGATGACCTCCACCATGGCTGAGAGCACCGTGCGCGCGCTCCGGCGCCTGTTTGCCACGCACGGGTTGCCGGACACCCTGGTCTCCGACAACGGCCCCCAATTCCACTCCACCACCTTCCAAGAATTCCTGGCCTCCCGGGGAATCCGTCACGCGCCCACTGCCCCCTATCACCCTGCCGCCAACGGCCGGGCGGAACGGGCCGTCCGCTCGGCCAAGGAGGCCCTCGGCAGGATGGATAGGGGAGATTGGGCCGCAAGGGTAGATGCTTACCTTACGGGTCAGCACTCTACGCCTTGTCCGGCAACAGGGAAAAGCCCCGCGGAGCTGCTGATGGGCCGCCGCCTGAGAACCGAATTGGACAGACTGCACCCCCTCTATAACGAGGTGCAGCCGTGCAATCTGGGGGTTCCCCCTCCCCGTTCGTTCAGCGTGGGCGACCCCGTCCTCGCCCGCAACTTCACGGGGGATCCGCGGTGGGTCCCCGCACTCATCACCGGACTAACGGGCCCCTGCTCTTACAGGGTTGGACGACCTGACGGGACCGAGTGGCGGCACCATGTGGATCAACTAAGGCGCCGCCCCCCAACCCTGGAGGAGCAACTGCCATCAAGGGGCCCGGACGATGGACCTGAAGCCCACCGCAGGTCGATGCGTCCCGACGACCCTCCGTAGCCGGCTGCCACCCCTGAAGCTGCGTACGAACGTTGCCCGGGGCTGCCGGAGCTCGAACAGCCCTGCCTGGGTCGTTCCCACTCCTCTGGACGCTACCCGGGGCTGCCAAACGTTGATCAGCCCTGCCTGGGACGCCCAGTTTCCGCGGTGCCACCCCCGCCAAAAACAATAACATCAGTCTCCAACTCACAACGGGCCCACACAAGCCCAGCCTACCCGATCCCCGCACGCCGGGGGCTTGAGTCCAACTCCTCCCCGCGCGACACGCCCCCTCGCTGCGTCCTACCAGATCTGAAGGCTTCCGGAGAAAGGCTGGGCCGCGATGACGCAGTCCGGAGCTACACCCCCGGCAGGGAGGAGCTTCTACGGACACGTCCTCCTCCCTCGCTGTCTGCCGATGAACTGAGGCGTTCGGGGCGGAGCCGACGTCGCCCCGCCTACCTCAGCGAGTACGTATGCTAATGGGCCCGCATGCGTACTCGCTGGGGGGGAAGGAGTGTTATGTATTGACAGCTATTCAAATCCCCCGGCAACAGCCAGTCGCGTCTGATTGGCCAAGACGCGACTGGCTGCAGCCGAGAGCGGGAGACGCGCCGATTGGCTCCCTATCTGACAGCTCTGAATAAAAGAGCTGTCAGAGAGGGAACACGCGCTTTTTGGGTTTTACTTACTGTTCGTTGCCGTCTTGTGCCGTTCTGTTGTGTTCCAATAAAGCCATTGGATTTAACCGGGTCTGGACTCCCTCTCTCTCTCCGCGAATATAACAAATATATATTCACAGGTAGGAAGGAGACCAGGGAAACTTTCAAAATCTTTAAATAGCTGAAATAGGAAACTGTCAATATTCTAACAAAAATATGTAAAATATCCTAAATACGGATGTCTCTATATAAAGAGACTGGAAGTCAGAATGCTTTGAATCTGGTTAGCTTAGCATCAATTATAAGGCAAATTAGTCAAAAGGATTATCAGAGATTTAAAAAAAAAAACCAGGTCTAAAGAACAAATCTTGTCAAGAGACACATCCTTCTGCAAAATCAAATCTCATTTCAATAACCTTAAATTGTGTTTTTTTTTTAGAATAGAAGCAATCAGAGGAATAAGAGGCAAGGGAAGTTGGCTATGGCTTTTGTCAAATGTTCTACTTGCAAAACTATTGAGCTAACTCAGCAGTTATGAAAGAAAAAGACATGCATGGATAAAGTGGAAAAAAACCTATGAATAAGAGAATTTTGAATGCAAAAGTGGTATTTTAAGGGACCTCTGTTTGGTCACAACTTACTAATAGATGAAAAAAACGAATACCATATTTTTCAGAGTATAAGACGCACCGGAGTATAAGACGCACCCAAATTTTGAAGAGGCAAATTTAAAAAAAAATTTTTTTAATTTGTTTTTTCTTTGAAGATGTTTTGCTTCTCATCCAAGAAGCAAAACGTCTTCAAAGCAAAAAAGCAGAAAGTCCTCTTGAAAAAGCACCTTTGGGACTTTGGTTCCTTGCAAAGAACTAAAAAATAAAACAGCCACTGTTAGTGTGTAAACCTACAGCACACCCAGAATTCAATAATAGGTTCAATACCCCCAAAAGATAACACAAATGTTAAAAAATCAATTATTACTAAAATAATGAAGGAGGTGTGATGAAGATTTATGTATGTATGTATGCATGCATAAAGAGTTTTTTATTTTTTCATTTCCATAACAGATAATCACATGTATACTGTTACAAAACCAACATTATTTTATATTATTCAATATTTACATCAATTCGTCTTACCATCAATCCCCAAAAACAATTATTGGCTCTTCTGCTCTCCATACACCATATTTTTACCTTATCCATCACTTTCTTCTCCCTCTCTCCTCCTCCTCCCTACCTCCTTTCTTCCCTCTGTGATCCTTCTCTTCTCTACTTCCCCTTCTCTCCTTCTCCTCTCTCCCCTTTCCACTCCTCCTCTCTCTCCTCCTCCTCCCTACATCCTTTCTTCCCTCTGTCATCCTTCTCTTCTCTACTTCCCCTTCCTCTCTCCTTCTCCTCTCTCCCATTTCCACTCCTTTCTCTCCTCCTCTTCCCTACATCCTTTTTCCCCTCTGTGATCCTTCTCTTCTCTACTTCCCCTTCTCTCCTTCTCCTCTCTCCCCTTTCCACTCCTCCTCTCTCTCCTCCTCCTCCCTACATCCTTTCTTCTCTCTGTGATCCTTCTCTTCTCTACTTCCCCTTCTTCTCTTCTTCTCCTCTCTCCCCTTTCTACTCCTTTCTCTCCTCCTCCTCCCTACCTCCTTTCTTCCCTCTGTCATCCTTCTCTTCTCTACTTCCCCTTCCTCTCTCCTTCTAAGTTTCTGATCTTTAAAATTTTTAACTTTAGAGAAAGGAAAGATGGAAAAAACATGTCCTTGTGTGCGATGTGGAGAAAATGGACCAGGAGAAGAATGAACTCATTCATAAAATAATTAAGCATGCTGAATCATTACACATTCTCCGCCCTAATTAAAATACAACCAATTGGTCACTAAATGATTGTTGTATAAGGACAGACCGAAATATTGATTCCCGGGGGGTTTATTTATTTACTGCAAAGATTCTTCCTTTCTTGGAGATTTATAAAGACTGCCATGAATTAGCGGCAATATTATTGACGAAGATCAAAGCTGGCTTACGGTAATTTACTGAGGCGCCAGAGGCAAAGGCGGAAGTTGGAGAGCAGGCACTTGCGCAAAATGAAATTGAAGTCCTTGCTGTAGACTAGAGCCTTAAAAAGCAATTTAGCCAGTGGGTAACATTTTGCTCTTAAACATTATCTTCCAAGCGTTCCTCCACACTTATGCTAGGGTTTCTTTTTAACAAAAAGAAATAGAACAGGATTACTGCGTTGCAAGTTGCATTTTCCCCCCCTTTGGGGTATTTTAAAGAAGTGAACACATAAGCACAAGAGAAATCAAAGAACACTTGAAGAAGAAGATTGTATCAGTTCCCTGGGGAACTGATTACATTCACATTACATGTGTTTTTTTTAAAGAGCTAGAAAGAACCATTAATGATTAACCTCTGACCTTCTATGGACATTTTCTCCAGAACTTGCTACACGAAGTTTGAACCTTTTTTTATATAAAAAAATCTATTGGTTTTCATACTTCTGTGAACACATGTTGGAAATTACGTTATAATAGGGATGATTTCTCAAGTATGACTACCACAAGGAAGGACAGTTGGCCATGATAACAGAATGAGGGTGTTGGAAGGGACCTTGGAGGTCCTCTTGGCCAAGCCCCTGAACAAACAAGATATCCTATACCAGTAGTGTCAAACTCAATTTCATTGAGGGCCATATCAAGATTGTGTTTGACCTTGTGGGGCTGGGGTGGGGTGGCCAGCTTGACGTCACTTGCATCGGGGGTGCCTCTGTTGGTCCAAGGGCTGTGCCAACGAAAACGAGCTCCTGAGCTCCGTTAAGACTGCAACGGCTTCCTGCAACCCTCTGCCAGTGAAAATGGAGCTTCAGTTTCACTGGCAGAGGTAATGGGCCGGTCGTTCGCTGTTTCCAGGGTGGCCCCACAGCTCAGATCTAACCACCCCACAGTCAAATGGCTGTCCAATCTCTTCTTGAAAAACCTGCAGTGACAGAGCAGGTTAGCAAAAGCTCCATGCTCTCTTTCCTCACCAAAAAAAAAAAAAAGAGGAAATACCGTATTTTTCAGAGTATAAGGTGCACAAGATTCACCAAGGTTTTCAAGAGTCAAATTTAAAAAAAAAGTTTTTGCACTCTACAAACCTTTCAAAAATAGCCCGTTTTTTTTCCTCATGCAAACAGGCCCGTTTTTTGTCGAAAAAAGGCCATGGATAGCCTTTAGGAGGCATGTAGAGTGTTCCTGGGGGTTGGGGAGGCAGAATTTAACAAAATACGGCCCATTTTTTGTTCATTTCTGCCCTCCCCAGCCCCCAGGAGCTCTCTGAAAGACCCCTAAAGGCTCTGCACGGCCATTTTGTTGAAGGGGGCAGGGTTTCAGGAGGCAAAAAAATGTTGTATTCAGTGTATAAGATTTTCAGCCTCTTTTTTGAGGGAAAAAGGTGCATCTTACACTCCAAAAATACAGTAAAATGAACCGCTGGCTTGCCCAATGTTCTTTTTTTTTAAATTCAATTTTTTTAATTTATTTTATTTTTAAACACAACATAAAAATCCTTCATCCCACATGTTATAGAAAGTGTATCTGCTGATTACAAAACATTTTCATACATCTCTTCGATATTCATCCAAGTTTCATATTATTTCATATTATTTATTTATTTATTATTTTTATTTATTAATTAATTATTTAAATTTATAAGCCGCACCCATCTCACCACATAGGGACTCGGGGGGGGCGCACAGGGAATATAAAAATATAGATATACAAATATACAAAAATAAAACATTCTTAAAACTAAATTAAATCAACCCACCCTGCGCTAAAACCCATATTAAAACCCTTGAATTAAAACTTTGGTAACTAAAAGCAGTACGATGTTCAAGTAAGATGATGCCAGGCCGGCTTGTTGGAAGAAGTGCGTTTTTAACCGCTGGCGGAACAGGCGGAGGTCCGAGATGACACGGAGGTCAGGGGGAAGAGCGTTCCAGAGGGTTGGGCCCATCACAGAGAAGGCTCTTCCCCTGGGTGTCGCCAACCAGCATTGCCCAATTGACGGCACCCGGAGCAGACCCTCTCTGTGAGACTGTATTGGTCGTAGGGACGTATGGGGCAGCAGACGGTCTCATAGGTAGCTAGGCCCCGTGCCATGGAGCACCTTGAAGATGGTATTATTTCAAGTACATCACGTCAAATATATTTTATAAACTTTATCTTTTTCATGCCTTCCTGAATTAATTAGAATTGTATTATACGTCCTTCATTTTAAAACATACCAATAGAAACTTAGAACCTAGCCACATGTTGGCATCATGTTTGTTAATTCTACTATCCTCCAAAATCATTATTCCCTGTAGACTTGCCCAATGTTCTTATGATGAACAAACTACAGGAAGAAAGGCTGTCTGGAAAAGAGCAGCAGCCGGAGGGAGAGACATCCAAGCATTTTGCTGATTTTACTTTGCTTTTATTTCAAAATCTCAAAAGCTGAAATGATATCGGCATTTTTTTCCCAGCAGCAAATATGACCCAGAAAGGAGGTTGAGTTCTCAGCAGTGTGTATCAGCTGAGTTTGTTTTTTTTTTTTTTTTTTTTTTTATTGAAAAAGTTTTATTGGTTTTACATTTTTTAACAGGATAGGGTAATGGTTAGAAAGAAATTTTGAGAGCATTCACGTCAGAGTCGTCGGACCTTCCGAGACCTCAAAATACACATTAAAAAAAGTTAACATAGAAAACATTTTCCATACCACTACAAGATGAAAGCAAGTACATTTACCTAAATTCTCCCTTCCATGCTGTCAGACATTTACAAAAAGTCCGGATAGAAATATTATACAAAATTGTTCAAGAAAAATCAAGGCAAAGTTATTTTTTGGATCTAAGGCTTCAGCTGCGAGAGAGAGTGAGTTTAAAAGAACACCTTTTTTTCCTTGCTGCCAGCCAGGCTGAACGGATTGGGAGGGGGGTGTTTAATTTTAAAAAAACCCCCCTCGGATTTAAGCGGCACGTTAAAATGGCTTCTCTGCAAAGAGAAAGCGGAAACTTTCACTCCGGACTGTCTTTAACAAGGGAAAGTGGATTGTGACCTTCTGCAACATTGTTTCTAGGTCTGGCTGAGCTTAAAAAATTTCTTTTTTTTGCTACTCTCTCCCTCTGGCTGCGAGATGGGCGGTGGAAGTGGCTTCACTTTGTCCCTTGCCTGACTATTTCAACTAAGGAAAATTCCCAGCGTCTCTTTGAAAGCAGGACTCTCTCTGGATTTTTGAAATTTTTTTTCTTTTGATGGATTTGTGACTTCTTCTCTGGAATACCTTCGTTATTATTATTTGCTGATTTGGGAAATTGTGTCTCTTTTGGTTTCTGAATGGTTTGCAACTTCACAGCCCTGAACTGAACTGAGCTCCTGGTTTGCCCCACCAGCCCCACCCGGAAAACGCCATCTTGGTGGCAGTGATTTTAACTTTTAACCATGGCACAAGAAGCAGCACTTGTAAATTTGGAACAAAGGATGGCTTCTCTTGAAACTTCTATGCAAACTTTGATATTAGAAATAAAGGCCCAGAGGGCTGAAAATAGTACTTTTAAAAAGGAACTATTGGATACCCGGAAGCAAGTGTTGGAGAATACACAGAAGAATGAAGAATTGGAAGGAGGGCTGGAGGGGGCTAAGGGAGAGATTAAAAATGTTTCTAATGAGGTGGGGGAAATAAATGGGCATGTGTCTAGGATAGATATGGAAAGAATGACATATTTTTTGAGATTTCAGAATGTTCTTGAGGAATCTGGTGAATGCCTACCTGATCTTATGAGTACAATTTTAGCAGACTATTTACAAAAACCTAAGGATGAGATCAGGGGGGACATTGACCTAGCCTATAGAATTAATTCTGCATATGCCAGGATGAATGAAGTGCCTAGAGAGATACATGTGAAATTTGTTAGAAGGTCAACCAGAGAGGAAATCCTGAAATTGCAGAGAGAAAGTCCATTAATTTACCAACTAAAAACGGTCACTATCTTGAAGCAGATTCCTAGAAAGATTCGAGATGCAAGACGGAAATTTTCCTTCTTGTCTAAAACATTGTTTGATCACGGGATTTGGTTCAAGTGGGTGACACCCGAAGGGATGCTGGTGTTCTGGGAAGGAGGAAGAGTGAGGATTAAAACAGTTGCTGAGGCGGAAGCCTTTCTTAAAAAACATTCCTCTGCCCTGGGGGAAGATCCAGGGGGGACGGAGGGAGTCACGGCCCCGCCCGCGGGGGGCCAGGGGGGAGAGAAAGAAGATACAATAGCTGAGTTTGTGATTTCAAATAAAATAGCGCAGCATTAGTTCTTAATTCAGAACTCCAAAGTCATGCTTTCTGGTAGATAATACGATAATACAATAGCAGAGTTGGAAGGGACCTTGGAAGTCATCTAGTCCAACCCCCTGCCTAGGCAGGAAGCCCTATCCCGTTTCAGGCAAATGGCTATCCAACAACTTCTTAAAGACTTGCAGTGTTGGGGCATCCACTGGTTAATTGTTCTGTCAGGAAATTTCTCCTCAGTTCTAAGTTGCTTCTCTCCTGGATTAGTTTCCACCCATTGCTTCTTGTCCTACCCTCAGTTGCCTTGGAGAATAGCTTGATTCCCTCTTCTTTGTGGCAACCCCTGAGATATTGGAAGACTGCTATCATGTCTCCCCTGGTCCTTCTTTTCTTTAAACTAGACATAGCCAGTTCCTGCAACCGTTCTTCATATGTTTTAGCCTCCAGTCCCCTAATCATCTTTGTTGCTCTTCTCTGCACTCTTTCTAGAGTCTCCACATCTTTTCTACTCGTGGCAACCAAAACTGAATGCCGTATTCCAAGTGTGGCATTATAAAGTGGTATTAACACTTCCCGTGATCTTGATTCTATCCCTCTATCCTGAAATTGCTTCCAAATTGGAGCAAAGCGATTCACTGGGAAGACAAATCTCTTTTAATAACAATAGCAAAACATCAGGGAGATGACGCTCATCAAATCCTAGTTGAAATAATTGTTGGCGGTCATTTTTCCTCCTGACTCCAAAACAGAATGATTCCTTCCCCTCCCCGTTCTATAATTTGTACAACCAATAGTTGATTGCTGGAGGTCTCTACTGCTATTATAGGCCCCCATTCGTTTCAGCCACCAGGCAAAGTTGGTTGAACAGCAGATGCATTCCTTCTGGGTCCTGAACTCACGATTCTAATCAATTCAGACGTTTCCAGACAGTGACCTATCCCATCAACAAACTCCCTTCCACTCTTTTCCAAGCTCCAGACAACTGAGAAATCCAAAACAAGCTGCTGGCATTAGCTCCTTGTAATTGTCAACACATCACAATGTGTCCAATTTGATTGTGCTAATAGACCCGCATTTCATTTTATCTTCCGGAAAGATAGTCAATGGGTCCCTGGCATAGTTACTGTTTTCTTTTCCGGAAAAATCCTGGTGAAGAAAGCTTGAAGGAGAATTCGCCCTCTGTAGCTCTGACTTGGTTTGTTTTTTGTTTTTGTTTTGCAATCAGAAGTTCCTCTAAGTAGGTAAGGGAACGTGGTGGCTCAGTAGCTAAGACACTGAGCTTGTGGATCAGAAAGGTCAGCAGTTCAGCAGTTCGAATCCCTAGCACCGAGTAACGGAGTAAGCTCCCGTTACTTGTCCCAGCTTCTGCCAACCTAGCAGTTCAAAAGCATGTAAAAATGCAAGTAGAAAAATAGGGACCACCTTTGATGGGAAGGTAACAGCATTCCGTGCGCAGCCTCTGGACAGATCCCATTTTCAAACTCAATGCTTCTACACCTGGTTTCTCCCCCAGATCAAAATTAAGCCCATTTCTTTCTTGAAGAGTTATCTTATATCAGACTGAAACCCTGCCCCCTCCACTAAAATGGCCATGCAAAACCTTTAGGAGGCTTTCAGAGTGCTCCTGGGGGTTGGGGAGGGCAAAAATGAGCGAAAAACAGGCCATTTTTGTTCAATTCCTCCCCAGCCCCCAGGAGCAATTTTTTTTAATTTGCCATTCACATAGAATGGCCTCATGGAGGCTGCTCCCGCAAACCCTAGCTACCACGCCCCTTCTCTTAGTGGGGACTACAAAAAGAGCAGCAGGCCCAGAGATGCTAGGACTGTCAAGAGTGTGCCAGAAACAGAGACAGAACTTCCAGCCCTCTCTGGATCTGCTGATCCACGGGCCATGGGCCAAGGTTATGGGGTGGTGAGTTTCAAAAATCTTTAGAACCTCTTTTGTAGGTGTGGCCTTGCTTTGTGGGAGTGGCTGGCAGCCATGGGACTGGGTGGGAGTGGCTTGGCAGCCATGTGGCCAGGTGGGAGTGGCTTGCCAGCTGCGTGACTGGGTGGGTGTGGCCAACTTGTAAAATGTTACAAGTTAACTCACTTAACAATGCTCTTGCTTAGCACTCACTTAACAACGCTCTTGCTTAGCAACCACAATGTTGGCTCATCAACTCTGGCATTTGAAGAACGCAAGTCTTAAAGCTGTCAAGTTACAAGATCCTTGCACCCCTAACCCTTTAGAAAAAAAACAACGCCAGGGGTGTTCAAACTTGACAGCTTTAAGACTTGTGGACTTCAACTCCCAGAATTCCTCCTCTCGCTCTTCATCTTGATGATGGGCGGACAGGTGGGGGGAGGGAGCTGGAACCAGTTCTAAATGGCACTGTAGATTTGTGGAACCTCTTCTATAGAAGAGCTTAGAACTGGCAGGAACCCACCCCTGGGCCTCCTGTAACTCAAAAATAATAAGACCTCCCCCAAAATAAAACCAAGTGTTTATTTTGGGGGGGGGGGTGTCAAAAGAAAATAAGACACGGTCTTATTTTCGTGGAAACACGGTACCGTTTTTTTTCCCATTTTTCCCACTCATTTCTGTGTGTTCATTAAAAAATGAAAGTTACAAATGGGAAAGGGCCAAATTGATGGCGCTTGTTCGCGTGCAAAAGTGTGCTATAGCAGGGGTCTCCAACCTTTGCAACTTTAAGTCTGAAGGACTTCAGCTCCCAGAATTCTCCAGCCAAGTCTGGGAGCTGAAGTCCTTCAGACTTAAAGTTGCAAAGGTTGGAGACCCCTGTGCTATAGGAAGAGTTACCGCATTTCATAAATCACCGGTGGACATTTGTGGTTTGGAGGGTAGAATTATGAAGAGGGGTTCAGAACAGATGCTTATGGCCATAAGCTCTAATTAATTGACCATGTCCATTACTGGTTTAAGAAGAAAGGCTGAATCAAGGCATCAACTTGTCCCCATGCACCAACTGCAAATCAACGCTTTAAAAACCCAATAATGGCTGTCACCTCCTGAGTGAGTCAAAACGTGGTCCTAATTGAACTAGATAACCATCCATCTGTTCACCAGTCAGAAAACTGCACAAAACACCATCTACCATTACTGCTAGCTTCTTTAGAAGCATCCACACTTAGCTTTTTGGAGACAGAAGACTCTGGATTTAATTCTCGACATCCACCGTCAAATGATTAGATAGCAGTACGATGGAGGGAAGCTCCAATCAGAAGCGGAAACTTTGAATAATGTAGCTCTGGCTTGGGTGTAAAGCAGAATTGGGTGGATGCTTGTCATTTTAATAGATGGCCCTGAATAATAGCAATAGCACTTAGACTTATAGACCGCTTCACAGTGCTTTTACAGCCCTCTCTAAGCGGTTTACAGAGTCAGCCTATTTGCCCCCAACAATCTGGGTCCTCATTTATTTATTTTATTTATTTATTTATTTTATTTTATTAAATTTATACCCCGCCTTTCTCCAAACGGACCCAGGGCGGCGCACAGGAATACTAAAACACATACAAAAACATATAAAATTTTAAAAAACTTATTCCAATAAAATCCTGCGCTAAAAACCAAATTAAAATCCCCAAATTTAAAACTATCTAAAAGTCAGTAATGGAGGTTACACTAGGCCGGCTAGATGGAACAGATGTGTCTTAACAGATTTGACCCACCACGGAAGGATGGAAGGCTGAGTCAACTCCATAGAGTCCCCCCTTCCATTTCCCCACAGCAGAAATTGTGGCAGGCCTGAAGGCCCAGTGCAAAATTTATTTAATTAATTAATTAATTAATTAATTCGATTTATATACTGCGCCTTCTCCGTCGGAACAGACTCAGGGCGTTCAGGCTGCCAGGCCTGACAGACTGAAAGATGGCTGTCAGTACCGTTGTAGCTTGCTTGGTCACTAAATGGAGGGTTGTAAGTTGTGGACTACCTGTATTTGCTTGAATAACATATATACAAGTCAGATGTCTAATGACTGACAGGAGAATCAGATGTAACTTGTATATATTCACTCTCATAACTTGACAGATGGGACAGTCTTCTGTTCACTGTTGCCAGCCAGATAACAAGGTCTGTAGGTTTGGGGTTGCTTGTGTCAATTTACGAGAGGGTGAAAAAAAATATCATCCGCTTCTATCGATGATTATATAGTTCTATCCATCTGTCTGTCGCTGAAGGTTGGAGGAATAAGATACAACTCACACCGTCTTCATAAACAAAAGTGGATTCTCCTGTCAGTCAGGAGACACGCCAACTAATTGGAGCTGTCGACTGACACAATATTCTGCGTCAACAGCTCTGGGAACAGCTTGAAAAAGCAATGATATGTTAGGCAATGGTGAAGTTGACACATATGTCTTTAATAGCTTGGTAGGAAATCTGACATAGCCAGAAAAGGGAATGATTCAGAAGCAGCTTACCAGCTTCCAATCTTGCCAGTAAAGAAGGAAGGACCCAAGAAATACCACTTTATAATGCCTTGGTAAGGCCGCACGTGGAATACTGCATTCAGTTTTGGTCGCCACGATGTTAAAAAAGGTGTGGAGACTCTAGAAAATGCAGAGAAGAGCAACAAAGAGGATTAGGGGCCTGAAACATATGAAGAACAGTTGAGGAACTGGGTATGTCTAGTTCAATGAAAAGAAGGACTAGGGGAGACATGATAGCAGTGTTCCAATATCTCAGGAGCTGCCCCAAAGAAGAGGGAGTCAAGCTATTCTCCAAAGCACCTGAGGGTAGGATAAGAAGCAATGGGTGGAAACTAATCAAGGAGAAAAACAACTAAGGAGATATTTCCTGACAGTTAGAACAAGTAATCAATGGAACAACTTGCCTCCAGAAGTTGTGAATGCTCCCACAGTGGAAATTTTTAAGAAGATGTTGGATAACCATTTGTCTGAAGTGGTGTAGAGTTTCCTGCCTAAGCAGGGGGTTGGACTAGAAGATCTCTAAGGTCCCTTCCAACTCTCTTATTCTATTCTAAATGAGGGATGTAGAAAGGGGAAAAGGTCCACACATATATCACACATTGTGTGTGTGTGTGTGTGTGTGTGTTTGCATCAACATTTAATTTTGTCCTTGTGCTTCCGCAAGCTGAATTTGCAGTAACTCCATTTTCCAGAGCACTAATAAAGATGAAAGAAACAACAACTGGGTTGTATTCTGGTTGGAACTTGGATAGCAACATTATCAACCTCGCGTCCTATGCCAAGCACATTGGACAACATACTTGACACTAAGGGACAACTACAATTTTCATGGCGAAACAAAATAGCCAGAACTGTGGAAGCCTGTCAGGAGAGGAAGCAGAACAACTGAAAGACACACAGACTGTGTGGTAATCCTCACTTTCAACAGTTCATTTAATGACCATTCAAAGTCCCGACACTGAACCAATGTGACTTATGACCATTTTTCATAGTTACGACCTTTGTAGCATCCCCAGGATCTGATTTGATACTGAATGTGTCCGTTCCCAGTTCCTGACACTCTTGTCATCCTTTCTCTCCTTGAAAACACCGAAAAACCTGGTTGACTAGTTCAGAAATATGTTAACTCACCTTGTCAAGGAAACGACTCTTCCATATAGATTATGAGCAGCCAAAGTTCCTCATCTTTCTTGAACAAAGACAAACCAGAGAAGCTTAAGAGATAATTAGATGTAGGAACTGGTCTTAACATCTTACGAAAGGTGTCGGAGAACAGGGGCCATGTCTGAGTAGGGAGCAGAAGCACCCACCCAAAATCACATCTGGAAATTACCTAGAATTAAATTAACCTAATTAGAGACAAGGCAATCATGTTGGACTTGTGGTGACATTTGACATTCTGAGAGGTTGTGACAGACACCATCTCAAAATGGCTACCACAGGGAGCTTACGTATTTAACACATACATAGCCTCAAGAGGCCGGCCTGGCTTAGTTTTAATGGGTAAGATTTAATTGATTTTAACTTTTTAATCCAAATTTTTAGCACAGACCTTAATTTTAATTCATTTTAAACTGTTTTATATTGTATTGTATTATATTTGTTTTTATATTTCTGTGCACCACTCTGAGTCCCCTCGGGGAGATAGGGCAGTATACAAATTCGATAAAATAAATAAATAAATAAATAAATAGCCTGTTATAAAATACTTGTTTATTAGAAGGCAAATAAGGTGAAATGGTTTTATATTATCCTCTTTATCCTCCACAGAATCAGTCACCTCAACTTATATTAGTTATATTTGAGGACTGACAGGTCAGGATACATCTGAAAAACATACCATGTCTATTTATTAAGAATGTCCACGGGGTGATGAAAAAAGGTTAGCTTTTTGAAGCATGCAGCCTTTCTATTTATTTATTTTTAATTAAAAGTATATCGAAAAATAATAAGTAAAAGTAATCAAGATATTAAGGGGCTCTTTGCACAACCAGGTTCCCAGACCCGGAGGATTAAGACTCATAATCAAGGATGATTATATATATTAACTGTGTAAAGTGATATTTTGAAAGCTGACTGGCCCACAAACTTTGATTCAGGCCATTAAAAAAGCTAATTTCCAAAGATGGTCCTGACAGCAAACGAAATCCACTGAGATTGAGATTGTGTGTTGATGTTCTGCCGAGGCTTCCCGAGAGCATGAAGGAAAGTCCTTGTTCCGACAAAAAACCCTTTTATTAATTTACTGTGAATTCTGCTCATTCACATCCAGTCAAGTCTTTCAAGGGAGGATTTATAGTCACAGACCTTATCTGGCTTGGAGAGCTGACAGGCCGACATCTGCAAAACTTGGCAAGGAGAATCATGAGCCAGTTAAGTGAACTAATTGTCTCCTGCAAACTCCACTCTCCTTTTGCTCCTCTTTTATTTCCTCTGGGAAGGGCCATTCATTGTCCACCTGTGGCCTTACTCCCAAGTCAACCCTTGTTCTTTAGCTGTTCCCTTCGTCTGGCAACTCTGTGCATGCGCACACTGGGAAGAGGCTTCAGCTGTTGGTCTGCCTCACTGATGTCTGGCTCTGAAGGCAGCTGATGACTGGCATACGGCTCTGGCCCCATCTCTGCCTCCGACATAGAGCCCTCATCAGAGCCTTTCCCAGACTCTGGGACTGGCCCGTGTTCCTCCCCAACCTCTTCACTGTCCCAATCTGCTGCCAGTTCTGCTGGCGGGCCACAACAGTTGAGTTACGGGAAAGATTTATTTGGTGGAAAATGGGTAAGTAGACTGTTGAACTTGAAAATATGGGCAAAATCTGAAATTCTATAAACATTGAATGACATAGTTGCATTCACTTAACATGTGTAACCAGGGCAGTGAATGGGCCCAGCAGACATATTGAATAATGTGCTTAGTTTTAGCATAGCAATAGTATTTAGGCTTATATACCACCCCATATTGCTTTACGGAACACTCTGTGTGTCAGCTTGATTTGCATATTGCCCCCAAAAATCTGAGTCTTCATTTTACCGACCTCGGAAGGGTAGAAGGCTGAGTCAACTTGGAGCTCAATCAGATTCGAGCCCCAGACTGTGGGTAGGGTTAGCATGCAATACTTCATTTTGTGTCACTAGGGCTCTGTTTTAATGTCATTTTGCTTTTTTGGTGGCTTACATTGTGCAAATATAGGACATACAGTAGATTTGTTTCTGATATTTTTCATTCAAATTCAGAACGTTGCTTGATTCCATAAATCAAGTTAAAAAAAACACAGTTCTAGGCTGCATAAACAGAAGGGTAGAAAGATCACGTGAAGTGTTAATACCACTTTATAAGGCCATGATAAGGCCACACTTGGAAAACTGCATCCAGTTTTGGTTGCCACAATGTAAAAAAAGATGTGGAGACTCTAGAAAGAGGGCAGAGAAGAGCAACAAAGAGGATTAGGGGACTGGAGGCTAAAACATATGAAGAACAGTTGCAGGAACTGGGTATGTGTGGTTTAATGAAAAGAAGGACCAGGGGAGACATGATAGCAGTGTTCCAATATCTCCGTGGTTGCCACAAAGAAGAGGGAATCAAGCTATTCTCCAAAGCACCTGAGGGTAGAACAAAAAGCAGTGGGTGGAAACTAATCAAGGAGAGAAGCAATCTAGTACTAAGGAGACATTTCCTGACTGTTAGAACAATTAACCAATGGAACAACTTGCCTGCAGAAGTTGTGAATGCTCCAACACTGGGAGTTTTTAAGAAGATGTTGGATAACCATTTTTCTGGAGTGGTGTAGGGTTTCCTGCCTAAGTAGGGGATTGGACTAGAAGACCTCCAAGGTCCCTTCCAACTTTGTTATTCTATTCTATTCTATTGTATGGAAAGGAACCAAAACCAAATCCAAAGTACTATTACTATTAGCCTGTTCCAAAGGCTAGGAAACAGCTATTTTTAATCTGCTTAGTTTAAGATAAGCTATTTCTATTACATTCATGCTTAGTGGCTGGGTTAATAATTAACACTACATGTGATCTTGATAGAATCAAGATCGTGCACAGCTTTAATACCATTTTATAAGGCCTTGGTAAAACCACACTTGGACTATTGCATCCAGTTTTGGTTGCCACAATGTAAAAAAGATGTGGAGACTCTAGAAAGAGTGCAGAGAAGAGCAACAAAGATGATTAGGGGACTGGAGGCTAAAACATATGTTGCAGGAACTGGGCATGGCTAGTTTAATGAAAAGAAGGACTAGGGGAGACATGATAGCAGTGTTCCAATATCTCAGGGGCTGCCACAAAGAAGAGGGAGTCAAACTATTTTCCAAAGCGAGAGGTTGTGGGTGATTCAGCACTGGAAATTTTAAAGAAGAGATTGGAAAGCCATTTGTCTAAAATGGCATAGGGTCTCCTGCTTGAGCAAGGGGTTGGTCTCGAAGACCTCCAAGGTCCCTTCCAATACTGTTATTCTGTTATTCCATAAGTCAAGTTAAAAGTATTGTATGGAAAGGAGCCAGAACCAAATCTGTATAATAGTAATTGTCAGATTCAGCTATCCCAAAGGTTCAGGGACTGCTATTTTTAATCTGCTTAGTTCAGGGGTGTCAAACTTAAGGCTCGCAGCCCACATCCGGCCCACAGGGTGCTTAGACAGGGCCCACGGGGTTGCCCTGGAAACAGTGAAGGACCAGCCCATGTTGCCTCTGCCAGTGAAAACGGATCTTGGGAGGGCTGCAGGCGCCCCCACCCCCTGCAGGAGGCCATCGCAACCAAACACAGATGTTGAGATGGTCATACCAAGGGTTGGGATTCAGCTGGTTCGGGTGAACTGGATGTTAATTTTAATCTAGTTCACCAAACTTGTAGTTACAAGGACTGGCTGACCCTACGTGCCCCGCCCCTCCCAGGAGTCTCCACCTGGCCCATTCATCATTCCAGGTAAGTGCAAGGCCCGCGTGGAGGCTCTGGGAGGTCAATAATGGGCCGACCAGAAGTACCGGAAGTCTGGAAATGGGTCTGTTTCTGGCCTCTGGAATGCCTCCAGAGCACAGGGGAGGCATTTTTCACCCTCCCTGAGGCTCGAGGAAAGCCTCTGGAGCCTGGGGAGGGCAAAAATGTCCTGCCCCCACTGCCACGGTGCAGAAAACCAACTAGACCAGGCCCCCTAGCCACACCCACTCAGCAACCTGGCAGAGATCCAGTTGCTAAAAATTTTCAATCCCATGCCTGGCCACACCCATCCTGGCCACACCCACCCCGGCCACGCCCCCCGGCCACGCCAAGGTCAAACAAAATCCTGATGCGGCCCTCAATGAAATAGAGTTTGACACCCCTGGCCTAATTTAAGCTACCGTATTTTTCGGAGTATAAGACGCACCAAGATTTTGAAGAGCCAAATTTTTTTAAAAAAACATTTTTGCATTCTGCAGACTTCCCAAAAACGGGCCTGTTTTTTCCGCCCCAAAAAGGGGCACAAATAGCCTTTAGGAGACTTGTAGGGAGGGGCTCCTGCCCTCTCAAACGAGCAAAAAACAGCCCATTTTCCCGCTCATTTCTGTCCTCTCCAGCCCCCAAAAGTACTCTGGGAGCCTCCTAAAGGCTATGCACATCCATTTTGGTGAAGGGGGTGGGGTTTTGGGAGGCAAAAAAATCTGTATTCAGTGTATAAGACGCACACAGATTTTCACCCTTTTCTGAGGGAAAAAGGTGCATCTTATACTCCGAAAAATACAGTAAGCCATTTCTACCACATCGATGCATAGCTACCCATGCTTTCACTTTTTTAGATTCTTCTCCCCAACTCCATCCAAGCCCCAACTTTCACCATGTTCTGCTTCTCGTCAACCCGTTCATTAATGCTCTTTGGAAAGATATCACTTCTTTTTTCTTTTCCCCTTTAGCATTGTCCCTGAATAAACTCGAATACCTTGATATAAGTGACAGGGACTGCTGAGTCATTTTTACATTATCCTCCACTTTCAAGAAGTCAGGAGGGTAGATGTACACATTTACCCTGGGATAGCTGTTAAAAGGAGCTACTGTGGTCACACAGAATTTAATGAGGCAGCCACTTGGACAGGAGCCTCGTAAGGTTATCATTAGCTCAGCTCTAAAGGAATGTGTTAAAAATAATAATAATTGCTTTTTAAAAAAAAAATGTAAGGAAGTGCCATTAATCACAGTTGCCAACTGCACGAAGGTGGTGTGTGTGCGTGAGGGGGTGTGGGGGGGGGGGGAAGACTGTCAAAAGGGATTTAGAGGGGAAGAAAATAAATGTAAAATGCTCTTTGGAAAAGAATGCAGCCAGATAATCTGTTCTCCCTACTCCACGCAGCCTGCTAAGGAATAAGTTATTAAATACACTCCACCCGTTACGTGCATATAAATAGCCTGACAGCCATTTTCTCCAATTGTGAGCTGAGCAGCCTGGCTAATATAGGGAGAATCGCTGAACGAAAGCCCGAATCAGAGGCAGGGAATTCTAAAGGTTGTTACATGTCACGAAACTGCCAAGGGAAGGGTGGCTTAAATGGTTGTTTGGGGCAATTACCGCACCACCCCAAATTTTGAAAGAGTGGAGATTGCAGGAATAGATCCCACCGCCGACCAGGGTGTGAATCACCTCTGAGTATCTTCCTTACTCTGCTAAAGCAGCGAGATCTGGCGATGTCATCCAGTGGTGTCAGAGGGCAACCAACGGTTCCTTGTGCCGAATTGATCACTCTCTGTAGTGCCTTCCTGTCCGCAGCTGTTAAACCAGCATACCGTACTGTCATGCAATATGTGAGGACACTTTCTATGGTGGACCGATAGAAAGAGGTCATCAGCCGTTGTTCCACCTGATTTTTTCGCAGGACTCTAAGGAAATAAAGTCTCTGTTGGGCCTTGCCAATCACCAGGGACGTGTTGTTTTTCCAGGTGAGATCTTGACTAATAAGCCCTCCCAATAGGCTTGGCCTATTCTTGCAGACTTCACTCTTCCAAAATGTAGGGAGAATCCCTCCCTTTCTGTTGTATCTTCTGTGTCCATCAGGACTGAGAATGAATACCATTGGTTGGAAAATCAGGGAGGGTTCAGGCGGGAAAAGGTCGTGTTCTAATTGGTTGCTGATTTGACAGCAGATGTATAAATAGTTGTCAAAATGGCAGACGCTGTTCCTGTTCATATTGTTGTTTCTTTTCTTTTCTTTTTTTGAAAAGAATTTTATTGGTTTTTAAAGTTTTTACAAGGAAAAAGGTGCAAGGTGAAATAACATTTTGGCATCTTCCCTGCCGCCGTTGGTGATGTCCCTCCCAAAAAACTTCATGAATACGCAATTTAAAAAAATAAAGGATAAGCACATAGAAAAATTACATCTTATAATCCATATAATCAATCATTTTTTCCTTTGCCATTTTCTCGTGTATCAACAGTTACAATAAGCTTTCAAATAAAATCATTTTTGAGACCTGAGTCTTTTCGCAATTGACTCTTCCCTCCTGTGTCCAGGCGGGGCCATCGCTCCCTCTGTTCCATCTTCACCTCCCAGCTGGAAGGAATGTTTTTTGATAAATGTCTCCGCCTCGGTTAATGTTTTAATTTTTACCCTGTCCCCTTCCCAGAATATCAACATTCCTTCTGGCAACAACCACTTGAACCAAATTCCTTTCATATAATTTCTTAGATAAGAAGGAATACTTCCTTCTAATTTCTCTAATTTTTTTCGGAATTTGTTTCAAGATGGCTATTTCTTTGTCCTGATATTTTAAGACTCCATCCCGTTGAGCCCTCAATATCTCATCCCTTGTGGATCTCCTGAGAAATTTAACATGAATTTCTCTTGGTACATTATTTATCCTAGCATAAGCTGAGTTTATTCTATAAACTAGGTCCATATCCTACCAGAGCTGATCTTTATCTTTTTTAATATATTCTGCTAATATTGTACTCATAATATCTTTAAGATCTTCATTATCTGATTCTGGCAAATTCTGGAACCTGAGGAAGAAAGACATTCTTTCAAATTCAATTTTAGTTATGTGAGCTCCTAATTCTAAACCTTCCCTCCGGATCTCCCTAACCTCCCCCCCCCCCATCTCAGCCACCCCCTCCTCCAGCTTTGTAATTTTCTGTCTATTTTCCATTGTATCCCTTTTCGTTTCCCTAAGTTCAAGTGTTAAATCTGTCAGCTTTTTCATTATCTCGCGAAACATTTCGGCAACTGATGGCTCCTGTGGTCCCTCTTCAGCAGGCTGCTTCGGCAAAAGTTGTGTAATCTTTGGTTGTGTAGTGGGGCTGGAAGCAGCTGAAGAAGGTGCAGAGAGTAACTTTCCCGCTGGTGGCTTTCTAGAAGCCATTATGTCAGTTAGTAAAGAAATGGCGCTGGTAAAACAGGCAGCCGGGAGAGTCCGAGGTGTCAGGGAGTCCGAACGGAAGAACAGTCTTAAGAGGTCACTTTTGAAAATGAAGAAGAAGAAAAATAAAATAAAAGAAAGAATTCTTACAGTCCAAATCCGGGAATCCACATATTGGGAGAGATCTGGGGGCCTCTGGGAGGAATGTTGAAAGAGAAAGTTTCAAGTCCTTTGTTGTTGATTGTAGAAAGAAGAAACTTCACGCAGGAGAGTTACAAGCAGAGAACAAAGAGAAGCCATCTTACCCCGTCTTCCGACAGGAAGAAAAGTGAAAGTTCCATTCCATTTACTTTCTTTTCTTAAAAGAACTCCATAAACAATTGTTGCAATTGTGATACAATATAATTCTTTTCCATAGCTAGCTCAAATAGCAAGTTAGGCCTTTCCTCTCTCCATTCAAATGAAGAGGGCTTGTCTGCTTGCCACCCCTATGGCAAAAGACCCCCCCCCCAAGGTCTTTTGTGCTCCCGAAGTAGCCCACCGGTACAGCAAGCGGCAGACAGCGCACAGGGCACGTCTGTCGCCTTCGGGAACCGGAAACGTTCTCCCTTCATATCGTTGTTTCTATTAAAAAGTTGTGTTGCATTGACTACTCACCTCAGTCATTTATTCCATTCACAGGGAATATTTAAAACTTTCAATATAAGAAACTCCCCATATTAACAAAGTAATGCCCCCCCCCCCCGAAATTAAAAAAAGGCTTCCCTGAAGTAAAACCACTCAAGCAGCCAGCCCCTGTGAATGGATATTTAATTTCATAAACTGTTCTGTTCATAAAACAAAACGCCTTCAGCTACCCCAGGCCGGTCAAACTGGCAGCCAGTGGGCTAGGTATGGCGTGTCAGAAAAGTCAACATGGCATCCATGGCCATGAGATCAAAGCCCCACCCATTTTAAAAATGTTTTACATACATTTGTTGTTGTTAGTTGCAAAGTCATGTCCGACCCCATGGACAACGCTCCTCCAGGCCTTCCTGTCCTCTACCATCCCCCAGAGTCCATTTAAGCTCATGCCTTCTCCACCCAGCCACCTCCTTCTCTGTCGTCCCCTTCTTCTTTCGCTCTCCATCTTTCCCAGCATTAGGCTCTTCTCCGGTGATTCCTTCCTTCTCATTAGGTGGCCAAAGTATTTGTGTTACCCGCATAATGCATGTCAAAAGTTGGGGGCGGGAGCTTTGATCATACATATTTTTGGCCTCCCTCCTCTCCAGGGCCATTTCCTCCTCCTGCAATTAACTTCCTAGTCAATCAGTACTAAGACCGTAATCGGCCCAATTTCCTTAGATGGCAAAAAAATTGTCAGACCCACCAATACATTGAGACACATTATTGTAGGATAAAGTTATAAAAAGTTAAATACAGACAATGGTTAAATACAGGTCAAGGGTTTGCATATAGCATGTAACTCTAAATCTAGAATCCTCAATCTTTGGTGGCCTATAGATCAGAGGTGGTATTCAGCAGGTTCTGACCCGTTCTGGAGAACCAGTAGCGGAAATTTTGAGTAGTTCAGAAATACCACCTCTGGCTGGCCCTGCCCCCATCTATTCTCTGCCTCCCGAGTCCCAGCTGATCGGGAGGGAATGGAGATTTTACAGTATCCTTCAACTGCCATGCCACAGAACTGGTAGTAAAAAATTTTGAATCCCCCCACTGCTACAGGTGTTTATAAAAAAAACATAATTGTTTCCAAACCTGCTAGCCCAAACTGATCCTGGGAGATGAAGATTTAATCCATCTAAGAGCCAACAGATTGAAGATGATTTAAACGCTGGGTGCTAGCTTAACAGCAAAACTAGGGAATGAAAGCGCACGCGAGAATTTTCAACACTTTTTGGAACGTTCTGATTATTAGTCTTATAATTGTTGTACACACACAGAGAGAGAGACACAGATACACACACACACACACACAGTAATTAATCCCAGCATTGCTCCTTCAACTTGATGCTTTTTAAAGCACCGGAGTTTAACTCCCTTGTAATGGTGGCACTTAATAATTATGCTGGCTGTCCTCAAACTACTCTGCCCGTATCTTGTGTGGCACACCACATGATTCTCCAGGTACAAATTGCTAAACAATTACTGAGCAGAGAAAGGTCATAATAATAGGTTGCAACAACCTTTGCTGCCTGCCTTTACTCCACCAACGTTTAGAAAAGAGCCATTTCATCCCATTGTTATAATGACGAGGAGGAAGTAGTTGAAAGTAATTAAAGACAAGCAAACAAAAGGCAGGAGTGCAAAGCTCTGTAACAGCTACTTTCCCTTCCTGCCTGCTCCATTACGCCCGGTCTATGGGGGGAAAATGACATGATTGAAATGACCCACAGGGTATACCGGTGGCCTGGGCTTACCTTCTAAAAGGCAGGACAAATGGTGTTGGCTAAACCTTTCTGAAAGTGGAAAAGTGATGAAAAAATACCTCCAGGAAGTCACCGAACGGCATCAAGATGTCCGTATTTCTTATGGGGCTCTTGGAAACTCCCCCCCCCCCCCCCCCCCCCCCCCCCCCCCCCCCGTGGCTTTTGTTGCTTTTACTACTGAGACAGGCAAGTAACTGTTGGATGCAAAAGATCAGGTGAAGAGCCAATTAAATTGATTCATGGCTCGTCATACTTATGCATAGGAACTTTCTCAACTAGCAGTTAGCACCTGCTTAGTGTCAAACTCAAGGCCCAGAGGCCGGATCTGGCCTAAGGGGTTCTTAGATCTGGCCAGTGGGGCTGCCTTGGAAACAGCAAAGGGCCGGCCCTCTCTCCTCTCTTCCCACCTCTCTCTCACATCTTTTGTGTATCATTTATCATTTATCTATCCATCTAGCATCTATTTATCCATCTAGGATCTATTTATCCTAGCTACCATCTATCCATCTAGCATCTATCCTATCTATCCATCATCTATCTATCATTGATCTATTTATCTATCTATCTATCTATCTATCTATCTATCTATCTATCTATCTATCTATCTATCTATCTATCTATCTATCTATCTATCTATCTATCTCCAACCCATCTATCCTATCTATCACCTATCCATCCAGCATCTCTATCCATCTAGCATTTATCCTACCTATCCATCATCTATCTTTGATCAATCCATCATCTATTCATCTATCATCTACGCATCTAGCCTATCACCTATCCATCTAGCATCTATCTATCCATCTAGCATCTATCCTATTTATCCATCATCTATCTATCATCTATCCATCCAGCATCTCTATCCATCTAGCATCTATCCTATCTATCCATCATCTATCTATCACCTATCCATCCAGCATCTCTCCATCTAGCATCTATCTATCCATCTAGCATCTATCGTATCTATCCATCATCTATCTATCACCTATCCATCCAGCATCTCTATCCATCTAGCATCTATCCTATCTATCCATCATCTATCTATCACCTATCCATCCAGCATCTATTTATCCATCCAGCATCTATCTATCCATCTAGCATCTATTTATCCTAGCTACCATCTATCCATCTACCATCTATTTATCCTAGCTACTGTTATGACTTCGGTCAAAGAGTGGGTCCACATCAGGTTTGCTCAAAAACATAGCTTTATTAGCTAGGCAAGGCTTACAAAGAAAGATAAGTTCAGTTAAAGAAAAGGTGCGGTAGACAGGGGCTCCCGCGCTTTGACAGCTCTTTATATTTGGAGCTGTCAAAGGGGGAGCCAATCAGGCTGCAGCAAGGGCCAGGCGCGCCTCAGCCAATCAGGCGCGTCTGTCGGTTGGCCGCCTTGCTGCAGCCTGTTGCCAAGGCTCCAAGAGGCAGCCTGGAAGACCTGCGGCCGGTCGTAAGTCGAGACCGGTCGCAGGTCGAGGACACAACAGCTACCATCTATCCATCTAGCATTTATCCTATCTATCCATCATCTATCTATCACCTATCCATCCAGCATCTATTTATCCATCCAGCATCTATCTATCCATCTAGCATCTATCCTATCTATCCATCATCTATCTATCACCTATCCATCTAGCATCTCTTTATCCTAGCTACCATCTATCCATGTAGCATTTAGTTTGGCAGCTCGAATCCTCCGGTTACTTGTCCCAACTTCTGCCAAACTAGCAGTTCGAAGGCCCGTAAAAAATGCAAGTAGAAAAATAGGGACCACTTTGGTGGGAAGGTAACAGTGCTCCCTGCACCTTCGGCGTTTCTTTCATCTAGCTGGCCTGACATAGACTAAGGGTATAATTTTAAATTTTGATATTTATTGGTTTTAATTTTTATATTATCCAAATTTTAGCACAGATTTAATAATATAATTGTCTTTTATATTTTGTATGTATTGTTGGGTTTTTATCTTTCTGTGCACCGCCCTGAGTCCCTCTAGGCTAGGGAAAATAGGGCGGTATATATAACTCGAAATAATAAATAAATAAATAAATAAATAAATAAATAAATGAATGAATGAATGAATGAATGAATGAATGAATGAATGAATGAATAAATAAATAAATAAATAAATAAATAAATAAATAAATAAATGACCACAGAGATGTCTTTGGACAGTGCTGGCTCTTCGGCTTGGAAATGGAGATGAGCACCGACCCCTAGTCAGGAAGAACTATCACGTGGGATAACCTTTACCATTTTTGCTGAAAGCACCCATGAAATGAGAACTCAGTCTAGATGTTCAGATTATCATGGGGGCGATATTTTTTCTGCTTTATACTATTTCACCTGGCAGGCAGAGACAGAGACTCACGCACATATCTTATCTTGTGTATTATAAAGGTGTCAGTTTTCCATCTACCATGTATTTGTGTGTGTTCGTTGAATCAACGATTTGATATGTTCCTTGCACAATAGAATAACACAACAGAATAACAGTGTCGGAAGTGTTCTCAAATATTGGAACATTGCTATCAGGTCACCCCCTATCTTTCCAGGCAGTCTCGAAGAATCAGGCACCATTGAACCATTGAAATTATAAACTGGCTATCACATACCATCAAGTCCTGAATACGTAGGCTTTGCGTCCACAACTTATTTGAGCAGATTGCTAAATAAGCCCATTTCCTAAATTTGTTCTGTACATTAATCCATACGTCCCCAACTCCCAGTTTGTGGACTGGTACCAGTCCACAGTCTATTGGGAACTGGGTTGTGTGAGCAGCGGGTGAGTGCATGAAGTCTTATTTGCACACAACCAGAATGGTTGGGGATGGCACAGGGGTGAGTTTCAGCCAGCGTTACTGCCGATTCGCTCGTGCATGCGCTGCGGGCACATCGGGAGTGGGTTCCTGCCAGGTACTAACCTCTTCTGTAGAAGAGGTTCCACAAATCTACAGGGCCATTTAGAACAGGTTCCAGCTCCCTCCCCCCACCCGTCCGCCCATCATCAAGAGGAAGAGCGAGAGGAGGAATTCTGGGAGTTGAAGTCCACAAGTCTTAAAGCTGTCAAGTTTGAACACCCCTCAGAGGGGGGTTTCTAAAGGGTTAGGGGTGCAAGGGTCTTATAACTTGACAGCTTAAAGGTTTGCGTGCTTCAAATGCCAGAGTTTCTGAGCCAACATTTTGGTTGCTAAGCAAGAGCATTGTTAAGTGAGTTTCACCACATTTTACAAGTTGGCCACGCTCGCCCAGTTACATGAATGCCAAGCCACTCCCATCCGGTCACATGGCTGGCAAGCCACTCCCACAAAGCAGGTCACACCTACAGAAGAGGTTCTAAAAATTTTTGAAACCCACCACTGGTGCACATGCACAGTTCAATGGAAATTATTCTGGCATGCACACACTTTTTAAAAAAATGGCAGTGGCTGCGACCAGGGAACTGGTTCGGGGACGTGGCCAGCCTGCGTTACTGCTGGTTAGCAATCCAGGCCAGCATACCACTACTGGTTCAGCTGAACTGGGCCAAACCGGTAGGAACCCACCTCTGAGATGGCAGCGTTAATCCACCATATAGCAAAGTAGACTTGCGTTATGCAGGAGCCTAACAAAGAGAAGATTGGCAGTAGACCATCCAAGACTGGTAGTAACAAACTAGTAGATTGTGCAAATGAATCTGTTTTCATACCTGAGCATGTGTCTAATATGATCACACTAGAAATGACTATCACTTTATTTCATTCTTCTACCATCAGAGGCTTTTGAGCATCAAGTATCAAACCTTTCTTGAACAAGCATGTTTGACACACTCTTCATGTAGCCACTTCTGAATGCATGGTTAATGCAACAGAAAAGTCCTAGTATACAGGTTGAATGGCCTCCAGTGGGTAAGATCTCAAATTAGCCTACTCAAAACCAAGTCCTTTGGAAATCTGAGGATATACTTAGAGCTCCCAGGCAGTACTTTGGCTAATTTCAGTGAAAGTTGCCTCCAATCAAGGATTCAAATGACCTCAGCCTCCCTCAGAGTTCAGATTTAAATACATATCAGGTACTTGAGAATCTATATCTGTGAATATCTGTGTGCCTATGTCTGCCTGCCTGCCTGCCTGTCTATCTAATCTGTGCATCTCTCTATTTCTCTGTTTGCCTTTCTGTCTATCATCTCTATTTCTGTCTCTATACTCTCTGTATCTGTCTCTCTATCTCTGTCTCCGCATCTATCTCTGTCTCTTTCTATCTTTCAGTCTCTGTCTCTCCTCTCCTTATCTTTCTATCTATCTATCTATCTATCTATCTATCTATCTATTTATCTATCTATCTATCTATCCATCCGTCATCTATCATTATATCTATCTATCTATCTATCTATCTATCTATCTATCTATCTATCTATCTATCTATCTATCTATCTTTATCTAACCTATCTGACTGTCTGTCATCTGCCATCTATCTATCTATCTATCTATCTATCTATCTATCTATCTATCTATCTATCTATCTATCTATCTATCTATCTATCTATCCATCCATCCATCCATCCATCCATCCATCCATCCATCCATCCATCCATCCATCCATCTATCATCTATTATCTATCTATGAACATATATGTATAATTGTGTGTGTGTATACACACACACACACACGGAGGGAGGGAGGGAGAAAGGAAAAAAGAGATGATTTTTCTCTAATCACACAGACTTAATCAAAGTAGCTAACATTCAGGTCTGCTGCAATCAGATTAAAATTACATGTAAGAGTACTAAAAAAGATACAGCTAGGAAACAGGGGTGGTCAAAAAAATATATTTTTAAAGATGTCTGTAAAACAGGGTTCCCCCCGCCTCTATTTTCTTTGAAAACTCTTTGTTGGACTAAGTTTGCATGCCAATTTTATCCATCCCTTCCCTCTCTCCAAATCTCATTATACAGATGTCTCTTCCAAGGCATGAGGGAGCCCATTTAGAATATTCAAAATAACTGAGCTTGTATCATATTAACGTGAAACCACAAACACTATAATTAGTGTTCTGAAGTAAGAAGACCATAATCTTCTTGATAATGCTGCACTTAATAATGTCCTGTATGAAGGATATTGGTTTTGATGCTTTAAAAAAATAGCTTCCTTGTGCATTATTTTTAAATTAAAAAGATTAGGTGGAAATGGAATCAATTCCAATTTCCAGATCTTTCTTTTCTTCCTTCCCCTATTTTGAAATAGACCCCCTTCTTATTTGTTATATATGAAAGCTACACTCCCTCCCAAAAACTTAGGCTGGAATGGCAGTTCAGGTCTTAGAAATAATTTTGTGATAGAGCAGTAATGAAAACCTAATCAAATCAAAACCTATATAATAAAATGAAATTCAATGGTGAAAAGAGTAAGGTTCTACATTTAGGCAAGAAAAACAGTATAGGTGATACCTCACTCAATAGCAGTAACTGTGAGAGGGATCTTGGAGTCCTAGTGGACAACCATTTAGATATGAGCCAGCAGTGTGTAGCAGCTGCCAAAAAAGCCAACACAGTTCTAGGCTGCATAAACAGAGGGATAGAATCAAGGTCACATGAAGTGTTAATACCACTTTATAAGGCCTTGGGAAGGCCACACTTGGAATACTGCATTCAGCAATCAACTATTGGTTGTACAAATTATAGAACTGGGAGGGGAAGGAATCATTCTGTTTTGGAGTCAGGAGGAAAAATGACCGCCAACAATTATTTCAACTAGGATTTGATGAGCGTCATCTTCCTGATGTTTTGCTATTGTTATTAAAAGAGATTTGTCTTCCCAGTGAATCGCTTTGCTCCAATTTGGAAGCAATTTCAGGATAGAGGGATAGAATCAAGATCACGGGAAGTGTTAATACCACTTTATAATGCCACACTTGGAATACGGCATTCAGTTTTGGTCACCATGATGTAGAAAAGATGTGGAGACTCTAGAAAGAGTGCAGAGAAGAGCAACAAAGATGAGTTGAGGACTGGAGACTAAAACATATGAGGAACGGTTGCAGGAACTGGGTATGTCTAGTTTAATGAAAAGAAGGACCAGGGGAGACATGATAGCAGTGTTCCAATATCTCAGGGGTTGCCACAAAGAAGAGGGAGTCAGACTATTCTCCAAAGCACCTGAGGGTAGAACAAGAAGCAATGAAACTAATCAAGGAGAGAAGCAACTTAGAACTGAGGAGAAATTTCCTGACAGTTAGAACAATTAATCAGCAGAACAGCTTGCCACCAGAAGTTGAGAATGCCCCAACCCTGGAAGTATTTAAGAAGATGTTGGATAGCCATTTGTCTGAAATGGCATAGGGCTCCTGCCTGGGCAGGGGGTTGGACTAGAAGACCTCCAAGGTCCCTTCCAACTCTGCTCTTGTAAATTGTAAAACCTTGGTATCCATTTCCCCTGCCTGTTACCTTCGAATGGGAGAAATAAAAGCTAAATACATTTTGATTTAATGATCTGTAGAGATTCTCAGTAATCCAGGTCATGGTTTTCCGAAAGGTGCTTTTTGAGGAGGCAACTGGACTTTCTTGGTTTTTTTTTTCTTTTGGAAACATTTCACTTCTCATCCAAGAAGCTTTTTCAGACAGCTCTTCAGCTCCTTCCATTCCCCACTATCCAGTCAGAGCTGAAGAAGCTTCTTGGATGAGAAGCGAAACATTTTCCAATAAAAAAACAAAATAAAACCCAAGTCCAGTTGTCTCCTAAAAAAGCACATTTGGGGAAATTTTGATTTAATCTATAGAGCAGGGATCCTCAAACTTTTATAATCAATTCTACTCTATTTTCTAATAGAGGATAGACTAGACTGGACTAGACTAGATTAGAATAACAGAGTTGGAAGGGACCTTGGAGGTCTTCTAGTCCAAGGCCCTGCTTAGGCAAGAAACCCTACACCACTTCAGACAAATTGTGATCCACTCTCTTCTTAAAGACTTCCAGTGTTGGAGCCTTCACAACTTCTGGAGGCAAGTTGTTTCACTGGTTAATTGTTCCAACTGTCAGGAAATTTCTCCTTACTGTAGTCCTAGGTTGATTCTCTCCTTGATTAATTTCCATCCATTGTTACTTGTCTTGCCTTCTGTTGCTTTGGAAAATAGCGTGACTCCCTCTTCTTTGCGTCAACCCCTTAGATATTGGAAGACTGCTATCATGTCTCCCCTGGTCCTTCTTTTCATTAAACTAGATATATCCTGTTCCTGCAACCGTTCTTCATATATTTTAGCCTCCATTCACCTCATCATCTTTGCTGCTCCTCTCTGCACTCTTTATAGAGTCTCCACATCTTTTTTATATTGTGGCAATCACAACTGGATGCAATATTTCAAGTAGAGTCTTACCAAGGCCTTATAAAGTGGTACTAACACTTCCTGTGATCCTATTAATATTAGGCTTTCTTTTGGAGCAGCCTTCCTAAATCATTCCTGTTTTATTGAAAGATAAGTGTAAGAAGCTAAACTTTTAACCTTTCGGCATATGAGCGATTCCCACTCCCTCCCTCTTTCTAATCACTTTGAAATCAAAACCACGGAGTTGGGCTTAGCTCTCGTTCCAAATATGTCCAAGTGGTGGATTAACAGGTAAGATGAGAAATGTCCTGCTCTGTGAGCAAGGAACATGTGCAAACAGGTGGATGCATTCCCAGGACTTTGATGGAGGTTTTATCACTTCCTTTTACCGTGTAATTTCATATTTTTAAACATGGGGATGGTGTTGGTGTTGGAATTCATTGATGGTGCCAGGTATTCGTTTTTAGGCAATTTACATTTTGGTTTCCAGAACTCAGCATGGGCTCAAATCCTATCAAGATACCACTGAAAAACTATGAGAGAAATCATTCTTGATTAATAATAATAATAATAATAATAATAATAATAATAATAATAATAATAATAATAATAAATAAATAAATAATTTTATTTATATCCCGCTCTCTCTCCCCGAAGGGACTCGAGGCGGGGTACAGGGAAATTAAAAACAAACAACAAACAAAATACAAAGCTAAAATCAGATTAAACTTACCCTGCGCTAAAAACTTCTATAAAAATATAACTATCCCTAAAAACCCCTTAATAATTTAACATTTAAATTAAAATTACCCTAGGCCAGCCAAACGGAAGAAGTGAGTTTTTAATAGCTGTCGGAAGGAGCGAGGGTCCGTGGTTGTTCTGATTTCGGGGGGAAGGTCGTTCCAGGGGGTCGGGCCCGCCACAGAGAAGGCCCTTCCCCTGGGCGTCGCCCGCTGGCACAGCCTAGTGGACGGCACCTGGAGAAGTCCCTCTCTGTGGGAGCGAATCGGCCGCAGGGATGTATGAGGCAGAATGCGATCCCGCAGATAGCTAGTTTATTATTATTATTATCATCATCATCATCATTATTATTATTATTATTATTATTATTATTATTATTATTATAATTTATTATTTCTGAATCTTCAGCTCCATAGTTACATTTCATACATGGTGTTGCCTTTTTGGCTATTAATTACATTTGCCGAAATTATGAACGACATTATTTGGGATGTATTTTTTAGTGCTTAGTTATTTTCTCTTGGTCTTTAGTCATTTTCAGTAAACTCTAACTTTGACTGAAAGGGGAACAATATCATGCATATATAAAACCTTTAATAACTAAAGCAAATATTGATGTATTTCAGGAAGTAAATTTGGGATTTTTTTAAAGTGAGATTTAAATTCAGGGCTTTTCCAATATATGAATGCTGTATTTTTTTGGGATGGGCTCATGTAATTTGTTCATCCCAACCCTCACATCAGCACGCAAACTCTCCCCCCCCCCCTCAAAAATGCAATTTTGCCCCAAAATTTGCATTTGATAGTTTAAATAAATTCATATTTTAAAAAAGTAAAGGTGGTATATGACCCAATATTTGTTTGTCTGTTTTTTGTGATAAGGGACACAGTAGCTCAGTGGCTAAGACACTGAGTTTGTCGATCAGAAAGGTTAGCAGTTCGGCAGTTCGAATCCCTAGTGTTGCATAACAGAGTGAGCTCCCGTTACTTGTCCCAGCTTCTGCCAACCTAGCAGTTCGAAAGCACATAAAAAATGCAAGTAGAAAAATAGGGACCACCTTTGGTGGGAAGGTAACAGCGTTCCATGCACCTTCGGCATTTAGTCATGCCAGCCACATGATCACGGAGACGTCTTGGGACAGCGCTGGCTCTTCGGCTTTGAAACGGAGATGAGCACCGCCCCCTAGAGTCGAGAACAAATAGCATATATGTGCGAGAGGAACCTTTACCTTTACCTTTTTGTGATAACTCACTTTTCTATCCAAAAAAATCTTATTAAGATCATCATGACCACCCCAACAAAAGTTACTAAAGTAAAACAAAATATAATTAAACTGGACAGTTATATATACAATAAAATAACTTAAGCACTGCAAAAATTTTTTGCAAAACACAACTTTTTTTTCCAAAGGAGAAATAAGAGAAACCTTATCAATATTCTCGATAAGAGTTCTCCTGTTCCTGTGAATTGGACAGTTTATGACAGTTGTGTGTTGTTGTTTTATTAAATCAGAACTTGTACAAACTAAACATATTGGTTTGTAGCAAGCAGGCAGTAAGTCTGCTGGTTTTCAAATATAGTTTAGTCATTAGAAAGTTGGACCAGAAACTGTTTCATCATTGGCAATAAAATCAACTTGTTTTTAGATTTATATTAATTTCTTGGCCATGTGTACATATCCATAACATTATGTTTAAATGAGATATTTGAAACAGACCTTTTGAATCAGCAGGTATTCACAAGTCATCAATCTCATTGATTCTTGAGTCTGCAGTGGGGTCAGCCACATTTTCTGTACTCTCAGTGTGTTCTCATCCACCCATTCATGTCGATTAACAAAATAATTTCTCCTCTGGATAATATTCATTCAGAATATCGCAGAATGATCTCCAGATCAGTTCCTAATACTTCTATTATCAACATTCACTGGAGCGGTATATGCAGCAGTCACAAATCTACTCTATGGATTCTTACTTTGAGCCACAAACAACAGCCTACATGATTGCCAATTCACACTTTCTGATGTATATTTCATTCATAATTAAATCTACATCTTCACTTCTCTGCAGGCATTTATCAACTTCAGGCTGCTTTTGTTCAGCTGCGTTGCAGTTTTCTTTCCTTTGGTTTCACATATGCAGAAAATGTATGTTTCCCTTTCATTTAATTAATTGATAAATTGTTCCTGCTTTCCAAACCACAATTGTCCATAGTCATCATTTTGTTGTTGTTAGTTGCAAAGTTGTGTCCAACCCATCGCGACCCCATGGACAACGCTCCTCCAGGCCTTCCTGACCTCTCCCATCCTCTGGAGTCCATTGAAGCTCACGCCTGCTGCTGGTGACTCCATCCAGCCACCTCCTTCTTTGTCGTCCCCTTTCTTCTTTTGCCCTCCATCGTTCCCAGCATGAGGCTCTTCTCCAGGGAGTCCTTCCTTCTCCTTAGGTGGCCAAAGTCTTTGAGTCTCCTCTTCAGGATCTGGCCTTCTAAAGAGCAGTCAGGGTTGATCTCTTCTAAGATGGACCGGTTTGATGGCCTTGCAGTCCAAGGGACTGGCAGGAGTCTTCTTCTCCAGCACCAGAGTTCAAAGGCCTCAATTCTTTGGCGCTCAGCCTTTCTTATGGTCCAACCTTCACAGCCATCCATTGCAATTGGGAAAACCATAGCCTTGACTATATGCACTTTTTTTGGCTTTTGGTTAGGGTTGGTCTATCATCACTAGATAGACCAATAAATATCGACCTCTATTCCCTATAACATTTTGGGTTAAGAGGTTTTCGTACAGCCCTTTTATCTAGTAAGACAAAGCTTTAGTTCTAACCATGGGTCATATCACATTCCTTGCTAAGGATAAATACATTTTTGACAGAAGTTTAATGTAATGTTTAATTTACTGTTAATTTCATATGGAATACGGCATCCAGTTTTGATTGCCATATTACAAAAAAAAAAGACTTTGAAAAAAGTGCAGAGAAGAACAATTAAGATGATTAAAGACTTGGTGACTAAACATGTGAACGGTTGCAGGAATTGGGTATGGCCAGTCTAGGGACCTGGTTACCTGCAAGACCGCCTCCTGCTACCAAACACCTCCCACCGACCAGTTCGCTCCCACAGAGAGGGCCTCCTCAGGATGCCATCGGCCAGGCAATGTCAGCTGGCGACCCCTAGGGGGAGAGCCTTCTCTGTGGCAGCTCCTGCCCTCTGGAATGACCTGCCCCCTGACCTACGGATGATCACCGACCTGCGCCTTTTCCGTCGGGCCTTGAAGACCTATTTATTCTGTGTGGCCGGCCTGGCGTAGATTTAATTGTTTTTAGTAGGGGTTTTAGTAGGGTTTTAGGACAGGCTAATCATTTAATATATATTTAACGTATTTTATGCTTTGTACTATTGATTTTTATCGTTGCCTGTACACTGTCCTGAGTCCCGAAAGGGAGAAGGGCGGTATAAAAATCTAAATAATAATAATAATAATAATAATAATAATAATAATAATAATAATAATAATAACAACAACAACAATAACAATAACAATAACAATAACAACAACAACAACAACAACAATAATAATAATAATAATAATAATAATAATAATAATAATAATAATAATAATAATAATAATGGAAAAAAGACTGGGGTGACATAATTGCAGTATTCCATATTTAGGGGCTGCCACAAAGAAGGGGGGGTGTCAATTTATTTTCCAAAGCACCAGATGGCAAGGCAAGAAACAATAATCAAGGGGAGAAGCAACCTAGAACTAAGGATAAACTTCCTAACAATTAACCAGTGGAACAACTTGCCTTCAGAAGTTGTGAGGTGCTTATAAAAAGAGTAAAGAATATATCTGGGGGGACATAGACCTGATTTACAGAATTAATTCAGCATATGCCAGAATAAATAATGTACCCAGAGAGATACATATTAATAATAATAATAATAATAATAATAATAATAATAATAATAATAATAATAATAATAATAATAATAATAATAATAATAATAATAATAATAATAATAATAATAATAATAATAATAATAATAATAATAATAATAATAATAATCATCTTTATTGTCATTGTAATAAGATTGTAATAAAATTACAATGAGATTGGTTCGAGCGCTGTGCCAACATTTGCATCAGGTGGAATACAGACAGCAGTGACAGCCATAACAGGAATCTCTCCAGGCAAACAAAATGGCCGACAAATGACAGTTGAGAACCCCACGTCTGCAGGACAGTGTGTATAAACAACCCCACTGTAAGTACACCAGTTATTATGTGTGTAAAATTCAAATCTGTTTGGCATTTTAGGAGTTGGTGGAAGAGGAGCACGTCTCTTTTTCTTTTTTATTTCTTGTTGCAATGAACTTTGAGGAATCGCACTTGGCATTTTTTTCTTTTTTTTCCTTTTTATTTTTTTTCTTCTCTCTCAGCTTTCCCAACAGAAAAGGATGGAATTACTGGTAGGGGTGGTGCTCTCCGCTTCTTCATTTCAATTCTTGCAGTTGCCCCTTGTATATTCCCAAGAGATAATGATGGTGCCACCGTTACAGAACATAAACTTCGTAAATTTGTAAGAAGGTCAACAAGGGATGAGATTCTGAGAGCGCAGCGAGACGGCCCTTTGATATATCAGCAGACAGAAATTGCTATTTTGAAACAGATCCCGAAAAAGATTCAAGAGATAAGAAGGAAATATTCCTTCTTATCCCAAAAATTGTATACAAAAGGGGTGTAGTTCAAATGGTTAATGCCTGAAGGAATGTTGGTGTTCTGGGAGGGGGAGAGAGTAAGAATTAAAACAATTGAAGAGGCGGAAGCCTTTCTTAAAAAACATTCCTCAATCCTGGAGGACGAAAATGGGGGAGCGGGAGGGGCTATGGCTCCGCCCACTGGTGGGAAGGAAGAAGAAGACACAATAGCCAAAAGACTCAGATCACAAAAATGATTTTTCTTTTATCTTTATATACTATAATTTCTAAACGGATGTTAACAGAAACAAATGATTGAATGCATGAAGCTTATGATATGATATGTATGTATCTCTTTCCACCTTATATAGAAAAATTCTTTTTTTATGTAACCTCAGAAGCGACCACCACCTCTGACCTGGAAGCCCTAAAATATTTCTTTTATATCCTATATACCCTTTTCCCATCGAAACATTTGCAAAAACCAATAAAATTGTTGTTTAAAAAAAAAAGTTGTGAGGTGCTTCATTACTGGAGGTTTTTAAGAAGAGATTGGACAACTATTTTTTTCTGAAATAGAATAGGGGTTTCCTGCTTGAGCAGGGGGTTGGACTAGAAGGCCTCCAAGGTCCCTTCCAACTCTGTTATTCTATTCTGTTTTAAATAATCAGACAAATAAATACCCCCTCCTTTTTAAGCTGTACCCAGAAAATAATGACAACTGCCGCAGATCTTTCAGTATGGGAGCATTTTATCTGAGATTGACCTATAATTTTCTGAACTCTTGCTGGCCAAGCCAAGCAACAGGGCAAATGGCTGCTGATTGATTGATTGATTGAAAATTGACCCAGTTCTATGGAGCAGTGTTTCACTGACGGTAACATTTATAGCTTTATGCCAGGCAGGCCTTTGAATCTGATTCCATCAAGTGAAACACAAGCTTGTAAAATGTAATCTGGAAATCTCAACATTCCTTTGCTAAATATGTATACAGTTGGGAATCTTTTAACTCTAAGGAAAGCCAGGTCTTAGGTTTCTGCTTCCATGCAATCGCAAGTCTTTCTCTCTGTACCAGTCCGCTCCCACAGAAAGGGCCTCCTCAGGGTTGCCGTCGGCTAGGCAATGTCGGCTGGCGACTCCCAGGGTGAGAGCCTTCTCTGTGGCGGCTCCTGCCCTCTGGAATGACCTACACCCTGACCTTCGCACGATCACAGACCTGCGCCTTTTCCTCCGGGCTTTGAAGACCCATTTATTTCGTGCGGCCGGCCTGGTGTAGCTGTTAATTGGTTTTAGAGAGGGTTTTAGATAGGGCTTTTATCAAAATCAGGCATACTATTTAATAGATTTTTAATTGCATTTTAATTGTTTTATATTAGTGATTTTATACTAGTTGATTTTTATTGAGGCCTGTACACCGCCCTGAGTCCCGCTGGGAGAAGGAGAGGTATAAAAATTCGAAAATAAAATAAATAAATAAATAAATAAAATAAGTACGTGCCATTCGTCTGAATAATTTCTTTATCAATGCAACTTTAATGTTTGATACACAAATGCAGTGATTTATTTATTTGTATTAAATTTGTTTGCTACCCTTCTCATCCGGGGTGACTCTAGGCCGCTGGCAACATTAAATGCACAGGGCTGACGAAGATTGCCAATTAATCAGTGGAACAGAAGTTGCCTCCAGAAGTTGTGAATGCCCCAACATTGGAAGTCTTTAAGAAGATGTTGGATAGTCGTTTGTCTGAAATGGTATAGGGTTTCCTGCCTAGGCAGGGAGTTGGACTAGAAGACCTCCAAGGTCCCTTCCAACTCTGCTATTGTATTGTATTGTAAGATAAGAAGGTCCTGGCTTGATACAGAGCAGGAGGACATTTAACTTTTTAAGTGCATTGAATTTTATTCCTTCTCAGTGCGAAATCCCGACTAGGTGGCTCAGTGGCTAAAGACACTGAGCTTGTCGATCAGAAAGGCCAGCAATTTGGCGATTCGAATCCCTAGAACCTGTCTCCTGCGTGAGCAAGGGGTTGGACTAGATGACCTCCAAGGTCCCATTCCAACTCTGCCACTGTTTCAAAGATGACAGAGTGAGCCTTATTTTCTCAACGACATTTTTAACGAATCTACCCAATTCACCTCCCCAGGCTGCTATCGACACCCACAAGCACACCCACAACATTGGGCTGCGGGTGAGCTTTTCAGATCCTGGTTGTGCAGCCACTCAAATAAATATAAAGAGATGCTAAAATATCCATCGGAAAAAGCTTTCAGATAACTGTCCTTTTGAAACTTTCTTCTGGGGATTGATTTTGTCGATGACAAGGGAGAAATAAAATACAATAATAAAAAAAGCTTCTGCCCACTTAACCCCCCCCGGCCTTCGAGTTGTTAATGTTTTGCGTTTTGCTCTGATCCACGGCAAAATTGATTCTTTTAAGAGGTGGATTCCCCCGCCCTCTTGGTATTTTTGTCCTCTTTTTCATGGCGCTAGAGCTACACTCTGTTGCCTGGCTATTTCCTCTAACAGAAGGTTCATTTAAGTGATCTGTATGGTGTTATTATCTATCTCTGATGCTGTGGTTTTAGTGCACAGGCAGTTTATCTTATTAAAGTTACACTCTTTGGGAGAAATTCATTTAAGTGTGACCTGCTGCATTACTTCCAAGCCCTTTTGCCTGCTGTATTGGACATTGGAGGGTTGTCGATGCCTGTAGTGCATTTAAGCGAGGGCCCTTTCGAATGATATTTTGATAATTTTCATTCAGTTTAAAGAGCTCTTCTGTGCCTCCAAGAATTGCTTGGAGCCACTCTGGCCTTCTAAGGACGCCAAATATTTGAACAACAGTTTCAAAATACACCCATGTGAATGTTCAGGTCCATGTACATGGAGAGGGAGAAGGGAAGGGAAGGGAAGGGAGGGAGGAAGGAAGGAAAAGAAGGAGGGAAGGAGATGAGGAAGAAGGGAGGGAGGGAGGAATAGGGGAGGGAGGGAAGGAGGAAGGGAGGGAGGCAAAGATGGACAGAAGGAGAAAAAAGGAGGGAAGGAGTTAAGAAGGGAGGGAGGGACGAGAGAGGGAGGAAGGAAGGAGAGAGGGAGATAAAAAGGAAGGGAGGGAGGGAGGAAGACAAAGATGTACAGAGGGGAAAAAAAGGAGAGAAGGAAATAAGAATGAAGGGAGGGAGGAGAAAAAAGGCGCTAAAAGGAAGGGAGGGAGGGAGAAGGGAAGGACATAAGGAAGGGAGGGAGGGAGAAGGGAAAGAGATAAGAAGGAAGGGAGGAAAAGAGGGAGGAAGGGAGGGAATCAAAGATGGACAGAAGGAAAAAAGAAGGGAAAGAGATAAGAAGGGAGGGAGGGAGGAAAAGAAGGATGGAAGGAGATGAGGAAGAAGGAAGGGAGGGAGGGATAAGGAAGGGAGGGAAGGATGGAGGAAGGAAGGAAAGATGTACAGAAGGAGAAAAAAAGGAGAGAAGGAAATAAGAAGGAAGGGAGGGAGGAGAAAAAAGGAGATAAGAAGGAAGGGAGGGAGAGAGGGAGAAAGGAAGTCAAAGATGGCCAGAAGGAGAAAAAAGGAGGGAAGGGGATAAGAAGGGAGGGAGGAAAAGAAGGAAGGAAGGAGATGAGGAAGGAGGAAGGGAGAGAGGGATAAGGAAGGGAGGGAAGGATGGAGGGAGGATGAAAGGAAAAGATGGACCGAAGGAGATAAGAAAAAGGAGGGAAGGAGATAAGAATGAAAGAGGCAGGGAAGGAGATGAGGAAGAAGCAAGGGTGGAAGGAAGGGAGGATGGAGGGAGGGAGGGAGGAATATCAGTGGAAGGAAGGGAAGATGAGAAGGCAGACGCAAAGGAAGGACGGACATGAACTATTTCTTAGAAGGATGACTGCCAAATTCTTAAACAATATTGGTTGGTTCTCCAAGAACTCTATGTCAATATTTGCATATAGAATAAAGCTTCTGCTTGACATTATTCACAAGTGGTTCTAGGTTGCTTCCGGCTGACACTGCCCAACGACCTGTGTGTTGATTCGTCAACGATGAAGTTGACTCTCCTAGAACCTGTAATTCTTCCATTGCTTAAGGCTCCCCAGTCCCATCTTCTTGTCATCCTTTTTCCAACTTTTGCTCAACTTCCCTAATCTGCACGCATGAAACTCTCTGTATGCAAACCCTGGTATTTATTCTCTCAGATATTTCTTCGTCTCCAGTTGTCATCCACAAGTGTGGCTTGTATATCTGGGAGGCCACGTCCCAGTATGGCAGGCCGTGTTTCCATCTCCATTCGGTCACAGCTGCACTGCGACATATTAATTTAGCTGTGCTCTGTTGTTTTCTTCACACCAGCATATGTTGTGGCAATCAAGTTTTGTGTTTGGGAAAACTTTGCTTCCACTGACAATGCTTTCAAGCATGCATTATTCATAGCTACCTCTGCTAAGCATATGCAACGTATTGCTTCTATGCTTCATCTCCCTCCATGGATGTATAGAACACAGTATAGGTAAATAGGATTTTCCTCTGAGGGGCTCACACTAGAACAGGGGTTCCCAACTCTGCTGGTTGGAGAATTCTGGGAGTTAAAGTCCACAAGTCTTCAAGTTGCCAAGTTTGGGAACCCCTGCACTAGAAGGAACTAAGGAAGGGAAAAGTAGATGGGCAACTTCTTAGTAGCTACATGTCTATGGAGATTCTCAGCCATCCAGGTCATGGTTGTCCCAAAGGTGCTTTTTCAAGAGGCAACTGGACTTTCTGGTTTTTGTCTTTAAAGAGGTTTCACTTCTCATCCAAGAAGCTTCTTCTCCATCCAGGAAGCTTCTTCTCCATCCAGGAAGCTTCTTCTCCATCCAAGAAGCTTCTTCTCCATCCAGGAAGCTGCTTCAGACAGAGCTGAGGAAGCTTCTTTTTTCTTTTTCTTTTTTGAAAAAAATATATTTATTTTTTAATAAAACAAAAATACAAAAAGGAAAAGTCATCATTCTACATTATATTCTTTGGAAAGTATGTCGACTGGTTATACATAACTCTTGTGCATTTCTAGAATCATTATTATTCATGGATAATCTCATTTTATAGATTTTAAATCAAAAGATTCATTATATATCTTAATATCATTACACCAGAATTCTCCTCTAATATTCCATATTTGGTCTATCTTCTTCTTCAAACATGTCTTACTTAAACATAACCACATAATGGCATCCATTGTCTGTTCCAAACATACATGCATATATGCATACACCTGTATCAATATATCTATAATTATTCTGTTACTTTTATTATAACTCATTATTTATTAGCTCGTGATTCTTCAGTAATATCTAAAACAGTCTTAAGTTTGCTAAAATTCTCCCTCATTTTATTAAATTACATCCATCAACATTCCTACGAAATAACAGTCTTATTATTTATATCAATCTCATACTCATACATTTCTACACATACATAGATATATATCATTAAACTATAACATTATTATTAGTTACTCTTATTGTAAATAATTATTGACTAACTTATAATCCTTCAATGATATTCTAAAACAATCTAACTAGTTATTAATCATCAAAGGATAACAACTTTCCTTATACAATACAATAGCAGAGTTGGAAGGGACTTTGTAGGTCTTCTAGTCCAACCCCCTGCGTGGGCAGGAACCTTATACCATTTCAGACAAATGGCTATCTAACATCTTTTTAAAGACTTCCAGGGTTGGGGCATTCACAACTTCTGGAAGCAAGCTGTTCCAGAGGTTAATTGTTCTGACTGTCAGGAAATTTCTCCTCAGTTCTAAGTTGCTTCTCTCCTTGATTAGTTTCCACCCATTGCTTCTTGCCCTGTCCTCCTTCTTATCAGCCAGTGTCTTTACAGTAGCGAATTGGACTTATCTCTCTTGCCATGTGTGGCCCCCGTCTCTTTTTATTCTTCTTTCCAGGTTTTTGAGGAAGCTTCTTGGATGAGAAGCAAAGCGTCTTCAAAGACAAAAAACAGAAAGTAGCACTTAGACCAGCGGTTCTCAACCTGTGGGTCAGGACCCCTTTGGGGGTCGAATGACCTTTTCACAGGGGTCGCCTAAGACCATCAGAAAGCACATATTTTTGATGGTCTTAGGATCCGAGACACCAATTTTATGGTGGTGGGGGGGCTCACCACAACATGAAGAACTGTATTAAAGGGTATTGGGAAGGTTGAGAACCACTGACTTAGACTTATATATTGCTTCATAGTGCTTTTACAGCCCTCTCTAAGCGGTTTACAGAGTTAGCCTATTTGCCCCCCAACAATATGGGTCCTCAATTAAAGCTGCTAAAGGAGCACTTCTGTCCTGAAAACCTAAAAAAATAATAATAATAAGTCACCTGCCCAAGAAAACTTCAATATTTGCACAAGCTAAATATATAAGAATTGTGGAAATGCTGAGTCATCGGCCCAGTCTCTATTGCAACTTCTAGAAGCTATGTACAGTACACACAAGAATGTTTAATAACTGTTGTGAAGGCCCAAATGAATTTGGTGTGAAATCCTTATCCAGCCGATAAGGACCCCAAAATAACCCAAGCTATTTGCAGCCTGCAGAATCTGCGAGTTATTCATGGCAAATTAATTTCGGGGCCTGGACACTCAGTTTGGTATATTGGTTAAGGCATCAGGCTCTAAAGAACAAGAGATTGTGAGTGTATAGTCATGCCTTAGGCACAAAACCAGCTGGGCAACTTTGGGCTGGTCGCTCTTTCTCAGTTGTGTGAAGAAGGAACTTGCAAGCTGAGAAAATCTTGCCAAGAAAACTGCCAGAGACTAATCCAGGCAGTCGCTGGGAGTCAAGAATGTCAAACACTCACACAAATGCACAAAAATTTGGGCCTGAGCTTTTGAACACGTTGCGTAGAGTAGCGTTCTGCGTAGAGCACCAGAGCATTGTATCAGTTTTATCTTATTTAATTCCGTAGTGGGCATGCTTTCCCCCCCCCCTTTTCTTTTTTTATTTAATTTTATTGCATTTAATGGAATTGTCCTGATGTCTGTGTTTGGGGGGTCTGTGACTTGAATTACGCCATTGTGTTGAATATGTGAGAAAGGAATTTAAAAACAATGGACGTCTTGTAAGATAGCAAAGTGCGAAGGCACAAAACTAAAATCTGTGAACTGTGTTTGACCACAGCTGGCAATTTGGAAAAAAAAAAGATATATAAATCGCTTATGCTGCTTCTGGAATTTTGGGAAGATCAAAAAAAGCTTCCTAAAATTTAAGAATTGACTTCCTTCTTCTATCTCTTATTCCCCTACCATTCAGACTTCTATCAGCCTCTAAAAGAAGTGTTGAAATAGATTCTCTCTTACACTTTCTCTGCTGAAGATCAAAGGTGGATTCCTACCGGTTTGGACTGGTTAGGCTGAACCGGTAGTGGTATGCCACCATGGATCGCAGAACCGGCAGTGACCCAGACTGGCCACGCCCCTGAACTGGTTCCCACTGCTGCCATCGCCACGGCCATCTTTTTTGGGGAGTTCTGTGAATGCGCAGAACAATTTCCATTGAACTGCACATGTGTAGGCAAAGCGTGCAGGCAACTGAACTGGCAGTAATGCTGGCTAGAACCCATTCCTGCTGAAGATGTAATAAATCTTCTATATATAAAAAAACTGTATGTGTGTATGTTCCAGCATAACTCTGGAACACCTCGAACAATTTCAACCAAACTTGCTACACAAATGACGTACTCTCTGGAAACAAATACTGTAGGGGTAAAATGCCCCTAAAACTCCTCAAGAGATGTTCTGTTAGGATACAGCCTGTTGTGCCTTAAAACGGATTCTACTGTACTGCCGTAAAATGGCTTCTACTTGCAGCGCAGTGGAGTTGCCATGGTAACAACTTCACAGTACTCCACAAGGGGGCTCCCTCTGATAAGGGGGGAAATTCAACATTAGAAAAGTTTGGTCTGGACATTTCCCACCCACCCCTATAAATAAATACCCAGGCAACACTGGGTAATCAGCTAGTATGTAATCTATATAAATAAAAATGTAAAATAGTTTGTACGAATCCACTAATCTCAAAAACTACTGCACCGATTTACCTCAAATTTTGACACAATGTTGCCAAGGACTTCCGATAATTGAATACCTACTCATTTTGTGCCTAGCACACATGTGTCATGTGCAAAGTACACAAATGTAAAATGTACCCACTGATCAGGTTTTCACCTCCCTGTAACTCCTCCCACCAGGCAACAGTCATTTCCTCAGCCACGTACGGAGGCCTCTTAGGGCCAAAAAGGCACTGAGATAGCAAACTCCCAGGTGGCCCATAGAGAGAGAGAGAGGAAGAAATACAGTTTAATAAAAGAGGGACTAGGAGAGACAGGATAGCAGCCTTCCAATATCTCAGAGGCTGCCACAAAGAAGAGGAAGTCAAGCTATTTTCCAAAGCACCTGAGGGCAGAACAAGAAGCAATGGGTGGAAACTAATCAAGGAGAGAAGCAACTTAGAACTGAGGAGAAATTTCCTGACAGTTAGAACAATTAATCAGTGGAACAGAAGTTGCCTCCAGAAGTTGTGAATCCCCCAACACTGCAGGTCTTCAAGAAGATGTTGGTTAGTCATTTGTCTGAAATGGTATAGGGCTTCCTGCCTAAGCAGGGAGTTGGACTAGATGACCTCCAAGGTCCCTTCCAACTCTGCTATTGTATTATTGTATTATAGTAGGTGGGTAGATAGGGGAATATATAGATAGGGAGAAATACAGTAGGTAGGTAGGTACGTAGATAGAGGGATAGATAGGGAGAAATACGGTAGGTAGGTAGGTAGGGGGATAGATAGATAGATAGATAGATAGATAGATAGATAGATAGATGATAGATAGATAGAAACACAGTAGGTAGGTAGATAGGGTGATAGATAGAGAGGGAGAAATACAGTAGGTAGGTAGGTAGAGGGAGAAAGGAAGAAATACAGTAGGTAAGTAGGTAGGTAGGTAGGGGGATAGAGAGGGAGAAATACAGTAGGTAGGTAGGTAGATAGAGAGGGAAAGGAAGAAATACAGTAGGTAGGTAAGTAGAGGGATAGACAGAGAGGGAGAAATACAGTAGCAGGTAGGTAGGTAGGTAGATAGATAGGTAGGTAGGGGGATAGATAGATAGGGAGAAATACAATAGGTAGGTAGGTAGGTAGGTAGGTAGGTAGAGGGAGAAAGGAAGAAATACAGTAGGTAGGTAGGTAGAGGGATAGATAGAGAGGGAGAAATACAGTAGGTAGGTAGGTAGGTAGGTTGGGGGTTATACGGTGGTTGTGTGTATGTGTGCAGGTGTAGATCTACACACAGATTGGTTGGCCATTTAACCAAACTGGGCCACAGCAACGCGTGGCCGGGTATAGCTAGTAATACCTAAAATTGAAGAGAACTTGTGTCTCACATTCTAAAAGTTGGCTTAATGAAACCTCTCTACTTTCTACAATTTTTTCTACTGAAAAAGGAGCAAAAGCTGATATGATTCTGATGATACAGTTTTAGTTCATTGTTCGAACGTTGAATTCTAATAATGAGGTTGAAGACAGTTATATAATTTCAATAGACTGATATATTTTAAGTTTTTCTTTTAAGTTTAAAATATAGGTATACTTATATGTCTGTTTATTTAGTTGTCAAGCTGTTACTTAGGTTTTATTGTAGCTTTTTCTTTTCTTTCTGTTTTCTTGAAAGTTAAAGAAGACATCTTACCCCTTTTCTCTCTTAATTTTCCCCTCTTGTTTGATATAACAAATCTTTTAAAAATTTAGACGATAGATAGATAGATAGATAGATAGATAGATAGATAGATAGATAGATAGATGATGGATGGATGGATGGATGGATGGATGGATGGATGGATGGATGGATGGATGGATGATATAGATCAGGGGTCCCCAACCCCCGGTCCGCGGACCGGTGCCGGTCCATGGCTTGATAGGAACCGGGCCGCAGGGTCGGAGAAGAGGAGGAGGGAGGAGGAGCAGCCCCCTGGGCAGAGCGCACACCAGGGTTGGGAGAGCGCAGGCGCGGTTGCTTGCACCATTGGGGGCTGAGAGGGGCGAGTGAGCTGACTCACCCCCCCCCCGCACGTGCATGCGCCACCTGTTCCCCCTCCCCCCCGCTCCCCCTCTATGCCGGCCGAGCCATGCCCACCGGTCCGTGGAATTTTCTTTAAAATGAAACCGGTCCCTGGTGCCAAAAAAGTTGGGGACCCCTGATATAGATGATAGAGTAATGATAGACAGACAGGCATAGATGATAATAGATGGTAGGTAGGTAGGTAGGTAGGTAGGTAGGTAGGTAGGTAGGTAGGTAGGTAGGTAGGTAGAGAGATAGAGCAGTGTTTCTCAACCTTGGCAACTTGAAGATGACTTCAACTCCCAGAATTCCCCAGTCAGCATTCACGAAGTCCAGACATCTTCAAGTTGCCAAGGTTGAGAAACACTGAGATAGAGAGATATAAACAGACAGTACAGCAGATTAGTTTTTCCTTTAAAATATAGTATTTTATAGAATTGTAGTATTACCATAGACTTACGTAGCTACTTAATTTTAAATAGCATTACAAATTAACATCCAATGTTTTTCAAGAACGGTTAATTGTAACATATATTGTTAAATAAATATTTTTAAAAGCCATAAAAACCACACAAAGCTACTTGAAAATACCTCATATATCTGTTTCCAAAATGCTGAAAGTTTGGGAATCCTTTGACAGGGGTGGGGGAAGGAAAATGGGTGGATAACTAGTCGGATGAAATGTTTTGTGCCAGAAACCTGGAATGTTAGCACAGATATTATTTTTTTATTTCCAAGCTGCATTTATGTATCTCTGTTGTCTGTTTTATGTGCCTCTATACTATTGAGCTGCTTATTCATACTATATCTATAAAGGTAAAAGTTCCCCTCGCACATATATGCTAGTCGTTCCTGGCTCTCAGGGGTGGTGCTCATCTCTCTTTGAAAGCCGAAGAGCCAGCACTGTCCAAAGATGTCTCCATGGTCCTGTGGCCGACATGACTAAATGCCAAAGGCGCACAGCATGCTGTTACCTTGGATACCGTGGATAGAAAAGTGAGTTATCACAAAAAGGTAAAAGTAAAGGTTCCCCTCGCACATATATGGTAATCGTTCCCGTCTCTATGGGGCGGTGCTCATCTCTGTTTCAAAGCCAAAGAGCCAGCGCTGTCCGAAGATGTCTCCGTGGTCCTGTGGCCGGCATGACTAAATGCCAAAGGCGCACGGAACGCTGTTACCTTCCCACCAGTGGTGGTTCCTATTTTTCTACTTGCATTTTTATGTGCTTTTGAACTGCTAGATTGGCAGAAGCTGGGACAAGTAATGGGAGCTCACTCCATTACGCAGCGCTAGGGATTCAAACCGCTGAACTGCCGACCTAATGATTGACATGCTCAGCATCTTAGCCACTGAGCCATCATGTGTCCCTGTTATTATATCTATAAACAACTTTTAATTCCATCAGTTATGCTAACACGAGACTCCGTGATAAATGTGGTTCCATAAAACCTGATTGTGCCTGCCAATCACAGGCATCATTACCACTTCCTCGTAACACTAATAATAATTTCCAATGTACTTAAAAAGAAATATAATAACATATGTGGACTATTTCATTTTAATTCAAGTTGGGGGGAAAAATGAGTTTCTATCCAAGCTTCATCTCTTGGTTTGCGGTGGCATCTCCCATTGCAAAGTTTTAGTTGTGTATTTGGGTGATAAACAGCAAACGTTGGCACTGCCAAAGGGAGAAATAAATATGCAATGTAGGAATAAATTTTATTTTTTGTTTAACACAATGGATCATGACTTGATCTGGACACAATATTGTGGTTGATCTAGCTGACATGCAAAGTTTACATGTGTAAAATGCTTTACTCTCTCGCTGGCACAATCCGGATAACCCTGGAGGGGTACAAGTATTCGTTAACTTACAACCATTTGTTTGACGTTACACCAACTCTGAAAAAAGTGACTTACTTATGACTGTTTTCACACATATGACCCGGTGCAGCATCTCCGTGATCACCTGGTCAAAATGCAGACACTTGGCAACTCTTTGTGACAGTTGCAGGGTTCTCGAGATCATGTGATCCACTTTTGGGACTTTCTGATGAGCAAAATCAATGGGAAAGCCTGATTCACTTAACAACCGTGTGATTAATTTAACAGCTGCAATGATTCACTTAACGAATGTGGCAAGACAAGTCATACATGGAGCCAAACTCTCTTAACAAAAGTGTCGCTAAATGATAAAAACGTTGGGTTCAATGGCGTTCGTAAGTTGAGGACTACCTGGGTACTTGCCACAGCTTAAATAGCAATAACACTTAGACTTATATACCGCTTCACAGTGCTTTTACAGCCCTCTCTAAGCAGAGTCAGGCTATTTGCCCCCAACAATCTGGGTCCTCATTTTACCAACCTCGGAAGGATGGAAAGTTGAGTCAACCTTGAGCCGGTGAGATTTGAACTGCTGAACTGCAACAAGCAGTCAGCTGAAGCAGCCTGCAGTACTGCACTCTAACCACTGTAGCACCTCGGCTAAACGAGGAAGCTACCTTTCACATTAATCTGTATTGTTGATGCTTGCTACCAACATTTTCTGCCCTGCAAGTTGGGGCTTGCCTCTCAGATTTAGTTGTGTCTGTTTCCAATTTGGCTCCCGCTTCAGTTACCTTGTGCTGAGTTGAACTAAAAAAAATAAAAATCAGGAGGTGTATTGACTTAGCTCCGTACTTCTTTTATATTTCCTGGGCCAACCATGTCAGCTATTGATGGATTGATTATATGCAATCAAGCCAGTGTCAACTCTCAGTGACCACATAGATTTTTTGCTCGCATGAAGGTCAACTATATGTGATAACTAATATTGAGGAGTGGAAGGCTTTCGTTTTTCCCATTTGCTAGACCCAAATGCAAAAGATCGGAAGAATTCGTGCTGTAAATCAGGGGTGTCAAACTCCCGGGGGCTGGATCCAGCCCATGGGGTGCTTAGATCTGGCCCATGGGACTATCCTGCAAAGGACCAGCCTACAGGCGCCCCAGACATGAGTGACGTCAATCTGCCCACACACACATTGATCATTCGTATACCATTGTTATTCCATTTTATAGGTTATAATATACATATATAGTTTGGGTTGCTTTGTTTACCATCCCTCCCTCCTATTGTAACGCCACCTTATTTTCCTTTTCTTTTCTCCCTCCCTCCGTTCTCTACTTTCCTCCTTCCTCCTCTCCTTTCCTTTCCTTCTTCGCTTCCCTTTCTCCTACGCCTACTCTTACTCTTCCCCTACCTACCCTCTCTCCTTCTCTTCCTCTCCCTTCCATCCTCTTCTCCTTACCTCTTTGTTCTTTCCCCCATCTTCCTTTCATTCTCTCCTCCTCTCTCTCTCTTTCTTTTCTACCATTATAGGTGTCTCTTTCAAATCTCAGTTTATGTTTCCTTGGGATGGTATTTTGCCACATTCAAGTATAATTAATATCGTTTCTTGTTCGGGAAACTTTTACTTTTAATTAGGTGAAAACTGCGAGATCTTTCAGAGTCGGCTTTCACCAGTTGTGCTAATATGATGTATCCAGGGGTGGGTTCCTGCCAGTTCTTACCTCTTCTATCGAAGAGGTTCCACATATCTACAGGGCCGTTTAGAACCGGTTCCAGCTCCCTCCCTCCGCCCGTCCGCCCGTCATCAAGATGAAGAGTGAGAGGAGGAGTTCTGGGAGTTGAAGTCCACAAGTCTTAAAGCTGCCAGGTTTGAACACCTCTGGGGCGGGGGAGTTCTAAAGGGTGAGGGGTGCAAGAATCTTGTAACTTGATCGCTTTAAGACTTGCGTGCTTCAAATGCCAGAGTTTCTGAGCCAACATTTTGGTTGCTAAGCAAAAGTGCTGTTAAGTGAGTTTCACCACATTTTACAAGTTGGCCATGCCCATCCAGTCACATGACCGCCAAGCCACTCCCACCTGGTCACATGGCCAGCAAGCCACTTCCACAAAGCAGGTCACACCTACAGAAGAGGTTCTAAATTTTTTTGAAACCCACCACTGGATGTATCCAATAAATTGTTGTTTGAGGAATTTGCCTGCTTTAGAGTTCTATTTTCTATGGGTGCATTACTTGGAACGCTGACATTTGGAAGGCTTTTCTGATGAAAAACTTCTATAGGTAGTCCTTGACTTACGACCATTCGTTTAGCAAATGTTCAAAGTTATAACAGCACTGAAAAAAACGACTTACAACCAATCCTTGCGCTTAAGGCCTTTGGAGCATCCCCAATAGTCCCCTGATCAAAATTCGAGCCCTTGGCCACCAGTACATACTTATGACATTGATTGCCATTTGCAACCTTACCAGCCAATGTTCAACAAGCAAAATCCATGGGAGAAGTCGTTCGCTTTATGTCCATGTGATTCACTTAAACCAGGGGTCCCCAACCTTTGCAACTTTAAGTCTGAAGGACTTCAGCTCCCAGAATTCTATTCTATTCCATTCCATTCCATTCCTTGGAACTTATATATTTAATACAATACAATAGCAGAGTTGGAAGGGACCTCTTCTAGTCCAACCCCCTGCGTGGGCAGGAGCCCTATACCATTTCAGACAAATGTCTATCTAACATCTTCTTAAAGACTTCCAGGGTTGGGGCATTCACAACTTTTGGAGGCAAGCTGTTCCAGAGGTTAATTGTTCTAACTGTCAGGAAATTTCTCCTTAGTTCTAAATTGCTTCTTTCCTCAATTAGCTTCCACACATTGCTTCTTGTCCTGCCCTCAGGTGCCTTGGAGAATAGTTTGACTCCCTCTTCTTTGTGGCACCCTCTGAGATATCGGAACACTGCTATCATGTCTCCCCTGGTCCTTCTCTTCATCAAACTAGAGATACCCAGCTCCTGCAACCGTTCTTCATATGTTTTAGTCTCCAGTTCCCTAATCATCTTGGTTGCTCTTCTCTGCACTCTTTCCAGAGGAAAGAGCTCTTCTCTTCCACTCTTTCCACTCTTTCTCATTCCATTCCATTTCATCCCATCCCATCCCATTCTCTATTCTATTCTATTCCATTCCATTCCATTCCATTCCATTCCATTCTATTCTATTCTCTATTCTATTCTATTCCATCCTGTTCTGTTCTGTTCTGTTCTGTTCCGTTCCGTTCCGTTCTGTTCCGTTCCATTCCAGAATTCTGGGAGCTGAAGTCCTTCAGACTTAAAGTTGCAAAGGTTGGAGACCCCTGACTTAAACAACAGCAGGGATTGACTTAACAACAATGGCCAAAAAAGCCTTGCTTAGCAACGAAAATTTAACGGCAGTTGCAAGTTGAGGACCACCTGTATTTGAAGAGTTGCCAATCAAAAGCATCGGCAGAAGTGGTTAAAGAAAAGTTAAGATGCTGGCCACAATCATAAAATTGAAGCTTCAACTTTTTTTAAAAAAAAATGTACTATATCTCCAATACACCTAAAAAATGCAGTGTTAGGTGATATCTCCGTGGGAGACAGCAGAATATGCAGATAGAAGAATGTTGCTAATGTACTGTACACACAATTAGTATACCAGACACTGTTTAAGTAAAATAAAATAGCTTTTACTTCGGTTGTAAAAACTACTAAACTAAGCTACTGCTCAACAAGCAGTGATGTTAAATTGAGTCAAAAACAAAGTCTCAACAAATATCAAATATTGCTTACAGCCAGCAAACACAATCTTCCGTCTTCTTCTTCAGTAATTCACAGTTCATGACAGAATTCAGTTATCAAACAGCAAGTCCAGCAGAGAGAGAGAGAGATGCGCTCTCCTGGCTTCCTCTTATAGTTAGAGATAATTGCACTTAGTAATTGCACTCTAACATTCCAACGTTCTTAAAGTCACAATGACCATATATCATCATGTTATTATATATTGCCTACCCAACTCTAGGAGTCTACTCTTAACAAGTAGCTAAAATGGTATTTCTTTCAAAAACTGCATACGAATTAGGAAAAAACAGATTTTATATAAATAATACCCACTTTCCCTCTCTTTTTTCTTTTGCAAATGAATATCCACTTTGTCCTTTAATTCAGGGGTCTCCAACCTTTGCAACTTTAAGTCTGAAGGACTTCAGCTCCCATTTCTTGGAGCTGTAGAACGATGTAGAAAAGACGTGGATCCACGATGTAGAAAAGACGTGGAGACTCTGGAAAGAGTGCAGAGAAGAGCAACCAAGATGATTAGAGGACTGGAGACTAAGACATATGAAGAACGGCTGCAGGAGCTGGGTATGTCTAGTTTGATGAAGAGAAGGACCAGGGGAGACATGATAGCAGTGTTCCGATATCTCAGAGGGTGCCACAAAGAAGAGGGAGTCAAACTTTTCTCCAAGGCACCTGGGGGCAGGACAAGAAGCAATGGGTGGAAACTAACCAAGGAGAGAAGCAACTTAGAATTAAGGAGAAATTTCCTGACAGTAAGAACAATTAACCTCTGGAACAGCTTGCCTCCAGCAGTTGTGAATGCCCCAACCCTGGAAGTCTTTAAAAAGATGTTAGACAACCATTTGTCTGAAATGGTATAAGGTTCCTGCCCATGCAGGGGGTTGGACTAGAAGACCTACAAGGTCCCTTCCAACTCTGCTATTGTATTGTATTGTATTGTATTGAAGTCCTTCAGACTTAAAGTTGCAAAGGTTGGAGACCCCTGCTTTAATTTTCCATTCAGTGGACAGGGGTGGGAGGGAAAAAAAGGATCATGATCAAACAACATTGTGTTAAAGGAGGAGTCTGCAAACTTGGCAGCTTTAAGACTTGTGGACTTCAACTCCCAGAATTCCCCAGCCACAAGTCTTAAAGCTGCCAAGTTTGCAGACCCCTGTGATAAAGGAACATGTAAAAACCATTGAAGGTTAACATCCTTCAGCAATGGGAAGAGTTCCTTCTAGAACAGTTAGAGGAATAACTGCAGGCTGCATATTTTACTTATACTTAAGGAAGAGGGCCCTGCATTTAGACTTAAGATGATCCACTAAAGAAACTCATAAAATCCCTCTGCCTTCATTACCATATTCTCATATTCTCATATTCGCTTCCATCACAAATGTAAATTCTTTAGAAGCCAAAAATAGTCTTTCTTTCACAAACTCGATGAAAAACCTAATTTTTTTTAAAAAAACCACCTTGAAAATGGTGCATTGAGCAAGAACCTCTCCAATGAGTGATGTTGCACAAGATACAGAACTGTAGTGTTGTTTGTTTGATGATTTTGCATGTTGTGGCTTACAAACAACCAAGGTGCTTACTTCTGATCTCGAGATACGAATATAAAATCTCGTTTATCAGATTTATCAGTATTTAATTCATACTGACCAGAGTTCATTTTTAAATATCCAGAATAGTTATTCTGTTTTAAGTTTAAAGAATAGAATAGAATAGAATAGGGAATGGAATGGAATGGAATAGAATAGAATAAAGAATAGAGAATGGAATGGAATGGAATGGAATAGAATAGAATAGAGAATGGAATGGAATGGAATGGAATTGGCTATTACTTCGTTTAGCCAAAAGCCAACATGGGTTTGTCAAAAACAGATCATGCCAGACGAATCTAATTGCATTCTTTGACAAAGTGACAAAATCAGTGGACCAGAGGAATGCTGTTGATGTAATTTACCTGGACTTCAGTAAGGCATTTGATAAAGTAGACCATAACCTACTATTAGATAAAGTAGAAAATTGTGGGTTAGACAGCACCACCACCAAATGGATTCGCAACTGGCTGACCAACCGCACTCAACGTGTAGTCCTCAATGGAACTGCATCTACATGGAAGGAAGTATGCAGTGGAGTCCCCCAAGGCTCTGTTTTAGGCCCAGTACTCTTTAACATCTTCATCAACGATTTGGATGAGGGGATAAATGGGGAACTCATCAAATTTGCAGACGACACCAAGCTGGCAGGAATAGCCAACACTCCAGAAGATAGGCTTAAGATACAGAAGGATCTAGACAAACTTGAACATTGGGCACTATCTAATAAAATGAAATTCAATTGTGAAAAAAGTAAGGTCCTACATATAGGCAAGAAAAACCAAATGCACAAGAACAGTATAGATGGTACCTTGCTCAATAGTAGCAACTGTGAGAGGGATCTTGGAATCCTAGTGGACAACCATTTAAATATGAGCCAGCAGTGTGCAGCAGCTGCCAAAAAAGCCAACACAGTTCTAGGCTGCATAAACAGAGGGATAGAATCTAGATCACGTGAAGTGTTAATGCCGCTGTATAGTGCCTTGGTAAGGCCACACTTGGAATACTGCATACAGTTTTGGTCACCACGATGTAGAAAAGACGTGGAGACTCTGGAAAGAGTGCAGAGAAGAGCAACCAAGATGATTAGGGGACTGGAGACTAAAACATATGAAGAACGGTTGCAGGAGCTGGGTATGTCTAGTTTGATGAAGAGAAGTACCAGGGGAGACATGATAGCAGTGTTCCGATATCTCAGAGGGTGCCACAAAGAAGAGGGAATCAAACTATTCTCCAAGGCACCTGGGGGCAGGACAAGAAGCAATGGGTGGAAACTAATCAAGGAGAGAAGCAACTTAGAACTAAGGAGAAATTTCCTGACAGTAAGAACAATTAACCTTTGGAACAGCTTGCCTCCAGAAGTTGTGAATGCCCCAACCCTGGAAGTCTTTAAAAAGATGTTAGGTAGCCATTTGTCTGAAATGTATAAGGTTCCTGCCCACGCAGGGGGTTGGACTAGAAGACCTACAAGGTCCCTTCCAACTCTGCTATTGTATTGTATTGTATTGTATTGTATTGTATTGTATTGGAGTAGAATAGAATAGAATAGAATAGAATAGAATAGAATAGAATAGAGGATGTTATGTTATGTTATGTTATGTTATGTTATGTTATGTTATGTTATGTTATGGGATGGGATGGGATGGGATGGAATAGAATAGAATATGATGGGATGGGATGGGATGCCCCATACATCCCTCAGACCGATACGGTCCCACAGAGAGGGCCTCCTCAGGGTGCCGTCGGACGGACAATACCGACTGGCGACACCCAGGGGAAGAGCCTTCTCTGTGGTGGGCCCAGCCCTTTGGAACGACCTGCCCCCCGAATTACGCACCATCACCGACCTCCGCCTCTTCCGCCAATGTCTAAAGACATACTTATTCCAACAAGCCGGCCTAGCCTAACCTCCCATGGGGACTTTTAGATAGTTTTAAATCGGGTATTTTAAAATTGGGTTTTTAGCATAGGATAAGACGGTTTAATTTATATTTTAAATTGTGTATTTATTTTGTATTTTGTATGTTTTTTAAATTTCCTGTGCGCCGCCCTGGGTCCTCTGCGAAGAAGGGCGGGATATAAATGTAAATAAAATAAATAAAATGGGATGGGATGGAATGGAATGCAATAGAATAGAATAGAATGGAATGGAATGGAATGGAATAAAGAATAGAATGGAATGGAATGGAATGGAATGCAATAGAATAGAATAGAATAGAATAGAATAGAATAGAATAGAATAGAATAGAATATGGGATGGGATGGGATGGGATGGGATGGGATGCGATGGAATAGAATAGAATATGATGGGATGGGATGGGATGGAATGCAATGGAATAGAATAGAATAGAATAGAATAGAATAGAATAGAATAGAATAGAATATAGCTTTGGAAAATAAGTTGACCCCCTCTTCTTTGTGGCAGCCCCTTAAATACTGGAAGACTATGTCCTTCTTTTCTCTAGACTGGCCATACCCAATTCCTCTTACCATCCTCTTCATATCTTTTGACTCTAGGCCCCTTAATTATCTTAGTTGCTCTTCTTTGCACTTCTTCCAAAGTCTCAACATCTTTTGTGTAACATGGTGACTAAAACTGGATGCTGTGTAAGGGTTTAGACAGCGGGACTAATACTTCACATGCTTTTGATTCTATGCCTTTGTTTATACAACCAATTGTATTAGCCTGTATATTAGCTTGGATTGAATTAGCTTTTTTGGCTGTCACCACACACACTGCAGCAGGCGCCAAAGATACATTCAAACACATGCACAAATGCACGTGTCTATGGAATAGATTCAAGCACATACACAGATGCATGTGTCTCTGAGAAATCTAACACTTTGTTCTTTGACCTAACATGCCTTCGATGGCATAAAAATGTTAGATACAATGCGGATATCCGGGGAGTGAATGAAGGCCATATTTTTATGAGCGCTCCTTGGCACATACTCCCCAGTTTGAGGAGCAAGAAAAACATATTGTGGGTTTAGCTATTGGTTTATAATTGGATTATGCTGGCAGAAAGAGGGAAAAAACAACTAAAGGTAATTATAGCCACAGGGAACGTCATTCAAGAACAGCAGGAATGGGAAACCGATATCGTTGAGCCACCACTGGTAGCATTTGTCTTAATTTGGGCCAACCACATTAGCATACCTCGGAAGACATCAAGCCCTCAAAAGAAGCGTTACGTTATTTGAGCGGAGTTATTTTTCTCCAATTTATTTTTCCAACTTTGTTACTTCTCCAAATTTCTTACAATAGCAGAGTTGGAAGGGACCTTGGAGGTCTTCTAGTCCAACCCCCTGCCTGGGCAGGAAGTCCTATACCGTATCAGACAAATGGCTATCCAACATCTTCTTGAAGACTTCCAGTGTTGGGGCCTTCACAACTTCTGGAGGCAATTTCTGTTCCACTGATTAATTGTTCTAACTGTCAGGAAATTCCTCCTCAGTTCTAAGTTGCTTCTCTCCTTGATTAGTTTCCACCCATTGCTTCTTGTTCTACCCTCAGGTGCTTTGGAGAATAGTTTGACTCCCTCTTCTTTGTGGCAACCCCTGAGATATTGGAACACTGCTATCATGTCTCCCCTAGTCCTTCTTTTCATTAAACTAGACAGACCCAGTTCCTGCAACCGTTCTTCATATGTTTTAGTCTCCAGTCCCCTAATCATCTTTGTTGCTCTTCTCTGCACTCTTTCTAGAGTCTTCACATCTTTTCTACTGCGACCAAAACTGAATGCAGTATTCCAAGTGTGGCCTTACCAAGGCATTATGAAGTGGTATTAACACTTCCTGTGATCTTGATTCTATTCCTCAGTTTATGCAGCCTAGAACTGTGTTAGTTTCCACCATTGCTTCTTGTTCTACCCTCAGGTGCCTTGGAGAATAGCTTGACTCCCTCTTCTTTGTTGGCACATTCGTATCATGCGTGCACTGGCCAGCTGAATTTTTGCCTTCAAAGAGCCTCTGGAGGTTCAGGGAGGCTGTTTTCGCCCTCCCCAGGGCGAAAAGCCTGGGGAAGTCGAAAAATGGGCCTGCCGGAAATTTGGAAATGGGCCGTTTCTGGCTTCGTGGGGTCCTCCAAGGGGCTGGGGAAGGCCATTTTAGCCCTCCCCAGGCTTCAGGAGAGGGCCAGGGATATGCATGCATGCGCAGGGCAGTGGGGCAGCAGGCGCTGGGTGCACACATGCACGGGGGGACGCGTGGCGGGATTCAATTATGGGTGTGGGCACTTTCAGCATCTGAACCAAAAAAGGTTGGCCATCACTGCAGTGGTGGGTTACGACCGTACGCCCCAGTACTGGCATACCGGTGCCTGCCAAGAATACCAGGTACCATTCCGGTATGGTGTTCCTTACCATTATTTAAAGTTTTCGGGGTTTCCGCAGACACGCAGGGAGCGTACGGCACCTACGCAACACTCTGCCGAGCAGCTGGAACATCACGGATGGTAAGTATGCATGCACTGATATGATGGATGCCTGGCCCCGTTACACTGTACCAGTTGCAACAGGATCTGGAACCCAACACTGCATCACTGTTATAGGCTAACTGAACTTGTGAGGTTCTCTTAAAGCAGGGGTGTCAAACACAAGGTCCATGGGCTGGATCGGGACCATGGGGTGCTTAGATCTGGCCTGTGGGGCCACCCTGGAAACAGCAAATGACCGGCCAATGGTGCCTCTGCCTGCAGCCCTCCAGAGCTCCATTTTCACTGGCAGAGGGTTGCAGGAGGCCGCTGCAGTCAAAAACTGAGTTCGGGAGGCCGTTTTCACTGGCAGAGCGCTCAGGCCATGCCCATGACACGAGTGATGTTGAGCTGGCCACACCCACACTCACCCGCCCGCCCAGGTCAAACACAACCGTGATGCAGGTCTCAGTGAAATTGTGTTTGACACCTCCTGTGTTAAAGGAAAGGGTTTACGTAAAATCAGGAAGCTGTAAAAGTCTCTTTGAAAGGGAAGGAGGAGGCCGAGTTCAGACTTGGTGAGAGCCTCTTTATTATTATTTTTAATTAACACCCCAAGGTCTCTTGGTGAATCAAGGGATACAATCTTCACCGCGTCCTTTTGAGGCGGATCAAACTGGGGGACTAAGAATGGGACTGTAAAATGGCAGGTCAAGGGAGCAAGGCTATTACCCATTACAGTCAGGGCACCGGAGAAGAGGCCAACTTCCATTGGAGGGAAGCCATGCATGTGGTCGAAATGATCCGATAAATCAATACTTCACCTGAAAGGCGAGAGTAAGAACAAACCACTTAAAATATAATGCTAGGGAATTATTTCAGTATTTTCTCACACCCTCCCATTTGCCCGGCCATTAAATTCACTGGACGGAAAACTATGTAGAATGGAAGGGCAAGTGTCAAATGAACCTTTCAACAATGTCCTTTTGGCTTCCCAAGAATCGTGAACAGTGATGACCTGCGTGCAGAAGTGCAGATCTGTGTCTGGGTTACCATAAACCAGACATTGAAACACAAAGCTCTGAAATTGTACGACATGTAGCCAGGGATGGGCTTCAAAATTTTTAGCAAGGGGTTCTCTGCCCGGTTGCTGGGTGGGCGTGGCCATGGTGGGTGTGGCCTAGTTGGCCTCCTGCACTATGGTAAAGGGGGGTGTTTTTGCCCTCCCCAGACTCCGGAAGCTTTCCTTGAGCTTCCAGGAGAGCAAAAATGGCCTCCCCAGGCTCCGGACGCCCTTTGGAGACAGGAAATGGACCAGTTTGTGGCCTTCCCAAACTTCCAGTAAGCTTTTTTTGCCCTCCGTGTGTGCCAGCACTTATCTGCATGCAAAACGGCCCCCATGGGGACTCCTGGGAGCGGCAGGGAGGGGAGGGGTGGGCAGGGCCAGCCAGGAGTGAGGTTTGGGGGTTCTCCGAACTGCACAGAATCTTAGCTAGAGGTTCTTCTGAACCACTGTGGACCCCCAGCAGCTCACCCCTGCATGTAGCTTAACGTGCCTACTTTGGGGAATTGTAAGTCTGCAAGAAGGCAACCAAGCTCAGAGAGCATCAAGCGCCCCTCATTTCAACCCTGAGCTACAAATATTATCCATTATCATCAGCTGAGTGGGTTTTATTTTTATTTTTTAAAGAAGCGGCTGTTCCTTACATGTTAATAGCAGCAGAGTTGAAGTCCACAAGTCTTAAAGTTCTCAAGTTTGGATACCCCTGACCTATGGCATTGTGTGAGTGGTTTGGTCGTCTTAGTGTCTATAATGTCAGAGCAGCATAGTGGGTTACAGGTGGAGCTCTCACCTCACAATCAGGAGGCTGTGAGTTTGATCCTAGGTAGTGGCAGATATTTCTCTCTCTGAGCACAAAGAAAAAACTATCTGCTGTGAATTCCGCATAGGCGTCAGGAAGGGCATCCAGCCAGTAAATGCTCAGAGGACTCCACTCAGATGAAAGGGGTTTTTTTTTAAAGAAAAAATGGTGTATGTATAGTCAAACCACATTTGATAATGAACATTGTAAAATGAAAGAAAGATGAAGGCTTATCCTTACTAACAACTATTATTTGGTTTTAAGTATCTTTCTAAACGTCAGCCCAATCTTCTTGTTGACTTACTATCAATTCCCCTTAATCATATTGATGGCCATAATCACTCTTGTAGGACCTACAATTGTCAGGGAGGTAACCATGTCAGAACCATCCTGATCCTAGGAGATTCCAGAATGTGATGACATCGTTAGCCATCACAAGGTCCTTCATTTTTAAAATGTGATTGCCAAGCATTTGATATCTTAACTGGAAGATTACAAACATATATCTAAGTTGCAGGTATACTTTTTTTAAAACAGCAATTGCAGTTAGACTTATATACCGCTTCATAGTGCTTTACAGCACTCTCTAAGCAGTTTACAGAGTCAGAGCCTGGAAACTTTTAGTCAGATTTAGTGCCAGTGTTAACGTTGTTCAATATTAACCTTGGTTGGGGTTAGGGATTTTTGCTTGGCATTTTGTCTGAACCTAGACTACTTGATTATCCAGACCATGTGGATAAACATTTTGGACAAACCCAGAAAATTGGTGAATTCAACATTACTGCCCAAAAACAATTAGATTGAGGTGGGCTGCTCTAGAAATTGATTGATTGATTGATTGATTGATTGATTGATTGAATGAATGAATGCATGCATGCAACTATCATTTCTGTAATGGTCACTCTCCTAAAGGAAGTATCAGCAGATTTAAAGGTGGTGTAAAGGCTGAAAAATAATAAATTATCAGAAAAATGTAAGCATGGAGCTTGGGTGAAGGGTGGACCATAGGAATGGATGAACCACGAGAAAGCCTAGTGAGGATGTTAAGCAGGGGTGGGCTGCTGGGGGGCTTGCAGGGGTTCAGAAGAACCTCTAGCTAAGATTCTGTGCAGTTCAGAGAACCCCCAAATCCCACTCCTGGCTGGCCCCGCCCATCCCTCCCCTCCCCTCCCCTCCCAGGAGTCCCCACGCGGCCCGTTTTGGATGCAAGTACACTATATTGCCAAAAGTATTCGCTCACCTGCCTTTCCTCACACATGAATTTACAGTAAGTGACCTCCCATTCCTAATCCATAGGGTTCAATAGGACGTCGGTCCACTGCGCACTGTTCTTCAGCTAATCGGAAGGCCACATGAAGTTTGGAGCTCTGTAGAGGCTGATTCTGCAGAACGTTGGCGACCTCTTCGCACTAGGCGCCTCAGCATCCGCTGACCCCATTCCGTCCATTTACGTTGGCCTCCCACTTCAGGGCTGAGTTGCTGTCGTTCCCAAACACTTCCACGTTCTTATAATACAATCAATTTTCAATTTCAATTTAATATTTGTAAACCGCTCCCTCTCCCCATAGGGACTCGGGGCGGTGCACAGGAAGAATAAAAAACAATAAATATATACAAACATTTCTTTAAAAAACAAATTAAACCTAAACCTGTGCTAAAATTCCCCATTAAAACTAAGCTATACTAAAAAACTTCCCAATAAAACTCCAAAGACAGAGAGACTATCCTAGGCCGGCCAGACAGAAAAGATGTGTTTTTAATTTAAGACGGAAGGAGCGGAGGTCCGTGGTCGTCCTAATGTCGGGGGGAAGGTCGTTCCAGAGGGCCGGGCCCGCCACAGAGAGAGCCCTTCCCCTGGGTGTCGCCCGCTGACAAAGTCTAGTGGACGGCACCCGGAGAAGTCCCTCTCTGTGGGAGCGAATCGGCCGTGAGGATGTATGAGGCAGGATCCGATCCCGCAGATAGCTGGCAGTTGACTGTGAAAGATTTAGGAGCGAGGAAATTTCACGACTGGATTTGTTGCACAGATGGCATCCTATCCCAGTTCCACGCTGAGCTCCTGAGAGCGACCCATTCTTTCAGAAATGTTTGTAACAATAGTCTGCATGCCTAGGTACTTGATTTGATACACCTGTGGCCATGGAAGTGATTGGAACACCTGATTGATTATTTGGATGGGTGAGCAAATACTTTTGGTAATATAGTGTAAGTGCACGGCGCATATGGAGGCTTGGGGAAGGTTAAAAAACGGGCCAACTGGAAGTTTGGGATGGCCGGAAATGGGCCCAAGGACCTCTAGAGCCTGGGGAGGCCATTTTTGCCCTCCTGGAGGCTCAAGGAAAACCTCTGGAGCCCAGGAAAGGCAAAAACTCCCCCCTGCTGTGGTGCAGGAGGCTGACTAGGCCACGCCCACCATGGCCACGCCCACCCAGCAACTGGGCAGAGAACCCCTTGCTAACATTTTTGAAGCCCACCCCACATTGTTACGGTCTATGGAATAGTTTCCTGAGACAATACTGGACAATGACTAAGAAATGGTAGAGTGGTCAATTGCAATCTTGAAACGAGAGAAACCTTACTACAATGTTTGGTTGCTGCTAGAGCTTCAATGGATGGTCAAGACCTCACACCTAGGAGGTGCAGTGGCTCAATGGTTTAATGACGCTGGAGATTGTCTCCGCTCCAGCAGTTCAAGTCCTAGCACTTGAATGAGGTGAGCTCCCATCACTCACCCCAGCTTCTGCTCACCTAGCAGTTTGAAAGCATGTTACATGCAAGTAGATAAATACCATATTTTTCAGAGTATAAGATGCACCGGAGTATAAGACGCACCAATGCTTTGAAGAGGCAAATTAAAAAAAAAAGTTCTTGAACTCTGCAGACTTTACAAAAACAGCCTGTTTTTTTAAAAGGCATAAATAGCCTTTAGAAGGCTTCTAGAGTGCTCCTGAGGGCTGGGGGAGGCAAAATTTAGCAAAAAACAGCCTGGTTTTCACAAAACTGGGCCTGTTTTTTATCAAAGAAAAAGGGCACGCATAGCCTTTAGGAAGCTTATAGAGTGTTCCTGGGAGCTGGTGTGTGTGTGTAAAAATGAGCAAAAAACGGTCTGTTTTTCGCTCATTTCTGCCCTCCCCAGCCTCCAGGAGCTCTCCGAAACCCTTCTAAAGGCTATGCACGGCCATTTTAGTGAAGGGAGCAGGGTTTTGGGGGCACAAAATGTGGTATTCAGTGTATAAGACGCACCCAGATTTTCAGCCTCTTTTTTTAGGGAAATACGGTAGATACCACTTCAGTGGGGAGACAAGCTGGCTGCATTGCCCATTTGTCAGGTGGCTTTGGTGGAGGGAGAGGGCCCAGGACGACCCTGCAGGAGAGGTGCTTATTTTTTCTTTCTGGTGTGGAACTAGCTTGCCCCCTGTGACGCATCTTGGGAAGTGCTTGAGTGCAAACTAAACAGGGCTAGCAATTTTAGGCAGCCAAACATGTACTCTGCATCCGCATTGTAGTCTACTGGCTAATGTAACACTGCCATAAGCAAGGGTAGGCTTCAAAAATTTTAGCAGCAGGTTCTTTGCCTGGTTGCTGGGTGGGTGTGGCCATGGAGGGCATGGCCTAGTCAGCCTCCAGCACCATGGCAGGGGAGGAGCTTTTGCCCTCCTTGGGCTCTGGAGGCTTTCTTCAAGCCTACGGGAGGGCGAAAATGGCTTTCCCCGGGCTTCAGAGGCCCTCTGGAGGTTAGAAATGGGCCCATTTCTGGCCTTCTGGAAATTCCAGGAAGCCTATTTTTCACTCTCCGTGCGGGCCCTATACTTACCTGGCATCCCAAACAGGCTGTGTGAGGACTCCTGGGAGGGGCAGGAGGGGAGGGGCAGGGTGGGCGGGGCCAGCCAATGCTGGGATTTGCAGGTTCTCCAAACTGGATAGATTCTTAGCTAGAAGTTCTCCAGAACCTGTGCAAAGCCGCAGCAGCCCACCCCTGGCTAAAAGCTAAAAAAATAAATAACCCCACATCTGAAAAGAAAATTTATTTATTTATTTTATTTTTCAAATTTATACCCCGCCCTGCTCCTTGCAAGGACCCAGGGCGGCACACAGGCAATATTAAAAAACCATACAAAAATACATTATTAAAAAACTATTAAATTATATCCCGTGCTAAAACCCTTATAAAACCTTAAGAATTTAAAATTTATACAAATAAAATTCAGAAACGGGGGGTTATGCTTGGCCGGCTTGTTGGAATAAATACGTTTTAAGACACTGGCGGAAGAGGCGGAGGTCTGAGGTGGTGTGTAGATCGGGGGGCAGGTCGTTCCAGAGGACTGGTCCCGCCACAGGAAAGGCCCTTCCCCTGGGCATCGCCAACCGGCATTGCCTGGCCGACGGTACCCGGAGAAGACCCTCTCTGTGGGAGCGGATCGGTCAAAGGGATGTATGGGGAAGGAGGAAATGATGTCGGGAGGTCGGTTCGAAACAAGTAAGATGGTTCGGCAGCATTGTAATGAAAGCTCCACCCTTTTGAATGTAGATGCTCTCATCTGCAAAGGAGGTGGGGCTTGCGTCATCCTGCCGCGTCTGTCATCTTCCCAGCCGTAGCCTTCCTATGGATGGGACCGGGAGGCAAAATAAATTGATGCCATTCAGAAAAGAAAGACTTGTTTGTTTGACCTCCTCCCTGCCACCAGCCAGTCAGCCAGCTGCACCAATATATTTGTAGGATGACATTTGATACAGCCTATTTTTAGTACATAAGCCCAATCATTTCTCCCCCACCTCCGGAACACCCAAATGGCATCATGACATTAGCAAGCTGAACAACAAAGAAGAAAATAATAGCAGGGCTAGAAGTGGAGGCAAACAAAAAGCGAAGTACCTTAAGATATCATCCTTCGCAGATCTTAGAATAGAAGTCAGAGCTATCAGATCTGGGACATTAGTGAGAAGTTATATTAAAAAAAATAATCAGTCTTCCACGGGAGGCCCCAATGATACTCTTATTCAACTCCTAAACACTACATCTATCACTCAGTTGGCTTATTTATTCATTAAATTTATAGAACGCCCATCTCACCATATGCCAGCCGTCCCAACCTGGTCAGTTAAAAAAAAAAGACTCTCAAATCCATTGTTAATGAAAGTACAGTGGTACCTCGTTTCACGAACTTAATTCGTGAACTGACTCTGGTCGCGAACCGAATTGGTTGTGAACCGAGGCACAGTTTCCCATAGGGTTTAATGTAAATCCAATTAATCCATTCTGATCTTTCTTTTGGTTTTAATTCTTGAACTGACTCTGGTCGCGAACCAAATTGGTTGTGAACCGAGGCGGAGTTCGTGAACCGAGGCGGAGTTCGTGAACAGAAGCGGAGTTCGTGAACCAGACCATATTTTTATGAACTTTTCTGTTCGTGAACCGAAGCGGAGTTTGTGAACCGGAGCATATTTTTATGAACTTTTCTGTTCGTGAACCGAGTGGTTCGTGAACAGAGGCGTTCGTGAACCGAGGTACCACTGTACACTACTAAAGCCAAGTGGCTACAATGTAGCAAAGCCAGATCTGAACTTTCACGCCAAAAGCACCAGGTTAAATTTTCCCTTCTCTTCTCCTTTCCCCTTGGTTACAGAATAGATCTGGAAGGGACCATGCAGATCTTCTAGTCCAGTCCCCTGCTCAAGCAGGAGAACCTTTACCATGTCAGGTAAGTGACTAGTCTAGACCAGCGGTTCCCAATTTAGGGCCCACACCCCACAAGGGGGTAATTTGATCATAAATGGGGGCAATTTGAACCTTGTTTAAACCAAGTTAATGGCCTTTTAGGCTTCTTGCATGTGAATAGAATTCACTTTTTCAGTAAATTATATGAATTATATGTCACGGGGTGAGGCATCAGGAATTTAGAGATCCTTAGGTGGGGCATCGCCAAAAAAAAAAAGGGTTGAGAACCACTGCTCTAGACTTTTCTTAAAAACCTCCAGTGATGAAGCACTCACAACTTCTGAAGGCAACTTCTGTTCCACTAGTTAATTGTCCTCACTGTGAGGAAGTTTCTCCTTAATTCCTGGTTGCTTCTCTCCTTAATTAGTTTCCTTGCAACAGGCAATCAGTGGAACAGCTTGCCTCCAGAAGTTGTGTGTGCTCCTTCACTGGAGGTTTTTAAAAAGAGATTGGACAACCATTTGTCTGAAATGGTGTTAAGGTTTCCTGATTGAGCAGGGAGTTGAACTAGAAGACCTCCAAGGTAAGGTAAAGGTTCCCCTTGGACATAAGTGCTAGTTGTTCCCGACTCTAGGGGTCGGTGGTCATCTCCGTTTCAAAGCCGAAGAGCCAGTGTTGTCTGAAGATGTCTCCGTGGTCATGTGGCTGGCATGACTCATTGCCAAAGGCGCACGGAATGCTGTTACCTTCCCACCAAAGGCGGTTCCTATTTTTCTATTTGCATTTTTATATGCTTTCAAACTGCTAGATTGGCAGAAGCTGGGACAAGTAAAGGAGGCACATTCTGTTATGCGGCGCTAGGGATTCGAACCGCCGAACTGCCAACCTTTCTGATCAACAAGCTCAGCATCATAAGAACATAAGAACATAAGAATAGCCTTGCTGGAACAGGCCACAGCCCATCTGGTCCAGCATTCTGTCTCACACAGTGGCTCACCATTTGCTTTAGGGTCTTCCCAAGCAGATGTCTTCATCTGTTTATGATTCCCTGCAAATGGCATTGAGAGATATCCTGCCTATCTCTCCAACCAGGAGGGTGTCCTTAGGCATCCATAATGATAGCCATGGATACCCTTGTTCTCCATGAACTCATCTAATCCTTCTTAAAGGTGTCGAGGCTGACAGCTGTCACCACTTCTTCTGGCAGGGAGTTCCATAGACCAGGGATCCTCTGGGTGAAAAAGTACTTCCTCTTATTTGCTTGAGGTCTAGCTATCAAAAATTTCATGGAGTGCCCCCTAGTTCTAGTGTTGTGCGATAGGGAGAACAGTTTTTCCTTTTCTACTTTGTCCACACCGTGCATGATTTTATAGACTTCAATCAGGTCACCTCTCAGGCGCCGTCGTTCTAGAGTGAAGAGGCCCAGCCGTTGCAGCCTCAGATGGTACGGAAGGTGTTCCAGCCCTCTAATCATTCTGGTTGCCCTCCTCTTAGCCACTGAGCCAATGCGTCCCCTTAGAAGACCTCCAAGGTCCCTTCCAACTCTGTTATTCTGGAATTAAATATTTTCTTGTATTGCTAAAGTGGCTTCATTTAGAGCTATCCCCCATTTGGAGAATCTCCTCCAACTGCAGTTGCTAAACCAACCTCAAGCACATTTTCAGGTGAGGAACACTACAGAATTAGTTTCGGCAGGATACACAATGTGGTCAAAATGTCAGGATGGCATCAGGGTCCTGTTCTCCCTCCCTCCCTCCCAGAATCACACATGCAACAATCATGAAGAAGACCAACCTGTTTTCCAACCTATTTTCCAAAAGCACCAGAAAACAATGAATGGAAACTGTTGTGGCCCAGCCGGCTCTGGCTGAGCTGCTGATGGACTCCTCTAGTGAGGAGTCGTATGAGTCTGCTCTGGAGAAGAAGGGCGACCTTGAGAGAGCAGAGAGCCCGGCTAGTCATCAGGAGGCACCTGGGTCTTGGAGTAGTGGGGAGGATCAAGGCCAGTTTGTCCCTGATGTCAGGTTAAGACGGATTGAAAGAAGGCAGCGTCAGTTGCAGGAGAGATGAACTCGGAGGAGGTAATTAGTCCCAGCTGCCTAATGACTGGCCCCTCCCAAGAGGGTTTAAAAGAAAGCCTCTATTAAGGAAAAGCTTGCAGAGAACAACAAATAATTTGTAGAGTCGGATTTCATTGTGTCGAGTCGCAGTTCTAGTTTGTAGTCGATTTTCAGAAGCTTCAGGTCTGTTCAAGGTCAGTTCGGGCAAGCAGCCAGTCAGGTCATTAGTCTCAGTAAGGGGGTGTCAGAACAGAAAACTATCCAAGATGAAGACCAACTTAGAACTAAGGAGAAATTTCCTGACGACAAGAACTATTAACCAGTGGAACAGACGTTGCCTCCAGAGGTTGTGGGTCCTCCATCACTGGAGGCTTTGAAGAAGAAAATGGACAGCCACCTGTCTGAAATGATATAGTAATTTCCTGCTTCAGCAAGGGCCTGGATTAGAAGATCTCCAAGGACCTTTCCAACCCTGATGTTCCATGTTCTAGGAAGGGCAGATAATAATTTATTTTTATTTATTTAGTTTGTCAAACGTACAAGTCAACAGGTATAAGTATAAACATGGACACAAACAAAGGAAATGAGTACAAATAAACGGGGACAGTAGGACAGGGATGGTAGACACGCTGGTGTGCTTATGCACGCCCCCTTTACGGACCTCTAAAGAATGGGGTGAGGTCCACAGTAGACAGTTTAAGGTTGAAGCTGTGAGGATGTAACAATGGAGTCAGGTAGTGCATTCTAGGCATTGACGACTCTGTGGCTGAAGTTGTATTTCCTGCAATCAAGTTTGGAGCAGTTTACCTTGAGTTTGTTTTTTTGCCCGTGTTTTATTGAGGTTGAAGCTGAAGTAGTCATTGACAGGTAGGCTGTTGTAGCAGACAATTTTGTGTACTATGCTTAGATCAGACTGTAGGTGGTGTAGTTCTTTGGACAGCGCTGGCTCTTCAGCTTTGAAACAGAGATGAGCACTGCCCCCTAGAGTCAGGAACGACTAGCACATATGTGCGTGGGGAACCTTTACCTTTACCTCCACCTAAATCAGGCATGTCCAAAGTCCGGCCCGTGGGCCATTTGCGGCCCGGGGGTCGGTTTAATACGGCCCTCCAACAGCCCTCCCTGCTCTGTGTAAATGTGGCCCTCCCTTCCTCCCTCTTTCTCTGGGGCTGTGTGGCTGGGAGGGAGGTGGACGGAGGTTACGGACGCCTCCTCCCGCAGCGGGTGAGGGAGCAGGCGGGGTGAGCACCCAAGGCTACCGTCATCTTAAGCACCACCGAGGCTGTCGCCCGGCAGGGGCGTCAGGCAGGGAAGCCGGTCGTGCCTCCATCGCTGCACGTTCTGGGGCTGCGAAGCTGGGAGGGAGGTGAACGCGTGGCCCCAGAACGTCTGCTTGGTGCCTGCCGGAGGGAGCCGCGATGGAGCTGCGACCGGCTTCCCTGCCTGCGTCAGGCAGGGAAGCCGGTCGCGTCTCCATCGCGTCTCCCTCTGGCAGGCACCACGGCTTACGTTCTGGAGCCGCGCGTTCACCTCCCTCCCAGCCACGCAGCCCCAGAACGTGCAGCGATGGAGGTGCGACCGGCTTCCCTGCCTGACGCCCCTGCCGGGTGACAACCTCGGTGGTGCTTAAGATGACGGTAGCCTTGGGTGCTCACCCCGCCTGCTCCCTCGCCCGCTGCGGGAGGAGGCGTCCATAACCTCCGGCATACCGGCCCTTCTGCTGCTTCCCGGGGTGGGGGAGGAGAGGAGAGGGGAGAGAGGGAGTGACTGACAGACACAGAGAGAGACAGAAGGGGAGGGAGGGAAAGACAGAGAGACAGACAGAGACAGAGAGAAAGAGAGAGAGGGAAAGAGACGGAGAGAGACACAGATAGAGAATGACACAGGGAGGGATTGAATCGGAGACAGACGGGGAAAGAGGGAGAGACAGACATACAGAGAGAGGGAGGGAGGGAGAGAATCAGAGAGAGTGACACACACAGAGACAGGGAGAGACAGAGAGAGGGAGGGAGAGACAGATAGACAGAGACTGATTAAGTGAGTGAGAGACAGACAGACAGACACACACACACACAGAGTGACAGAGAGAAAGAGAGAAAGAGAAAGAGAAAGAGAGAAAGAAAGAAAGAGAAAGAGAAAGAAAGAGAAAGAAAGAGAGAGAGAAAGAAAGAGACAGAAAGAGAGACAGAAAGAAAGAGAAAAAGAGAGAGAGAGAGAAAGAAAGAGAGAGAAAGAGGGAAAGAAAGAAAGAGCGAAAGAGAGAGAGAGAGAGAAAGAAAGAGAGACAGAAAGAAAGAGAAAGAGAGAGAGAGAGAAAGAAAGAGAGAAAGAGAGAGAAATGGAGAGAGGGAGAGAGGAAGAAAGAGAGAGAAAGAGAGAGAGAGAGTGAGAGAGAAAGGGAGACAGAAAGAAAGAGAAAAAGAGAGAGAAAGAAAGAGAGAGAGAGAGAAATGGAGAGAGAGAGAGGAAGAAAGAGAGAGAGAGAGAGAAAGAAAGAGAGACAGAAAGAAAGAGAAAAAGAGAGAGAGAAAGAAAGAGAGAAAGAGCGAGAGAAATGGAGAGAGAGAGAGGAAGAAAGAGGTAGGTAAGTTTTTTTAAAATTTATTTTCAATACATTGTGAAAACTCAACTGTCAGTTGATCTTAATGTTATGAAATGAAAAGTATGTCATTTGCAATTAACTTGGCATAAAATAATTTATTTGCATTTAATTGTAATGGTTCAAAGAATGTTCAGAAAAATGTTCGGCCCTCCACCATGTTCACTTCATCCAATCTGGCCCTCTTTGAAAAACGTTTGGACACCACTGACCTAAATGTATGCATTTATCTTTTTTTTTTTTTTATGAAATTGCATCTTTAAAAGAGTTTCAAGGTGTTGGTCACCATCTTTAAAGCGCTCCATGGCACAGGACCTAGTTATTTGCGGGATCGTATCCTGCCCCATACATCCCTTCAGCCGATTCGCTCTCACAGAGAGGGACTTCTCCGAGTGCCGTCCGCTAGGCAATGCCAGCGGGCAACACCCAGGGGAAGGGCCTTCTCTGTGATGGGCCCGACCCTCTGGAACGACCTACCCCCCGATCTTAGAACAACTACGGACCTCCGCTCCTTCCGCCAAAAAATTAAGACCTACCTGTTCCATCAGGCCGGCTTGGCCTAATTTATGCTCCTCGCCCCAGTCTGTAGTTTAAATTGTTTTAATCTGGTTTTAATGGGATACAGTTTTTAATGTTTTATAAAGTTTAGTTCAGGGTTATAATTTAATTCGGTTTTAATTATGTATGTATTGTTATGTTTCTAGATGTTTTTAATTTTCCTGTATACCGTCTCGAGTCCCTTTGGGGAGAGGGGGCGGTTTAGAAATTTAATAAATTATTATTATTATTATTTATAATACATGCAATTTGGGCTTTATTTGACCCCAAGTTAAAAAATAACAGCCAACCGTGGAAAATAAAACCTGAACTGGCCCAGGGCCTTTTATGTTGACATTTCCCCTTCCCCCCTTTATCTTTAATAGATATGTAGTATATGTTTGGCAAGTTCACGAAAGCTTTTAAAGGAAGTGAATTAAGATCTTTAAGCTTTCCTTTGCACAAAGTTCTTTTTGACGGTCTGACCATTTGCATGCGATTCAAATCTGTTCGTTCACACCCAAAAAAACTATTGGGCAAAATCCAATTTAAGGTCAGCGTCGCCCCCGTGATTGTGATTGGAGGAGAAGAGTTCAAGGCGGGCTTGAGGCTTCAGGACGACCTTTAAAAAAAAAGTTAATTTATGCCCAAGTCTACCTGAAAAATCTTGCCGTTTAATTTAGTTTGGCAGTAGTCCATCATGACAAATGCTACAGCGGCAAAGGAAAAAGGCGTATCGACTTGCCAGGAGATATGCAATTAGGTATTAAGAGAGCTGAGAGTAGAAGGCGATGTGAAAACAGATGAAGTTTGGAGAAGTGGGTTGAAGAGAACACAATGCATTTTAACTGAGACAAATGCAAATTTATTCCTTTCGGGTGGAAAAACCAAAACCCCGAACTATTTTAAAGCGTACTCTACTGGGTCACCGTTTCAGAAATATTTCTTTCTCTAAGAAGAGAACTAGAATGACTCAGGGCAGGAAAAACAACCGTGGGAACTTCCAACTGACTTCCCCATTGAGTTTTCTTGAGAGAATCTGGCAGGGAGAATTGGGAATTTCCCTTCCATACCTGTCGTGGCCCCATCAGAGCCCCTGGCCGAGGAGATGGAGCCAGGGCTGATAGAGGGAGAGGGTGCAGTCCAGTGGTGGGTTCTGGATCCTGTCATAACCAGTACGCTGCGACGGGGCCAGGCGTTCACAGCATGCATGCGCACTGCGTCCACAGGCACACCCGCTGCCTGCAATGCCCAGCTGCTTGGCGGAGCATTGCGCAGGTGCCATATGCTCTATGTGCGTGCACAAATGGCCTGGTTGAGTCAAATACAGCTAAGGAGGGTGGGTACCGGAATGGTACATGGTGCTCCCAGCAGGCACCGGTACACCCATACCGGGGCGTACCAGCCGTAACCCACCACTGGTGCAATCCATATGGCTCATGAAGAACAACCTGGGGATGAGAATGAGGCAGTCCTGGGTTCAGAAGTGGTATTCTACTAGTTTGGACTGGATCTCCTGAACCAGTAGTGGAAATCGCCGGTGGCTCCACCCACCTGTGCCCAGCTCTATGGCATCCCATTTAGGCCATTTTTCCCCCACCAAAAGCATTTGCGCAGAAGGATCTGGGCATGTACGTGCACTCACATTTGTAAGGAAAGTAAGTGTATACCACCCCTGTCTGGGCCCCTCAGGGTTTGGAAGAATAGGCAGGGAGGAAGCTAGCGTGCAGGCTGACCAAGGAAGGAGAAGGAGATGGAAAGGGCAGGCAGTGAGGCAGAGGAAGGGCGGCGTTCTGAAGATGAGCAAATGCTTCCCCCACCTGGTTCCCGAGTGCAGATAATGGAGAGGAGTCAGAGTCAGTGCAGGGCAACCTGACTACTCAGGAGGAGGGTATCCCATCCCTCCTCACGTGGGTCACCTGGAGAATAGCATTTAATGAGACACTGTGGGGAGGGTTTTTTTTGTCAGGAACAAGTGGTATATTTCGTGGCAACATGCTCCATGGCTCCGAGAAGAACTTTGCCCCAGAATCTTTGCTGGTGTGAACTGATCCTTTGCTTTGGCATTAGTCATGTACTTTGCCAAGTTTGAGAGTCTGTCTTGCTGCTCCTGTGGACTTTCACTGCTGGGAAGTTGCATGGAGCGTGTGCGGGCATGTGTGTTCAAGCTTTGCTCTCGGACTGAAAGGATAACCTGGAGGCAGAGACATTGGAGAACAGACTGGGAATTGCTGGATTGTGGGGATTGTGGAGGATGGTGGTTAAATAAAAGTTGTCAAGCTTCCGCCTAGAACTTGTGCACCAACCCTAGCTCATAACTCTTCCCTTCCCAATAGGCAGGAAAGAGTAGGAGGGACAAGGGATTGCAAGACTGGCTGGGAAACTGTCACAGAACATTGCAAACAAAGAATACATGTCAGCAGCGACAACTTCCCCAAATCCCATTTCCTCAAGAGCAATGGGTCTCATATTTTTGCAACATTCTGTAAGTTAGTCTATTTGAAGTACTTGGGTTCCGATAGGGTTGTTTCATCATTCCAGCCAATTAAACATCATGACAATGGAAGTTTTAGTAGTATATAAATGATCCTGTGTATGACGTAGACTTATAATTTCATTGTCACTTTAAATGTACACTAATTGGTGTTGCATAAAGCTCTCAAAGAGTCACTACCTCCAGTATACACTACATAAATATGACAAGTAAGTAACTAAATAAATAAATATGCATGTACCCACATATACATGCTATCTGCGGGATCGGATTCTGCCCCATACATCCTCACGGCCGATTCGCTCCCACAGAGAGGGACTTCTCCGGGTGCCGTCCACTAGACTTTGTCAGCGGGCGACGCCCAGGGGAAGGGCCTTCTCTGTGGCGGGCCCAGCCCTCTGGAACGACCTTCCCCCCGATATTAGGACAACTACGGACCTCCGCTCCTTCCGTTTAAAATTAAAGACACATCTTTTTCGCCTGGCCGGCCTTGGGTAGTCTCTTTTAAGGTTAGGGGTTTTAGGGGTAGTTTTAGTTTATGGGTTTTTAGCGCAGGACTAATTTAATTCATTTTTAATTTTGTATTCTGTCTGTGGTTTTATCTGTATTTTTAATTGCCTGTGCCCCGCCTCGAGTCCCTTTGGGGAGAGAGAACGGGATATAAAATTAAAATTATTATTATTATTATTATATTATCCTGTTTTCCCAAAAATAAGACCTAACCGGAAAATAAGTCATAGCATGAATTTTCAAGATGCTAGCCCTACTCCCCAAAATAAGCCCCAGTTAAGATTGTCAGCCAGATGGATGATGCATTTACTACTGTATTTTCCCCAAAATAAGACCTAACCAGAAAATAAGCCCTAATGCATGTTTTGGAGCAAAAACTTGGTATTATATATATATCTCGGACCTCCGTCTCTTCCGCCATCTAGCTGGCTTGGCCTAGTCCTCGGACCCATTGTATATCGACTGTGTTAACCTGGGTGATGTTTTAATTAGGGGGTTTTTATTAAATTTTTAGCACAGGGCTTGTCAAATTTAATCAATTTTTATTATTGGTATATTTTGTATGGCTGTATTTATCTATTTATATTTTATTACTGTTTTAACTTCCTGTGCACCGCCCTGAGTCCCTCCGGGGAGATAGGTTGCGGTTTATAAATCTAAATAAATTAAATTAAATTAAATTATATGCTATTTGACTGTTGGTTTGGTATCCTGCTTTTTCTTCAGAAACAAAAGGCAGCTTATATGGAGGAACCTCCTTCAGTTTATCTTCACAAAAGCCCAGTCAGATAGGTTGGGCTGAGAGAGAGATAATGATTCATCCAAAGTCCTGCACAGATTTTCCATGGATAAAGGGAGGCTTGAACCTGGCTGTCCTTAGTACTATCCTAACACTTCCATTACTGCAGCCATTTGCACATTATCAAGATTTCTTCTTCAATGCATAGGGTCCATGAAATGTGTCTATAAGCCCAAAAGTGTTGGGACACTGACGCATAGGCCCATATTTGCATTTGAAAACATTTTAGCAAATTGTATCTGGATGATATCCGATAGATGCAAGAAGGAATAATATGTCCTACTGACTTTGTAATAGTATTCATGCCCATGGTTCATTTCCAACCATGGCAAACCTCCCACAACCTCCATCTCCCAGTCATCTTTGGCGCTTCCAAGCAACTTGACCAGTGTGAAGCTTGATATTCAGTAGAATTGGATTCTATATAAGCCCCTAGTATAAATTGAGAAGGGATTGCGATGGCTCAGCGGTTAAAGACCCCAGCACTGTGTGTCAGGGTGAGCTCCCATTACTTGCTGCAGCTCCTGCCAACCTAGCAGTTCAACAGCATGAAAATGCGAGTAGATAAATAGGTACCACTTTGGTGGGAAGACAACGCCGTTCCATGCACCTCAGTATATAGTCATGGTCGCTATATGACTACAGAAATGTCTTCGGCCAACATTGGCTCCTTCGGTTAAGAAATGGAGCACTGTCCCCCTCTAGGGGGCACTGCCCCCTAGAGTCGGACATGACTGGACAGGGGAAACCTTTACCTTCACACATTGAGAACACAACAAATTGTAAAGGAGATCTTCAAGTTTCACTTTGGCAAGTGGTTGTTGTGATTATTCATTCCAATCTGCTGGTTCACTCAAATTGAGCACCTGGCTCGTACAGGGAAGATTGAAATACTATAAAACTTGATCTTCAATCTTATATGCCTCCCAGTTTCAAACCTCTCACCATTTGCTCCCCTCTCAAGACATACAGCTACCGTATTTTTGGGCGTATAAGACCCATGTTTTCCCCCCAAAAAGGGTGAAAATCTGGGTGTGTCTTAAACATTGAATACAGCATTTTTAGCGTGCTGAAATCCCACCCCCTTTGAAAAAATGGACATGCAGAGGGTTTGGGAGGTTTGCGAAGTGGTCCTGGGGGCTGGAGAGGGCAAAAATGAGCAAATAAACAGGCTGTTTTTTGCTCATTTCTGCCCACCCAGCCCCAAGGAGCACTCTATAAGCCTCCCAAAGCCTCTGTATGCCCCTCTTTTTTTGCAAAAAATGGCCTGTTTTTTGTTCATTTTTGCCCCCCCCCCCCCAAGCCCACAGGAGCACTCTACAAGCCTCCCCCCTTTTTTGCAAAAATGAGGCACGCAGAGGATTTGGGAAGCATGCAGAGTGCAAAAATATTTTTTTAAAAAATTATTTCTTCAAAATCATGGTGCGTCTTATACTCCGGTGCGTCTTATAGTCTGAAAAATATGGTATTTTCCATGCGGTGGAAAGCCCGCGCCGTGTTTTCTATCACATCATGGCGATCGAGGCTGGTTAATGAGCCTGGGAGATCGAGAAAGGCAAGACCTACACAAAACAATTAATTAAGAAAGCGAAAGACAAATGAACTTCTCAGAATGAAATTGGATCCCAGAGACGAGGAGGCAAAGCCCAGAAGGGAAGAATTCTAATTGAAAAGTGGAGCTGGAAGACTTGCAACCGAGCTTCAACATTATCTTATCAGAAAATTAGCACAATGTAATTTTTATGGTTTTTTTTTTTTAAACAGATGTTATTTTTAACCACATCAAAAAATCCCCACCTCCTGGCTATTGGCACAAACTGTCATAATTGCTATAATTCCAAGTCTCAACTGCCGAGTGACAGCTTTGATAGCTATCTTAGACTCGGGATGTATTAGTAAGACAGCTGGGAGACGTATCTTTTCTCTGTGCGGCTGTGCGTGTGTGTGTGTGTGTGTGTGTGTGTCGTACTAGATTTGGACTTCATTTGTGCTTATTATTTAATCTCCTTCTCGAGAAAGTATGAAAGAATGATCTTCCCGTTTGCCACGCTGGAGGAAAGCAGCAGGTTAATAATATTGAGAGGTAAAATTGACTGCAATTAACGTACCAATTATACCTGTGCTTTGAAAGCAAAATTGTTTTATTTTACATTCCATAGTGAATTCTGCCATGTTTTAATACAACACTGAAACTTATATTAATGTGTTGAGACCTTATATATGAGATAAGCTAATGAAGCCTATTCTTACGAATTCAGCGGCATAGATACCAATCAATGAGGATCTATGAAATAAGGTAATGAGGTTTGCGTTGCAAGAGCCACCTTGGTGTCTTGGTTAAGAGATTAGGCAAAAAAGCAACAAAAAAACGGGAGACCGGGAGTTCTAGTTTGGATTTAAGCACAAAGCCTGCTAGGTTACCTTAGGCCAGTCACTCTCTCTCGGTCCTAGAAAAGAGGCAATAGCAAGCCTAAGGTGACCAGATGTCCTGCTTTTGGCGGGACAATCACACTTTCAAAGAATTAGTCCCGCCTCCCGCGGCCTCTTCAAAATGTCCCGCTTTTTGCCTGGGGCGGCAGCGGGCAGCAGGAAGGCGGCAGGCGCTCTGCACGTGCTCAGACAGAGGCGCGGGGCACGGGCAGGAAGCAGCGGGCTGGCGGGCAGGCGGAAGGGGAGGGCCGGCGAGGGAGGTGCCAGATAGGCAGCAGGCAGCGGAAGAAGAGTAGAGCCAGCTGGAGCCTGGAGCCGGAGCCCTGAAGTTTGCGCTGCGCCACCATGCGCTAAGAGCGGCTGGCCGGAAGCCCCACCGCCGCCTCCTCCTCGCCCGGCTCGTCCCGGGCACCCGTGGCAGGATGGGCGGGCAACGGGAGGGCGGTGCATGCTCCAGTGTGGCACGCGCCTGTGCAGAGGGCATCGGGGCAGGGGCGTGCTCCCACCCGCCCCCGCGGGGCCCTCTTTAAAGGCAGCAGCGGCGGCCTGGCCCAGCGGTGCTGAGAGCCGCTAGCTCGGGCGGGAAGGGGGAAGGCAGCCTGAAGCGGCCGCTTTCAGCTCACCTGATGGGCTGACAGTGACTGGCTCAGGCAGTCTTCCTCCTCCCCACCCCAGCCGGTGACTCTCAGCGCCGCCAGGCCGGGCCGCCACTGCTGCCTTTAAAGAGGACCCCGTGGAGGCGGGTGGGAGCGCACCCCTGCCCCGACGCCCTCTGCGCAGGCGCGTGCCGCGCCGGAGCGTGCGCCCCCCCGTCAACGGTGTCCCGCTTTGGGAGTTTGAAAATCTGGTCACCTTAAGCAAGCCACACTCGGAAAGGTTGACCAGAAAACTGCAGATATTTGTCTGGTCTCCAAAAATCAGATATGGTTGAAGAAAAAAGCATAGTGTTAATTTCATGTTCTAATTGGAGAGTAGATTTCTCCAATTTATTTTGTCCTGTCCTGTCCCGTCCCGTCCCGTCCCGTCCCATCCCATCCTATCCTATCCTATCCTATCCTATCCTATCCTCTTTAAAACACTTGACAAAGAATATTTCTAATAGAAAGTGGTGAAATATGAGGATTTTTTTGAGTGCCGTGCGCTGTGTGTGTGTGTATTCAGACACAGAAGATATTACTCATCTTCTAACTGTCAGCTATTTTCTTCATTAAAAGTACAATACTTAGAGTCACTACTTGACTGGACAGCCTAGTGGATAGTTACAGGCTGCCTTATTCACACACGGGCACTTATTTGTTACTAGCAGGATTGCAGGAAGTTTTGAATCAAGGCCATTCAACTGAGTAATTGTTTTATAGAACAGAATTTTGTCTTTTTGCACACTCCCTTTATGGACAACAGAAGGAGGGAAGGAGTGAGTGAGTAAGCAAATGAAGAAGTGAGTGAGTGAGTGAGTGAGTGAGTGAAGGAAGGAAGGAAGGTAGGTTCCAATGCATCTTCATCAATTCAATTGAGTTGTTCAAACGCAACTCAATTCAATCCATTGCACTGACCTTCAAAGATGTTAGATGGTAATTGATGAAAAAATGATAAAAGAAAAGTAGCTTTTATCAGATCGCAAGGGTATCTTTGCATATCTCAGAAAGTTATTTGATTTTTTTCCCCCTACAGCAAAAGAACAATATTCCTAGCAGTAAATCAGAAACATGGAAAGAAACTCCCTGGAGGGCAGGTCATTCTTAAATTCTTGCCTTTTTCTATTTTTTATTTTAAAGCAACACATCTTCTAATCTTCATTCTGAAATCTTCATCTTCCACAAGTTTAGGACAATGGCATATCTCCACTTCAAAACAGCAGGGACACACACACAGACACACACACGCATATATATATATAAAGGCTTGCCTGATATGCTGGAAAGTGCCGGTTCAAATCCCAGTAGAAGAAGTATGGCCAGCTGAAGAAGGCTAAAAAGCCCGAAATAGATCTATCCTGGTCTCTTAATTATTAAATCAGCCCTTAAAAATCTAACATATATATATTTATTTGCTTTCGTAGATTTTCACAGGTGTAGGTATGCTGGTATTGCTGTCTTCGGGTATTTTCCCGTGTATATAGCATGAAATTGTTATAGCAATTTCATGCTATATACACGGCAAAATACCCGAAGACAGCAATACCAGCATATATTAAATTTATATACCGCACCTTCTCCCTACTGGGACTCAGGGCGGTGTACAGGCAGGTAAAATCGACAATATAAAACATAAAATACATTAAAAATACATTAAATAATTGGCCTGTCATAAAACCCCTATTAAAACCCCTGCTAAAACAAATTAAAAACTATGCCAGGCCAGCCGCATGAAATAGATAGGTCTTCAAGACCCGACGGAAAAGGCGTAGGTCGGTGATCATCCGTAGGTCAGGGGGTAGGTCATTCCAGAGGGCAGGGGCTGCCACAGAGAAGGCTCTCCCCCTGGGGGTCACCAGCCGACATTGTTTAGCCGACGGCACCCTGAGGAGGCCCTCTCTGTGGGAGTGAACTGGTCGGTGGGAGGTATTTGGTAGCAGGTGGCAATCTTGAAGATAACCAGGTCCCTTGCCATGGAGCGCTTTAAAGGTGGTTACTAGTACCTTGAAGCGCACCCGGAAAGCCACAGGCATCCAGTGCAGCTCGCACAGGAGAGGTGTCACGTGGGAGCATCTGGAAGCTCCCAGAATCCCTTGCGCGGCTGCATTCTGAACTAACTGGAGCCTGGATATATATATTTGATTGAGCACCAGTCTGGGTTGTTGGTGAATTTGAATCCTAAATTAAATGATGGGAACTTGGTGGTGGTAATTGGGAGGTGGATCGCTTCAAGATACTGATAACCATCTTTAAAGCCCTCCATGGCACGGGACCTGGGTATTTGCGAGACCGCCTCCTACCACATACCTCCCTCCGTCCTGTCCGCTCGCACAGGGAGGGCCTCCTCAGGGTGCCGTCTGCCGGCCAATGCCGGCTGGCGACCCCCAGGGGAAGGGCCTTCTCTGTGGCGGGTCCGGCTCTCTGGAACGACCTACCCCCCAACATTTGCACCATCACGGACCTGCGCCTCTTCCGCCGGGAGCTTAAAACTCACTTTTTCCATCCGGCTGGCCTGGCTTAGATTTTAAATAACAAATTGTTAGGGATTTTAGTAAGGGATTTTAGATGGGTTTTAAAGATGCTTTTAGCAAGGGGTTTAAATTTAATATATTTTTATTGTATTTATATTGTATTTTTGTATTGTTTTTAATATTTACCTGTGCACCGCCCTGAGTCCCTTTGGGGAGATAGGGCGGGATACAAATCCAAGAAAATAAATAAAATTAATAAAATTTTGAAAGCCTGACTTCCTAGGAGGTTTTCATTTTTTTTTTATATCAAGAACCGAAAGAGAGTTGCGATCAGAAATTATAGTGTTAATTCAGCCTCAAAGATTCCAAAGAATAAGTGTAATTGAATGAAGCTGTAGAGTGTGCAGAAGAAACATCAACCTCACTGATTTCTTAGGAGTGTTCTTCTTTTTTAATAGTGCATCACCAATGATTTGGGTGCTAATCTAATGGAAAATGTGGTGCATAAACATGGCTAGCTGTGAGCAATATTATAAATTTGTGCATTGCAATTTCTGTACTTGCACCAACTTTCGCCCTGATGAATTTTCAAGACATTTTCTTTCTTTTACAAGCATCACACTATCATTAACCCTTGTTTGGTACTAACTGTACTTTTTTCCCCTCGTGCAGTACAGTATTATGGAGAGCTGGTAACCTGCAACCTTATGGTTTTGCTGTCCTGTTCATACATATACACACGTAACTGCAGTTTAGTGGCTTTATTAATATTTCCCCACAACCAGTGGTGGGATTCAGCCAGTTTGTACCTATTTCGGAGAACCGGTTGTTAACCTTCTAAGCAGTTCGGAGAACTGGTTATTGGAAGAAATCTGCTTTTGTTTTTTCCCCCATGTTACAGGGCTAATCCTGTAAGGAAGGCAGGAGGGAAACATCCTGGTGTAGTTTCTAGCCTCATTTTTATTGCCCTCCTTACAGAAACTGCCTCTCTGGTTAACCCTTATTACATTGTAAGCGCCATCGACTTGAGTGGCATTGAGTTGGCCATGCCCACATGGTCACATGACCACCAAGCCATGCCTACCCAGCTGGTCATTAGGGCAGAGAACCAGTTCTTAAATTATATGAATCGCACCACTTCCCGCAACTCCCTTCACCAAAAAATCAGAACTATCCCAATGAAGTCCAGCCACAAGCAGATCAAGGCTAGTCCACAGAGTAATGGCCAATGAATCCACACTTGAAAATTCACCCAATCAAAATAAACCCAGCAGGCAAAACCCCAGCAGGCAAAACTGAATGCATAACACAAGAGGGTTCATGAGGCAAGAAAAGTCCAGAATTTATTTTTTATTTATTTTATTTATTTATTAAATTTATAAACCGCACCCCTCTCCCCAATGGGATTCGGGGCGGTGCACAGGAAATTAAAACAGAAAAAAAATACAAACATAGCAATTAATAATACTAAAAATAGATTAAATCTCAATACCCTGTGCTAAAAATCCTAAAACCGTAAAATCCTAAAACTCTACCCCTTAAAATCCATATTAAAGCAATTTAAACTACAGTCTACAGCTTGATGGTATGGATTAGGCCAGGCCGGCGAGGTGGAAGAAATGCGTCTTCAAACTTTGGCGGAAGGAGCGGAGGTCCGTGATAGTTCTAAGTTCGGGGGGTAGGTCGTTCTAGAGGGTTGGGCCCGCCACAGAGAAGGCCCTTCCCCTGGGCGTCGCCCGCTGGCACTGCCTAGTGGACAGCACCCGGAGAAGTCCCTCTCTGTGGGAGCGGATCAGCCGAAGGGATGTATGAGGCAGGATATGATCCCGCAGATAACTAGGTCCTGTGCCATGGAGCGCTTTGAAGATGGTAATCAATACCTTGAAGCACACCCGAAAGGCCACAGGCACCCAGTGCAGCTCGCGCAGGAGTGGTGTTATGTGGGAATGCCTTGGGGCTCCCAAAATTCCCCGCGCGGCCGCATTTTGAACTAACTGTAGTCTTCGGGTGCACCTCAAGGGAAACCCCATGTAGAGAGCAAAAGGCATGGTCCAAGTCAAGGCACAATGTCAATCCAAAGCAAGGCAAGAAGCTGGCAGCAGAGTCGGACACTGAGGAAGTTGGGGGGACGACATGGGCCAGTCCTGGAGGCTGGGGAAGGCTCGGTCAAGGGTTCTGCGTTGGAGGCAAAAAGGGGGCCAAGGCTGTCTGGCAGTTCTCAGCTGCCTTCGGAGCTAGACAGCAGTGAGGCAGAGGGACAGCTGGAGCCTGTTCCCAGTGAGCTGCCAGAAGAAAAGAACGGCTCAGAAATCAGGGTCGACTTTACTTTACTTTATTGTCATTGTACATATATACATAGTTTACACATACAACAACATTCACATAACACCCAGAGACCAGGCCCAGCACCCATAACAATCCCCAAACACCCCCACCCACCCACCAAACTTGGAAGTGATGCTACAGGTGGATGGTGAATGGCCCTCCCAGAGGAAATAAAAGAGGAGTGAAAGGGGAGTGGAGTTTGCAGGAGACAATTGATTTGTTCATTCATTTCAGGAGTGTGAAGATCTGTCCGTGAATCTCAGAGACTCTGTGCCAAGTCTTTCCTTGCACAGCACTGAGTTTGGAAAATATGTACATGGCAGCTTTCCAAGCTAGATAAGGTCTGTGGTCATAAATTCACCTTTGAACGATAGTTTACCAGGCCTTTGCCGAATGTGAATGAGAAGAATTCACATTCGTTTAATAAAAGGGGTTTTGTCGGGACCAGGAATCTGCTTCGTTGTTTTTTGGGGACAACCTAGGTCAGAACACAAACACACAGCTAGGATGCTGTTCCCAGCATCGCTTCCATCTGTCTGCTCTGTTACATAGCCAGCTTCTGTTGCAACCCATCAAGAAGGGTGAGGCTTTCTCCTCTTGAGTAATCTGGTTGACTTTCTCTGCTCCTGCCTTTTCTCTTCCTTACATGTTCTTGAATGAGGTGCAGAAAGCAGCTCCTCTTCCTCCTCACTGACCAGCTGCAGCTGCATCCTTTCTCCACCTGAAGCTTCTGGCTGTCCTGCCACAGAAGATGTGCTTCAGCCAAATCCATCTCAGATGGATGCTCAGAGCCATTGACCAACTCCCCTCCAGATTGCCTGGCAGTGGTTCATCTTCCTTCGAGTTGACATCTGGAGAGATAACTGGGGAAGCATCTTACGCACAGTCACTCAAGCGCTCGTCACCTCTCGACTCGACTACTGTAATGCTCTCTACATGGGGCTCCCCTTGAGGTGCACCCGAAAGCTGCAGCTAGTCCAGAACATAGCCACGCGGGTGATTACGGGAGCGCCTAGACACTCCCACACAACACCTATCCTGCGCGAGCTGCACTGGCTTCCTGTGGTCTTTCGGGTGCGCTTCAAGGTTTTAACGACCATCTTTAAAGCGCTCCATGGCTCGGGGCCTAGTTATATGCGAGACCGCCTCCTGCCCCATATATCCCTCAGACCGATACGCTCCCACAGAGAGGGCCTCCTCAGGGTGCCGTCGGCTGGACAATGCCGACTGGCGACACCCAGGGGGAGAGCCTTCTCTGTGACGGGCCCAGCCCTCTGGAACGACTTACCCCCTGAACTCCACACCATCTCCAACCTCCGCCTCTTCCGCAAGTGTCTGAAGACACACCTATTTCACCTAGCCGGCCTAGCGTAACCTCCATACTGACTATTAGATAGTTTTTAAACTTGGGATTTTAATTCGGTTTTTAGCGCAAGGTTTATTTATTAGAATAAGTATTTTAAATTTTATATATTTTATATATTTTGTATGTATTTTAACATCCCTGTGCGCCGCCCTGGGTCCTAACAAGGAGAAGGGCGGGGTATAAATTTAATAAAATAAATAAATAAATAAATCTGGGGGAGTCATCATACTTGTAAATTTTGAAAAGGCTCTGTAGTCCATAAAAATCAGCCAAATAGTCAGCTCCCAACCATCCACCATCTTTTGTGGTGATGATGATATCCACCCAGTTGCGTCTGACTCTTGGCGATTCTATGGGCCAAATTTGGGAAATATTCATTGAGAAACGTTCCACTGATTTATTCAGACAAATGGTTATCCAATCTCTTTTTAAAAACTTCCAATGTCAGAGCACCCACAACTTCTGGAGGCAAATTGCTCCACTGGTTAATTGTTCTGTCAGGAAATTTTGCCTCGGCTCTAGGTTGCTTCTCTCCTTGATTAGTTTCCACCCATTGCTTCTTGTTCTGCCCTCAGGTGCTTTGGAGAAGAGCTTGACTCCCTCTTCTTTGGGGCAGGTTCTGACCTCCTCTCATTTTACTTATCCAGGCTGTCTTATCCCTGACACTTTCAAAATAATAACACCAATGGCTAAGAAGGGATTTTAACAACAGATTTTGGGAATCTCAGTTTGCCAGATATGCATAGTTTGTGGTTTGCCTGAGTGTATTTCTCTCTCTGTGTGTGTGCATACATACACACTTGAGAATCAAAGTTGGGGTTAAGTGTCAGGCCTGTCCCAACTCGGATCTTTAAAAAAGAAAAACCCTCGATTCCATTTGTAGTGATTACAGTACAGGCAAAGGCAGACCAGTATATTCCTGCATAACCCCAGTGTTTTTTCCTTCTCCTGGACTCTCCCCCCCCCCACTTGGCCTTCTTGCTAATGTTATTCAAAATAGGTGTTTTGGTAACAGTTCTAAAGTTTGGCACTTGTTTGACAGGTGTTTGCATTCTGTTCCCATGCTTGTGTCTTTGGATCATTCAACCGGTGACTCTGGTTGGCACTTCTGGTTCCTGTCACCCCCCACCCCCACCCCACCCTGCACCCCCTCATTCCTCCTCCACCCTTTCTTTATGGCAGGATGCCATCAAAGCAAAGTCAGGCTGAAACAGCGTGATGGCAGATCTGACATTCCCCCCCCTCCTTGAAAAAGCAGTTTAATCCTGAAATAGAAAAGTTAAGAACTACTCCAAGCTACTCCCCAAAATACATCCCTGACTGACTGGATCAAGATGCTGCACAAAGCTACCATATTTTTCGGAGTATAAGACACTCCAAAGTATAAGACGCACCTAGATTTTGTGGAGGAAAACAAGGGAAAAATATCTGTCTCTGCCTCCCAGCAATTTGCCTCCTTGCAACAAACAGTTCAGACAATATACACTGTTTGTAGTGTTATATTTCGGACTATACTTGTACTGATGCTGTTAAATTTGATGTGATTTCTGGAAGTATAGTTATTCTCTGCTATTTAAAAGAGACACTGGGCCTCTTCAGATCAAGCATTTATTTTAAAAAGCTTCTTCATTTTGTTAAGTTGTCTAGAATAATAAAGCAGTCTTTAAAAAATATGTCTAATAATTTGAACATTCTATAAGCATTTATAGTTCTTGGCTTACCTCCTTGCAGCAAACAGCCTGATTAGCACAAGAAAAAAAAATCTGCCTCTGCCTCCCAGCAATTTGCCTCATGGAGCAAACAGCAAGTTTCACTTTCAATGTATCCCTATCATCAGCTCTTTCAGGCTGCAGGGGTTGCTATAGCTTATTGAAGCCTCTACAAGTCCCCGTTTGCTGCAAAGAGGTAAATTGCTGGGAGGAAGAGGCCAAAGGGTTGGGGCTGATGGGTGGATGGAGCTACATTCAGTGTATAAGACACACCCACATTTTCACCCTCTTTTAGGGGGGGAGAAGGTACGTCTTAAACTCCAAAAAATACGGTATGAAAGTGTCAACTCTGAAGCTGCAGGATCGCATCCTGCCCCATACATCCCTGCGGCCGATTCGCTCCCACAGAGAGGGACTTCTCCAGGTGCTGTCCACTAGGCTATGCCAGCGGGCGACGCCCAGGGGAAGGGCCTTCTCTGTGGTGGGCCCGACCCTCTGGAATGACCTTCCCCCCGAAATTAGAACAACTACGGACCTCTGCTCCTTCCGTCAAAAACTAAAAACACACTTCTTCTGCTTGGCCGGCCTGGGGTAATTGAACAGTTTTTAGGGTTTTTAGGGGTTTAGTTTTAGTTTTAATATGGGATTTTAGCGCAGGGTTTTAGTTTAATTCATTTTAATATTGTATTATGTTTGTGGTTTTATATATGTATTTTTTAAATTCCCTGTGCACCGCCTTGAGTCCCTTCGGGGAGAGAGAGCGGTTTATAAATTAAATTATTATTATTATTATTGAGCTGACCTGGCTGAAGCCATTTTCCTTCTGCATCATGGTTGTCGCGAACTTTGAAAGTGGGGAGGGAGGGTGGAAGCAGATAGACCAGCTACCGGTCAAAAAACAAAATATTTTCCTGTGGGAACTAAGATGATCTCAGCAGATGGTAGAGGAGTGACCAAGCGGCCTCCCCTCTACCTTCATTGGATAATGTGACCAGTGACACCTGGGGAAGAAATACTTGCTATTTTAATTAGGGCAAAAACCTTGCGAACCTTTAGAGTTGGTTTTCACTAGCTGTGCTGATACGGTGTGTCCAATAAACATGTTCTTTGAGGAATATCCCTGCCTAGGAGTTCTGCTTGAGGTGGATGCATTACTCAGAACTCTGACAGAAAGTAGCGCAAGAAAGCTACAAGAAACAAGCTGTTAAAAAACAGACCAAACCACAAGACTTTAACACTGGCAACGGGGTTTACCTGTCCACCAAATGCCTTCAATCCAGTCAACCCTTAAATGTCTTAATGAGTTTAAATTTAGTTAATCCAACCAAAACAGAGCACAAGCTTGGAAGCATAGACTTCGGTCAGAAGAAGTGGAGCATTTCTTTTATTTTTCTTTACACTTTCTGCTTTTTTCTTGTGGTTTTTACTTTGTTAAAATAAATATTATTTTGGGTTTTTTTAAAAAGAGAGAATGGAATGGATGGAACAACTGGAACAGTACTGAGATTCAAAAAAAAACCCTCCATTCCCACCCCACTCCAGGGGAAGGATACTGCAAAATCCCCATTCCCTCCCTACTCCAGGGGAAGGATACTGCAAAATCCCCATTCCCTCCCTACTCCAGGGGAAGGATACTGCAAAATCCCCATTCCCTCCCCACTCCAGGGGAAGGATACTGCAAAATCCCCATTCCCTTCCCACTCCAGGGGAAGGATACTGCAAAATTCCCATTCCCTCCCCACTCCAGGGGAAGGATACTGCAAAATCCCCATTCCCTCCCCACTCCAGGGGAAGGATACTGCAAAATCTCCATTCCCTCCCCACTCCAGGGGAAGGATACTGCAAAATCCCCATCCCCTCCTCACTCCAGGGGAAGGATACTGCAAAATCCCCATTGCCTCCCCACTCCAGGGGAAGGATACTGCAAAATTCCCATTCCCTCCCCACTCCAGGGGAAGGATACTGCAAAATCCCCATTCCCTCCCCACTCCAGGGGAAGGATACTGCAAAATCTCCATTCCCTCCCCACTCCAGGGGAAGGATACTGCAAAATCCCCATCCCCTCCTCACTCCAGGGGAAGGATACTGCAAAATCCCCATTGCCTCCCCACTCCAGGGGAAGGATACTGCAAAATCCCCATTCCCTCCAGATCAGCTGGGACTCAGGAGGCAGAGAATAGATGGGGGCGGGGCCAGCCAGAGGTGGTATTTACCGGTTCTCTGAACTACTCAACATTTCCGCTACTGGTTCTACAGAAGTGGTCAGAACCTACTGAACACCACCTCTCAACTGGAAGCTGGAACTCATTGTTGTTAATTCCATTTATTCTTCTCAAAAGAAGACCATGAGATCTTGCATAAGATACACTGAGGACTGATAGAGGAAAGGAGATAGTTTTTTTTTAAAAAATAGGACTTCCAAATGTACTAATCTCACCGGAGCTTGAGAAATAAGGCAGAGGATCATTAAATGAATGAATAAATAATTACCTAAGAGTATACACACAGCTGAGCCACCTGGGATTTTAACAACAACACAAAAGCGGTGCAGGTCATATGTTCAGTAGACTTGATATGCGAACTGCCATGCCAAAATTTCACAGGTGTGTGCCAGTGTCTGGTATGTTACCAACAAACACAATGGTGTGGGCGGCTGCTAAGGAGGATATGATGTTTCCTTAAATCTCTGAAGTATTTATTCCAGGCTGTAAATTTATATCCATGTCATATTGAAAAGTTTAGTTGCTTCTTCTCAATAACTCAGTAACCCAGAAAGACTTTGTAATATGTTTCTGGAAACTTTAGCGTGGCTTTCTCTGCCCCATTGCTAGATAATCTAATTGAAGGGGGAGAGGGGTTACGTTATATTATGCATTAGTGTTATGGATTTAGAGATTGGAATGTCTGCTTTTCTAATGTAAATGAGCTCAAATTAGAGATATAGAAGCTGTTGCAAGCCCTCTTTAGGGCATAACATTGCAGGGTCCTAAATCAAGAACAACAGGCAAGACAAAAGACACAGTGGTATTCATTCATATAAAAGCTGGAGTAAATAAAGACTTTTACAATGAGTAGAAAAATAAGAGAAACTATGTCACAGCTGAGGCTTTTATAGCCAACATGCTTTTTTTTCACAAGATTAAAAAGTCACTTCTAATTGAAGTTAAAATAGCTCCTGGTATTTTATCCACACCATGATCTTGGAGGGAATGTTTTGCCATTTTCTTTTTCAATTCTGAGTTTTCCGTGGCGTTCCCAAAGGTTGCTTCTTCCAAGAACTCATAGATTAATACATAGTAATTTTCCAGCAGTTCAATAGGGCATACCTCAAAGATCTTGGGTTGAAGGTAAGGGAGAAGGTAAAAGGATAATGCAATGCAATGCAATGCAATGCAATACAATACAATACAATACAATACAATACAATACAATACAATACAATACAATAGCAGAATTGGTAAGGACCTTGGAGGTCTTCTAGTCCAACCCCTTGCCTAGGCAGGAAACCCTACACCACTTCAGACAAATGGCTGTCCAACATTTTCTTAAAGACTTCCAGTGTTGGGGCATTCACAACTTCTGGAGGCAACTTCTGTTCCACTGATTAATTGTTCTCACTGTCAGGAAATTTCTCCTCAGTTCTAATTTGCTTCTCTCCTTTGCTTCTTGTTTCCACCCATTGCTTCTTGTTCTACCCAAAGGTTGCTTCTTCCAAGAACTCATAGATTAATACATAGTAATTTTCCAGCAGTTCAATAGGGCATACCTCAAAGATCTTGGGTTGAAGGTATGTGCTAGTCGTACCCGACTCTAGGGGGAGACGCTCTTCTCCCTTTCAAAGTTGAAGAGCCAGAGCTGTCTGAAGTCGTCTCCATGGTCATGTGGCCAGCATGGTTAAACGCCGGAACGCTGTTCCCTTTCCACCAAAGGGGGTTCCTATTTTTCTACTTGCATTTTTACATGCTTTTGAACTGCTGGGTTCATCCAAGAAGCTTCTTCAGTTTTGGCAGAATAGTGGGGAATGGAAGGATTTATATTATAACTTGAAGATGGATGGACTTCAACTCCCAAAAGTTCCCCAGCCAGTTTGCAACAGCTTCTATATCTCTAATTTGAGCTCATTTTACATAAGAAAAGCAGACATTCCATTCTCTAAATCCACAATTCTGGGAGTTGGGTAGTCCACCCATCTTCAAGTTGCCAAGGTTGAGAAACATTGATATAGTCTATTATTTTGTAGAGCTATCATTTCTGGTTACAAAAAGTCCAGACCACCTCTAGATATGCATTGTTCTCCTTGCTATTTAGTGGCTATTTGGATTTTTGCAGCCCATTTATTCTATGAACCTAGAAAATGGTCTAATTCAATAACCAACATAAGTGTACTATGCAAATGCAGCCACAGAGTTTGGCTGGCCTTAATGCACATTATTCTCATTTACCAATCCATTTCTCCATAGGTCTTCCTGTATCAGTCACTTCCTTCGGCCGTGCTCACAACATAACAATATAATGCAATGCAATGCAATGCAATACAATGCAATGCAATACAATACAATAGCAGAATTGGTAAGGACCTTGGAGGTCTTCTAGTCCAACCCCTTGCCTAGGCAGGAAACCCTACACCACTTCAGACAAATGGCTGTCCAACATTTTCTTAAAGACTTCCAGTGTTGGGGCATTCACAACTTCTGGAGGCAACTTCTGTTCCACTGATTAATTGTTCTCACTGTCAGGAAATTTCTCCTCAGTTCTAATTTGCTTCTCTCCTTTGCTTCTTGTTTCCACCCATTGCTTCTTGTTCTACCCTCAGGTGCTTTGGAGAATAGCTTGTTTCCCTCTCCTTTGTGGCAACCCCTGAGATATTGGAAGACTGCCATCATGTCTCCCCTAGTCCTTCTTTTCATTAAACTAGACATACCCAGTTCCTGCAACCGTTCTTCGTATGTTTTAGTCTCCAGTCCCCTAATCATCTTTGTTGCTCTTCTCTGCACTCTTTCCAGAGTCTCCACGTCTTTTCTACATCGTGGCGACCAAAACTTGATGCCGTATTCCAAGTGTGGCGTTACCAAGGCCTTATAAAGTGGTATTAACACTTCACGTGATCTTGATTCTATCCCTCTGTTTATGCAGCCTAGAACTGAGTTGGCTTTTTTGGCAGCTGCTGCACACGGCTGGCTCATATTTAAATGGTTGTCTACTAGGACTCCAAGATCTCTTTTGATTGCTGCTATTGAGCAAGGTACCACCTGTACTGTACCTGTGCATTTGTTTTTCTTGCCTAAATGCAGAACCTTACTCTTTTCACCATTGAATTGAACTGAGGAACAACAGAAGAAAACAACTCCATTAAAATTAAATTCCTCAGAGGGGAAAAAAACCTATGGTCTTAATTATAACATTTTCAATTAGCATACAAGTTGCATTTTCAGTATCTCTCTTTCATTGTATGGCACCAGCCGGCCATTGTTTTCCTCTTTCCACATAAGTGACATCTTCCTTCCTTTTGCAGAAACTTTGAAAAACCTTTTCCTGTAACTCCAAAAAACCTTTTCCTGATCCAAGAAGAGCGCCCAGGATAGGACAGGGATTAAAGAATCAAAACAAAGACAAGACATCTGGGTGTGCTGTGCCCACCCCTACATTCCTCAAACTCTCTCAACTCAACTAATGTCGATGAAGAAATTCCCAAACAAACTTCATTGTAAGTTGAACAAGAGTGAGACTTAAAAAAAAAAGATGATGCATTTCACGAACCCCAAACCACTGAGCCACCTGGAAGAAGGGAATTTCCACCCCCCTTCCCTCCCTTTCTACTCCCTCTCTCTCTTTTTTTCACTTCACTTAGTCTTTTCTACCTGATTCCACCCCCCCCCCCATCCCAGGGAGTCCTAGTATCTAATGGATTAGCAGTGATCTTCATAGATTGCTCACACCTGCAGTTCTGACTACTCCCCTCTTCGACTTTGTTCAATCAGCCATACCTTGGTAAGTCCATCAGCTTCCAGACTGACATGCAAAGCAAGACCCACCTGACAGCTCAAGACCTGACACCTGGGCGGAAGGGGAGTGTGTGTGTGTGTGTCTATGTGTGCTGGGGGGGGGAGGTAAGACGGTGGACTTACTCAATCCAAACTACTGGGAGAGGTACCAAGAAAAACAAGGGGAAGGACGGTGCGTGATGAGTAAGTCAGAAGAACAAAATGGGTAGCCCTGGAAGTGACTCACACAAACATTCAGGAAACAAAACATACGTGTCGGACGTGTTGCCCCCCCAAATTGGGCAAAACTACCTAGAAGGCTAGAAAAGGTTACTGGGAAACATGTAGATTTTGAACCTCAACTGTTTTTTATTATGGATAATATCAGACAGATTTGACAAGAGAAGTATGTATTTAGTATTACATGGTTTTTCCCGTTGCAATGTATAGCTCTGAAGGTTGGACCATAAGAAAGGCTGAGCACCAAAGAATGGAAACCTTTGAACTCTGGTGCTGGAGATGACTATTGTGAGTCCCCTTGGACTGCAAGGCCATCAAACCGGTCAGTCCTAGAGGAGATCAACCCTGACTGCTCTTTAAAAGGCCAGATCCTGAAGAGGAAACTCAAATACTTTGGCCACCTAAGGAGAAGGAAGGGCTCCCTGGAGAAGAGCCTCATGCTGGGAACGATGGAGGGCAAAAGAAGAAGAAGGGGACGGCAGAGAAGAAGGTGGCTGGATGGAGACACTGAAGCAGTTGGCATGAGCTTAAATGGACTCCAGAGGATGGTAGAGAACAGGAAGGCCTGGAGGTACATTGTCCATGGGGTCACGATGGGTCGGACACGACTTCGCAACCAACAACAGCAGCAGCAACAACAAACTATTACATGTTTTCACAGCAGCAAGGATTATCTTCACACAATATTGGAAAGATGAAGAAACACCTCAAGATGAAAAGATCATTAAGAAGATACTAGACTGTGCAGAAATGGATAGACTTACATGAAAAATTAAACAGAATGAAGACTCAGAATATTATCAAACATGGAATTTATTTTACTAGTGGTTGGGAAAAAAGGGGCGTAGAGTAAGCATGGCATTTTTATTGTTAAGCAAATGAAATGCTCAGAAAAACACGATGTTTATTAAGCACTAAGGAATGTACATATTTAACAGAGAATTAATAATAACATTAAAAAATGAAAAGAAACAAAACAAAGCTTTGTGACCTTTGAGGAAACCAGGCTGTGCAATGTATTTTTTTTTTAAATTTGTCCTCAAAATGATCCAGAGACACTCTAAACCAGGGGTAGTCAACCTTTCTATACCTACCACCCAGTTTTGTATCTCTGTTAGTAGTAACATTTTCTAACCGCCCACTGGTTCCACAGTAATGGTGATTTATAAAATAGGGAAGTCAATTCAATTAAAAAAAGGAAAGTGTTTCAGTATCGGATAAAACCCCTACCGCCCACCATGAAAGCGGGAACGCCCACAAGTGGGCAGTAGGGACCAGGTTGACTACCACTGCTCTAAACCAAGGATGTCAAACTCAATTTCATTAAGGGACAACAGGGTTTTGTTTGATCTCATGGGGCTGGGATGGGCGTGGCCAGGATTGGCGTGGCCAACTCATCATCACTCGTGGTGGGGCACCTGAGGTGGCCCGAGTGCTCTGCCAGTGAAAATGGGAACTCTGGAGGGCCACTTGTAGCCTTCGCGAGATCCGTTTTTGGCTGCAACAGCCTCCTGCAACCTTCTCCTTCCAGGGTGGGCCCACAGGCCAGATCTAAGCCCCCATAGGCCGGATCCGGCCCCCAGGCCTTGAGTTTGACACTCCTGCTCTAAACAATCCTGTAGCTTCTGCCCTTTGCAACTGTGGTGACATACAAACAACAACACATAGATATACCTTCCATTTGTGCCCTAATCTCTGTACAGGTAGTCCTTGACTGACAACCACAATAGAGTCCAAAAGTGAGGCATTCGTTAAGTGAAATTTGTCCCATTTTACGACCTTTCTTGCCACAGTTGTTAAGTGAATCCCTGCAGTTGATAAGTTACTAACCCAGTTATTAAGCGAATCGGGATCCCACTTTGACTTTGCTTTTCAGAAGGTCTCAAAAGAGAATTACGGGATCTTGGGACACAGCAACGGTCATAAGTACAAGTCAGTTGCCAAGCATCTGAATTGTGATCATGCAATTGTGGGGATTCTACAAAGGTCGTAACTGTGAAAAATGATCCCAAGTCCCTTTTTCCGGTGCCGTGGTAACTTTTAACGGTCACTATATGAACTATTGTATGTCGAGGACTACCTGTATACTTGAGGACAACGTAATCAAACACAATTATTGTTGCTAACTTCTGGGTGAGATATGTTTAACTTGTACATATTTTGATCTTGTATTTTATATTTTAAATTTTACCTTATATAGTATGCCTTATTTTAATTGTGATGTTTCTGGTATCAATAAACATTTGTCTTGAATGCTGGCAAATCCTAGGTGAGACCAAGGTAGCCTAGTTTAATTACTTTGCCAAAACTTAAACTCAGTTAAGGATTGGCATTGTTTTACTTCCAAGCTTTCCACATTAGGCTACAGGTAGTCCTCGACCTCAAGGGAAGTGGTGGCTCAGTGGCTAAGATGCTTTGAAAAGGAGATGAGCATTGCCCTGAGAGCCAGAAACGACTAGCACATAGGTGCGAGGGGAACCTTTACCATTACCTAGTCCTCTACGTATGACCACAAAGGAGCCCAAAATGTCTGATGCTAAGTGAGACAATTGTTAAATGAATTTCACCCCATGTTAACTTAACACCAGGAGATTGTGAGTTCTAGTTCTGCCTTAGCCATGAAAGCCAGCTGGGTGACTTTGGGCCAATCACCAGGAGACTGTGGGCTCCAGTTCTGCCTTAGCCATGAAAGCCAGCTGGGTGACTTTGGGCCAATCACCAGGAGGCCATGAGTTCTAGTCCCGCCTTAGCCATGAAAGCCAGCTGGGTGACTTTGGGCCAATCACCAGGAGGCCATGAGTTCTAGTCCCGCCTTAGCCATGAAAGCCAGCTGGGTGACTTTGGGCCAATCACCAGGAGGCCATGAGTTCTAGTCCCGCCTTAGCCATGAAAGCCAGCTGGGTGACTTTGGGCCAATCACCAGGAGGCCATGAGTTCTAGTCCCGCCTTAGCCATGAAAGCCAGCTGGGTGACTTTGGGCCAATCATCAGGAGGTCATGAGTTCTAGTCCCGCCGTAGCCATGAAAGCCAGCTGGGCGATATTGGGCCAATCGCCAGGAGACTGTGAGCTCTAGTTCTGCCTTAGCCATGAAAGCCAGCTGGGTGACTTTCAGCCAATCACCAGGAGGCCATGAGTTCTAGTTCCGCCTTATCCATGAAAGCCAGCTGGGTGACTTTGGGCCAATCATCAGAAGACTGTGAGTTCTAGTTCTGCCTTAGTCATGAAGGCCAGCTGGGTGATTTTGGGCCAATCACCAGGAGACTGTGAGTTCTAATCCCACTTTAGGCATGAAAGCTGGCTGGGTGACTTTGAGCCAATCACTCTCTCTCAGCCCAACCCATCACCCAGGATTGTTTTTGTGGGAAAAATAGGAAGAGGAAAGTACGTTGGATATGTGGAATTATTAACATAAATAGTAAAGGTGGGAGAAATAATGAATAACTAATCCATCAAATACGAACCTATTTTTGTCAAAATTCACACATGTCTTTGCACTGAAGGGGAAATTTGCTATGTTTTTAAGCTACATTTGACAAAAGTCTGCAGGGGGAAAATATAGTTTCTGAAAGCAATGTACAAACATGCATTACTCTGGGAGAAATTGTAAAAAAAAAAAAAATGCATTCCAGGCAAAACTGTTCCGGAAAAAGTATGTAGGTTTGGAGCGAGACCCTTGGGACTAGGGTGAAGGAGATTTGCAAAGGAGACGGGGATGTTGAGAGAAATCAGAACTCAACACTTCTGCCCATCTCTGATTTCAGTAGTTCCGTGTTATGAGAAATAAAACGTGAAAGCTAAAAAAAACAAAAAACAAAAACTCTCCAACCCAGGAGCGCTTCAGCAATACTTTTCTAGAAAGCAAGAGGCATTAAAGTACAGTATGCATGTCACAGATAGCAATCAGAGTGATGCGTAAAATAAATGGGGCATTTCAATTGGATTGCATTATGTGCCAAAGAACTGAATTATCTTGCAGCTCCTCAGCCGTAATGGGGAAGCATAGCTTGCATTCTCCCTGTGTGGTCTCTCCCTCTCTCTCCCCCTCTCCTTTCAGCTCACACTTTTCCACTTGTTATCTCTTCCTGACCTACATACCTAGCATAGAGACTCTCTCAAGCTTATCAATCAAAGCTTGAAGCACACTGGAGCTGGCTTAGCTGGTTCCTGCATTAATCAAGAGGAAGCCGTAATTGGCCCTTACCTGGACGGGCGAGGTATGAAATCCTTGAAGAAAAACAATCAATGACAGAAGGAAATGTCAGCGGCTAGTATCATGAAGGAGAAGCAAAGCAACAGAATAACAGAGTTGGAAGGGACCTTGGAGGTCTTCTAGTCCAACCCCCCGCTCAAGCAGGAAACCCAAGCAACAGAATAACAGAGTTGGAAGGGATCTTGGAGGTCTCCTAGTCCAACCCCCCGCTCAAGCAGGAAACCCAAGCAACAGAATAACAAAGTTGGAAAGGACCTTGGAGGTCTTCTAGTCCAACCCCCCCGCTCAAGCAGGAAACCCAAGCAACAGAATAACAGAGTTGGAAGGGACCTTGGAAGTCTTCTAGTCCAACCCCCCACTCAAGCAGGAAACCCAAGCAACAGAATAACAGAATTGGAAGGGATCTTGGAGGTCTTCTAGTCCAACCCACTGCTCAAGCAGGAAACCCAAGCAACAGAATAACTTATTTTTATTTTTTTTATTAAATTTATATCCCGCCCTTCTCCAAACGGACCCAGGGCGGCGCACAGGAATGTTAAAATACATACAAAACATATAAAATTTAAAAAACTTATTCTAGTAAAACCTGTGCTAAAAACCGAATTAAAATCCCAAATTTAAAACTGTCTAATGGTCAATACAGGGGGTTACGCTAGGCCGGCTAGATGGAATAAATGTGTCTTCAGACACTTGCGGAAGAGGCGGAGGTCAGAGATGGTGCGGAGTTCAGGGGGTAGGTCGTTCCAGAGGGCTGGCCCAGCCACAGAGAAGGCTCTTCCCCTGGGTGTCGCCAGTCGGCATTGTCCAGCCGACGGCACCCTGAGGAGGCCCTCTCTGTGGGAGCGTATCGGTCTGAGGGATGTATGGGGCAGGAGTTGGAAAGGACTCTGGAGGTCTTCTAGTCCAACCCACTGCTCAAGCAGGAAACCCAAGCAAGAAAATAACAGAGCAAGGACCTTGGAGGTCTTTTAGTCCAACTCCCCGCTCAAGCAGGAAACCCTAGGCCTGTGATGGCAAACCTATGGCACGTGTGCCAAAGGTAGCATGCAGAGCCCTCTCTGCTGGCATGTGTGGCATTGTCCCAGGTCAGATCTCCATGGTTTTTCTATCATGAGCTTCTCTTTCCCTGCAAATGACAAAACAGAAGCTCAGGAAAGAAAAAGATCTTACCTGCTGGCATTGGAATGCCCCACCTCCTGCCGGCCAGCTGTTCTTTGGGTCTCTGTTGAGCATGCATGCATGCTGGCACATGTGTGCATTTGTGCACGTGCGCACGCCTTTCAGTTTGGGCACACATGTGTCTCAGTTTGGGCACTTGGTGTCTAAAAGGTTCGCCATCACTGCCCTATGCCATTTCAGAGAAATGGCTGTCCAGTCTCTTCTGAAAAACCTCCAGTGTTGGGGTCATTCACAACTTCTGGAGGCAAGGTGTTCCACTGATTCATTGTTCTCACAATCAGGAAATTCCTTCTAAGTTTTAGGTTGGTTGATAAGTTTCCATCCATTACTTCTTGCTCTGCCTTCAGGTGCCTTGGCGAATAGGTTGGTTCCCTCTTCTATGAGACACCCTTTAGATATTGGAACACTGTTGTCGCCATTTTGTACTGTAGGGCTTTAAGAGTGCATGCATTTCTTCGTGGAACAAAGAGTTCTTGGTGATTCTAGAATACATCTGGGAAATAAGCAAGCTGGAAGTCTATGCCTTTGACCGAACTACAACTCCCAGCATGCTTTATCGAGCGGCTCCAGAGGTATTTCGCGAGAAGAGTCCTCCACTCCTCTGCTCACAATAGAATCCATTTTGCCGGCAGGCTCGAAATTTTGGGCTTGGACAATCTGGAACTGCGCTGCCTGCGGTATGATCTAAGCCAGGGGTGGCTTCTAGCCTCTTCTATAGAAGAGGTTCCACAAATCTTCAGTGCCGTTTAGAACTGGTTCCAGCTCCCTCCCCCTGCCCGTCCGCACATCATCAAGATGAAGAGCGAGAGGAGGAATTCTGGGAGTTGAAGTCCACAAGTCTTAAAGCTGTCAGGTTTGAACACCCCTGGGTTTTTTTTCCCCCTAAAGGGTTAAGGGTCTTGTCGCAAGGGTCTTGTCACTTGACAGCTTTAAGACTTGCGTGCTTCAAATGCCAGAGTTTCTGAGCCAACATTTTGGTTGCTAAGCAAGAGTGTTGTTAAGTGAGTCTCACTACATTTTACAAGTTGGCCATGCCCACCCAGTCACACTACTGCCTAGCCACTTCCACTCGGTCACATGGCTGGCAAGCCACTCCCACAAAGCAGGCCGCACCTACAGAAGAGGTTCTAAACTTTTTTGAAACCCACCACTGATCTAAGCCCAGTATACCAAATTGTCTTCTACAATGTCCTGCCTGTCAATCACTACTTCAGCTTCCACCTCAATAATACATGGGCAAACAATCGATACAAACTCAATTGCAGAAAATACGACTTCAGCAACAGAGTGGTCAATGCCTGGAATGCTCTACTCCAGGGGTCTGCAAAGTTGGCTCTTTTGAGACTGGTGGACTTCAACTCCCAGAATTCCCCAGCCAGCTAGGCTGGCTGGGGATTTCTGGGAGTTGAAGTCCACCAGTCTTAAAAGAGCCAGCTTTGCAGACCCCTGATTACATCCTCAAGCCCTCACAGCTTCAACCTTAATTTGTCTACTGTGAACTCCATTCCTCACCCCTTTCCTAAGGGGTCGGTAAAGGGGACACGCATAAGCGCACCAGCGTGCCTACCATCCCTGTCCTACTGTTCCCATTTTCTTGTATTCGTTTCATTTGTTCGTGTCCATGTTCATACTTATACCTGCTATATCCTGTACATGTTTGACAAACTAATAAATACATAAAATTAATCAAGAAATATACCTCTTGGGGAGCTAACAGTAGTAAGAGCCATGACAATGGAGGCCTCAACTGGCATTTAACAGTCGTTAGGAAGCAAAAAGAAAAAATTGTGGAATGAATTATGGTAGCTCCTAATCCCCCTTCAGCAATCCCAAAAAAGCTAACCGGGGTTGGCGCTAGTCGATACTTGAATGGGAAAATTTATTTATTTATTTATTTTTATTTATTTTTCACATTTGTAACCCGCACCCATCTCACCACAAAGGGACTCGGGGCGGCGAACAGAGATTTAAAATAAATATACATAAATACAAAATATTATTAAATAATAACTAAATTAAATCAATACCCTGCTTAAAATAAAATTTAAATTCAAAAACCCATAAATTAAAATTTTGATTTGTTATAAAAACAATGGGTGTGGAGTAGATCATGCTAGGCCGGCCAGGTAAAAATAGTAAGTTTTTAAGTGCCGGCGAAACAAGCGGAGGTCTGTGATGGAACGGAGATCGGGAGGTAGGCCATTCCAGAGGGTAGGGCCCACCACAGAGAAGGCCCTTCCCCTGGGAGCTGCCAACTGGCATTGCCCGGTCGACGGCACCCGGAGAAGACCCTCTCCCTGGGAGCGAGTCGGTCGAAGGGATGTATGGGGTAGTAGACGGTCTCATAGGTAGCTAGGCCCCGTGCCATGGAGCACCTTGAATATGGTCATCAAAACCTTGTAACGCACCCGGAAGGTCACAGGTAACCAGTAAAATACCAGGAAATCTCAGGGCTATAACATAATTTTTAAAAATCCTAGAAGAAGGCAACAGAAAATCAACTTAGACATTTTTTGCAAAAAAAAAAAAAAAGGTACATGGTAGTCATCCACGAAATCATGCTAAGCTGAGCTTCACTCAGAGATCTTCTAGGAAGACTGTTCATTTGATCTGCAGATGATAAGGTTTGGTAGAACAGTCTAAGGATGACTACCCTTCATACCTGTTTAATGACAGGTTCTATTGCATTGTTGCATTGTGGGTTGGGCAATCCATTTGACAGAGGGCTCATAACTGTCACAGGATTTGCTCCACCCTTTCTGTATTTTTAGACCGTTTCAAGTATTGCTCTTCTAGGTCTAACCTTCATGAGAACTTGAAACTTGAAAAAGAATGTGTGATGTCTATCTTTCCCTGTCTTGGCCTTTCCTCTCCTCCCCCACCCACCCGCCCTTAAGATGTCAAATGTGCTGAACAAGAACTCACATTTCCAATTCACTTTTTGTGCGTCTCCATATCTAAAGATTCAGTGACATTGCAGTGAATTTGTAAAGTGACACAACAAACAAGGGGTGGGTTTTTTTTGCTAAGGGTATACGTGCATTATTTATGTTATATATTATTTACATTATCTATCTATCTATGTATCTATGTATCTATGTATCTATCTATCTATGTATCTATCTATCTATCTATCTATCTATCTATCTATCTATCTATCTATCTATCTATCTATCTATCTATCTATCTATCTATCTATCTATCATCTATTTATCTATCTAAGCCAAATACAATACAATACAATAGCAGAGTTGGAAGGGACCTTGGAGGTCATCTAGTCCAACTCCCTGCCTAGGCAGGAGGCTCTATACCATTTCAGACAAATGGCTATCCAACATCTTCTTGAAGACTTGCAGTGTTGGGGCATTCACAACTTCTGGAGGCAATTTAATGATTAATTTAATGATTAATTAATGATTAATTAATTTAATGATTAATTGTTCTAACTGTCAGGAAATTTCTCCTCAATTCTAGGTTGCTTCTCTCCTTGATTAGTTTCCACCCATTGCTTCTTGTTCTGCCCTCAGGTGCTTTGGAGAATAGCTTGATTCCCTCTTCTTTGTGGCAACCCCTGAGATATTGGAACACTGCTATCATGTCTCCCCTAGTCCTTCTTTTTATTAAACTAGACATACACAGTTCCTGCAACCATTCTTCATATGTTTTAGCCTCCAGTCCCCTAATCATACCACTCACTCATCTTGAAATCTCCAGAACTGTAAAGCCTACAAACTTGAAATTTGGCATGTATATTCCTCTTGGCTTCTAGGTGTTCGCTAAGAAAAGGTTTTTTGAAATGACCATCAGATCATCAGTATTTCCTATACAGTATTATTTTCACATGGGTCGATGATAAGGAGTTAGATGTTCTACTCCCCCTCCCCACCTGAAAGGAACTCTGTTCCAACTGCCAGTTGCCTTACATGGGCATAGCCAACGCGTGACTCATCCGGCCCATGGGCTGGCCCGATCACATGGTTTCATAGTGAAGCACGGGTATTCAGCTAGTGATTATATATGTGTATGACAGTTACCGTGTCCATAATCCTCTTTTGTGACTTTTGGACAAGCAAAATCAATGGGGAAGCCAGATTCACTTTAACAACCGTGTCACTAACACGACTGCAATGATTCACAGCAACTGTGGGGAGAAAGGTTGTAAAATGGGGACAAATTGTTTTTTTTTTCCACTCAGCAAACATAAATTTTGGACTCCATTGTGGTCGTAAGCAGAAGATCAGAGGTCTCCAACTTTTGCAACTTTAAGTCTGAAGGACTTCAGCTCCCAGAATTCTCCAGCCAGCAAAGCTGAATTCTGGGAGCTGAAGTCCTTCAGACTTAAAGTTGCAAAGGTTGGGGACCCCTGCAGAAGATTACCTGTATCAACATTGATTGCACCAGCATGGTAAGAGTTTGGGTGAAAATGTGTTTGGATTCCTACTCTCCTAAGACCCATCATCTTTCTGAATTGACATAATTGCTTGGGAGAGAACTCCTCCTCCTCCTCCCCTCCTCCTTTTCAAAGTTTAAAAGAAAGGAGATCATGAAGACAAGAATGGGCCTTTTTTTCTTTTTCTGTCTGAAAAAAAATTAAATAAAAAAAATTAAAGGCTCTTTCCCAGACTTAAGCTAAACTTTATCCACCATCATCAGTCAAGGCAGACAGTTCAGAGCAATACTAGAGCAAGTAATTGGGCCTATCTATCAACAGCTTTTGTCCGTGAGTTACTGAGTCTTACACTAAAGTGGGCACCAAACAGCACCGGAGTAGATTAAAGGCAGAAACAGATCTCTCTTGGGTTGCTTCCCTGCTCACCAGCTGTTATTTTCTATAGGAGGAGACAGGAGCTCCCATAGTATCTATCAGAATAATATAGACAATCTTGCCTGCAGCAAACTCGTTTTTCTCCTCCGCTTGTCATAAAACAGTTTACTCTTCTCCTCCTTTTCACATTAAACTTCCTCCTATCTTGTCATCTAGCCCTGACGTTAATGATGTTTGCACAGTATTTTAAGCATATATAAATCCGAGGAAAAACATTTACACACACCCCCTCCCAATGCACGCACACTTCGGAGGGATTTATTTTATTTATTTTTTGCTTCTCCTTTGCATTAAGAAGCAAAACCCCTTTGATCCTGAGACAGGGTGGACGTGCATTTTATTCACATCCAAAATGGTTCGCTTCAGTGGTTTAACAACCGGTTCAGTCCTTCTCTTCTCTACTTCCCCTTCCTCTCTCCTTCTCCTCTCCGAAGACTACAGCTAGTGCAGAATGCGGCCGCGCGGGGGATCTTGGGAGCCTCTCGGCATTCCCACGTAACACCTCTCCTGCGCAAGCTGCATGGCTGCCTGTGGCCTTTCGGGTGCGCTTCAAAGTGTTGATTACCATCTTTAAAGCGCTCCATGGCACGGGTCCTAGTTACTTGCGAGACCGCCTCCTTCCTCATACATCCCTCAGACCGATTCGCTCCCACAGAGAGGGTCTTCTCTGGGTGCCGTCAGCCGGGCAATGCCGACTTGCGGCGCCCAGGGGAAGGGCCTTCTCTGTGGCGGGCTCTACCCTCTGGAACGACCTACCCCCTGATCTCAGGACTATCACGGACCTCCGCCTCTTCCGCCAACGTCTAAAGACACACTTCTTCCATCTAGCTGGTCTGGCCTAATTTCCGAGACTATTTTACCGACTGATTTTAAATTAATTTATAGTTTTAATAAGAGGGGTTTAAATTAATTTTTAGCACAGGGCGTTGTTTATTTAATAGGATTTCATATTGACTACTTACAACGTATTTACATTGTATATATGTTTGTATCCATATTTTATTTTATCCATATTTTATTCACCTGTGCACCACCCTGAGTCCCTTTTTTTATTATTATTATTATTAAATTTATACCCCGCCCTTCTCCAAACGGACTCAGGGCAGCCCTCTCCTTATGGGAGAGGGCTGCGGTATATAAGTTTAATAAAATCTAAAATCTAAATCTCTCCCCTCTCCACTCCTTCTTTCTCTCCTCCTCTTCCCCCCGCCCTCCCTCCTATCCCTCTCTTCTTCCCTTACCTCTCTTCCACACTCTTCCTCTCATTTCCTTGATGTATTTCAGCCTCTGAGTGAGCTATATTTTATGTTGATGGTATTTATAATTCCATTACAATATACCTATTTAATTTTAACACATACCTTTCTCCTTCTTTATTAAAAGAAAAAGAAGTATGCATATATAGTAATTGTATTTTTAAATACAACCCCCCCCCCCACCTATTTTTGGCCAAGATGTAGACCTGGTTATGATTCCCAGCTATTCTCATCATTATATTTATATAGTTATGCATCCTTACCCGCCCTAAATTTGTAGTTCTGCCTTTATAATCTCCATAATTTCCCATTATAAGTATATTTCATGTTCCCTCTCCATTTTTCCATATCTTGACTTAGCCTACTCTTAATTGTCTTTAAATAACAATCCTTACTGTTCAATGTTCGTTACAATTCCATTAATCTACTATATAGAGAAGAGAAGTACAACAGAAGGAAGAAAGGAGGTAGGGAGGAGGAGGAGAGAGGGAGAAGAAAGTGATGGATAAGGTACAAATATGGTGTATGGCAGGAGTGGGCAAACTTTGCAACTTTAAGTCTGAAGGACTTCAGCTCCCAGCTTTGCTGGCTGGAGAATTCTGGGAGCTGAAGTCCTTCAGACTTAAAGTTGCAAAGTTTGCCCACCCCTAGTGTATGGAGTGCACAAGAGCCAATAATCGTTTTTGGGAGTTGATGGTAAGACGAATTGATGTAAACATTTAACATTCTAATATGATGTTGGTTATGTATACTTGGGGTTATTTGTTATAAAAATGAAAAAAATAAAAAAAACTTTATTAAAAAAATCTAAAAAACCCCAACAACAACCAGTTCGGTGATTGCGTGCTTCGCTCTGTATGTGTGCACAGTTTTAGCAAAACTTACCTTCCACGTTACTTCTGGAGAGTAACACAGCTGAGGTGTGGCAATCCTCTCTGCCATGGGACTCAGAATTCCCTTGCTTTGAAGCTTGGTTCCTGATAATCCATGTCAATATTCCTTTCTGGGCAGCAAAGAATGGGTACCTGTGGTGGCCCGCCAGCGGCCAATGGAGCTGGCAGCAGATTCGGACAGTGAGGAGGTTGGGGAGAAACATGGACCAGTCCTGGAGTCTGAGGAAGGCTCTGTTGAGGGCTCTGTGTCGGCGGCAGAGATGGGGCCAGGGCCACCTGACAGCTGGAGTCTGTTCCGCAGAGTTGCCAGACGAAGGGAACAGCTAAGGAACAAGGGTCGACTTGGGAGTAAGGCCACAGGTGGATGGTGAATGGCTCCTCCCATAGGGAATAAAAGAGGAGCGAAAGGGGAGTGGAGTTTGCAGGAGACAATTAGTTCAATTAGGGTGAAGATCTGTTCCTGACTTCTTGCCAAGTAATTGCTGCTACAGCATAACGTTTGCAGGATATCGGCCTGGCCCTGGTAGCTCTCTAAGCCTGATAAAAGTCTGTAGTTGTGAAATCTCATGAAAGACTGTTGGCCCGGACTTTGCTAGAGAGGAATTCCCTTTAACCTAAATAAAAAGGATTTTAACAGGACGAGGAGTTGGCTTCATGATCTTGGGAAGCCTAGGTCAGAACAGGTATTACCTGACACAAACATACAGGTCGTCCTTGACTTATGATTACAACTGAGCTCAAGATTAATGTTGCTAAGTGAGACATTTGTTAAGTGAGTTTCGTCCCATTTTATGATCTTTGTTGCCACAGTTGTTAAATGGACTCAGCTTTGTCCTGCTGGGGAAGCCTAGGTCAGAACAGTGCCATTCATAAGGTTACAGCTGAGAATATTTATTTAAGCTTATACACAAGTATCTGGTTAATTAAAGTTCAATGCTGAATTGGCACCAGATCAGGGTCAATTCAGGAAAGGTTGGTCTGGGAGCACGTGTGAGAACGCAAGAATTCTAAACTGATGATGTGCTTAACTCCACCACCACCCTCCCCAAGTCTGTCTGCTCTTCTTCTACAGATAGACAATTATTGGATAGGATCTTCTTCCTGGCTATTTTTCCATCTTCACAGTCTAGCCTACAGCCTTCTTAATCTCCCACTCAAATATTAATTAGATCCAACATTTGCGTAACTTTTTTTGATGTCAACCAGGAAGCTTTTGCTGTAAGGAAGGATATTTTTAGCTTTCATTAAAGCAACGGATGTGCTGAATAAAGAAGAAGACCTTGGCAGAGATAGGTCAGATCTGTTACCAAAGCGATGAGGAGAAAAACATAGCTCAAGTCCAACAGAAGCAGAAAATATGCAGAAGCAGTTCAGAAATCTCCCTAACGCGGTTGGGTTTAAGAAAGGAAGGATGTACAGAACAATCAGATTTGCAAGATTGTATTATCATATCCTACCTCAAAAAAAGTATAACTCTGGTCTTCCCACGGAGTTGACTCCTCAGCTGGCCTATCTGGTGGGGCTTACAATTGGGGGAGCGCAGGGGGGTCATGCGCAAGCATATTGCACCCATAATGCAATGCGTGACACACACACCCCAGTGCGCATGCATGCACTCCAGGTGCTGTCCCCCTTTTTTGCATGCTTTTTTCACCCTCCCAAGGCTCCAAAAGCTTTATAAGAGTCTGGGGAGGGTGAAAACAGCCTCCCCTGCCCCCCCCCCCCACCGGAGGCCCTCCGGAGGCTTCTGGGACAAAACAGGATGCTACGAGCAAACTGGAAGTCACTGACTGTACACAGATAGAAGATAGGATTCACAAGTTGCATGTTATGCAACACAGCGTATGTTTTATTTATTTTTTTAGCTTTAGTTAGTAAACAGAATAACAGAATAATAAACTTGGATGTCTTCTGGTTCTAACCCTATTCAGGCAGGAAACCCTATACCAGTGATGGCTGATCTTTTTCCCATCGCATGCCAAAAGTGGGTGGAATGCAGGGGGGGGGGTTCATGTGTGGGTGTGTCAATACCCATAATGCTGTGCGCACAACCCTTGCATGCGTGCACTCATGACACCCCTTGCATGCGCATGTGCATGATACCCTCGCCCTCCCCCCTGCTTTTGGCGTGTGATGGACTCGTTTTTTGTCCTCCCCAGGCTCCAGAGGCTTTCTAGGAGCCTGGGCAGGATGAAAAGAGCCTCTCCTGCCCCCCGCAGCAGCCCTCCGGAGGCTTCAGGGGGTTTCTCTGAAGTCCGCTCCCGAACCTCCGGTTTGTGTGTTGGCCCATTTTTCACCCTCCGGAGGATTCAGTAAAAAACGGCCTTAAAAGAAGTCCAAAACACAAACAGGAAGTTCAGGAATGGACTTCCAGTTTGCCCATAGGGCTGTTTTTCACCCTCCAGAGGCTTCAGTGAAAGACGGCCTTAAAAGAAGTCCAAAACACAAACCGGAAGTTCAGAAATGGACTTCCGTTTTGCCCATAGGGCTGTTTTTCACCCTTCGGAAGCTTCAGTGAAAAACGGCCTTAAAAGAAGTCCAAAACACAAACAGGAAGTTCAGGAATGGACTTCCAGTTTGCCCATAGGGCTGTTTTTCACCCTCCAGAGGCTTCAGTGAAAGACGGCCTTAAAAGAAGTCCAAAACACAAACCGGAAGTTCAGAAATGGACTTCCGTTTTGCCCATAGGGCTGTTTTTCACCCTTCGGAAGCTTCAGTGAAAAACGGCCTTAAAAGAAGTCCAAAACACAAACAGGAACTTCAGGAATGGACTTCCAGTTTGCCCATAGGGCTGTTTTTCACCCTCCAGAGGCTTCAGTGAAAGACGGCCTTAAAAGAAGTCCAAAACACAAACAGGAAGTTCAGGAATGGACTTCCAGTTTGCCCATAGGGCCGTTTTTCACCCTCCAGAGGCTTCAGTGAAAGACGGCCTTAAAAGAAGTCCAAAACACAAACCGGAAGTTCAGAAATGGACTTCCGTTTTGCCCATAGGGCTGTTTTTCACCCTTCGGAAGCTTCAGTGAAAAACGGCCTTAAAAGAAGTCCAAAACACAAACAGGAAGTTCAGGAATGGACTTCCAGTTTGCCCATAGGGCTGTTTTTCACCCTCCAGAGGCTTCAGTGAAAGACGGCCTTAAAAGAAGTCCAAAACACAAACCGGAAGTTCAGAAATGGACTTCCGTTTTGCCCATAGGGCTGTTTTTCACCCTTCGGAAGCTTCAGTGAAAAACGGCCTTAAAAGAAGGCCAACACATAAACCAGAAGTTCAGGAATGGACTTCCGGTTTGCCCATAGGGCTGTTTTTCACCCTCTGGAGGCTTCAGTGAAAGACGGCCTTAAAAGAAGTCCAAAACACAAACCGGAAGTTCAGAAATGGACTTCCGTTTTGCCCATAGGGCTGTTTTTCACCCTCCGGAAGCTTCAGTGAAAAACGGCCTTAAAAGAAGGCCAACACACAAACCGGAAGTTTGGAAATGGACTTCCGTTTTGCCCATAGGGCTGTTTTTCACCCTCCGGAAGCTTCAGTGAAAAACGGCCTTGAAAGAAGGCCAACACATAAACCAGAAGTTCAGGAATGGACTTCCGGTTTGCCCATAGGGCTGTTTTTCACCCTCCGGAAGCTTCAGTGAAAAACGGCCTTAAAAGAAGGCCAACACATAAACCAGAAGTTCAGGAATGGACTTCCGGTTTGCCCATAGGGCTGTTTTTCACCCTCCGGAGGCTTCAGTGAAAAACGGCCTTAAAAGAAGGCCAAAGTCAGCTGGACAGTGCACGAATGCACGCTGGAGCTGACAGGACAACACCTCACTTGCCCTAACAAATGGCTCCCTGTGCCACCTGTGGCACACGTGCCATATGTTCGTCATCACAACCCTATACCATTTCGGGCAAAATGGTTTTCAGACCATGGTTTACACTTTAATGTGATGTCTGAATCCAGGGAAGCAGTCTACTCAATAACAGTTAACTAAACAATGGCTTTATATAATGTGTTTATCCAGGTGACAGATGGGCTTTGAACCATAATAAGAAAGCATCAATGAGACTTTAGTTGACTTGACTCATGTATGTCCATTGATTTCAACTGGTTATTATCAGGAAACACCAATCCAGCAACAAAAGAAAATGAATTGTTAAGAATGAACGGTCTCCATTCTCCTATTCAGGCTGAGCGTAGCTCGCAAATGTTTGTAACAATGCCAGCCTCTTTTGAATTATCCGTAGGTGGCTTATAACCAATTATATAAACAGGTACAAGATGATAATGTTTGACAGCAGAGGTATTATGGGGAGAATAAGATGTGCTTTATCTTGAATGAAGGTATTAGTGAAAAACAGATTAAAACGTTATGTGGAGATCTGTAACAATAACTAGGCTAATTCTATTGTCTTTCTCCCAAATTATTTTATTAGCTGCTACATATTCCTTCTAACGGCAGCAAAACCCTGATTCTGTTGCCTTCAAATAAAAATTCCTTTGAAGGATCATTGCAAGAGTTCTTATTATTATTATTTCTTTTCGTCGTTAAACATGAAACTCAGTCACCTGAACATTTAAAGATGTGTCACGAATACCCTTGACTGGTGCTAATGGTTGATATGGGTTGCTACCAGCGTCTTAGCTGCTAACCAAGTACCTCCTTAAAATGTATGATGTTCCAAGTAATGCAGTTTTTTGCACCCCCAGTTTATTATTATTATTTACTAGAGCCTCCAAATAATATTATTATTTCTTTTATTCATTAAACATGAAACTCTGTCAACTGAATATTTAAAAATGTGTCACAAATACCATTGACTGGTGCTAATGGTTGAATACAGGTTGCTGCCAGCGTCCTAGGTATCAACCAAGCATCTTCTTAAAATATATGATATTCCGAGTAGTGCAGTTTTTTGCAGTTCCACTGGTGTTATTGCAGAAAGCTGCAATTTATTGATGTGTTTTGTAAAATTCTTGGACATGGTACCAAGTGCCCTGATGACAATGGGTATCACTGTTACATGCTTCATCCATAGCCACGTAGTTTTGATTGCCAGGTTGAGATATTTTGTAATTTTTTTCCAGTTCTTTTTCTTCAATTCTGGCATCTCCTGGTACAGCGATATCAATAAACTGTACGCTTCAGCCCTCAACAACAGTGATATCTGGTGTGTTGTGTTCCAATTGACAATCTGTCTGTATTCGAAAGTCCCACAGGATCTTCACCGTCTCATTTTTGGTAACTTTTTTTACTTTTATGTTCCCATGGCTTTTCAGATACAAGTAGGGTGTATTTTTTTTACATAATAACCAGTGGACTAATTTAGCAACTCGAGCATGTCTAGCTTTCTAATCAGTTTGTGTGATTTTGCTGCACTCACATATTAAGTGTTTATTATTATTATATTATCATAATGTAATGTAATGTAATGTAATGTAATGTAATGTAATAACATAACATAACATAACATAACATAATATAATATAATATAATATAATATAAATAAAAATGTAACTATGAGTTTGTTCAAAACAGGTAATCTCTGAAAGTACTGCACCGATCGCTTCCAAATTTTCACACAATGTTCCTTTCAAATACGGCACCAAGGATATATATAGATTGTGTAGATGTCACACCTGTGCCAGGTACATACAATGGAAATGTAAAAAATTGTAAAAAAGATAGGTAGATGGATAGAGAGAGAACAGTGGGCCACAGGTATTATGCCATTCGTTATGACATAAAATACTCTGTCCATAAGATTCAAGGAGAAATACAATAGGTAGGTAGGTAGGAAGCTATAGGGATAGAGAGAGGGAGGGAGAATTACGGTAGGTAGGTAGGTAGATAGGGGGATAGAGAGGGAGAGGGAGAAATACAGTAGGTGGGTAGGTAGATGGGGGGAGAGAGAGGGAGAAATACAGTAGGTGGGTAGGTTGGGGGTTATACGGTGGTTGTGTGTACGTGTTTGTGTGTGCAGGTGTAGATCTACACACAGATTGGTTGGCCATTTAACCAGACTGAGCCACAGCAACGCGTGGCCAGGAACGGCTAATATAATATAATATAATATAATATAATATAATATAATATAATATAATATAATATAATATAATATAATATAATATAATATAATATAATATAATATAATATAATAATATAATATAATATAATATAATATAATATAATATAATATAATATAATATAATATAATATAATATAATATAATATAATATAATATAATATAATATAATATAATATAATATAATATAATTAATATAATAATATAATAATATAATATAATATAATATAATATAATATAATATAATATAATATAATATAATATAATATAATATAATATAATATAATATAATATAATATAATATAATATAATATAATATAATATAATATAATATAATATAATATAATATAATATAATTAATATAATATAATATAATATAATATAATATAATATAATATAATATAATAATATAATAAATATAATATAATATAATATAATATAATATAATATAATATAATATAATATAATATAATATAATATAATAATATAATATAATATAATATAATATAATATAATATAATATAATATAATATAATATAATATAATATAATATAATATAATATAATATAATATAATATAATATAATATAATATAATATAATATAATATAATATAATATAATATTCTGTGTGTATGTGTGTGTGTATGTATGTAGGTAGGTAGGTAGGTAGGTAGGTAGGTAGGTAGGTAGATAGATAGATAGATAGATAGATAGATAGATAGATAGATAGATAGATAGATAGATAGATAGATAGATAGATAGATAGATAGATCACTCGTTGTTGTTGTTATTCATTGCACAGTCATATGTTCAGTCTGGATTTGGCATTTTTGTCTACCTATCGAGTCCTTATCAAGAACCTGGGATAGGCAAATCTGGATGTTTGATGGTGTTACAGATATTGTCGCAGGATGGAAGCAGTTCCAAGAAAAGTCACCTTCTGCAACTGACTGACTGATAGCAAATTTTTCAATGTCAATGGTGTTCAAGTGGTGCTATTTATTTATTATCTAATACACACACACACACACACACACACACATTATTCTTATTATTCTGTGGTTAATCTTTGGTGAGATTCACAGCCTTTGGGGCTGGTTGGTAGCTCAACAGCTCGAGTCCTAACCAATTATTATTATTATTATTATTATTATTATTATTATTATTATTATTATTATTATTATTATTATTATTATTATTATTAATGTTGTTGTTGTTGTTGTTGTTATTATCTTAATCTTTGGTAAGATTCACAGCTTTTGGGGCTGGTTAGTAGCTCAACAGCTCGAGTCCTAACCAAGGACCAGGAACTGTTAAGGTAATGTCGGAGAATATAAGCTGTTCCAAGCAGGGTGGCCCTTTGTAGAGTCAGAATGCTCAAGTCCGGCAAACCTAGAACCTCCACATAGCGAGGCAGTCCCCTAGGTATTGCTCCAAGGGCTCCAATCACAACCGGGACAACACATGACTTTCTCTTCCACAGTTGCTCAACTTCAATTTGCAAGTCCCGGTATTTTGTGATTTTTTTCTTGCTGCTTATTTTCAATTCATACATCACCAGGTATTGCAATATCAACGAACCATACTTTTTTCTTTTCAATTATTGTTATATCAGGTGTGTTGTAGGACAAGTGCCTGTCAATCTGAATTCTGAAGTCCCACAAGATCTTGACTTTCTCATTCTCTAAAACTTTCTCAACCTGATGTTCCCAGTGATTTTTGCTGTACTCAAATCCAAACTTCTGGCACAATTTCCAGTGAATGATCTTAGCAACACGGTCATGGCATTGTAGGTAGTCAGTTTGTGAAATTTTGCTGCACCCACTGATCAGGTGGTCGACTGTCTCATCTTTCTCATTACAGAGGCGACATTTGCTGTTGGTGGTAACATGTTGCTGAATTTTTGCCTTAGTTTGTGGCTAAGGCTTGTTCTTGACCTGCCAAAATAAAGCCTTCTGTTTATTTTTTCAGTACACCCAATCTTAACCAGTTCCAAGTTAGTTTTTGGTCAGCTTTGCCTTCAATACTTTTCAAGTATTGGCTATGCATAGCTTTGCTTTTCCAATTTTCAGCTCGGTTCTCAATTACTTCTTTCTTATATTCAGCTTTTGACTTAGTTGTCTTTAAAAGGCCTCCTTTATTTACTTCCTTAATCATTGGTTCCTCACTTTTCTGGATGTAATCATTCAAGCTGTGTCTTTCTTCTTCCACAGTCTGCTTTACTTGTAGGAGTCCTCAACCACCTTCTGCTCTTGGTAGATATAATTGGTCAACATCACTTTTAGGGTGCAAAGCATGATTCATTGTCATACGTTTTCTCGTTTTTCTGTCCAAATTGTCCAACTCCATCTGGGTCCAGTCAATTATTCCTGCAGAGTATCGAATCACAGGTATAGCCAAGGTATTTATGGCTTTTATGATGTTTCCTCTACTCAGTTTGGACTTTAATATCTTGCGGATTCGTCGAATGTAGTTGGTTGAAGTTAATTCCTTGACTTTATTATGCATTAAGTCAGAGTCCTCTAAAATCCCCAAGTACTTGTAGCCTTCATCTGGTTTTACTGCCTTTATCATTTCTTCATTCTCAAGTTTTATTCTATCATCTTCTATGACCTTGCCTGCTTTGGTTGCCATTGTTGCACATTTGTCAATTCCAAACTGCATACCAATGTCTTTGCTAAATTCTTTTGTGCTTTCAATTAATAAATTCAGTTCAGCATTTACCAAACAGCTTCAAATCATCCATGTACATCAAGTGCGAAATTCGTACATCAAGTGCGAAATTTTCAGTCCTTTCTTTGCAAGTTCGTAGCCACAGTTCATCTTCTTCAAAATGATTGTTAGTGGTAGCATTGAGAGTATAAAAAGAAGGGGTGAAAGGGAATCACTCTGGAAAATGCTTGTTTAATTTCAACTTCACCCAGTTCTTCTTCATTAGCCATAAGTTTTGTTCTCCAGAGATTCATTCCATGAATTTTTGTATGTTGCTGCTGATGCCAAAGATTTCCAGGCATTTCTTGATCCAGCTATGGGGAACTGAATCAAATGCTTTCTTATAGTCTATCCAAGCCATGAACAGATTGGTTCGTCTTTTCTTTGATTTTTTTAGGATTAGCTTGTCAATCAGCAGTTGGTCCTTTGTTCCTCTTGAATTTTTGCAGCATCCTTTCTGTTCCAAAGGAAGCAAGTTATTTCTTTCCAAGTATCCATAAACTTGGTTTGCAATGATACCAGTAAGGAGCTTGTATGTTGTTGGCAAACAGGTGATTGGCCAATAGTTTCCAGGTTTTTTTTCCTTTTTCTTTATCTTTTTGGATCAAAAATGTCCTTCCAGTTGTCATCCATTCATCATTTTCAGGTGTTTTTAAGATCTGGTTCATTTGGGCTGCCAATCTTTTGTGCACGCTTGTAAGTGCCTTTAACCAGAAGTCATGTAACTCATCTGGTCCAGGTGCACTCCAGTTCTTCATTTTTCTTGACTGCCTTTGCACCATTTCTTTTGTTATTTTCACATCTTCCATTTTATGCACTTTAATAGAATCCTCAATCTGTTTGATCCACTTTGCATTTCTGTTGTGCTTCTTGTTGTTTTCCCACAAATTCTTCCAGAATTTCAGAACTTTCTTTTTATCAGGCTTTTCATTTGTTGTTACTCCACCACTTTCTAAGCTCTTATAAAAGTGGTGCTGATTTGCTATGAACTGTGAGATTTCTTTGAACTGAGTTATTCGGTTTTCATACCTTTTAATCTTTTCAGCAACAGCAACAACCCTCTGCTTCAGCTCTTCAATTACTACTGCAATCTCCTTATTCTCTAAATCATATCTTGCTTCCAGGCTGCTTTTGACCTGCTTGTTCTTTAGCTGACCTTGCCTTAGGTTCTTCAAGTTGCTCAGGTCTCCATGAAATATTTTGATCTTCAATTCCAACTGAATTTTCCACTTAGGCTTCCTCTTCTTGCCTCTTTGGTTCTTTTGTATTTTCAAACCCAATTCTTTGGTGGTTATGAAAGCTGCTGCATACATCAGCTGGTTTGTTTTAGCTAATGTAGTGGTTTGAATGGTTTGCAAAGCCTCATTGACCTTTTTTAGTACATTTCTCAATTCTTTCCAGTTCACTTGGTTCAGCTTTGGCAAACATGTTCTTTCAGAATCTTCCATTTGATGCTTTATTTTCTCAGCTAATTGAGCACTATCTGTTGGTGTTTGTTCTTCAGTGCTTCCTTGTTCTTTATCTTCATCCACTTCAGGAGCCTCTTCCTCCCTTTCTTCCTCAGTTTGCTTTTGAGTCTGCAAATCATTCTTGATGTTACTCTTCTTTGTTGGTATACTCAGACCATTAGTTGCTTTCTCTTCAATTCCTATTAATTCTACTGTAGTGAAAAATTTGTGGCTTAGAATTACACGTCGTTGGTCCATTAGCCTTTGTTCACTGATATCACTGTCCATGTGGGTCACCTTCCAAATCTGATACATTCGTTTTTGCTGGCTCAGATTGATAGTAAGCTTCCATAATAGAGATGTTTTCTTCCCTAGTCCAGATTTTTCGCTTTTTTGCTTTTTCTTCCATTAGCTTGTCAGCTCTATGCCCTGGTTGCCTAGCAGAGGGAGCTGAGTCCTGTAGCTCATCTTGCGCAGAATGCCCAGGAGCCATAGCATCCAACGGAACCCTTGTTAATCTGGGCGATGGTACAGCCAGCATAAATTTCATTTTTTTTGCATTCACCATGTTTGAATGGGTTGTGGAGCAAATTTTGTCTGGCCCTTCACCTAAGACCTGTCTGATATGGTTGCACCTGTTCAGCATAGCCCTTAGGATCACTAGAGCGTGCAAGCCCCTCCACCACAACAAGGTAAAGCTTCTCGGAGGGGTTATTATTATTATTATTATTATTATTATTATTATTATTATTATTATTATTAGGTTAATCTTTGGTGAGATTCACAGCCTTTGGGGCTGGTTGGTACCTCAATAGCTTGAGTCCTAACCAAGGACCTAGAAACTCTTAAGGTAACGTCGGAGGATATAAGCTGTTCCACGTAGGGTGGTTTTTTGTAGAGCCAGAATGTTCAAGTCCAGTAAATGTAAAATTTCTACATAGTGAGGTAGCCCTTTAGGTATTGCTCCAAGGGCTCCAATTACAATCGGGATAACACTCGATTTCTTTTTCCACAGTCGCTCAACTTCAATTTGCAAGTCCCGGTATTTTGTGATTTTTTTGCTGCTGCTTATTTTCAATTTGTGCATCACCAGGTATTGCAATGTCAACGAACCATTATTGTTGTTGTTGTTGTTGTTGTTGTTGTTGTTGTTGTTATTATTATTTGGATTTAAGTCCCTATGGTTGGTCACCATGATCTCATTTGGGCCAATCAGCTCAGGAAACCTCATTTACCTCATCACAACCTCTCTGCTGTCATAGCAACAGGTGGGTTCTTTCTGATCATAGTTGGCTCTTTTGCATAATGCAAAGGCCCCTGCTTGCTTTTTAGATAATTAATCTTTTCCCCCCGCGAGCCTACTTGAATACATTAGCAAAACAAGTATGTGAAATTTGTTTATCCCAAGACAATCAATTGAAAATTACCCGCAAACGTAATTCTCATTAGGGTACAGGCGGTGAATGGTACACCATATGGTGAATGAGAAGCAATAAAACCTCTGCTAGGCCACACAACAGGTTGCTCAGTTTATCATCTTTTTTCCATCTGGAAATTTAAATATCCAGTTTTTCTCAAAGGGGGAAAAAAAGTGGATTTTATTTTATTTTATTTTATCTTATCAAAATGAACATACAAGGAAGGCCTTGTCAAGCTGTAAATCTGAGCTGAGCTGTTGGAGGAGAGGCAAAGTCAGACGAAGAAACTTACATTTTAGAAATAATTATCTTTCCTGTGGAAGCCACAGTTATTGAACACCCGTGAAAGGGGGGACAGAGATAGAACAGGGAAGCAAGAAAGGAAAGATGGTGACTCACAATAACTTGACAACATCACACAGATCCCATTGCCCCAATGGAGGGATTAATCATTTCAATTGAGAGAACTGGGTATGTCTAGTCTAACGAAGAGAAGGACTAGGGTTGATATGATAGCAGCCTTCCAGTATTGGAGGAGCTTTCACAAAGAACAGGAGGTCAATCTGCTATGTCCTCGACCTGCGACTGGTCTCAACTTACGACCAGCCGCAGGTCTTCCAGTCTGTCGGGAGAAGCCTTAGTAACAGGCTGTAACAACCTGTCAAACCACCAGTCGCGCCTGATTGGCCAAGACGCGACTGGCGGGAAACCCAGCCCGGCTTGCGCTCCGATTGGCTCCCCGTTTGACAGCTCGAGTATAAGTAGCTGTCAAACGCGGGAGCCCCTGTCTACCGCGCTTTTTGTTCCTGTATATAGTTTGCCTTTTGCTATTGCCTATCCAATAAACGGCTATTGTTTTAAAGCAAACCTGGTCTGGACTCCCTCTATCAAAGAATCTAACACAAACTATTGTCCAAAGCACCTGAGGGCAGGACAAGAAGTAACGGGTGGAAATTTATTAAAGAGACATGCAGCTTAGAACTAAGTAGAAATTTCCTGACAGTGAGAACAATTAATCAATGGTGAAAAAGGTAAGGTTCTACATTTAGGCAAGAAAAACAAAATGCACAGGTACGGTATAGATTGTACCTTGCTCAATAGTAGCAACTGTGAGAGGGATCTTGTAATACTAGTGGACAACCATTTAGATATGAGCCAGCCGTGTGCAGCAGCTGCCAAAAAAGCCAACACAGTTCTAGGCTACATAAACAGAGGGCTAGAATCAAGATCATGCGAAGTGTTAATACCGCTTTACAATGCCTTGGTAAGGCCACACTTGGAATACTGCACTCAGTTTTGGTCGCCACGATGTAGAAAAGACGTGGAGACTCTGGAAAGAGTGCAGAGAAGAGCAACAAAGATGATTAGGGGACTGGAGACTAAAACATATGAAAAACGGTTGCAGGAACTGGGTATGTCTAGTTTAATGAAAAGAAGGACCAGGGGAGACATGATAGCAGTGTTCCAGTATCTCAGGGGTTGCCCCAAAGAAGAGGGAGCCAAGCTATTCTCCAAGGCACCTGAGGGTAGAACAAGAAGCAATGGGTGGAAACTAATCAAGGAGAGAAGCAACTTAGAACTGAGGAGAAATTTCCTGACAGTTAGACCAATTAACCAGTGGAACAGCTTGCCTCCAGAAGTTGTGAATTCCCCAACCCTGGAAGTCTTTAAGAAGATGTTGGATAGCCATTTGTCTGAAATGGCATAGGGCTCCTGCCTAGGCAGGGGGTTGTAATAGAAGACCTCCAAGGTCCCTTTCAACTCTGCTATTGTATTGTATTGTATTGTATTGAATGGTATGGTATGGTATGGTATGGTATGGTATGGTATGGTATGGTATGGTATTAATGAGTGGAATGGGTTGCCTCTGGAAGTTGTAGGTGCTCCATCACTAGAGGAACCGGTAAAATAACACCTCTGACTGGCCCCACCTCCATCTATTCTCCGCTGAGTCCCAGCTGATCGGGAGGGAATGGAGATTTTACAGTATCTTCCCCTACCACGCCCACCAAATCACGCCCATCAAGCCAAACCCACAGGTCCAATAGTAAAAAAAATTAAATCCCACCACTGATTACTTCCAACTTAGCATTCTATGTTTTACTACCTATGAGTATTATCATGCAATGTAGGACTGTTCTCCTTAGTTCTAGTTTGCTTCTCTCCCTCCTTGATTAGTTTCCACCCATTGCTTCTTGTTCTGCCCTCAGGTGCTTTGGAGAATAGTTTGACTCCCTCTTCTTTGTGGCAACCCCTGAGATATCGGAAGACTGCTGTCATGTCACCCTTATTCCTTTTTTTTCATCAAACTAGACATACTTGGTGCCTTAACTGCTACAGGTTGTCCTTGACTTACGACTGCTCACTTAGTGACCATTTGAAGTTTTGATGGATGTCCCTGTGGTTACTTACGACTCAGTTGCGACATTCTGTTGGTATCGCACACACCCCACATCACGTGACTGCATTTTGGGAACTCATCAACTGGTCCGCATTTATGGCCAAGATGTCTTTGGAATTTTTAAAAGAGGGCAATAGATTTGTGGAAAAATGCATTTAAATAAATAAATAAATATAAATAAATAAAAAAATTTAAAAATGCAAAATATGACTGTCCATTCCCACCCCCCTTAACTTCAAAACCAATTATGCTCTTCAAGTTCTCACAAAGTCTTATGCTACATAGGTGGCTAAGTGACTCCTGTATTTTCAGGAGAGCGAAAATGCTCTGAGTGCCTCTTAAATAGAAAAAAGGGAGCTGAAAAAGACCTCTTAAGTAGGTAAACAAACCAATCAAATATAGATTATCTTATAATCTCATCTCTTGCCCTCCACTAAAGTGACCGACTACCATTTTTTTCTGGTTAGGTTACTGTAAAAGTTATGCCCATATATTTCCTCCTGATGAAAGCATCCCATAATATTTTTATGAGGCTCATGGAGTGCACTTAAGCTTTCCAGGCGTACCTTATTTGTTTAATAAACCCTTAAAGCCAAGGCCTTTTTAAGACTCTGAGACACCCAGAGGCAGAATGTTAATTTGAGAGACCCAAATTTCTTCTGATTGCCTGCTGGGTCAATCATAGTCTAGATATAGTAGAACCATGCAAAGCCCCATTGCAATGACTAAAAGCTGTGAGCCATATTCTAAAATGCTTGGAAAACATAATTGTCTACCTGATTTGTCAGCTCTCTATAGTTCACACCACAAGGTCTGTTAGGGCCACAGGAGAACAGGGTATGTGTTGAGTTTAAGAAAGTCCTTTAAAAAATGCACTCCTGGGCTCCATCAATCAATCTATATAAATAAAAATGTAACACGAGTTTGTTCAAAACCACTAATCTCCAAAAGTACTGCACCGATCGCTTCCAAATTTTCATACAATGTTCCTGTCGAATATGGCACCAATTATATATATGTGTGTGTGTGTGTGTGTTACATTTTTGAGCTGATCAATAAATAAGTCAGGGAGACTAGTATAGATCTATTTTGAGCTAGATCTATACTAGTCTCCCTGACTTATTTATTGATCAGCTCAAAAACGTAACACACATATAAAAAAATTACACAACGGAATTCATGGCGTTCTGTCTAGATGGTCTCTGGTGATGAGCCCAAAGACCAGGTGCTCTGACATAAATACACACACACACACACACACATATATATATATTTATTTATTTATTAGAGGTTATTTTTTCACAACATCCTGTTAAGAGGCCCCAATTAAGGGAGGAGACATACTGTTTCCCTTCCTGCCTTTTCCTGGCTCATCACCAGAGACCATCTAGACAGCAAGCCAAGAGTTCCGTTGTGTAATTTTTTTTAGATATGTGTGTTAGTTTTATGAGCTGATCGATAAATAAATTAGAGAGACCAGGATAGATCGATTTCGAGCTTATTAGCTCTCATCAGCTGGCCATACCCTTTACTGGGATTCGAACCAGGGCTGTATTGCATATCAGGCAGAAGCCAAGCAATTCAGCCAAGCCGGCTCCCCTTATTGCATCAGCTGAGACAGGGGTATTTAGTAGAGGTTATTTTTTCACAACATCCTGTTAAGAGGCCCCAATTAAGGGAGGAGACATACTGTTTCCTTTCCTGCCTTTTGGCTCATCACCAGAGACCATCTAGACCAGAGATCTTTACCCAGTAAAGGGTATGGCCAGCTGATGAGAGCTAATAAGCTCGAAATAGATCTATCCTGGCTTCTCTAATTTATTTATTGATCAGCTCATAAAACTCACACACACACACACACACACACACACACACACACACACATATATGAGAGAATATTTTCACAGCTCCTGTTCAGGGCCCCTTTAAGGGAGGAGACTTAACGTCATCCCTCTCTGCCCTTCGACTCAACCCAGAGATCATCCAGACAGAGAACCAATTAGATTACTGCTGTGTGAAATATATATATTGTGTAGATGTCACACCTGTGCCAGGTACAATCAACGGAAATGTAAAAAATTGTAAAAACGATAGGTAGATGGATACAGAGAGAGCAGTGGGCCACAGGTATTATGTCATCCCTTATGACATAAAATACTCTGTCCATAGATTGGTTGGTAGAGGGATAGAAAGAGAGAGAGGGAGAAATACAGTAAGTAGGTAGGTAGGTAGGTAGAGAGATAGAGAGGGAGAAATACACTAGGTAGGTAGGTTGGGGGTTTTACGGTGGTTGTGTGTATGTGTGCAGGTGTAGATCTACACACAGATTGGTTGGCCATTTAACCAGACTGGGCCACAGCAACACGTGGTCGGGAATGGCTAGTAGAGAAATAATATCATGATCACATATTACTGCCACTACATAAATAAGACCACGCTTCAGGAGTGAAATCCAGCAGGTTCTGGAGAACCAGTAGTGGACATTTTGAGTAGTTCAGAGAACAGGCAAATGCCACCTCTGGCTGACCGTAGAGTAGGGTGGGAATGGAGATTTTGCAGTATCCTTCCCCTGCCACACCCACCAAGCCACGCCCACCAAGCCACACCCAAAGAACAGGTAGTTTTTAAAAAAATGAATTTCACCACTGTCATGCTTGGAATACTGCGCCCCATTTGGGTCACCATAATATTTTTTAAAAATGATAACTTCATCAGGTAGTTCTTGATCAGAAGTGGCTTTCTACCAGTTTGAACCAGTTCACCCAAACTGGTAGCGGAAATCGTGGGTAGGTCCGAGTGGGTCCGGGTGCCACCCCGCCGTCACCCATCCGCCCTGGGTCTATTTTGTCCTATTTAGGGATGGGTTTTTTTGAGCAAAGTGCATGCGTGGAAGTCCAGGTGCATGCATGGACGGGGGCGCGCGATGTTAGGATATTTATCCTTACGTTGGGTTGACAATATATATAAGCCAGTATTCTTAAAGAGTATATGTAGCTTTAAGAACTATGTTGAATTCTGATTGGCTGTGCTTCTCAGCTCTACCATAAAAGGAAGCTCAGAAACACCGTTCACTCCCTTTTCGATTCCCTTTGAATCCTATGCTTACTGTTTGCCGCTGAGGAGCTGAAGCTGAAGACTGAAGAAAGAGGAAGTATTTGTTTTGCATCACTGTAAGATAACTCTGTGTTTTGGTGAAGGACTGTTGTTGTTTGAGAAGTTAATATCACTGGTTGGGAGAAGTATTTTAGTTGCTACAAAGTCTGGGAGCGTCTAGATGCTCCCACGTGACACATCTCCTGCGCGAGCTGCACTGGCTGCCTGTGGCTTTCCGGGTGCGCTTCAAGGTATTAGTAACCACCTTTAAAGCGCTCCATGGCAAGGGACCTGGTTACCTGCAAGACCGCCTCCTACTACCAAATACCTCCCACCGACCAGTTCGCTCCCACAGAGAGGGCCTCCTCACGGTGCCGTCAGCCAGGTAATGTTGGCTGGCGACCCCCAGGGGGAGAGCCTTCTCTGTGGCAGCTCCTGCCCTCTGGAATGACCTGCCCCTGTGGCAGCTCCTGCCCCTACGGACGACCAGCCCCTTTTCCGTCGGGCCTTGAAGATCTATTTATTTCGTGTGGCCGGCCTGGCATAGTTTTAATTGTTTTTAGTAGGGGTTTTAGTAGGGTTTTAGGATAGGCTAATCATTTAATATATTTTTAACGTATTTTATGTTTTATACTACTGACTTTTATCGTTGCCTGTACACCGCCCTGAGTCCCGAAAGGGAGAAGGGTGGTATAAAAATCTAATTAATAATAATAATAATAATAATAATAATAATAATAATAATAATAATAATAATAATAATAATAATAATAATAGTAATCATAACGACTATTTATTTTCTTACTATTACTGTTTTAGAATTTGTGTGTGGTTAAAGCAACGTATCTCTTTACTGTCCGGTGTATTATTCCGCATTTATTTTCAAATGGGGGTGTTTGTTATTCCTAACACTGGTTACGGGACCAGAGTTGTAACACTGGTTCTGAACCCAGAGTTGCTAACACGCGCCCTTTGCGAATTGATAGGGAAGGTAAGTGAAAACCACCCCTGTTGTCGACTTATGACTTTAACTGAGCCCAGAATTTGTGTTGCTAAGTGAGAAACATGTTAAGTGAGTTTTGTCCCATTTTACGACTTTGCTTGCAGCATTGGTTAAGCGAATCCCTGCCGTTGTCAAATTAGTAATACCGTTGTTAAGGGAATCTGGCGTCCCCGTTGAGTTTAGTACAATAATACAATAGCAGAGTTGGAAGGGACCTTGGAGGTCTTCTAGTCCAAACCCCTGCCTAGGCAGGAAGCCCTATACCATTTCAGACAAATGGCTATCTAACATCTTCTTAAAGACTTCCAGGGTTGGGGCATTCACAACTTCTGGAGGCAAGCTGTTCCAGAGGTTAATTGTTCTGACTGTCAGGAAATTTCTCCTTAGTTCTAAGTTGCTTCTCTCCTTGATTAGTTTCCACCCATTGCTTCTTGTCCTGCCCCCAGGTGCCTTGGAGAATAGTTTGACTCCCTCTTCTTTGTGGCACCCTCTGAGATATCGGAACACTGCTATCATGTCTCCCCTGTTCCTTCTCTTCATCAAACTAGACATACCAGACAGTTTGCGTGTTAGAAGGTTGCAAAAGAAGGTCACGTGTCCATGGCATGCTGCAAGTGTCATAAAGATGAATCAGTTCAAATGTGAATCACGTGACCGTGGGAATGCTACAATGCTCATAAAATGTGAAAAAATAAGTCACTTTTTTCTGTGCCCTTGTAACTTCAAACGGTCACTAAATGAACTGTTATAAGTCAAGGACTACTTGTAGTATAAACCTCCGAAAAATCTATAGGTAGGTTTTACAGCCATTTTTCTTATGGATCTAACGATTTTTTTTTTTAAACCCTGTGTGTGTGTGTGTTTTGCATGCGTATGTCATTGTTGCTTCCTGTTTTCATGCGATTGGTTTGTTTGTATTGGAATATTGATATATAGAAGCTACTGTGCCCTTTTTCTTTTAAAAGGTGGAAAAATTACAGATATTTGTAGTATCCCCAGTATAAACAGCTTTTATTTATTTGAATAAAATATGCAGGCTGTCACTTCAAGGCAGTTTACCTTGGCGTTATTTAAAGAGAAATAAACAGAAAAATTATCTCAAAATAACCCATCGAGAACAGCACTTAACACCACCACCCTGAAGCATTATCTGTTCAAAAATATGAGGTAATCAAAATAAAATCTTATATAAAAAGATGGGTTTGACACTGACAGCTTTGACTAGCGAACAGTCTAACAAAGTTTAAAAAAAAGGAAAGAAAGAGAAATAAGAAATTATCTTGCATAAGATCCACGGATACAGAGGAAGGTTGCAGGCTCTGAAATGTAAAGACCAAAGGAGGTTCAAGGTAGAATAGCTTAGTCAAGTTGAAAACAATATAACGTGATGCCTCAAAATAATATCTGAGGTCAGTTAGATCCCAAGGAAGCCACTCCACATTTGCACTGCCACCAGATATACAATACAATAGCAGAGTTGGAAGGGACCTTGAAGGTCATCTAGTCCAACTCCTTGCCTAGGCAGGAAACCCTAGACCATTTCAGACAAATGGCTATCCAACATCTTCTTGAAAACTTGCAGTGTTGGGGCATTCACAGTTTCTGGAGGCAACTTCTGTTCCACTGATTAATTGTCCTAACTGTCGGGAAATTTCTCCTCAGTTCTAAGTTGCTTCTCTCCTTGATTAGTTTCCACCCATTGCTTCTTGTTCCGCCTTTTTCGCCGTTCACTGAAAACACACTTCTTTCACCTAGCTGGCCTAGCTTAGAGCTTAGATTTTAGATTTTAGGTTAGACATTAGCCTAGATTTTAGACTAGAAATAATTTAACTGTATTTGGTAAGGAATTTAAAAAGTTTTTAGTTATATTTTAGCACAGGCTAGTTAATTTAATTTCATTTTAACACTGTATTGTATTTATTGTATTGTTTTATATTTGCCTGTGAGCCGCCCTGAGTCCCTTCGGGGAGATAGGGCGGGATATAAATCCAAATAAACTGAAACTGAAACTGGAACTTTGACTCCCTCTTCTTTGTGGCAGCCCCTGAGATATTGGAAGACTGCTATCATGTCTCCCCTGGTCCTCCTTTTCATTAACCTTTTTCATGAGATCTAGAGCACAGATGTCAAACTCATGACCCATGGGCTGGATGTGTCATGTGCTGGCTATGCCCACCCATGGGTTTACCGAAGGGGGGAAAAGTCGTGTGACAACAATGTGACAAAATGAGTTTGAAACACCTGACCTAGAGAATCCTTCACTGAAAACCTCAGAAGATCATTAGATGCTTCAGATGCTTATGTATCAAAGCCAACTCTACTATTAGGTAAAGTGAATTATTGTGATCAGTTGCTAGAGCTGCATAAGGTCTTCTGAACCATTCTGGCCGCTGTATCATCACAGAAATGGGTTCTAATCATTTTCCTATATAGCAGCTATGTCCAACCCACAATCTACAGCCCAGAGGCTGTGTGTGGCTTTCTACAACTAGTAATGCAGCGCCACAAGTTCATAAACTGCTAGTATTATTAGGTGGTGTCGCGTACTGAGCTCCTGATTGGTTGGAATTTAAGCGGGAGTCATGCTGCAGATAGGTTGGGTGGTTGCGTTTGACAGCCGCCTATAAAAAGGAGCTGTCAAATGGGACCCGACATGTTTTTTCCTGCCTATTCAGTAGTTATATTAGCAAGTTGTGTTCTGTTCAAAATAAATTGTTAGCTGGTTAAGCCTTGCTTCACCTCAATAATTACTTGACCGACCCCATTTCTAAAAATGTATTAGGTGGTTTATATACATTTACCATATTCTGTATTTTATATGCAGCCCAAGACAATTCACTCAATGTGGCCCGTGCAACTCAAAAGGTTGGACACCCATGTCCTATAGCTATGGTGGCGAACCTATGACACACCCCAGTTCAGCCCCGCCCTGCATGCGTGCGCCCCTACCACTGGCCAGATGATTTTTGGGTCTGTGCTGTGCATGTGGTGGGGTGGGGCACATGTAGGAGAGGTGCGCACATGCATGTCAGGTGTGGGGGGGTCATGCATGCATGTGCAGGGGGTGGGGCAAGAGCAGGGGTGTGTGCCCCCCCCCAATGGTCCATTTCTGGTCCCAGGAGGCTTCAAGGAGGCCTGCAAGGCCCAAAACACAACACAAGGGGTAGGGTTCTTGTGCGCATGCACGGGGGGCTGGGGGAATGCGGCAGGGGGTACACATGCACAGGGGGGGCAGGGCACAAGGGGGTGGTGTCATACGTGCACTGCATTATGGGTGCTGTTTTAGCACGCGATGACAAAAAGATTAGGCCAGGGGTTGGCAAACTTAAACACTCAAAGAGCCATTTGGACCCGTTTCCCACAAAAAAGAAAACACCAGGAGCCACAAAAGTTCTAACTGGAAGTTCTCCTGTTCAATTCTGGAGCTGACCGGAAATTCAGTGATATCCTTTTTCCTCTACCTGTCATAAGTGAAAGTCCTATCAATCGTGGAGACAACTGGAAAACCCTCCCCTTGCCATAAAGTCTTCTCCTGGTGCACTGTGCTTCTCCCCCCCTCCCACCGGAAGCTCCTCTCAAAATTGTGGCACCAACCGGTGATGGAGCCACAGCAGAGGGATGAAAGAGCCATATGCGGCTCCAGAGCCGCGGTTTGCTCACCTCTGCTATAGTCTGTTCCTCTGGCACTCATTATCATTATACTGTCTTTTAATCTGTTCTTATACAGCAGCATGGGATTTAGTAGTTGTTCCATTTATCAGTGCATTAATATATGTGAAATACTGGCCTAACTGCCTTTAAAATGTTCTCAAATGAATCTTTGGCAAGACAGGGCCAGAAGCCCTTGCAACAAGCGAACTCAATAATTCCCATGAAACGAACACAACAGCGAGGATTTTTATACATATCTCCCTATCATCCATTTTTGTACCCTTTTAAAACCCAAGTACCTGAATTTCTGGATTTTTATATCTCTGTCGGCTTAAGGGGGACTAGCGTTTAGATTTCCATGAAATGTTTGCCTCGGGCTGCGTGCCCTATCATGCTGGGACTGAGCGATCCCTTGAGATATTATAAATGTTCAGACACTTAAATTCCTAAAGCAAACATTGCTAACAAACATGGCAGCCCACACACCTGAAGGACACCAACGTTACAAGCTTCTAAACATGTCAAAAAGGTTTAAAGGAGGATCAGATTAATAGGCCCAGGTTTGAAACTTCACATATTTCCCCCCCCCTTTTGCACTACCTTGAAAAAATAACTATTCAAAAGTGGAGAAAGCTGGGTTTTGTTTTTTTGCAAGCAAGGAACTGAAGGTAAGTTAACAAAAAATAAACCAGCACTCTTCTATGCATTGCGGTTTAAGTTTAATTTGATGCGCAGGTTTTTTCCCCCCTAAGTGTCAAATCTCTGGGACTTGATTTAAGCATATCAAAGGGTGCAGGTTAGATGGACAGGGTCATTGCAAAATAGAGGAAGCAAGAAAATAAAACTATTTCTTCCAGGAACCCAGGGAACAAGAGTATTGCACACTGAGCTTCCTTTTGTCCATGGCTCGGGACCTAGTTATCTGCGGGATCGGATCCTGCCTCATACATCCTCACGGCCGATACGGTCCCACAGAGAGGGACTGCTCCGGGTGCCGTCCACTAGACTTTGTCAGCGGGCGACACCCAGGGGAAGGGCCTTCTCTGTGGCGGGCCCAGCCCTCTGGAACGACCTTCCCCCCGATATTAGGACAACCACGGACCTCCGCTCCTTCCGCTTAAAATTAAAGACACACTTTTTTCGCCTGGCCGGCCTTGGGTAGTCTCTTTTTAGGTTAGGGGTTTTTAGGGGTAATTTTTAGTTTAGTATATGGGTTTTAGCGCAGGAATAATTTAATTTACTTTTAATTTTGTAGTTTGTATTCTGTACTTTGTTCTTTGTATTTTTAATTGCCTGTGCCCCGCCTCGAGTCCCCTTGGGGAGAGAGAGCGGGTTATAAAATTAAATTATTATTATTATTATTTATTAATTAAAAATTGAGGGTTTTCCCAGGTTTTTTGTCCTGTAGAAATCAAATGCACTAATTAAATACAATTCCTACAAAAAGTTTGATGCAATCGTATACTAATCTTGGTTTGTTGGACTTGATTGGATTAGATGACCCATAAAGTCCCTTCCAACTCTGCTAATCTCAAAGTAAACGGAAAAGAACAGTTACAGGAACTGGGCATGGCTAGTCTAGTGAAGAGATGGACCAGGGGAAACATGATAGCCATGTTCCAATATTTGAAGGGGCTGCCATAGCGAGGAAGGGGTCAAGCTGTTTTCCAAGGCACCTGAAGGCCAGAGAAGGAATAATGGATGGAAACTGATCAAGGAGAGATTCAACCTGGAAATAAGGAGGAACTTTTCTAACAGTGAGAACAATCAACCCATGGAACAGAAGCTGCATTCAGAAGTTGTGGGAGATTCATCACTGGAGGCTTTCAAGAAGAGATTGGACTGCCATTTGTCAGAAATGGTGTAGGCTCTCCTGCTTGAGCACAGGGTTGGATTAGATGACCTATAAGGTCCCTTCCAAATCTGTTAATCTGTACCTTATTATGATACCAATTTTGCAATGCTTAAAGAAGCACTCTTGCATCCTCTCTCATGACCCAGTAGTTGAGGGACAGCATAGGATTCGGCCAGGGGTGTCCAACCTTGGCAACTTTAAGACTTGTAAACTTGAACTCCCAGAATTCCCAAATCAGGAGAATTCTGGGAGTTGAAGTCCACAAGTTTTTTTTTTTTTAATATTGAAAAAGTTTTATTGGTTTTACATTTTTCCATAGGATGGGGTAAGGGATACAAAGAAATTTTGAGAGCGTTCACGTCAAAGTCGTCGGCCCTTCCGGGACTTCAAAATACATTGATAACAATAAAAAACATTTTCCGTAACACTACAAAGTGAAAGCAAGTACTCAGTTCTATGCTGTTCTCAGTTCTATGCTGTCAGTCATTTACAAAAATCCAAATACAGATATTATGCAATATTATTCAGAAAAATCAAGGCAAAGTTATTTTTTAGATCTAAGTCTCTTGGCAATTGTGTCTTCAACCTCTTCCTCCAGGCCCCCAGCGGGCGGGGCCGTGGCCCCCCCTGCCCCCCCTTAATCTTCCCCCAGGACAGAGGAGTGTTTTTTGAAAAAGGCTTCCGCCTCAGCAACTGTTTTAATCCTCACTCTTCCTCCTTCCCAGAACACCAGCATCCCTTCGGGTGTCACCCACTTGAACTAAATCCCGTGATCAAACAATGTTTTAGACAAGAAGGAAAATTTCCTTCTTGCATCTCTAATCTTTCTTGGGATCTGCTTCAAGATAGCAACCTCTTTTTGTTGGTAAATTAACGGACTTCCTCTCTGCACTTTCAGGATTTCCTCTCTGGTTGACCTTCTAACAAATTTCACATGTATCTCTCTAGGTACTTCATTTATCCTGGCATATGCTGAGTTTATTCTGTAGGCTAGGTCAATGTCCCCCCTGATCTCATCTTTAGGTTTATGTAAATAGTCTGCTAAAGTCCACAAGTTTTAAAGTTCGCAAGGTTGGACATCCTGATTTAATGCTAGATTAAAACCAGGGGGAGCCTTTCTATTGTATGAAAGCTTCTTGAGTACGAGGGGAACAATAATTATTTTTCAGCCAAGCCTACTTCACAGATTTGTGAACAAAGAAAGAAAAAATATATATCAAAGAACACCATGCTGGGAACATTGCCCTGAACTCTTAAAAGTGAGAAACACATATGATGAAGAGCATTTGTTGAGTTCAAAACACAGAAGAGTTTATTCCTGCTACTTCAGATACAAAAATCTAGTTGACTAATGGGCAAAGCTAAATTGGTGCTACCGTGTTTCCCCAAAAATAAGATAGGATCCTATTAAATTGCAAACCTGTGCTAAAATTCCCAATTAAAAACCTGTCAACCATTTTCTAATTTAGCTGAAGCTCTATCGTACCTAGGTCTAAATTCTAAGCTAGTCCAGCTTGCTGGAAGAAGTATGTCTTGAGTGAGCGGCGGAAGAGGGGAAGGTCCGTGATGGTGCGAAGTTCGGGGGGCAGGTCGTTCCAGAGGGCGGGCCCTGCCACAGAGAAGGCCCTACCCCTGGGCGTCACCAGCCGGCATTGACCGGCGGTCGGCACCCTGAGGAGGCCCTCCCTGTGGGAGCGAATTGGTCAGAGGGAGGTGTGTGGCAGGAGGCGGTCCCGCAAGTAACTAGGCCCCGAGCCATGGAGCGATTTAAAGATGGTGACAAGCACCTTAAAGCGCACCCGGAAGGCCACCGGTAGCCAGTGCAGCTCGCGCAGGAGAGGTGTTACATGGGAACTTCGAAAATACTTCGAAAATAAATGCTTGGCCTTATTTTCAGGAAGTTATTATTATTTTTGAGGTGCAGGAGGCAGCAAACATGGTTACCTCATGGCTGCTGCTGTGTTGCAATATTTCTAGGGAGGGCTTATTTTGGGAGGGAGGGCTTATTTTAGCACATGCGCTCCAGCCCAATTGGGCTTATTATATGGGGAGGTCTTATTTTCAGGGAAACAGGGTAGAATTCATGGGAGACGGGACTTAGGTCTCTTGTGGCAACACAATGACTCCCAACTGATGACACGTTTAGCTCAGCCTGCTCTTCTCCTACAAGTAGATCAGATATTAATCTAAAAATAATAATAATTAGGTGTTTCTAGACTTAACTCTTGACTTGGCCTCTATAGGGACATGTTGAGATATATATTAAGCAATGCTTTCAATTAAAAAAAACATGATGGCATGTAGAGGGCCATTTTATAATGCAGGGGTCTCCAACCTTTGCAACTTTAAGTCTGAAGGACTTCAGCTCCCAGACTTCTCCAACCAGCAAAGCTGGCTGGAGAAGTCTGGGAGCTGAAGTCCTTCAGACTTAAAGTTGCAAAGGTTGGAGACCCCTGCTCTAAAAGAATGCGAATGCAAAGCTGGCTGGAGAAGTCTGGGAGCTGAAGTCCTTCAGACTTAAAGTTGCAAAGGTTGGAGACCCCTGCTCTAAAAGAATGCGAATGCAAAGCTGGCTGGAGAAGTCTGGGAGCTGAAGTCCTTCAGACTTAAAGTTGCAAAGGTTGGAGACCCCTGCTCTAAAAGAATGCGAATGCAAAGCTGGCTGGAGAAGTCTGGGAGCTGAAGTCCTTCAGACTTAAAGTTGCAAAGGTTGGAGACCCCTGCTCTAAAAGAATGCGAATGCAAAGCTGGCTGGAGAAGTCTGGGAGCTGAAGTCCTTCAGACTTAAAGTTGCAAAGGTTGGAGACCCCTGCTCTAAAAGAATGCGAATGCAAAGCTGGCTGGAGAAGTCTGGGAGCTGAAGTCCTTCAGACTTAAAGTTGCAAAGGTTGGAGACCCCTGCTCTAAAAGAATGCGAATGCAAAGCTGGCTGGAGAAGTCTGGGAGCTGAAGTCCTTCAGACTTAAAGTTGCAAAGGTTGGAGACCCCTGCTCTAAAAGAATGCGAATGCAAAGCTGGCTGGAGAAGTCTGGGAGCTGAAGTCCTTCAGACTTAAAGTTGCAAAGGTTGGAGACCCCTGCTCTAAAAGAATGCGAATGCAAAGCTGGCTGGAGAAGTCTGGGAGCTGAAGTCCTTCAGACTTAAAGTTGCAAAGGTTGGAGACCCCTGCTCTAAAAGAATGCGAATGCAAAGCTGGCTGGAGAAGTCTGGGAGCTGAAGTCCTTCAGACTTAAAGTTGCAAAGGTTGGAGACCCCTGCTCTAAAAGAATGCGAATGCAAAGCTGGCTGGAGAAGTCTGGGAGCTGAAGTCCTTCAGACTTAAAGTTGCAAAGGTTGGAGACCCCTGCTCTAAAAGAATGCGAATGCAAAGCTGGCTGGAGAAGTCTGGGAGCTGAAGTCCTTCAGACTTAAAGTTGCAAAGGTTGGAGACCCCTGCTCTAAAAGAATGCGAATGCAAAGCTGGCTGGAGAAGTCTGGGAGCTGAAGTCCTTCAGACTTAAAGTTGCAAAGGTTGGAGACCCCTGTTATAATGTTTGGATTGCATTAGTGTCAGTGCTTAATTCTTGCCAAAACAAGGGTTGGATTTGATCCAACTGCTCAGTCAGCATACATTCAGCTTTCTACATAGCTGTTGAAGAGATTGTCCCACAATAACCCTGCCTCAACTTTGCTTTCCCTTCTGGAAACACAGCCTTCCAATAAAAAGAAGAAGAAGAAGAACAACAACAGTGTCTTCTTTCTTATCCCATGTCCTCGTTCCTGTCCAAGTCTAGAGGTGACCCCAAACATTTTGATGAGGAAAAGAACAAGGCTGCGTTTCTCCCACTCTTTAGGTACAAAACGGCTGGCCCTACAGACCTTTCTAGACGCTGCTAGTTTCCCACCCTCTCAAAAGAGACAGCATTTTTCTTTTTGTCAGTTGCGAAGTTGTGTTCGACCCATCACAACCCCATGGACAATGTTCCTCCAGGCCTTCCTGCCCTCTATCATCCCCCAGAATCAATTTAAGCTCACGCCTACTGCTTCAGTGACTCCATCCAGCCACTTCATTCTCTGTCGTCCCCTTCTTCTTTTGCCCTCAATCTTTCCCGGCATGAGACTCTTCTCCAGGGAGTCCTTCCTTCTCATTAGAGCTGTGGCAGCTCCTGCCCTCTGGAATGACCTACCCTCTGACCTACCGACAACCACGGACCTGCGCCAGTTCCGTCGGGCCTTAAAGACCTATCTGTTTCATGCGGCCGGCCTGGTTTAGTTTTTTAAATTGCTTTAGTTTTTAAATTGGTTTTAGTAAGGGTTTTTTTTAACTGGATTTAGATCAGGCCAATCCATTTAATATATTTTTAATTGTATTTTAATTGGACTTTATGCTCTATCTTATTGTTCTTATTATTGCCTGTACACCGCCCTGAGTCCCGCAAGGGAGAAGGGTGGTCTAAAAATTTAATAAATCTAAATCTAATTAGGTGGCCAAAATATTTGAGTTTCCTCTTCAGGATCTGGCCTTCTAAAGAGCAGTTAGGGTTGATCTCCTCTAGGACTGACTGGTTGGATGGCCTTGCAGTCCAAGGGACTCAATGCAGGAGTCTTCTTCTCCAGCACCATAGTCCAGAGGCCTCCATTCTTTGGCGCTCCGCCTTCCTTATGGTCCAACTTTCCCAGCCATCCATTGCAACTGGGAAAACCACAACCTTGACTATACACACTTTTGTTGGCAGGGTGATGTCTCTGCTTTTTAGTATGCTGTCCAGACTTGCTATAGCGTTCCTCCCCGGGAGCAGGCGTCTTTTAATAATTTGTATTTTTTTTAATACAGAATAATAAACCCTGGATCTTTCATAGAGGAGTTTAACAGCCATTCCTTAAAGAACATTAGGATTGGTGTCTATAGGTGAGACTGGAGTTGAATTCCCCCTGGATTAGCTGTCCTGGCTCGCCAACTGCTCTCCCATGATTGGAAATCTGAGGCTCTACCTGAACTTTTCTACTAATTTAGTAATTACTGCTGTGCTTAGAATGGGCCACTTTCCTGCAATTACTCAACAGGCGCTATCAGTCAGAAAGGTTAGCACCTGAATCTAGATTCTAATTAACACCTCAGGTAGGTTTCAGGGTTGTTGTTTTTTTCAATTAAAGCTTAATAGAACAGGGACTTTCTTTCGCATAAGATTTCACCTGTTGGTGAAGGTAAACACTTTAGAGAGAAAAGACAGCCTCGTTTTGATCTTGAAATGTGGTAGCAATCAGCACAAAGGCCCTCGTAGTAAAATAGCCAGATAATTAACTAAATAAGTCAAGATGGTAAATACTTACAGCTCGTTTGAGGTTTCTTTTTCCCACTGAGTTTTACGTTTCTTACAAATTTGATTTTTTTTTTAATCCCCTACTTCATTCAAAACTTATTGCCCCTGAAAATGATCGAATTATATAAGAGATTTGGGGCGGGGGATCGACATTCTTGTTTGTTGTAAGGCCCAACGGTGTTTAGATGGTCACTTCCATACAAAAGCCTCTAAGCCAGGGGTCCTCAACCTTTGCAACTTTAAGTCTGAAGGACTTCAGCTCCCAGAATTCTCCAGCCAGCAAAGCTGAAGTCCTTCAGACTTAAAGTTGCAAAGGTTGGGGACCCCTGCTCTAAGCTGTTATAGCAACAGCATTTAGACTTGTATACCGCTTCACTTAACAGCCCTCTCTAAGCAGTTTACAGAGTCAGCATATTTGTCCCCAACAAGCTGGGTCCTTATTTTACCCAGGTCGGAAGGATGGAAGGCTGAGTTACCCTTGAACTGGTGAGAATTGAACTGCTGAATTGCTGTCAGGTGGCAGTCAGCAGAATTAGTACTGCATGCCAACCACTTCGCCACCATGGCTTTTAAATGCAGACTTAAATCAAGCCCAAAATCTGGGGGGGGGGGGGCATGGCATGGCTTGGTGGGCATGGCAGGGGAAGGATACTGTACAATCTCTATTCCCTCCCAATCAGCTGGGACTCGGGAGGCAGAGAGTAGACCAGTCAGAGATGATATTTACCGGTTCTCCACACTACTCAACATTTCCACTAATGGTTCTCCAGAACTGGCCAGAACCTGCTGAATACCACCTCTACCCAGACTGCAGGCTTTGAAAAAAAGACTTTCTACCCTTACTCATGGTAGCGAGACAGGTACACTTACAACCATTTGTTTAGGGACCATTTGAAGTTACAAGGGCACTGAAAAAAGTGACTTATGACTGTTTTTCACACTTACGGCCATTGAAAAATTCCCCATGGTCACGTGATCAGATTTTGGATGCTTAACAACTGGCACGTATTTATCTTCTGATAAGCAAAGTCAATGGGGACCAAAATTCACTGAACAACTATGTTACTAACAAGAACTGCAGTGACTTACTGACTGTGGCAAGAAGGACTTTAAAACTGGGCAAAACTCACTTAACAACGGTCTCATTTAGCAACAGAAATAATAATAATAATAACAACAACAACAACAACAACAACAACAACAACAATAATAATAATAATAATAATAATAATAATAATAATAATAATAATAATAATAATTTATTTTATATACCGCGTCCTCTCCCCAGGGGGACTCGGAGCGATGCACAGGGAAAATTAAAACACATAAGATATATATACAAAAATAAATACAATAAAGTAAAAACAAATTAAACCTAATTGTCCCTGCACTAAAAAACCCCATATTAAAATTAGCGTTCCCTAGCACCCTAAGGTAGAGACTAACCTAGGCCGGCCAAGCAGAAAAGATATGTTTTTAATTTTTGACGGAAGGAACGGAGGTCCGTGGTCGTTCTAATGTCGGGGGGAAGGTCATTCCAGAGGGCTGGGCCCGCCACAGAGAAGGCCCTTCCCCTGGGCGTCGCCCGCTGACAAAGTCTAGTGGACGGCACCCGGAGAAGTCCCTCTCTGTGGGAGCGAATCGGCCGTGAGGATGTATGGGGCAGGATCCGATCCCGCAGATAGCTAGGTCCCGAGCCATGGAACGCTTTGAAGATGAGAACTAGCACCTTGAAGCGCACCCGAAAGACGACAGGTAGCCAGTGCAGCTCGCGCAAGAGAGGTGTTATATGGGTATACCTTGCGGTCCCCATTATTGCTCACGCGGCTGCATTCTGGACCAGCTGAAGTCTTCGGGTGCACCTCAAGGGGAGCCTCATGTAGAGAGAGTTACAATAGTCCAGTCGGGATGTCACGAGGGCATGAGTGACTGTGCAAAGGGCATCCCGATCCAATAGGGGGCGCAACTGGCGTACCAGGCGAACCTGGTAAAACGCCCTCCTGGCCATGGCTGTCACTTGATCTTCCATGGACAGCCAGGTATCCAGGAGGACACCCAAGTTGCGCGCCCCATCCACAGGCGCAAGGTGTTCGCTCCCTATCGCCAGTGATGGAGTCAACTGGTTGAATCGGGTGGCCGGAAACCACAGCCACTCGGTCTTGGCCGGGTTGAGCCTGAGTCTGTTACTTCCCATCCAGACCCGCACGGCTTCCAGGCGCTGGCACATCACCGCTACAGCATCGTTGGGGTGGTTTGGGGTAGATATATACAACTGCGTATCATCAGCGTAGAGGTGGTACTCTACCCCAAAACCAGGGATGATCTCACCCAGCGGCTTCATATATGTGTTAAACAGGAGAGGCGAGAGGACCGATCCCTGAGGCACCCCACATGCGAGGGGTCTCGAGGTCGACCTCTGCTCTCCTGCCAACACAAATTGCGATCGACTGGAGAGGTAGGAGGAGAACCACCGTAGAACGGTGCCTCCCACCCCCAACCCCCCCAGCCGATGCAATAAGATACCATGGTCGATGGTATCGAAAGCCGCTGAGAGGTCTAATAGGACCAGGATGGAGGAACAACCCCCATCTCTGGCCCTCCAGAGATCATCTACCAACGCGACCAATGCCGTCTCGGTGCTATGCCCGGGCCGAAAGCCGGACTGGCGCGGGTCTAGATAATCAACTTCCTCCAGGTGACGGGGAAACTGTTGTGCCACCACACTCTCTACAACCTTCGCCAGAAAGGGAAGGTTGGAGACGGGATGATAGTTGGCTAAGAAAGCTGGGTCCAAAGAGGGCTTCTTCAGGAGGGGCCTCACCATGGCCTCTTTAAGGGAGGCAGGCAAGAAACCCTCACTTCAAGAAGCGTTGACAACCTCTTGGAGCCAGCCTCGTGTCACCTCCGAGGATGCCAGTACAAGCCAGGAAGGACACGGGTCCAATAAACATGTGGTGGCTCACAGTCGCCCACGTAACCTGTTAGGCTAAATTGTTGTTGTAAGTTGAGGACTGTCTGTATATTATATTAATACTATAATATCTCAACTCAAATGGAAAGGCAACTTCTCCTAATGGCTGCATATAGATCTTGCACCAAAATAATCACCATCTCCTTCTCCTCCCCCCCCCCCAAAGGTGCTATTTTCAAGAGGCAACTGGACTTTTTGTTTTTTTCTTTGAAGACATTTTGCTTCTCAACCAAGAAACTTCTGGATGACAAGTGAAACATCTTCAAAGAAAATGGAAACTAATCAAGGAGAGAAGCAACTTAGAACTAAGGAGAAATTTCCTGACAGTTAGAACAATTAACCTCTGGAACAGCTTGCCTCCAGAAGTTGTGAATGCCCCAACCCTGGAAGTCTTTAAGAAGATGTTAGATTGCCATTTGTCTGAAATGGTATAAGGTTCCTGCCCACGCAGGGGGTTGGACTAGAAGACCTACAAGGTCCCTTCCAACTCTGCTATTGTATTATTGTATTAAAAAACAGAAAGTTCAGTTGCCTCTTGAAAATAGCACCACTGGGACAACCATGATCTGGATGACTGAGAACCTCCATAGACGATGACCTCCTCCTCCTCCTCCTCCTCCTCCTCCTTCTCCTCCTCCTCCTCCTCCTCCTCCTCCTCCTCCTCCTCCTGCTGCTGCTGCTTCTGTTCCTGCTTTTTTAAAATAGCTCATCCTTATCTCTGAGGTTTATGCATTTTTCTCCAGGTAACCAAGATCTCTGTTTTTCCCCAGGGTAGGATGGCACAGCAGTGGACAGGAGTCTGTGCTGAGATTTAACGGCTGGGTGAAACAGTCTCGTTGTTAGGGGAGCAAAATCCAATTGTTTTGACGTTCCATTGTTTCATTTTAATTAGACTGTTGGAAAGAGATTTCATATATTTGAGCTGTTTGGGGTTGGGATGCCATGCTACCAAAGAGAAATCAAGAAGATTAATTGACAGGTCACATACTTTGCATAACATCTAAAGGAAACCAGCTTTCAAGTGGGTTTTCAGAGTAAAAATAAAATTTAAAGGACGGGTTGGGGAAGAATGAAGCAGAATGATAAAGGTAGCGTAAACCATCCCCAGAGCGCTGATACACATGCAACGAAGGATCAGATTTAAACTCACTTAGCGGTAATTGTTAAGAAACAGAAGAGATCCGTTTATGAACCGGGAGTCAAAAGTTACTGTCTTGTTGCCACAGAGCAGCTAAAAGGCTTTTCTTTTCAAAAGATTAAAACTTCAAAGAATTGGAAAATAAGAGACGCACGAGGTGGTCATCTGTTTTGGCATGATAGGGTTTGATTCCTTTTTCTAAAAACAACTCTCTCTCTCTCTCTCTCTCTCTCCTCCATGCCACCAGCCTTCCCTGCTTCGGCCTATTTTGGGAGGGAGGGGGTAGCATCCTTCTTTTTGCATGCACTTCAAGGCAAATAAGAATGTGAGTTCTGTGGCGGCAGACGAAAACAAATTATTTAGAGTAGGAAAGTTCTTTTCAAAGTAAGTAGGGAAGGGAGACAGGGAAGGAAGGCAGAAAAATAGCCTAATTTCTGTGGAGGTGTGATTAAAAAAAGCATTCAAAGCGGTGCCCTCTCCCCGTTGTGATTGTGTTAGAATATTCATGACTGGGAGAGACATGGTAACAAGGTCAGCCAATGAATAGGCATAGCAACTGGGTCAGCCAATGGGAACTATTTGGTGACTGAAAGCCATGCCACAGAGCTCGGAGCCTGGGCATGGCTTACCTGTGTAGCTCTGAGTCTGTGCAAGAGAACTAATCTGTTCTGTCTGCTCTGAACTCTAGAAACAAACTGTTCTCTCCTGCTTGTAACTTCGACCATGTTGAAAGAATCTACTATTGGTATTGTACATTTATTCATCTATTCTTATGTGTATAAAGAAGCTAATGAATCCTGCTGCATCAGTTATCTGTGTGTACTTCTGGATTTCAACTTATGCAACAAACTCTACAATGTAACAGTACATGGCAATGACCTTGAGAAATAGGAGGAAGGGCTGCTGATGAGACAATGATCAAACAAGGGACAGCTGAGTCCTCAGAAGGAATGGAGTTTATGGCAAAGTCTCGGAAGGGACAACCCACCCTAGTTTCAGAATAACAGAGTTGGAAGGGACCATGAAGGTCTTCTAGTCCAACCCCCTGCTCAAGCAGGAAAACCTATATCATTTCAGACAAATGGTTGTCCAATCTCTTTTTTTTTTAAACCCAGTGTTGGAGTACTCACAACTTCTGAAGGCAAGTCATTGTTTGCATGTCAAGAAATGCCTCCTTAGTTGGTTCTCTTCTTAATTAGTTTACATCCATTGCTTCTTGTCCTGCCTTCTGGTGCTTTGGAGAATAGCTTCACTCCCTCTTCTTTGTGGCAGCCTCTGAGATATTGGAATATTGCTATCATGTCTTTCCAAGTCCTTCTTTTCATTCAACTAGACATACCCAGTTCCTGCAACCGTTCTTCATAGGTTTTAGCCTCTAGTCTAGTCCCTTAATCATCTTTATTGCTCTTCTCTGCACTCTGCTACTCTAGTGTAGCAAGGGAGACATGATAAGCAGTATTCCAATATTTGAGGGGTTGCCACAGAGAGGAAGGGGTCAAGCTATTTTCCAAAGCACCTGAAGGCCAAGCCAGGAATAATGGATGGAAACTGATCAAGGAGAGATTCAACCTAGAAATAAGGATAATTTTTTTGACAGTGAAAACAATCAACCAATGGAACAGCTCACCTTCAGAAGTAGTGGGAGCTTCATCACTAGAAGCTTTCAAGAAGAGACTGGATAGCCATCTGTCAGAAATATGTACCAGAGTCCCACAGAAAAAAAATGACAATAGAGTTTATTTTATCTTATCTTATCCCATCCCATCTCATCTTTTCTTTCTTTCCTACCCTACTCTACCCTACCCTACCCTGTCCTGCACTGCCCTACCTTACCTTATCATCTCATCTAATCTTCCTAGCCTATCCTATCCTACCCTACCCTACCCTACCCTACCCTATCCTACCCTACACTACCTTATATCTCATCTCATCTCATCTTCCTATCCTACCCTACCCTACCTTACCTTATCATCTCATCTCATCTCATCTTCCTCTCCTACCCTACCCTACCCTACCTTACCTTATCATCTCATCTCATCTTCCTACCCTACCCTACCCTACCTTACCTTATCATCTCATCTCAACTTCCTATCCTACCCTACTCTACTCTACCCTACCCTACCTTACCTTATCATCTCATCTCATCTTCCTACCCCACCCTACCCTACCATCTCATCTTCCTATCCTACTCTACCCTACCATACCCTACCCTACCTTATCTTACCTTATTATCTCATCTCATCTTCCTCTCCTCTCCTCTCCTATCCTACCAGGGGTGGGTTCTGGCCAGCTTTACTGCCGGTTCACTGATGCACGCGCACACTGAATGCACGCTGCACCCGCATGCACAGTTCAATTATGTTCTGTGTATGCACAGAACTCAAATACAAGGTGGCAGTGGCAGTGGTGGTGGCAGCAACTGGGGAACCGGTTTGGGGTGTGTGGCAGGTCTGGTGGCTGCCGGTTCCAGTGACCCAGGTCACCATACCACCACCAGTTCGGCTGAACCAGGCCGAACCGGTAGGAACCCACCTTTGTACCCTACCTTGCCTTACCTTATCATCCCACCTCATCTTCTTATCCTAACCTACCTTACCTTATGTTACCTTACCTTATCATCTTACCTTCATTTTAAAACAGCAGCCACACAGAAACAGACAAGCCGCCCAACAAAGGTTAGGGAGAAGAACGGATGTCCAGACTTTGTCCAAGCAGTTAAATTCAAGCTGATTTACATGACCTCGAACGACCCTCTCCAACTGCTATGGCTTCGGAAAATGCCTCCCTGGCAAAAACCAGCAAACAACACACAAGTCTCCTCGGACTCCTGGGAACCACGTTGCTTCTTTTCTAATTCAATGGGGCCATGGCAGGAAGGAGCATGAATTGATTTGCAGTGTGCAGCAGTTGCCAAGAAAGCCAACACAGTTCTAGGCTGCATAAACAGAGGGATAGAATCAAGATCACGGGAAGTGTTAATACCACTTTATAATGCCTTGGTATGGCTACACTTGGAATACGGCATTTAGTTTTGGTTGCCATGATGTAAAAAAGATGTGGAGACTCTTGAAAGAGTGCAGAGAAGAGCAACAAAGATGATGAGGGGACTGGAGGCTAAAACATATGAAGAACGGTTGCAGGAACTGGGTATGTCTAGTTTAATAAAAAGAAGGATTAGGGGAGACATGATACAGTCTTCCAATATCTCAGGGGTTGCCACAAAGAAGAGGGAGTCAAACTATTCTCCAAAGCACCTGAGGGCAGAACAAGAAGCAATGGGTGGAAACTAATCAAGGAGACAAGCAACTTAGAACTGAGGAGAAATTTACTGACAGTTAGAACAATTAACCAATGGAACAGAAGTTGCCTCCAGAAGTTGTGAATGCCCCAACACTGGAAGTCTTTAAGAAGATGTTGGATAGCCATTTGTCTGAAATGGTATAGGGCTTCCTGCCTAGGCAGGGGGTTGGACTAGAAGACCTCTAAGGTCTCTTCCAACTCTGCTATTGTATTGTATTGATTTGGCCAATGCTTTTCCCAAAGAAAGTTCGGCCTCCCCGCTCCGTTTGTTTGCGAGTATTGCACTTTTCTTTTCCCTGTTTTTTTTTAATACAAGCTGTGGGGGAAAAAATGCTCCAGGTTTTCCTTCCAGCCCACTGGGATTCTTTAGTGGATGAACCTACAAGGGAAGAGTTCCCTGCTGGCACAAAATTTGAAAAACCGTTGGTCCGAGGGATAATAGGATCTGGTTAGCGAAACCCATTGTTCAAAGCTATGCTTAGCTGAGAAATTTAGAGAATGACCTAAGCTGGCTCAACAACCTGCCCAGCTCCTTCTATCCCGATAATTCTAGATAATCCATTTCCTCTATGAGTTCCTGGCGAAGAGAAAACTCATCAAATTTACATTGGGTGGCATTCAGCAGATGACATGAAACTGTTTTTAATATCGGAGGGTGTGTGTGCGTGTGTTTTCCAGATGACATTTGTGAGAACCTGATAGGATACAGCTGTTCTCAGCAAGAGATTTTTTTCCCTCCTATATGTCACCTGCTAGAATAAAGCACCAGCAAGGGGGCCATTAACCTAGACGTTTTGGACCTGGGGATAAAACAGCCGGTTGAAAATTCAAATGTGAGAGTTTTGCATTTTGCCTCCAAAGCTTAGTAAGCTTTTTAGCACCACACTAGGATTCTGTACCAAGCAGGGGTGGGTTCCTGCCAGTTCTAACTTCTTCTATAGAAGAGGTTCCACAAATCTACAGGGCCGTTGAGAACCGGTTCCAGCTCCCTCCCCCCGCTGTTGTAACTTCGAATGGTCACTAAATGAAGCGTTGTAAGTCGAGGACCACTCGTATTGCATTCTTCTGCACATATGTAAAAACGTTCCCACCAAGTTGCACTTTTGTAACATGTATCAAACACACGTGCATAAAATATTAGCGTTTTACACCTGCATAAAATGGGTTTCATTTCTCATCCAAGAAGCTTCACCAGTTCTGAAGTTCTTCAGCTTCTGGGATGAGAAATATTCAAAGAAGAAAAAACCCAAGAAAGTCCAGTCCTTTTTTCCTTTTTGGAAAAGCACTTTTGGGACAACCATGACCTGGATGATTGAGACTCTCCATAGCAGTGGTGGGATTCAGCCAGTTCACACCTATTCGGAAGAACCGGGTGTTAAATTTCTAAGCAGTTCGAAGAACCGGTTGTTGGAAGAAATCTCATTTTGTGTTTTTTTCCACTTTACAGGGCTAATCCCTGTTCAAGACCACCTCCTGCTACCAAATACCTCCCACCGACCAGTTTGTTCCCACAGAGAGGGCCTCCTCAGGGTGCCGTCGGCTAAACAATGTCGGCTGGCGACCCCCAGGGGGAGAGCCTTCTCTGTGGCAGCCCCCGCCCTCTGCAATGACCTACCCCCTGACCTACGGACGATCACAGACCCATGCCTTTTCCGTCGGGCCTTGAAGACCTATTTATTTCGTGCAGCCGGCCTGGCGTAGTTTTTAATTTGTTTTAGCAGGGGTTTTAATAGGGGTTTTAGGAAAGGCCAACTATTTAATGTATTTTTAATTGTATTTTATGTTTTATATTATCGATTTTACCTGCCTGTACACCGCCCTGAGTCCCAGCAGGGAGAAGGTGCAGTATATAAATTTAATAAATTCTAATTCTAATTCTAATCCTGTAAGGAAGGCAGGAAGGAAACATTTTGGTGTTGTTCCTAGCCTAATCTTTATTGCCCTGCTTAGAGAAACTGCCTCTCCGGTTAACCCTTATGACATTGTAACAGCTAAGGCAAACTGCCCATCAACATGAATGACGTTGAGTGGACCACACCCACCCAGTCACATGACCACCGAGCCACGCCTTCCCAGCTGGTCCTTAGGGCAGAGGACTGGTTGTTAAATTATTTGAATCCCACCACTGCTCCGTAGACAGTTAGCCCCCCTTCTATCCATGATTTTAATTAGACTATATCTTTGGAATAATTTAAAGACAGTGGCTAAGAAAAAAAGCTGAAGCTCAGAGTACTTTAACCAATTTACCAGTACAGGTAGTCCTTGACTTAGTCCTTGTTGCTAAGCAAAGTGGCTGTTAAGTGGGTCGTGCTTCATTTTACAACCTTTTTGGCCATGGTAGATAAATGAAACATTTTTAAAAAAAAAAAAGCAATCTAGATCCGTATAACAGACCCCATCAGCTATGGTTAGAGCTATCGTGAGAAGGAGCTGGTTGCAAAAATCCCATTATTTATTCTTGCAACTTGCAGAGGCTGTGAAGCTGATAGAATGGTTCCTTTGGCTGCCAAGCATGCTCTCCTTGTAACAACCGTCCTCATTTTTAAAATAGCCAGAAAAATACATATAATGGACAGGAGGTCTAGCAGTTTCTTTCTTTTTTTTAAAGTGGAATATTGGCAAGGAGCTTGTTTTTTTTTTTAAATTTATGAAAGCTCAGGAAGTGGGATCCTTCTGTCCTTCCTTCCTTCCTTCCTTCCTTCCTTCCTTCCTCCTTCCTTTCTTTTTCTTTCTTCCTTTCCTCCCTCCCTCCCTTTCTTCCTGCCTTCCTTCCTTCCTTTTTTCTTCCTTCCTTCCTTACCTCCTCCCTCCCTCCCTTTCTCTTTCTCCTTCCTTCTTTCTTTCTTCCCTCCCTCCCTTTAATTTTCTTTTTTCTCTTCCTTTCTTTTTCTCCCTCCCTCCCTCTCTCCCTTTCTTTCTTCTTCCTTCCTTCCTTCCTTTCCTCCCTTTCCTCCCTCCCTCCCTTTCTCCTTCTCTCTCTCTTTCCTTCCTTCCTTCTTTCTTTTTTCTTCCCTCCCTCCCTCTCTTTAATTTTCTTCCTTCCTTTCCCTCCCTCCCTCCCTCACTCTTTCTTCTTCCTTCCTTCCTTTACGCCCTCCCTTCCCTTCCCCGCCCTCCCTCCCTCCTCTCTCCCTTGCTCTTTCTTCTTCCTTCCTTCCTTCCTTCCTTCCTTCCTTCCTTTCCTCCTTCCCTTCCCCTCCCTCCCTCCTCTCTCCCATTGGCCATCTAGAAGGGAAATTGCTTACCATACATATTTCTCTGCCTGTTATCAGAATTCTGAAGTCACCCAAGTGAAATTAAGCCAAGGCACGATTGCAGGATATGGAAACATGAGCAATGGTAACAGGGAGATGCTGTAAATATTTTCATACTTTTCCATATATCTTAATATTACAACGTGGTTTGGTAGGAAAGTGTGAAAACAATATGTCAAACAAAGAGCACAATAAACAAACGTCCATTATGCCTTGGCTATCACTAATGAGTTAGAAATAATCGTTAAACCTTCCATTTTGACTTCTGTCAGAAAACGGTTGACTCTGCAAGGAATTCTCCAGAGCCAACGCAATGGGCGTAGTACAGAACCTTTTATAATTGGGTGATTTCAAAATAACCAGTGACAATTACAAATGGGGGGAGGAATTGTTAGGGGTGTAAGAAGTAAGACTATTGTTCCGCGACATAAGATTATAATTAGACATAGATATCATTTTGTATCCATAGCAAATTTGGAAAATTAAATATTCTTGTTACACCCTTTTTTTATTTAAAAACAAAATTCCCCCTTTTTCTAAAACAAAAAAATTACTCATGGCAAATAATTAAGTTTAGGATCAGATTAAGCTTCCATTGATTTTGTCATGGAATGAATTTTTAAAAATGGCTCCAACTTGCCACAACACGTTCTGGCAAAGTGACAATTTGGGAGGCCTGAACTCTGCAGAGTTGGAAAATGGGCTTTCTGTCAACTCAGCTAATCTCACTTTTTAAAACTCCCTGCCTTTAGAAAGGCCACATGGCAAGGGTTTCGATGGAGGATTATCCAAAGATATTTTTCCCTCTCATTTTCCTTAAATTGAAGTTTGAACTTTAAACATTGGAGTCCTAGTGGACAACCATTTAAATAGGAGCCAGCTGTGTGCAGCAGCTATCAAAAAAGCCAACACAGTTCTAGGCTGCATAAACAGAGGGATAGAATCAAGATCACGTGAAGGGTTAATACCACTTTACAATGCCTTGGTAAGGCCACACTTGGAATACTGCATTCAGTTTTGGTCACCACGATGTAGAAAAGATGTGGAGACTCTAGAAAGAGTGCAGAGAAAAGCAACAAAGATGATTAGGGGACTGGAGGCTAAAACATATGAAGAACGGTTGCAGGAACTGGGTATGTCCAGTTTAATGAAGAGAAGGACCAGGGGAGACATGATAGCAGTGTTCCAATATCTCAGGGGTTGCCACAAAGAAGAGGGACTCAAGCTATTCTCCAAAGCACCTGAGGGTAGGACAAGAAGTAACGGGTGGAAATTTATTATGGAGACATGCAGCTTAGAACTAAGTAGAAATTTCCTGACAGTGAGAACAATTAATCAATGGCGAAAAGAGTAAGGCTCTACATGTAGGCAAGAAAAACAAAATGCACAGGTACAGTATAGGTGGTACCTTGCTCAATAGTAGCAACTGTGAGGGGGATCTTGGAGTCCTAGTGGACAACCATTTAAATAGGAGCCAGCAGTGTGCAGCAGCTGCCAAAAAAGCCAACACAGTTCTAGGCTGCATAAACAGAGGGATAGAATCTAGATCACGTGAAGTGTTAATGCCACTGTATAGTGCCTTGGTAAGGCCACACTTGGAATACAGCATTCAATTTTGGTCGCCACGATGTAGAAAAGTTATGGAGAATCTAGAAAGAGTGCAGAGAAAATGTGCAGTAACCCTCTCACAGTCACTACTATTGAGCAAGGTACCACATATACTGTATCTGTGCATTTCATTTTTCTTCCCTAAATGTAGGGAATTCATTGAATTTCATTTTGTTAGATAGTGCCCAAAGTTCAAGTTTGTCAAGATTCTTCTGTATCTTAAGCCTATCTTCTGGAGTGTTGGCTATTCCTGCCAATTTGGTGTCATCTGTAAATTTGATGAGTTCTCCATCTATCTCCTCCTCCAAGTCATTGATGAAGTCTTCAGCTTATGACCACAACTGAGCCCAGAATTTAAGTTGCTGAGTGAGAAATTTGTTAAGTGAGTTTTGCTCCGTTTTATGACTTTTCTTGCCACGTTGGTTAAGTGAATCACTGCAGTTGTTATATTAGTAACACGGTTGTTAAGTCAATCTGGCTTCCCCATTGACTCTGCTTGCCTGGCCTCTGGTCTATGACTGTAATAAATGGAATCGATTGATTGATTAATGGAACATTGCAAAAGAGGAATGTTGACCCCAGGAAATTGCAATCGGCAGAAATATGAACTGGTTGTCAATCATCTGAATCAGTGGTGGGATTCCAAATCTTTTCCTACTTGTTCTATGAGAGAGCGCTTTGCATGCGGGGTTCCTCAGGGGTCGGTCCTCTCGCCACTCCTGTTCAACACCTACATGAAGCCGCTGGGCGAGATCATCCATGGTTTTGGGGTGGAATACCATCTGTACGCTGATGACACTCAGTTGTACATATCCACCCCAAACCACCCCAACGATGCCGTCGAGGTGCTGTCCCGGTGTCTGGAGGCCGTACGGATCTGGATGGGTAGTAACAAACTCAAGCTCAACCCGTCCAAGACCGAGTGGCTGTGGTTTCCGGCACTCTGGTTCAGCCAGATAAGTCCAACTCTGGCCATTGGGGGCGAACAACTGGCCCCCGTGGAGAGGGCGCGCAACTTGGGTGTCCTCCTGGATTCCCGGCTGTCCATGGAGGACCATGTGGCAGCCGTGGCCAGGGGGGCGTTCTATCAGGTACGCCTGATACGCCAGTTGCGCCCCTTACTGGACCGGGGAGCCCTTCGCACAGTCACTCAAGCACTTGTGACGTCCCGGCTGGATTACTGTAACGCTCTCTACATGGGGCTTCCCTTGAGGTGCACTCGAAAGCTACAGTTAGTACAGAATGCGGCCGCGCGGGTGATTATGGGTGCCTCAAGGCGAACCCACGTAACACCTCTCCTGCGCGAGCTGCACTGGCTGCCTGTGGCCTTTCGAGTGCGCTTCAAGGTACTGATGACCATCTTTAAATCGCTCCATGGCTCGGGGCCTAGCTATATACGAGACCGCCTCCTGCCCCATACATCCCTTCGCCCGATCCGCTCCCACAGAGAGGGTCTTCTCCGGGTGCCGCCGGCCGGGCAATGCCGGTTGGCGACACCCAGAGGAAGGGCCTTCTCTGTGGCGGGCCCAGCCCTCTGGAACGACCTACCCCCCGACCTTCGCACAATCTTGGACCTCCGCCTCTTCCGCCAACGTCTTAAGACGTACTTATTCCAACAAGCCGGCCTAGGATAGCCCCCCGTTTCTGACTTTTTAAGGAAATTTGTAATTTGGTAGGGTTTTTAATATTGGGTTTTTAGCACGGGTTAATGAATTTAATTACATTTTAATTGACATTTATTGTATTTTGTGTTTTTAAGATGCCTGTGCGCCGCCCTGGGTCCTAACAAGGAGAAGGGCGGGGTATAAATTTAATAAAATAAAATAAAATAAAATGTGTGCGCACTTCACACATGCACAGCACTCAAAAGCTACCATCAATGTCAGCGTTGGTGAGCTGAACTGTTTTTTAGCTCAGTTGAGGAGCAGCAAGCCACCCTGCCATGAGAATCAGCTGAGCTAAAAAACCCAAATGAATAAAGGATGATGGGGGTGGGAGGGCGTGGCCAACCAGAGGTGGTATTTGCCAGTTTTCCAACCTACTCAAAATTTCCACTACCGCTTCACTAGAACCGGTCTGAACCGGCTGAATACCACCTCTGATCGGAATGTAAATCATGCCCCATACATCCCTTCGACCGATCCGCTCCCACAGAGAGGGCCTTCTCAGGGTGCCGTCGGCCGGACAATGCCGACTGGCGACACCCAGGGGAAGGGTGGCGGGCCCTGCCCTTTGGAACGACCTACCCCCTGAACTTCGCACCATCTCCGACCTCCGCCTCTTCCGCCAGTGTCTAAAGACACATTTCTTTCATCTAGCCGGCCTAGCGTAACCTCCGCTATGACTATTTTAGATAGTTTTTAAATATTGGGGATTTTAATTTGGTTTTAGCACAGGGCGGATATTAAATAAGTTTTTTAAAAAAATTTATTTGATTTTGTATGTATTTTAAATTCCTGTGCGCCGCCCTGGGTCCTTTTGGAGAAGGGCGGGATATAAATTTAATAAAATAAAAATAAAATGAATAAATGTGACAGTGGGGATGCTACAATGGTCAGAAGTGTGAAAAACAGTCATAAGTCACTTTTTCCAGTGCCAAAGTTTTTAGTAACTTCAGTCACTAAATGAACCGTTGTAAATCAAGGACTACCCATATTGCATTCTTCTGCACATATGTAAAAATGTTCCCACCAACTTGCACTTTTGTAACATGTATCAAACAACACGTGCATAAAATATTAGCGTTTTACACCCGCCTAAAATATGCACATGTAAAATCCTGCTCTGATTATTTTATTTATTGCATACATTTATATACCACTCAGCCCCAAGACTCCGGGCAATTTATAGTAATAAAAAAGATTATTCGTACTGATATGGTGCAAGCCTAACAGAAGTTTAATGTAGTCTGTTTTTAATAATAACAATAAGCTCCTTAAAATTCTGTTAATAACTTAATATTAAAATTTTAATATGGAAAATCCCGATCCAATCTATGATTAATGCCAAGCTCCATTCACTATGAACCATCTTTCCATACATCACAGATCTATTAATTTCAAATGAGGCCCCATCACTAAAAGATCACTTATTCAAACTCCAAATTATCCTTCTGCATGTCTACCAAGATTCTCGGTAATCCAGCTCATGGTTGTCCCCAAAATGCTTTTTCAAAAGAGAACCGGACTTTTTTCCCCCCTTGAAGACATTTCACTTCTCATCCAAGAAGCTTCTTCAGGTTCTGACTGAATGGTGGGGGCTTTGTATGCGATTTATATTCCTTGCAATCCTCTGGTCATTAGCAGTCTCCCTGAGAGTCATTGAGACCACTGGGGGATTTAACTACCATGTTTTCCCGAAAATAAGACAGGGTCTTATTTTCTTTTGACCCCCGAAATAAACACTTGGCCTTGTTTTGGGGGAAGTCTTATTATTTTTGAGCTGCAGGAGGCGGCGAGTGTGGTCACCTCATGGCTGCTGCTGTGTTGTGCGTCGCTGGGCCTGCCGCTTCTTTTTGCGGTGGCCATTAGCATGACAGAAGGGGCATGGTGGCTAGGGTTGCAGGAGCGGCCATTAGGTAAGGGCATGTGGGGTGCATGGGACATGTTGCCCTTTCCCTGCCCCTGGCCTTGACTCCTCACCTCGTGTTGTTTGTGTGGCAAACAAACAGAGAAATGACAGGGACCAGCTGCGTATGTGTTTAAATATTTTTGAGGAGGGCTTATTTTCAGGGAGTGCTTATTTTAAGCCCATGCGCTCAAAAGTCTGATGGGGCTTATTATATGGGGAGGTCTTATTTTCGGGAAAACATGGTATTTATTTATCTATTTATCATCTGAATAGTGAAAATGGGTAGGGAACGTTCGAGAAACTGCAGAAAGGACTGTGTTGTAAATAGGAGACAGGCAATCAATCAATCAATCAATCAATCAAATGTTTATTTGTATACCGCTCCGTCTCCCTGAAGGGACTCGGGGCGGTGCACAGGGAATATAAAACATAAAAACATACAACAATATAAATATCTAAAATTAAATTAAATTACAATAACCCTGCGCTAAAACCTAAAAAACCTAAAACACTAAACCCCCTAAAAACCCAATAAAAATTTTAAATATACAGACTGGAGGTGTGAAAGATAGATTAGGCAGCATTGTATCTTCTTCCTTTGCTGAGAGAGGGCTGCTAATCTTAATACAGACCCCTCTTTCAAACCCGTGGTCCTCGCTTCCCAGAATGTGGACTTTGCTGTCTTCAAAAGAGTGATCTTTGCCTTTCAAATGCTGATGGACTGCTACATCTTGTCCTAACGGGTTACTTCTCCAGGGGTGGGATTCAGCAGGTTCTGACCAGTTCTGGAGAACTGGTAGCAGAAATTTTGAATAGTTCAGAGAACTGGCAAATACCACCTCTGGCTGGCCATGCCCCCTTCTACTCTCTGCCTTCCGAGTCCCAGCTGATTGGGAGGACATGGGGATTTTGCAGTCACCTTCCCCTGGAGTGGGGAGGGAATGGAGATATTACAGTATCCTTCCCCTGCCACCCCCACCAAGCCATGCCCACCAAGCCACACCCACAGAACCGGTAGTGAATATTTTTGAATCCCACCACTGTTCCAGGGCGTTTCCCACAAATGCAGCAAAAAAGGTCATAAAATCAGGTATGAATTACTTAAGGATTGCAACATTAGCCACAGAGTTTCCAATCCCAATTGTGGTCATAACTCAAGGACTACCTGTAATCTGAGACCGTACCAAATCCGATTTTCCAGTCCTGGTACTTATTGTTACTGTTTATTGAACTTATATGCCGCCCTCCTCCCGAAGGAATCTACATAAAAATACATAACACAAAAGTTACAAAAAGATTAAATAGAGAATCCAATAACAATAAATTAACAATTTACAGTTAAATTTAAAATAAATTAACAATTAACAATTAACAATTAATAATTTATTTTATTCAGGCCAGGCTAGCTTGCTGGAAAAGCGAGCTTTTTAGGGCGCGCCGGAAGGACGAGAGGTCGGGAATTATGCAAAGCTCCGGGGGCAGCTGATTCCAAATACTTGATATTTAAGTCTTTAGCTTTTACCATCCATTGCCTGGAATCCAATTTTTAATTCAGAACATAAATCAAAATGCAGGTTAAAGTAATGGCTCTTCATAAAAAGAAGTCATTTTTAACAGAGTGGGTCCATTCTTCCCAAAATAGCAAAATATATCCAAAATAGTACATTACCATGCAATAATAATTCCACGCAGGGTTTTGAAAGAATGGGGACAAACCATCCATTTTCACTGGAGGGCACCCAAATGGATATATTATAACTCTAGTGTCAAGAGGGGGGATAAGGAATGAAGAATGAAGAAAATTGGTTATTAAGCAACGGAGAAATCATTTCATAGCAATTAAGTTATGATCAGGATTTATTAGTCATGAGAAACCTTAGGCACATCCTGGCTTTGAAAGCGGCTTAGTCATTCAAATTTTTGTCTGCAGCATCATAGGCGATTAAATAAATAAATATTAATTCAACAGCTTGGTGCCAAAGGGTATTAGGATGGCTTTCTTTCAGAACTATACAAATAATAATAATAATAATAATAATAATAATAATAATAATAATAATAATAATAATAATAATAATAATAATAATAATAATAATCTTTATTGTCATTGTAATGAAATAAAATAAAATTACAATGAAATTGGTTTGAGCGTTGTGCTAACATTTGCATCAGGTGGAATACAGACAGCAGTGACAACCATAACAGAAATCTCTCCAGGCAGTTAAAATGGCCGACAAATGACAGTTGGGAATTCCACGTCTGCAGAACAGTGCGCACAAGCAACTCCACCGCTAGTACACCAGTTATCATGGGTGTAAATATTGTCTCAGTCAAAGCGGTGTGTGGTGCGGCTAGTTAGCTCCACAGACGCATCCGGTACAAGTGGATGAAGCCAGGTCTCTGTGATGATCCTCACACAGCAGTCACCAATGAGCCCATTCGCTGCCATCCATAGCTCCAGTTCATCAGTTTTGTAGACAAGGATCCAGAGTTGGTTAAGAAATGCTTGGTAATGTTGGTCTGTGCGGCTGCTTCCATAATCGAACTAGCAAACCTGCTCTGCATCTCCGCCTCCACTCCGGCTCCCTTCGCTGCCTCCTAGGACAAACAATGATCCATGGAGAGCCTGGCAGTCTTACTGTGTCACTCGGTATATTATGAGACTGCTGGAAGTCGCTGGTAATATCGAGCCGACTAGAAGATCTTTATCTTTAATAATAAGTTAATAATGACTTAATAACTCCCTGTGGGTATAGACTAGTTTTTGTCTAACTCTGCTGTGACACCAGGAGCTCAAAGCTGCTGTGCCTAAGCACGCCGCCATCTTCTTAATATGAAGTAAAACCGTGAGATTGCTGTCAATAATGTATCCTTCCATTTATTTGTTTATTTTTACATCATTCTTCATTCATTTGAGCTGACTCAATCAGCCATTAAAGGTAAAGGTTCCCCTCACCCCATAGGGTTTCCTGCCTAGGCAGGGGGTTGGACTAGAAGACCTCCAAGGTTCCTTCCAACTCTGCTATTGTATTGTATTATATGTGCTAGTTGTTCCTGACTCTAGTGTGCTCATCTCCGTTTCAAAGCCGAAGAGCCAGCGCTGTCTGAAGACGTCTCCGTGGTCATGTGGCCTGCATGACTAAACGCCGAAGGTGCACAGAACGCTGTTACCTTCCGACCAAAGTTGGCTCCTATTTTTCTACTTACATTTTTATGTGTTTTCGAACTGCTAGGTTGGCAGAAGCTGGGACAAGTAATGGGCACTAGGGATTTGAACCGCCGAACTGTCCATCTTTCTGATTGACAAGCTCAATGTCTTAGCCATTGAGCCACCACATCCCTATCAGAATCAGCCACTACTGCTCTAAAATATCTTGGGAGCAAAGAGGCATCGATATATGTGAACCAATCCTGGAAGTTTTCATATTTACAAATGTATGAAAACTTCTGCAGGAATTTTAACGTCCTCTACAATATATCTATGGTTTCTTTTCTTTTTTCTTTTTCTTCACATCTTTGTGTCTTTAAGTTAATTTTGACTGTTAATGACTTTATAGGTTTCTTGGCAATGTTGCCAAAGTGATTCATGTAATTTATTTGCTAGATTTTATATGTCACCCATTTTGCCATCAAGCGATTCTTGGTAGCCTACAAGATTTGAAAAAACTGACAATATAAAACATTAAAATGATGTTATAGGTAAAGGTTCCCGTCGCACATATGTGCTAGTCGTTCCCGACTGTAGGGGGCGATGCTCATCTTCATTTCAAAGCCGAAGAGCCAGCGCTGTCCGAAGACATCTCTATGGTCATATGGTTGACATGACTAAATGCCAAAGACGCAAGGAACACTGTTACCTTCCCACCAAAGGTGGTCCCTATTTGTCTACTTACATTTTTTACGTGCTTTCAAACTGCAAAAGCTGGGACAAGTAACGGGAGCTCACTCCGTTACGCGGTGCTAGGGATTTGAACTGCCGAACTGCTGACCTTTCTTTTTTTTATATTGAAAAAGTTTTATTGGTTTTACCTTTCTGATCGACAAGCTCAGCGTCTTATATTACCATTGAAATCGATAAAGATGGCTAAGGAAATGTCAGAATAATTTGAGGTTGCAACTTGAGCCGGGGTTGTGCAAGAATAAATAAAAAGGAGATCCAGACAGATGTGAAGGATAGAAGAAATATTGATTCCTAAAAGCAAAGAGTTTACTTTTTAGGGGCAGCTGCAGAGAAATGCAGTACATCCGAACAGTTATATAGAGAAGCTTATCCTTGGTGTGGAAGTATCTATGTGCTGATTCGGTGACACTTGAGGAGGGTGTGTGTGTGTGTAGGTTTGTATTCTTGTGAACATGCAGTTCCACTGGGAAATCTAATTTTACTCTTTTTGTGTTTGCAAATAACAGATTAAGAGAGTTGGAAAGGATCTTGTAGGTCATCTAGTCCAACCCCCCATCCAAGCAGGGGACCCGACACCATTTCTGACAGATGGCAATCCAGTCTCTTCTTGAAAGCTTCCAATGATGAAGGTCCCACAACTTCCGAAGGCAACTTCTATTCCATTGGTTGGTTGTTCTCCCTGTTAGAAAATGTCTCCTTATTTCCAGGTTGAATCTCTCCTTGGTCAGTTTCCATCCATTATTCCTTGTCTGGCCTTCGGGTGCCTTGGAAAATAGCTTGATCCCCTCCTTCTCTGTGGCAGACCCTCGAAAATTGGAAGACCACTGTCATGTCTCCCCTGGTCCTTCTTTTCATTAAACTAGACATACCGAGTTCCTGCAACCATTTTAGCCTCCAGTCCCCTAATCCTCTTGGTTGATCTTCTCTGAATTCTTTCTAGAGTCTCCACATCTTCTTTTATAGTGTGGTGACAAAAACTGGATGCAGTACTCTAGGTGTTACTAAGGCTTCAAAGGGCATGATGTTCCAGAGGGTGGCAGCCACCACAGAAAAGGCCCTTCTCCTGGACCCCACCATTTGTAATTCCCTGACTGACGGGGTCTGCAGCAAACCCCTTCTATTGGCAGACATGGTATGGGCCAATACCATTGGGATGAGAGGGTTTCTCAGGTTTTGTTCTTAGTTTTCTTTCGGAGGTTTTTATTGGCTTCCTCTTATAAGGGTGAGAGGTTGTAACTGGCCCAAAGTCACCCAGCTGGCTTCGGCGACTAAGAGAGGCCTACTTTCTGCTCCCAATCCAGCACTACATTGTCTTTCTGTAGGCTTCCTTGTTCTTGTGTTTATATGAAGGCATCCTAAAAGGACAGTGAGGATGCTAAGGATAGGATAGGATAGGATAGGAGTTGGAAGGGACCTTGGAGGTCTTCTAGTCCAACCCCCTGCTTAGGCAGGAAACCCTACACCATTTCATACAAATGGTTATCAACATCTTCTTTAAAAATTCCACTGTTGGAGCATTCACAATTTCGGGATGCAAGTTGTTCCACTGATTAATTGTTCTAAACTGCCAGGAAATTTCTCCTTAGTTCTAGGTTGCTTCTCTCCTTGATTAGCTTCCACCCATTGCTTCTTGTTCTACCCTCAGGTGCTTTGGAGAATAGCTGAACTCCCTCTTCTTGGTGGCAGCCCTTGAGATATCGGAAGACTGCTATCATGTCTCCCCTAGTCCTTCTTAAGTCAATTAAGATAAACGTTATAAAGTGAAGCATTCCACATTTGAGATACAAAGAGAAGATGGATGATAATACCAAATGAGAGTTGGATATTTCAAACTAACCTACATCAAAGAAAGCATCCGTATTTGTTTTCACAAACCATTATCCACCATCTTTGTCCTCCAAAGAAATGAACCCTCTCAAGGCTGTTAAGAATCGTAACCATGAAAAGAAAAGAAAAATAGCTCCATATCTTAAAGACAGATAAATGTTTTTATTGCATATGTTTTTATGCATCACAATCTTCTACGAAGACCTGTAATTTATTTTTCTGTAGCAAGTTTTCACAACTGCTCCTCTCTGCGTGCTTCTTCCCTCTCGCCTTGCAATGATCTATGCTCCACAATGCAATTTCTGCATTAAATTAGAGTCATTATCCAATATATTTCATTTTCTTAAAAAATGATAACAAAATTGGTGTGTTTTTGACCTTGGCATCTGCTTAGTAAAATACCTTCTATAAGAATAGGATCTGAGGTTAATTCAAATGAATAGGAGCACTTTTGTGAGTAAAATTATTTTCATTGTACTTTCCACGGGGGGAGGGGGGGAGGGAGGGCTTGGAGGGAAAGATTTGAAAAATATAAAAAAGAGAGGGATGCCTATAACTTGTTACCTTTTATAGATGCTTGGCTAAAAATACATCTGTTTAGTGCAGAGTTTCTCAGCCATACCAGCTTTAAGCTGTGTGGACCAGAGATGGTATTCAGCTGGTTTCGACCCGTTTTGGAAAATCGTAAATTTTGAGTAGTTAGAGAACCGGCAAATACCACCCCTGGCTGGCCCTGCCCTCCCACCGCTGCCATTCCCTGTCCTATATTCCTTTGGTTTTTAGCTCAGCTGATTCACACCGCAGAGCTGATTGCTGTGCCTCAGCTGACCTAAACAACAGCCCAGATCACCAGCGCTGACACCGAGGTCTTTGAGTGCTGCGTGTGTGAGCGAAGAGGGCATTAGGCGTGTTAGCCGAAGCGCTCTCTCATAGAACCAGTAGAAAAAGATTTGGAATCCCACCACTGGTGTGGGCCTCAACTCCCAGAATTCTCCAGCCACTTGTAACCCACCCCCCTATTGGATTGATTTATAACAGTGTTCCTCAACCGTAGCAACTTTAATATTTGTGGACTTTGACTCCCAGAATTCCCCGCCCAGCTATGCTGTTGAGAAACACTGGATATGTAGACCGCAAAATGGGATGCAGTATACCAGTCACACATGGACTTCATGAACTTCTAATAAATCTCTTGTTCTACTTGAAATTGAGAAATAAATGTGGTTTGGAAACCATGCAAGGTATAGCTTCTGAACTTCTCTCCAAGCTCCTAAACTCTCCAAGCTCCTAATAATAACTGTACCCTTCTACCACCCCTAAGTTGGAGGCAGGAAGAATAAAGGAGGAGAAAGTTGAGTCACTGCCCACTGTCCATCCTATTCAGATGGACAAATTGCAGAAATCTTTTTCTTTCTTTCTTTCTTTCTTTCTTTCTTTCTTTCTTTCTTTCTTTCTTTCTTTCTTTCTTTCTCGTTCTCTCCCCTTTTCTCCCTCTCTCTTTCTCTCTCTTCTTTCCTTCCTTCCTTCTTTCTTTCCTCCCTCCCTCCCTTTCTTTCTCTCTCTCACTTCTTTCCTTCCTTCCTTCTTTCCTCCCTCCCTCCCTCCCTCCCTCTCTCTCTCTATCCCTTCCTTCCTTCCTTCCTTCCTCAATCAGATCCAGCTCCATTTGCTCTCTACATGGGGCTTACCTTGAGGTGCACTCGAAAGCTACAGCTAGTCCAGAATGCGGCCGCGCGGGTGATTATGGGAGCCTCTAGGCACTCCCACATAACACCTCTCCTGCGCGAGCTGCACTGGCTGCCTGTGGCCTTTCAGGTGCACTTCAAGGTTTTGACGACCATCTTCAAAGCGCTCCATGGCTCGGGGCCTAGTTATATGCGAGACCGTCTTCTGCCCCATACATCCCTTCGACCAATTCGCTCCCACAGAGAGGGCCTTCTCAGGGTGCCGTCGGCCAGGCAATGCCAGTTGGCGACACCCAGGGGAAGGGCCTTCTCTGTGGCGGGCCCTACCCTCTGGAACGACCTGCCCCCCCGAATTACGCACCATCTCAGACCTCCGCCTCTTCCGCCAGCGTCTTAAAACGCACCTTTTCCAACAAGCCGGCCTAGCATAACCTTCCGTTTTGACTGTTTTTAGATAGATTTTAATTCGGGGTTTTTTATAATATTTTTAGCACAGGGTATGGGTTTAATAGTTTTTTAAAATTTTGTATTTTTGTTATATTTGTATTGTTTTAAATTTCCTGTGCGCCACCCTGGGTCCTTTTTGGAGAAGGTGCGGGGTATAAATTTGAATAAAAAATAAAAATAAAAATAAAAGTTTCGATTTAAACCTTTCTTTTGCCAGCTTCTCCTGCTAGGAAAAAAAAAATTACTGATCCTCTTCCTTTCTGCTTTCAGAGACCTACCCTGCAGACCCTCCCAAAGCCCCTTTACACTGTATTATTCCTTTCCTGAAATTGAATTGTTTAATTTAATGTAATTGTTTCGGAAAGAATCAAAATAACCAGTGGAGGCGAGGCAAGTTTTAGCATAGTTAGTTTTATGGGAATTTTAGCACAGGTTAAGTTTAATTTGGTTTTAGAACTGTTTGTATATTTTCTACTGTTTTTATTCTGCCTGTGCACCGCCCCGAGTCCCCATGGGGAGAGGGAGCGGTTTATAAGTATTAAAATTATTATTATTATTATTATTATTATTAACTATGCAGCCTGTGGTGCACAGCCGATGGATCTATTAGGCTCGAAGAACATATTGATGTACAGAAAAAGACCTCGAAAGATCGCTTAGATCACTCGATCCAAAGCAAAGAGAGCCAACAGCAGATCCCTAAAAAGGGGGGAAAATATGTGCAGGCTTGTTGAAGGTGGCTCTACAAGACTCACGGTTGAATTTTCCTACTCGCAAGGAAGGCTGGTGACCTCAGTGTTGGCTTTTTCACATTGGGAATTAGAACCCATAGTAGAAAAAGAAAGTGGGTAATACTATCCTGCATTTCTAGAGAAAGAAAGGACCAGCGCAGCCACCTCTGTAAATTTGAATCAGTATTATATTACAGCCTTTTTCTCAGAGAAGGGGGAGATAGGTAGAAGTAAAGAGTTACATGCTTATTTACAAGGAGGGTTTGTGAAAAAAAGGTCAGGGAAAGTGTATAATTATTATCAGCCTTGCCAAGGCCACACCTGGATGGGGTGCTTAGTTCTGAAACAAGAACCAACATGAGCTGGATTTGGCAAACATCCCCGGCACAGTTAACTGTAGAAATTAACAGGTTGGAATTAAAAGTATATTAAAAAGGCCACGTCACCCCATGGAGGAGGCCAAGAGCCAACCCACGTAGATGCAGAGGAGGCCAACCTTCCCTTTAATGGAGAGGTGTGGTCCACAAAGATTTCAGCTCCCGAGTGATGCTCCAACTTGATCCTTAAAGACGGTGGCTTAAACGTTGCTAAATTTCAGATGAGCTAAATGTATCCTTCATCTTCCTGGTAAGTTCATAAAGTCAGACCTCTCCCGATGCGCATTTTCTTCCTGATACTGAATCATGTATAAAAATGTTGCGGGTGTACATTTTTAATGTATGTGTCTCTTGAGTTGGCGTGGAGACATGTCTCTGAAAGGAAGGATGTACAGTACGGGGCGAGAAAAGCTCGAGCAAATAATCAGAAGTATTACAGGTAGCCCAGAGTTTACTTATCAGCTGGTCTTCAACATCTATATGTGGAGGAAGTTAGCGCCCAGCCCTCTCCTGGGAAAATGAGATATTTTAGGAAATATTAAAAGGGCAGAATATTTCCCCTAAAAGGGAGGCAGAAACTCATTCCACTCCACCAGGGGTGGGTTTCAAATTTTTTAGAACCTACTCTGTAGGTGTGGCCTATTTTGTGGGCGTGGCTTGGCAGTCATGGGACAGGTGGGAGTGGCCACCTTTTAAAATGTGGTGAAACTCATTTAACAACGCTCTTGCATAGCAACCAAAATTTTGGACTCAATTGTGATGTTAAATTCTTTCTTTCTTTCTTTCTTTCTTTCTTTCTTTCTTTCTTTCTTTCTTTCTTTCTTTCTTCTTTCCTTTCTTCCTTCCTTTTTTCCTTCCGTTCCTTTCCTTCCCGTTGGGTCACTGGCAGCGGTGGGCCAGATTTACTTCCAGGTACGCCGGTGGAACCCCCTCTCACTGGTTCTCTAAATTTCACCAACCGGTTCTCGCGGGTAGGTGCGAACCTGCAGAAACCCACCCCTGCACAAACCCCTCTCCTGGGAAAATGAGATATTTTAGGAAATATTAAAAGGGCAGAATATTTCCCCTAAAAGGGAGGCAGAAACTCATTCCACTCCACCCTACTTTTGATAATAGACCATTAAGGCTTGAGCCAGTCTATTCTACATAAGAAAGATCTACCTGCTTCAGGCAGAGCCATTTGTAGGAATTGTCCAAAGCGTTCTACCCATGCTACCACATGGTACCTGGGAAGATTACATCACCCAGCAAGGCTCAACCAAGGCTGGGACTCAGGACAGCCTACAGAGTTGCTCCTGCATAGCCCCATGAGAGTCTGTCAACCAATCAGGATACAAGCTCAAATTCAAAAGCCCAGAGGGTGTGTAAAACCAGGGCATGCTCAGCATCTTTTCCCTTCCACCCCCAGGACCTCAAACCATGTAGTCCTGTCCATCATCAATAAACCACCTTTCCAAGCAACTTCCATGAAACCAATGTCTTTTTCCCCATTTGGAACGGAACCCTTAAGGACATTTCTTCCAACACTGCTAAATATAGCCGAGTTGAATCGCTTCTCACTTTCTCCAAGTTTCAGCCAGCATGATAAATAAGGTGGCTACCATAGAAGACCTTTGCAAGGGAAGGAACAGGTCAGAAGGTGAGACTGATGGGTGAGATCCTTCTGCTAGAATCCAGAGGGTGACATCAGGGGAGATGAAGAGCCACTGAACACCAAAATCCTTTCATTACATGATCAGCCAGCAACAGCTCAACCAAGCTTGGAACTCAAAAGTCGGACAGCCTACAAGGTTAGCTAAGACCCCTCTGCCCCCTGGGAGTCTGACCACCAATCAGAATACATGTCTTACACAGGAACAGGGAGCTCCAAGGTGGGACTCAAGAGAGGGTATAAAACTGAGGCTCTCTCAGCATCTCTTCCCTTTTTCTTCAAGATCTTCAAGGCATGTGATCCTTTTTTTTGCAGAAATGGTGGGCGAGTGTGTGCGTGCATGCGAAACCATCCCTTATCTTCCCCCTGTCCCATTGCTCTCCGCCAGTCTGCAAAGCCAGAATGGATGGAGACTGCTAAGCTAGAGTGAGAGGAGGAGTGAAGAGACTGACTAGCTTAGAGTCCTTACAGAGCAGGAAGCAACAGTGACTTGACCTCCCTCCAGAATCGCTGAAGCCTTATCTGGCTGTTCTCAAGAGTATGAAGGCAGTTTGGTGAGATTTGTTCTGACCGAGGCTTCCCAAGAGCAGGAAGCAAACTCCTTGTCCCAACAAAAAAAAAACTTATCTTAATTGACTGTGAATTCTGCTCATTCACATCCAGCAAAGTCTTTCAAAGGAAGATTTACAGTCACAGACCTTATCTGGCTTGGAGAGCTGACAGACCGGTTTCTGTGAAACTTGGCAAGGAGTCTCGGAGAGTCACAAACCAATTCAGCAAACTAATTGTCTCCTGCAAACTCCACTCCCCTTTTGCTCCTCTTTTATTTCCTCTGGGAGGGGCCGTTCATCATCCATCTTTGGCTTTACTCCCAAGTTGACGCCTGTTATTTAGCTGTTCCCTTCACCTGGCAACTCTGTGCATGTTCACACTGGGAACAGGCTCCAGCTGTTCCTCTCCCTCACTGATGTCTGACTCTGAAGGCAGCTGATAACTGTCAGACGGCCCTGGCCCCCTCTCTGCCTCTGACACAGAACCCACATCAGAGCCTTCCCCAGACTCCAGGATTGACCCATCTTCCTCCCCAACCTCCTCACTCTCTGAATCTGCTGGCAGCTCCACTGGCCGATGGCAAGCCACAACACCAGATATCCAGGATCATGTACACATAGTCATCATATGACCATAATTGAGCCCCAAAATTATTGTTTCTAAGCGAGACAGTTGCTAGCTGAGTTTTGCCCCATTTTATATGAACTTTCTTGTTATGGTGGTTATGTGAATCACTGCAGCTGTTAAGTGAGAAACCCAGTCGTTAAGGGAGTCTGGCGTCCCCATTGAGTTGTCCATCAGAAGATCGCAAAAGGTGATTACGGGAACCTTGGAATACTGTAACTATCAGAAATCCGAACCAGTTGGCAAGGGTCCAGATTTTGATCACAGGACCAAGGAGATGCATCGGTGCACACAAAAAAAGGTCAGAGGTCACTTTTTTTCAGTGCTGTTGTAACCAGTAATGGTTTTCTCTTACCTTCACTATTGGTTCGGAACTGGGAACATGCGTGCGGTCCTTCTGCGCAGGTGCAGAACTTTCTGTGCATGCGCAGAGCGCCCATGATGAGATCTGGGCCAGTGGGCGGAGCCTCCTGCCACTGCCGCTACCGGATCACTCGAACTGGGGCGAACTGGCAGAATATCACCTCTGGTTGTAACTTTATATGGACTTAATAATAATAATAATAATAATAATAATAATTTATTACTTATAAACCACACCCTCTCCCCACAGGGACTCGGGGCGGTGCACAGGAGGAATAAGAACAATAACTATATACATATTTCATTAAAAATACATTAAATTAAGTGACCTGTGCTAAAATACCCGTTAAAACTATCTAACTAGAGATCCCCAATAAACCCTAAAGACAGAGGAGTAGCTATCCCAGGCCGGCAAGGCAGAAAAAGTGTGTTTTCAATTTAAGACGGAAGGAGCGGAGGTCCGTGGTGGTCCTAATATCGGGGGGGAGGTCGTTCCAGAGGGCTGGGCCCGCCACAGAGAGAGCCCTTCCCCTGGGTGTCGCCCGCTGACAAAGTCTAGTGGACGGCACCCGGAGAAGTCCCTCTCTGTGGGAGCGAATCGGTCGTGAGGATGAATGTTGAAGTGAATGTTGTAAGTCGAGGACTATCTGTATCCTAACATAGTTTTGAAGCAGCAACAAAGACATTTTAGGTTTAGGTTTAGGTTTTATTCGATTTATATACCGCTCCTATCTCCCCAATGGACTCAGGGCGGTGCACAGGAAATTAAAATGCTACAACAGACAACAATAAATACAATACAGCGTTAAAATATAATTAAATTTAATAACCTGTGCTAAAATGTTAACTAAAAATCTTAAAATCCCCTATAAAATCCAGTTAAAACTTTATCTAATTTAAAATCTTTTAATGGAGACCCTACAATAAGCTTAGAAAGAAACTAAGACACAGAACATAGAATAATAGAGTTGGAAGGGACCTTGGAGGTCTTCTAGTCCAACCCACTGTTCGAGCATTAACCCCTTGCTAGGTGGCTCAGTGGCTAAGAGGCTGAACCTGTCAACCGGAGAGGTCGGCAGTTCGGCGGTTTAAATCCCTAGTATAGGTCTCCTACATGAGCGGGAGGTTGGATTAGGTGACCTCCAAGGTCCTTTCCAACCCTCTTACTGTTAACTTTAATTATTTAAAACATTAAAACCTGGAGAAGGAAAAGAGAAAATTTTAATTCTGACCAGACTAATGACACACGTAACACACACACACACCTCGTCCACTACAGTTCTCATCCTTTCTGAATAGGTAAGTGGGGTCTCTGTCATTAAAAAAAAAACGTTTTCCAGCCCTGCATGAGACATGATCTGCATAACTTCTCAACAAGGATTTATTTCCAGCTCAGTTTGATCTGTCACTAAAACTTTAAATACGGCTTTACTGTATTTGGAATGAGAAATTCCTCATCAGAATACAATTTCCACACAAGAGGATTTATCCAGATTTTATTAAGATGTGTGAGTCCTTTTCATGTTTCAGGCTGCGACTGAATAGCTTCAAGAGCTGGGAGAGTTTGCCCATTGACAATGCGGTGTCAATCTAGTCGATAGCCTTGAAAAACATCTTTAGATAAAGGAGTTAAAAAGGTTAGCCAACGACCCTGAGAAACCATTAATATAATGGAATAAGCAGGCCAGAAATCCATAAAATCACAGGAGACACTTGCTACAATTCCACAAAAGTTGGTGACCTGTTATGGTTTGCCAGCGGTCAATGGAGCTGGCAGCAGACTTGGAAAGTGAGGAGGTTGGGGAGGAACATGGGCCAGTCCTGGAGTCTGGGGAAGGCTCTGATGAGGGCTCTGAGTTGGAGGCAGAGAGTTGGGCCAGAGCTGTATGCCACTCCCACCCGGTCACATGGTGGACAAGCCACTCCCACAAAGCAGGCCACACCTACAGAAGAGGTTCTAAAAAAATTTGAAACCCATCACTGTGGCAGGGGAAACCTTTACCTTCCTGAGATGGTGAAGATGAAAATGAAGATGATGAAGATAAAGATGGAAGACTGAATCCAAGAAGGTCTTCTTCTTTACTTCCTCTTTTGCTGCTTCGGATGTCGAAGAAGACACCAGGTTTTGGTGCTTGCTCTTCTGGTAGTCTCAACCGTTGCTAATTGGTGGTGTTGCAGTGTGTCTCCGATGTTTTTCTCTCTATCTTATTCTGGGTCTAACTCATGCTCTTTGTCCTTCTTCTCTTTTTGTATATGTCTTGTACATTGTATGGTCTGGCATCCCAAGACAACCTCTCCAGGTGAGCAAACTACTTCACCTATTGTTTTTGTGTGTAGTTTAAGATTGGGTTCTTTGCCAATTCTTTCTCTTACTATCTCAGCTCTGGTGATGCAAGTTTGGAAATACCGATTGCCTCAAGTGTTAGCACAATCTAGAGATTTCATCATGGTGGTAATTTTAGCTCTACTTAGGCCCACTTCTGCTTGAGGAAACAAGGGTTTTAAACATCACATTTGATTCATAAAGAAACATCAGTATCATTTGCCAGTCCTAATGTGGAAGAATGCCTGCCTACCGTATTTTTCAGAGAATAAGACGCACTGGAGTATAAGACACACTAAGTTTTTGAAGAGGCAGATCCCCAAAAAAAGTTTTTGCACTCTGCAGACCTCCCAAAAACGGTCTATTTTTTGCAAAAACGGGTCCATTTTTTTGTCATGCATAGCCTTTAGGAGGCTTGTAGAGTGCTCCTGGGGGGAGCAAAAACCGGCCCATTTCTGTAAAAAAAAAATGGCATGCGTAGCTTTTAGGAGACTTATACAGTGCTCTTGGAGGCTGGGGGGTCGCAAAAACAAGCAAGAAATAATAATAATAATAATAATAATAATAATAATAATAATAATAATAATAATAATAATAATAATAATAATAATAATAATAATAATAATAATAATAATAATAATAATAATAATAATAATAATAATAATAATAATAATAATAATAATAATAATAATAATAATAATAATAATAATTAATTTTGTATACCGCATCTTCTCCCCAAGGGGACTCGGAGCGGTGCACAGGGAAATTAAAACATATAAAAATATATACAAACAATAAATACAATAAATAAAAGCAGATTAAATTGATCATCCCTGCGCTAAAAACCCCATTAAAACTAAATTCCCTAAACACCCCAGAGGTAGAGACTAACCAAGGCCGGCCAGGCAGAAAAAGTGTGTTTTCAGTTTTCGACGGAAGGAGCGGAGGTCTGTGGTTGTTCTAATGTCCTGTTTTGCAAAAACAGGCCCATTTTTGCCCATTTTTTGTTATAGAGTGCTCCTGGGGGCGGGGGGGGGGGGCTTTTTTTTGCTCATTTTTGCCGTCCCCAGCCCTCGGAAATACGCTGGAAGCCTCCTAGTCTATGCATGGCCATTTTTGCAAAGGAGGCAGGGTTTTGGGAGGCCAAAAATGCTGTATTCAGTGAATAAGACGCACCCAGATTTTCACCCTATTTTTTGAGGGGAATGTGCATCTTATACTCTGAAAATATGGTAGTTTTTCCTCCCATTGCCCTTGGTCATTCACTTATTAGCCAACTAGGGTTTGTTAGCAAATAAGACAAGGGAAAAATATTCACAGTGACATGAATGTAAGATTGATTGATGAACTTTATATACAAGTAGACCTCAACTTACAGCAGTTCATTTAGTGACCATTCAAGTGACCATTCAAAGTTAAAAACATAACTGGAAACAAAAGACATAATCATTTTCACCCAGAGGTGGGCTGTTGGGGGGTTTGCAGGGGTTCATTTATTTATTTATTTTATTAAATTTATACCCCGCCCTTCTCCAAATGGACCCAGGGCGGCTAAGATTCTGTGCAGTTTGGAGAACCCCCACTCCTGGCTGGAGTGGGGGTGCAGTTTGGAGAACAATCCCACTCCTGGCTGGCCCTGCCCACCCCTCCCCTCTCCTCCCAGGAGTCCCCACGTGGCCTGTTTTGGATGCCGCTACATGCAGGGTGAACACGGAGGCTTGGGGAGGTCGAAAAACAGGCCTACCAGAAGTTCCAGAAGGCTGGAATCGGGCTTGTTTCCAGCCTTCAGAGGACCTCTGGAGCCCATGGGAGGCAGTTTTTGCCTTCCCGGAGGTTCAAAAAGGCCAGGGAGGGCAAAAATGCTCCCTCTGTCATGGTGCAGGAGGCCAACTAGGCCACGCCCACTATGGCCACACCCACCTAGCAACAGGGCAGAGAACTCCTTGCTAAAATTTATGAAGCCTATGACCATTGCTGAATCCTCATGGTCACATGATCAAAATTCAGAGTGTTGGCAACAGGTTCATATTTATGACCGTTGCAGTGTCTCAGTCATCCCCTTTTGCGACCTTCTGACGAGCCAAGTCAATGGGGAAGCCAGGTTCACTTAACAACCGTGTTGCTAATTTTTCAACTGCAGGGATGCACTTAACAACCGTGGCAAGACAGGTGGTGAAAGGGGGCAAAACTCCCCTTAACCGATGTTTCACTTAGCAATAAAAAAAAATGGGCTTAATTATTAATCATAAGTCAAGGACTACCTGTATAAGATTCAACCAGAGATGCATATTTTTGAATTTATAATTTTAATAGGTTACTTTGTTTTATCTTTGAAATGTCTTACTTTTTTTTTATGAGAAAAAAGTTTTATTGGTTTTTACAAAATTTTAAAAACAGGAAAAAGGTATAAGGTATTAAAGAGATATTTTGAGGACATCTATGTCGGAGGTGTCGGCCTCCTCCGAGGCTTCATACAGAAAAAAAAAGGTAGTACAATACATTTTTCATTTCCCTACAAAGTGGAAAGCGATACAGATATACATTTTATATTCATGCAATCAATCATTTGTTTCTATAAACATCCAAATAAAGGTTACACTATATAAAGGAAAGTCATTTGTGAGATCTGAGTCTTTTAGCAATTGTATCTTCCTCTCCCTGACCTCCAATGGGCGGAGCTGTGGCCTCCCCCGTTCCCCCATTTTCATCCTCCAGGATTGGGGAATGTTTTTTAAGAAAGGCTTCTGCCCCTGCAATTGTTTTAATTTTTACTCTCCCCCCCTCCCAGAACACTAACATTCCCTCGGGCATCAACCACTTGAACCACACACCCCTTTTATATAATCTTTTTGATAAGAAGGAATATTTCCTTCTTATTTCTCTAATCTTTTTCGGGATCTGTTTCAAGATGGCAATCTCATTCTGTTGATATATCACAGTCTCTCTGTGCTCTCAGGATCCCGTCCCTTGTTGACCTTCTTACAAATTTAATATGTATCTCTCTGGGTACTTCATTTATTCTGGCATATGCTGAGTTAATTCTATAGATCAGATCAATGTCCCCCCAAATATCTTCTTTGCTCTTTTTAGTATAATCTGCTAACATCGTACTCATTAAATCTTTTAAATTCTCAGAGCTTAATTCAGGAACATTTTGAAACCTTAAAAAGTAAGACATCCTTTCAAAATCCATCCTAGACATATGACCAGCTAAATCCACAATTTCTATTTGGGAATTTTTTATCTCTCCCTTCATCTCAACCGACCCCCCTCCAGTCCATCAATTCTTTGTTTGTTTTCCATTAGTGCTTTCTGTGTCTCCAAAAGTTCCAATTTTGAGCTAACACTGTCTTTCCGGATTTCTTTTATTTCTTTCATGATGTTTTGAAGAGTTTCCTCTATTGCTGATAATTGTGTAGCTTTCGCCTCTGTTTCTTTGGATAACATTGAAGTAATCTTAGGTTGGTGTGGCTGCTTTTTTGAAGCCATAATGAAAGTGTTAAGTTCTTGTCACTAATATGGCATCTGTTGGAGAGTTAGTCCGTGAGGCGATGAGAGAGTAAAAGTCAATATCCAAATTCAAAGTTCAATTTACTTACAATCCAGAGAGAGAACAATTTTTAAGAACAATCAGATAGGGGGGAAAAAAGAAGGCACATCTGGGAAAGGTCCTAATAATCAGTTACATTAATCCACTGGTAAAAAATTCAGTCCCGAAGACAAGGGAGTGTCAGCAAATTTCAAAGAGAAGTATTTCTTGCTGAAAACAAAGGAACACCATCTTCCCCGCCCCTCTGGAAGCCGCGGAGAACTAGTGAAAGTCCATATCAATTGTTGCAAGACAGAGATACAAAGTATCATTAAGAATCTTAAAGTGAAAGACTTTCATTTGTTGTTTAAAAATCGGATGTTAATTTCTCCACCTCCCCAAGCCTGGGGAACATTTCAAAACGCCGCTTTTGAAATGCCTTACTTGATGACAAACGAATTTGTCTGTTCTCGGGTTTTTTAAAAATAGAACAGATTTAGAACAATTTTTTTTTCAACTCTACAGGGCTAATCCTGTACGGAAGGCAGGAAGGAAACATTCTGGTGTTGTTTCTAGCCTCGTCTTTATTGCCCTGGTTACAGAAACTGCCTCTCTGGTTAACCCTTATGACATTGTAACCGCTAAGGCGAAGTGCCCATTGACGTGAGTGACATTGAGTTGGCTAATCCCACCGGATCACATGACCAGCGAGTCACGCCTACCCAGATGGTCATTAGGGCAGAAAAACGGTTGTTAAATTATTTAAATCCCACCACTGCTCACAATGTCAGTTATAACCGTTGGTTCCCAAAACTGCCACTTTGAAAGGAAATCTTCCATTTACCATAGAGATTGAGGCTGGAAAATTCGCAAACAGTCAGGAATTCTTGTTGTGAAGTCAGAGAGTGGCATTTGTTCAACACAGATGAGATTTCCTTTAGGATAACCTCCTTTGATTTAAAAAAAAACCAGCTACCTTCAGGACAAACTTAAGTTTTTATTGCTTTCTCTGTCCTGGTCGTGCTCCTTTTAAAAACACGAGCTCCTTGCACTTAGCATTGTGCCGACATGCTTGAAATGTGTGCTCCCGTTAACATTGCTAATGCCTTGTTAAATCAGAGAAATCAGGAAAGTGGCTAATAAAATCCAGGGGAGGTTGAGGAATTGGGCTTTAATGCTAGCTGTCCCAACCAGAGAAACAGAAGCATTGTTTGTTTGGAGGTGGGGAGAAGCCTCCAAACCCTTCAGGTAATTTAGTCCAATGTGCATGGACTAGAAATTCTCTTTCCTTGGCCCAATTTATCTTACATCATTTTATTTTAACTCAGGATACATGAAGGTTTGTGCTTCAGGCATTTTGGTGCCAGATGCTTGCAGACTCACTACTTAACAATGTTTGGGGCTAAAGAGGTTCTTTTCAGAATAACAGAGTTGGAAGGGACCTTGGAGGTGATCTAGTCCAGCCCCTTCAAGCAGGAGAACCTAGACTCCCTCCTAAAGCCTCCGAAGGGGGAAAAATGGATCAATGGGCAACCCGGAAGTCCACTCCCAAACCTCCGGTTTGCGCGTTGGGCCATTTTTCACCCTCCCCAGGCTCCTAGAAAGCCTCTGGAGCAGGGGTGGGTTTCTGCCAGTTCTAACCTCCTCTATAGAAGAGGTTCCACAAAGAGGTGCCATTTAGAACCGGTTCCAGCTCCCTCCCCCTGCCCATCCACACATCATCAAGAGGAAGAGCGAGAGGAGGAATTCTGGGAGTTGAAGTCCACAAGTCTTAAAGCTGTCACGTTTGAACAACCCTGGGGTTTTTTTTCCCTAAAGGGTTATAAGGGTGCAAGGGTCTGGTAACTTGACAGCTTTAAGACTTGCATGCTTCAAATGCCCGAGTTCCTGAACCAACATTTTGGTTGCTAAGCAAGAGCGTTGTTAAGTGAGTTTCACCACATTTTACAAGTTGGTCATGCCCACCATGCCACATGGCTGGCAAGCCACTCCCACTCAGTCACATGGCCGGCAAGCCACCCCCCACATGATCATATGGCCAGCAAGCCACTCCCACAAAGCAGGCTACACCTACAGAAGAGGGTCTAAAAATTTTTGAAACACACCACTGCTTACGAGGTCGCCTTCTGCCACCGAGAGCCTCCCACCGCCCAGTACGCTCCCATAGAAAGGGTCTCCTCATGGTGCCGTCGGCTAGACAATGTCGACTGATGACACCCAGGGGGAGAGCCTTCTCCATGGGAGCACCTGTCCTCTGGAACGAATTACCCCCGGAATTAAGAACTATCCCGGACTTATGTACCTTCTGCCATGCTCTCAAAACCTTTTTCTTCCAACAAGCCAGGCTGGCATAAAACATGATTTGTAAATTCAAATTTTTATTAATTTTAATCAGGGTTGGTTGGGTTTTTTTTCCCCAATTTTAGGCCAAAGTTTAATATGTCTTTTTAAAACTTTTTTAACTTTTATATATTTGTTTTTATTCTGGCTGTACACCGCCCTGAGTCCTTCAGGAGTAGGGCGGTATAAAAAACCAATAAACTCAAACTCAAACTCTGGAGCCTGGAGAGGGTGAAAAACAGACCTACCGGGCCCACCAGAAGCAAGAAAATGGGCCATTTCTGGCCTCCAGAGGGTCTCCAGTGGGCCTCTGGGGGGAGGCCATTTGCCTTCACCAGGCTCCAAGAAATTCGTGAACACAAGCACAGGGGGGCGGGGTCACGTGTGCATGCGCAGGGGGCACTTGCATGGGGGGGCATTAAATTATGGGGGTGGGCACGCTTCCAATCTTTCTTTGACAACCTCCAGCGATGGAGCATCTACAGATCCAGGAGGTAGCCTTGTTTGATTACTTGTTCTCACTGTCAGGAAGTTTCTCCTTAATACATTGAGAAGCACCCTCAGTAACTTTGCTATTGGTTATCTTAGCATTGCCTGCACAGGTATGTCCTTCATGATGCAACTGATAAACTCCAAGGGCCTTTGATGTCCTGGTGGCTGGACTCAAGAGTCTTTTGTAGAAAAGCAAAAAGGCAAAAGAATTGGAATCCCCGGTCACAAAGTTTGCAAATAAAGCAACAACTGCATTTCTCCTTAAGGCGATTGGCTTCCCGTGTTGTGTGTGTGCATAGCCATGTGCGACACAATGGAATGTTTATTCATTGTTTCTAGTGTTCTGCCTGTTGGCGAGTTTAGCTCAAAACTTTTCAAGTGCCCTTCTACAAGCCTCAGAGAATCCACCTGAACAGGTGTTAGGTGTCTTGCCCACAAACAACACACAAAAGAGAACGAAACAACACACACAAGAGAACTCTGGAGCTACTTGTGAGTAAAATGGAGAAGTCCCAGCATTTAAAATATTTTCTTCTGTGACCTGGGATTTTTTTCTTTAAAAAAAAGGAATTGCAAAAAATAATGAATAAGTTGGCTTCAATAACCGCAGTTTGTCGAAGAGATGTTGATGCAGACTTAACTAACGGAACATTGACTAAACTTGTATTAAAACCACCTAACTGTATGGCTCCAACCTTCTTGGTTGTCCATTGTGTAGTTTTACCATGACATCAAGGGAGTGGATTTGTACTGCAGATAGGTCAAGGCTGAAGGTGATGGGGTGGGGTGGGGGGATGGATGTGATTGAATTTGATAAGATCCTTTTCCTAGTCCCCAATGTGCTTTTTCAAAAGGCAACTGGACTCTAGGTTTTTCAAGAGGCAAGTCCTTTTTCTAGAGCCAAATTATTAAAATGTGACAAAGGGAGTTTCAACTAAAGGAGGGACTTTGCAGGATAGAAAAGATCACCCAAAAATATGTTGGCATATTGTGGAAGCATATACTGTTTTGGTATCAGTGGTGATGTTCCTGATTAGAATATAGTATAGAGAGTAGAGAATAAAGAGTAGAGTAGAGAATAGAGAGTAGATTAGAGTAGCATAGGACAGAAAAGAGTAGAGTAGAGTAGCGTAGAGTAGAATAGAATAGAATAGAATAGAATAGAATAGAATAGAATAGAATAGAAGAGTTGGAAGGGAGCTTGGAGGTCTTCTAGTCCAACCCCCAGCTTAGGCAGGAAACCCTACACCACTGTCAGGAAATATGTCTAGTTTAATGAAAAGAAGGACCAGGGGAGACATGATAGCAGTGTTCCAGTATCTCAGGGCTTGCCCCAAAGAAGAGGGAGCCAAGCTATTCTCCAAGGCACCTGAGGGTAGAACAAGAAGCCATGGGTGGAAACTAATCAAGGAGAGAAACAACTTAGAACTAAGAAGAAATTCCCTGACAGTTAGAACAATTAATCAATGGAACAACTTGCCTCCAGAAGTTGTGAATGCTCCAACACTGGAAGCTTTTAAGATGTTGGATGTCTGAAGTTGTGTAGGTTTCGTGCCTAAGCAGAGGGTTGGACTAGAAGACCTCCAAGGTCCCTTTCTGTGGGGACGCAGTGGCTCAGTAGCTAAGACGCTGAGCTTGTTGATCAGAAAGATCGGCAGTTTGGCAGTTCGAATCCCTAACACTACGTAACGGAGTGAGCTCCCCTTGCTGGTCCCAACTTCTGCCAACCTAGCAGTTCGAAAGCATGTAAAAATGAAAGTAGAAAAATAGGAACCACCTTTGGTGGGAAGGTATGCCTTCGGCATTTAGTCATGCCGGCCACATGACAACGGACAGATCTTTGGACAGCGCTGGTGGTTTTTCGGCTTTGAAACAGAGATGAGCACCGCCCCCTAGTTTCAGGAATGACTAGCACCTATGTGCAAGGGGAACCTTTACCTGTACCTAAGATCCCTTCCAACTCTGTTATGCTATGCTATGCTATGCTATGCTATGCTAATCTATTCTATTCTATTCTATTCTATTCTAATGTATACAACATTCATAACAAGTAGGAAGCCCGGTTGCTCAAAAGCATTGATTCAATGATATGATATAGGCCTGCAATGAAATCTTTTGCATATATTTACTCACAGGAAAAGACTGTTTGGGTCAGGAGAACTCCTTCTCAGGAAGCCTGTAAAGAATTGCCACACTAATTAAACAAAGAATCAGTTAAAACCTATTTGATTAATCAATTCAATTTGCGGACAGCTCTAATAGATATGTGCAAAAGCTTCATACTGACGTCTTTCTGAAACGCTGAACGAGCTGTCAAACAATTTAGAACCCAATCAGCAAAAGCTACCTTGGAAGAAGGAAAAGCCATTTTTAAAAGATTTGTTTCCTTCTTATTACAAAACTGAAACTGCTCCCCCCGCCCCTCAAAAAAGAAAAAGAACCACGCTTGTCAATAACTCATAGGACTGCTGATTAAAATTTACTTGTTATCATTCAAATTTGCCCATAGTGATTAATCAAGTTAGGCTATAATTTCACTGATCTCCTGATTAAAGTGTAGGGACCTAATTTTGAAAGCCTTGGGTTCAGCACCATCTCATATACCAATCAAAGTGATTGCGCCGTCACTGCGCACACAACGCATGTTAAAATGGGACGGGGCTTTGACTGTGAAGCCATAGCAAGTATTTTGACTTCTTTTTTTTCTTTTTTTTTATCCCTGCCGCAAATACCTTTGGGAGGTTTTAGTCATTCGGAGATGAATCCATTGGTGGGATTTTTCTCCACAATTTAACAGATTAACAGAGTTGGAAGAGGCTAGTCCAACCCCGCCCAAGCAGGAGACCCTACACCGTTTCTGACAAATGGCAGTCCAAAGTGTTCATCCTTTGGTTGAGCCTCCAACCACATTATCATTGCTGCTGCTTTCCTCTGCATTCTTTCTAGAGTCTGAACATGGTGTTTTTGCATCACATTTCTCTGATTCTGTGCAATTGGTTTAGCCAAAAATCATGAATGGGAAGCAATGGAATGGAGTGGAGTGGAGTGGAGTGGAGTGGAGTGGAGTGGAGTGGAGTGGAGTGGAGTGGAGTAGAGTAGAGTAGAGTAGAATAGTCGGAAGGGACCTTGGAGGTCTTCTAATCCAACCCCCTGCTTAGGCAGGAATCCTTAACACCACTTCAGACAAATGGTTACTCAACATCTTCTTAAAAACTGCCGGTGTTTGAACAAGCACAACTTCTGGAGGAAGTTGTTCCACTGATTAATTGTTCAAACTGTCAGGAAATTTCTCCTCAGTTCTAAGTTGCTTCTCTCCTTGATTAGTTTCCACCCATTGCTTCTTGTTCTGCCCTCAGGTGTTTTGGAGAATAGCTTGACTCCCTCTTCTTTGTGGCAATCCCTGAGATATCGGAACACTGCTATCATGTTTCCCCTGGTCCTTCTTTTCATTAACGTAGACATATATCCTGACAGTGGTGTAGGGTTTCCAGGATTAGCAGGGGTTTGGACTAGAAGACCTCCAAGCTTCCTTCCAACTCTTCTATTCTATTCTATTCTGTTCTGTTCGGTTTGGTTTGGTTCGGTTCGGTTCTATTCCATTTTATGCTTTTGGAGGCAAGTTGTCCCACTGATTAATTGTTCTAACTGTTTGGAAATGTCTCCTCAGTTCTAAGTTGCTTCTCTTGATTACTTTCCACCCATTGCTTCTTGTCCTGCCTCAGGGTCTTTAAAGAATAGCTTGACTCCCTCTTCTTTGTGGCAGCCATTGAGATTTGGAACACTGCTGTCATGTCTCCCTTCTTTTCATTAAACTAGACCTACCCAGTTTCTGCAACCGTTCTTCATATGTTTTAGCCTCCAGTCCCCTAATCCTCTTTGTTGCTCTTCTCTGCACTCTTTCTAGAGCCTCCACATCTTTTGTACATCGTGGCAACCAAAACTAGATGCAGTATTCCAAGTGTGGCCTTACCAAGGCCTTATCAAGTGGTATTAACACTTCAGGAGATCTCTAGAAGTATCCTTTTTTCCTTCCTGTTTGTTTTTCCTTCAGATTTGGTGCCTTCCTTCTTCCACCGAATCCAGCTGCTTCGTCTGACAGTTCTTGTCAAAGAGATAAAATCTCTCAGTGAACTCCAGATGAGGAAAGGGCAACCCTTCTTAGTTATCAGGCGGTGATTTACATCAAGATAATTATATCTTCATTGCTCTGGGAAATTGAGTGCCCTCCGGGGAAATGTTATATGTGCATGCATTTCCTGTGTCTGTGCATGTGTGATTTAATTACTGTAAAATCTGTTGCAATAGCAGTGGGAGAGTTGTATTAATCTAGGGCCAATCCTGAATGATTCAAAAGAAAAGCCACAATGTACTTAAGGGCTTCAAGTATGAAATTTATCATATTTATCTTTGCAAACTTTGAGGGGGGGTTCCGACAAATGTAACAGAGAATCTCCACATGACCAGGGATAGTCCTCCACTTACAACCAGTTGCACAAGCAAAGTCACAACGGCACTGTAAAAAAAGTGACTTATGACTGCTTTTCACACTTCTGACCGTTGCAGCCTCTTCATGGTCACATGATTAAAATTCAGAGGCTTGGCGACGATGGTTGCCATGATTCACTTTTCATCACCACCTGACAAGCAAAGCCAATGGGGAAGCCAGATACATTTAACACCGTGTGGCGAACTTAACAATTGCAGAGATTCACTTAAGAACCGTGGCAAGAAAGATCGTAAAATGGGGCAAAATTCGCTTAACAACTGGCCTTGCCTAGCCATGGAAATTCTGGTTCCAATTATGGTCAGAAGCCCTGTTGCAAATAATCACATGAATAAGGATGTTGCAGAGAAGGCGGATAGGATAGGATAGGATAGGATAGGATAGGATAGGATAGGATAGGATAGGATAGGTCTGGGAATAGGAATAGGAATGGAAATAGGAATAGGAATAGGAATAGGAATAGGAATAGGAATAGGAATAGGACAGACTAGACTAGACTAGACTAGACTAGACTAGACTAGAATAGAATAGAATAGAATAGAATAGAATAGAATAGCAGAGTTGGAAGGGACATTGGGAGTCTCCTAATCCAACCCCCTGCTTAGGCAGGAAACCCTATACCATTTGAGACAAATAGTTATCCAATATCTTCTTAAAATCTTTTAGTGTTGAGGCATTCACAACTTCTGGAGGCAAGTTGTTCCACTGATTAAATGTTCTAACTGTCAGGAAATTTCTCCTTAGTTCTAGGTTGGACCTTTCCTTGATTCGTTTCCACCCATTGCTTCTTGTCCTGCCCTCAGGTACTTTGGAGAATAGCTTGACTCCCTCTTCTTTGTGGCAGCCCCTGAGATATTATTGCTGCTGTCACTGTCACCCCTAGTCCTTCTTTTCATTAAATTAGAATGAACTGTTGTAAGTTGAGGACTACCTATACCGGTAGCCAAAAAGTGAAGAACCCCAAACTTTGGATACTGCCTTATGCATACGACAAGCAAAAGAATTGAGGGTGACTTCCCAAGGATGAAAATGATTTTCCAAACCTTAACAATGAATTCATAGCAAGCCAAGGGAGATTCAAGATCGCAAGCGACAGTCTCTCTTTAACACCAGAACAAATGTGGTCTTTGGCGAAGCCTTCAGGGGAATGCAACAGGAGATACAAGGCGCTGAGTACAGAAGCAGACATGCTCAAAAAAGGGAGATTGTAGCTGATACAACCTGAAAAATCACCTTTACAGCAGAACATAGCATACATATTGACGGTGCATACACCGTATTGAAACCCAGATTAAATTTCTGATAATGCCTTGGGGAATGCCATCTGTTGTGCCTCTCTTGTTGCAAGAAAGCAAAATATGAACAGACTATGTTAGTCTGCATAAGAAATGTGCAGCTGATTCACTGGGAAAGGCTGGTGATCTGTCACGCTTAAAAGATCTAGGATTAGCAATTTGAGTCACTGGGATTTCACCTATTCATTCAACCAGGTGAGAGCTCCAATCATCACATGAATTTTCCTTGAGGTGTCACCTGCAGTACCGATGGGGTGAGGACAGAATGAAAAAAAAAATCTATATTCATGGTAACCTGGTATTTTGAGTCCAAGTATAAGGATGCCATCCACCAAAATGCCATCCAGTTGAAATGGGGCAAAATCAGGGGTGAAATTCAGCCGGTTCGGACCAATTCGGGCGAACCAGATGCTAATTTTACATCTGGTTCGCTGAACCTGTAATTGCAAGGACTGGCTGGCCCCGCCCACCATGCCTCTCCCCTCCCAGGAGTCTCCACGCAACCTGTTTTGGATGCCAGGGAAGTGCAGAGCCCATGCGGAGGCTCTAGGAGGGTGGAAAATGGGCCCCCTGGAAGTTCTGGAAGTCCAGAAACAGGTATGTTTCCAACCTCCGGAGGGCCTCTGGATCCCAGGGGAGGCCCTTTGCACTCTCCCAGAGGCTTGAGGAAAACTTCCAAAGACTGGGGAGGGTGAAAACGCCATCCCTTATGGTGCAGGACGAGTAAGTCACTCCCGCCATGGCCACGCCCACCCAGCAACCAGACAGAGAACCGGTTGCTGAAATATTTGAATCTCACCCCTGGGCAAAATCAGTTTTCATAGGAATGTGTCTGGAAAAGTCGATAATTATATTTTATGTGGACTGTACATACAAGTATTTAAGAGAAGGAGTGTCCAGCCTCGGCAACTGGTAGACTCTGATTCCCAGAATTCCTCAGCCAGAATGGAATTGAAGTCCAGAGGTCTTAAGGTTGCCGAAGTTGGACGTCCCTGATTTAAGATATTTCTGACCAACTCATTTGGACAAATCTGGGGCAGAGGTCAATGGAGATTCTCAGTCATCCAGGTCATGGTTGTCCCAAAGGTGCTTTTTTAAGAGGCAACTAGACTTTCTGGTTTTGCTTTGAAGACATTTCGCTTCTCATCCAAGAAGCTTCTTCAACTCTGACTGGATGGTGGGGAACGGAAGGATTTATACTCCTTGCAGACAGCTGGTCATTTGCATCCATTTGGAATGCAAGAATGCAAAGAATGCATTTTGGAATGCAAATGACCAGCTGTCTGCAAGGAGTTTATTTATCTCTATCCTCCCTCCCTCCCTTTCTTCCTGTTTTTACTGGAAGGAAAGAAGACACACATTGACATTGAGTCTTTATTTATTAGCCCTTGGGCCATATCAAAGTGCAAAGTTCCAGAAACAAATTATTACTACAATTTGATAAAAGCAATATAAAATGGAATTTGATAAAATGCAATTTAAAATGGAATTGGAATAAAATACAGTCTACAATGAAATTGGAATAGAATACAATAATTTAAGATATAGATAAAATATGATAAAAATTATATTTTGGTGTCACCCTTGCAATCTACCCCAATCAGGCCCACATATGCAGATCTCAACCGAACAATTTTTTAAAAAATACTATGCTGTGTTAGATGTTACTTTCTGGTTCTGGCCGCACATAAGGTAAGTTGTTTTGATATGGGGATCCCAATGGGTCCTTCGTTTGGTATATGGACCCAGGTACCTGTCTCTCACCTCCTTATACAAGCAACAATCCAATAGGATGTGAGCCAGGTCTTCTACCTCTGCCGCTCCGCAGATGCAGAGACGCTCTGGAAGGAAAGAAGAGCGAAGGAATTGTGTGCATCTGTATGTGTTTGTGTGTGCAAGGGTGGTGTTATGTGTGACAGAACGAATGCTGTCTGGGCTCAATTAATTTTGTACATGTGGTACTTTTACATTTTACAAGCAATTGATTTTAATTAATAGTTATTAGCCGAAATGTCCTAGTTCTCCTCCTTTTTAAAATGTGCATGCATTAAAACTGGGCATGCCTCAAACATGTTTTGAAATAAGTATTCTGAGCCTCTCAGAAGCATGAGAGGAGAATGTTCCTGCTATTTATTAAAGGGGCCTGGCATCTTTCAGGCTTCAGTGACAGCCTTAAAAAATGAATTCAGTTTGTGAAGTTAAGACAACTTTTAAAACAGTGGCAATTTTTTTAAAAAATTCCCATACCTGTGTGGGAGCCTTTAAAATGAAGGTTTACCAATTGTTCTGAACCCCCCCCCCCCTTACTCCAACTAACACAAGACTGGCTGCCTCCACTAACTCTCTTGGCTGCTTGCCTGAATGACTCTGAACAGATACGAAGCTTCCTAACTCGACTAAACACAAACCTGAAAATCAACACGAATAAACACGAACCTATAAATCCAAAGTTGTTCTCTGCCAGGACTTTCTTAGCAAAGACTTCCTTTTAAACCCTCTTGGGAGGGGCCAGGCAGCTGGGACTAATTCAAATCCTTCGAGTTCGCTTCTGACGCAATTGAAGCCTCCTTTTTTCAGCCCTTCTCACTCTAGCAGCAGGGACAAACTGGCCTTGATCCTCCCCACTACTCCAAAACCCAGGCGCCTCCTGATGACCAGCCGGGCTCTCTGCTCCCTCAAGGTCGCCCTCCTTCTCCAGAACAGACTCATAGGACTCCTCACTAGAGGAGTCCATCAGCAGCTCATCCGGAGCCGGCTGGGCCACAACACCAATCTAGGCAAATTTAAGACATGTGGACATCAACTTCCAGAATTCCCCAGCTAGCATGGCTGGCTGGGGAATTCTGGGAGTTGAAGTCCACATATCTTAAAGTTACCAAGTGGGAAACTTGCTTTGAAAGTCCCAAAGGTGCTTTTTTCAAGAGGCAACAGGACTTTCTTGCTTTCCTTTGAAGACGTTTCGCTTTTCAGCAGGGGTGGGTTCCGGCAGGCACTACTGCCGGTTCGTTCATTTGTGCACTGCAGGCACGCGTATGTACAGTGCAATAACAATTAATAATAATATCTTTATTTGTTTTGCGCATGCACAGAAGCAAAAAAGAAGATGGCGCCACCTATGGCACCACCCAGAAAACCGGTTCAGGAATGTGACAGGATTGGGTCGTTTGCCAGTTCCAGCGACCCAGGCCACCAAACCACTACCAGTTCGGCCGAACTGGTCAGAATCGGTAGGAACCCACCACTGCTTCTCATCCAAGAACTGTCTTCAGCTCTGACTGGACAGTGGGGAATCGAAAGATTGATATTCCTTTACAGACAGCTGGTCATTGCCATCCTTTTGGAGGGTCATTAAGGCTACTTGGAGGTTTATCTGTGTCCTCAGGGTCACCTAAGTAATGCAAATGGGTATGGAGCTTTATTGAAGGGGCGCCCAAAATTGGGAACTTTAAGATTTCAAGTTTGGGCACCCCTGCTTAATTGGAATTGCTGAAATAAATGTGTTGTAGACTGGAGAGAGATGATGTTGTATCCCTCCCCCTCTGTTGAGAGAGAGGGCTATTCGGTTTTGACATAGATGGCCTCTTTGACCCCCTCTTTCAAACCAGACATCCTCTCTGTCCAAAATGTGGATTTTGCGGTCTTCAAAAGATTCAGTGCTGTAAAAGATTCAGTGCTCAAAGCAGACTGGTGTTGGGCCCAAACCTGCACAGCATCCAAAATTTCTGAATCATTTTCAAGGATATGTTTGAAGAAATGTCCTTCTGGGTTCTGTTCCAGCTGGGGAAAAAGACACTGGAAACTTGGAGAAAAGATGGTTTAATGGTGCACAGGATCACATGCTTGAGCTCCAGAGCAGAATCACACGGCTTGAGTTCTTGAGCAGAAAAGGGCAGAGAACCTGAGAGTTCCTGGGTTTTTTGCCCTCTCTGGGGCCCCACCTTTCTGTTTCCTATTCCTGTGTAAGAAATGTATCATGATTGGTTGTCAGACTCCCAGGGGCGGTGTGTGTGTGTGTGTGTGTGTGTTAGCTAACTTTGTAAGTTGTGTGCTAAGTTTATTTGAAACTTGGTGGGTGGCGTAATGAAGGGCAATGAGATGGGGTAGATCTTGATTATGTAGAATAGGCTGGCTCAGGCCTTAATGGCCCATTGACAAAGGTGGGGGGGAGCTGTTAAGAGTGAGTCTGTTTCCTGCCTAAATATATATATTTCTCTGGCTCAGGCCTTAATGGCCCATTGACAAAGATGGGACATTGACAAAGAAACCTCTCTGAGTTTCTACTTTTAGGGGGAATATTCTGCCTTTTTAATATTTCCTAAAATATTTCATTTACTAGTAGAGAGGTGGGTTTTAACTTTCAACAAATATATGCAACTTGAAGGCCCCCACATCAGCACATTGCATGGACCTGTTTATTAAGAATGAGGGAATTGTCTATGATTGTTTTCGGCTGAAACTAGCAAAGTAGATCTTTGAGATGGGAAAACTGAATGTTGTGCTGAATTTTTACTCCTCTATATATATATATATTTCTGCTACTTATTGTGGAAGAGATATCATATTAAATTTAAGATTGTCTTCCCTTCAGGTAAAGATGATAAATGAGTAATTTCACAGTAGAACTGAGCCCCTCAGAGTTGGTGGAGCCTCGTTCACTAGAAGATTTTAAGCAGAGGTTGTGTGAAGTGTATTTCTTGAAGGAAGATTTGAAGATATTGTCTTTGAGGTCTGTTCCAAGAAGCCATAATGTGATTGATCACGTTTTGGTTTAGGACAGTGTACACATTCTGCCACTATAATTTTTAAGAATAGAATAGAATAGAATAGAATAGAATAGAATAAAATAACAGAGTTGGAAGGGATCTTGGAGGTCTTCTAGCTCAGGCAGGAAACCTTATACTACTACAGGCAAATGGTTATCCAACATCTTAAAAACTTCCAATGTTGGACCATTCACAACTTCTGAGGCAAGTTGTTCCACTGATTCATTGTTTTAACTGTCAGGAAATTTCTCCTTAGTTCTAAGTTCTTCTCTCCTTGATTCATTTCCACCCATTGCTTCTTGTCCTGCCTTCAGGGGCTTTGGAGAATAGCTTGACAACATCTTCTTTCTGGCAGCCCCTGAGATATTGGAACACTGTTATCATGTCTCCCTTCTTTTCATTAAACTAGACTTACCCAGTTCCTGCAATTGTTCTTCATATGTTTTAGCCTCCAGTCCCCCTAATCATCTTTGTTGCTGTTCTCTGCACTCTTTCTAGAGTCTCCACATCTTTTTATGGTTTATGGATTGGGGATATAAGAATGTTGTTTGCTGAACCAACTTTATTGCTTGTTCAACAAACTTTGGTTAAAGCAAACAACTGTTGAGCATAACAGTAAGACTGTGTTTACCTTAAAGGCAATTGGTCACTGTTTACGTTTCAAAAGAAAATGACTGGGCTCACGTAATCTATATAACCAAATGAAAGTGCTAGATATTGTACTCATAGAATGTGACAAGTGTAATTAGCATTAACATTGGTTATATATAATGTAGGTTAATATGGTATTTTAACTTAGCTTGCCCCTCTGGTTTGGGCTCAGTATATTATGCCAAGCTGGAATAGGGATCTATTTATCTTAAGTCTTTAAGACTGTTGTTTGAACACAAGTAACAAATTAATGATTCATTTCAGATAATTTTTGGAATGATAAGGACATTTTGTGATGGTATGTGGGAAAGACCTTGGAAAACTAGGCCAAGAGATGCTGTGAAGGGAATGGTTAGATAAGAGGCAGCTTAGCCTGCAGCAGGGTTGTGGGTGGGGCAAGAGGCTGAAAAAGGCCCCTCCCTAGTTTTCTCTGGCTATAATGGAGAAGGGGGAGAATTGTATTCTCATATTTGCATGATTCTGTCAATGCAACTTTACAATGGATAGTCCTTGACTTATGACCACAATTGAGCCCAAGAGTTATGTTGCTAAGTGAAACAAAGTGAGTTTCCCCCCATTTTATGACCTTTCTTGCCACTGTTGTTAAGTGATTCGCTTCAGTTGTTAAGTTAGTAACATGGTTGTTAAGTGAATCTGGCTTCCCCATTGACTTTGCTTATCAAAAGGTCAGAGAAGACAATCCTGGAACAACAGTAACACTTGTAAATATGAAGCAGTTGACAAGCATCCGGATATTGATTGTTGCAACCATACAATGGTCGCAAAAGTGAAAAACGTTGTCACGCTGAACGATCCCTAAACAAATAGTTCTAAGTCGAGGGCTACCTTTAGGGGAAGCTCAAACTGCCCAAGGAGCTGCTGGTTCAGTTCTACAGAGGAATCATTGAGTCTGTCATCTGCACCTCCATCACTGCCTGGTTTGGCTCTGCAACCCAACAAGACAGACACAGATGTCAGAGGAGAATCAGAACTGCAGAAAAAACAATGGCTACCAACCTGCCTTCCATTGAGGACCTGGACACTGCACGAGTCAAAAAGAGGGCTGTGACAATATATACAGACCCCCTCGCATCCTGGACATCAATTGTTGCAACTCCTACCCTCAAAACGACGCTATAGGGCACCGCACACCAGAACAACTAGACACAAGGACAGTTTTCCCCCCAAATGCCATCACTCTGCTAAACAAGTATTTCCCTCATCATTGTCAAAATATTCACTAAGCCTGCATTACTATTATTATTAGGCTTCTCATCGTTCCTATCACCCACCTCCTCCCACTTAGGGCTGCAGGACTGTAACTTTGTTGCTTGTATCCTTACAATTTATATTGATATTGACTGTTTCCTGATTGCTTATTTGTACCCTATGACTATCATTAAGTGTTGTATCTTTTTATTCTTGAGGAATGTATTTTATTCTCCTTATATGCACGGAGAGCCTATGCACCAAATTCCTTGTGTGTCCAATCACACTTGGCCAATAAAGAATTCTATTCTATTCTATTCTATTCTATTCTATTCTATTCTATTCTATTCTTATTCTTATTCCTATTTCTACTCTACTCTTACTCTTACTCTT